>JAAWXA010000009.1:26135018-26735018 GCA_038090715.1 Florisuga fusca | reverse complement strand
GTTTTCCAAGAAGAAATCAGTCAGGCCAATCTCATTTCCTTCTCTGACAGACCAACTGGTCTAGTGGATAAGGGACAGACAGTAGATATGATATAGCCTGACTTCACGAAAGCTTTTGATTCTTCAACATGTGACATTCCCAGAAGCAGAAGAGGGAAATACGTTCAAGACTGAATTGCACACAATTGAAAGGATAGCTCTCAGTTATTCTCCATCAAGCTGAGAAAAGACATCAGAAAGATCTTCAAAGATTTATCTCAGGTCCTGGAAAACCTGCCATTTTCATTAATGGCTTGGATAACAGAATAGTTTGTGTTTAGAACCTGCAGCTGTTAGGGACTTGACTCAATTTTATGCAAAAATCAGAAACTCCTGGAATGAACTGGATGAACTGGAACTACCTGGATGAACTGGAAAAATGTACATGCACACAAATATATTGGGAACAACACAACACTACAGAAAGTTTGAGGTAATAGCATTTTACAAGAAAAAGGAGAGAGAGAGACAATAATAGCCTTCCAGTACAGGAAACAGTTACAGACCGGTGACCATTAATTGTTTTCTGTGTTCACTGATCATAGAACAAGTTGCAATCATATAAATCTGCAATCTGTGAGAGGGAGCTGGGAAAAAAGACAAAAGAAAAAAACCTCATAGCTATAGTAACAAGACTTTCCAATGCTATTTAGTCTAGTGAAACTGGAAAAAATCTCATCATAGGAGGTTTTCCAAACTGGTTAATATCTGTCCAAGATGGTGGTGTGTCTCTTCCAGGCTTTCATATCCTAATGCCTCACAAGAGTAAGAACACTGTCATCTACCTACAGATGTTCTTGGACTGGGCTTTCATTTACCTTGGATATGTGTCATCATCAGCATCTTAATTTATTTCTTTTTTTCCCCCTGCAAGCCAGTGAAAACAAGCAAGATAAGAAGTCATATTTGCACATGCATCTTCAAATTACCATTCATTCTATATTGCATTTAAGCTGCAGAAGGTCACTGTCTAAACACAAGAGCATACCAGAAAGCACAGTGGCAACTTGTTAAATCTGGCTGGAAGATAAAGTCTGCATTAAGGATTAATAAATAGACTTGACTATAGGATATAGGAAAATACACAAAAATCTTTCAATGGTGAATACGTGTAAAGTCAGTAAGGAAATTAAATGAAGCTTGCAGCATTTCTCTATTCACCTTACACATAAACAACTGTCTTTCATTTTATGGGTATCAGATTGGAACTTCTAGAAGGAACTCTTCCGTAGAATTTATGGGAAAGCTTATGGCACAATGTTTATGAATTGCACTGTTTATGTTTTTTTCAGGTGAAAATATCTATTTTAAATTCCTGCATTCAGATAATAAATATCTTGACAGTAAAATGTTAGGGTGTTTTTATCTGATCTGTTATGGATAAAAACGTACTCTGAACAAACAGCTCAGCAGACTGACCTTGCACAAGCCTCATATGAGGAGCAGCAGTTTACCTGCCAGAGGAACATAGTTCTTTACAGGGAAGGGGGGAGAGGGCTTTTTCCCATCAGGGTAGTTTTTCAAAGGAATATTGATACCTTCTAAAGAACAAGGAACTCAGGGAAAGGACTTCATGCATTTATGACAGCTGCCACAATATCCCACTATTTTCTGACTTAGTTGAAATTGGACAATAAATCAATAAACCTCTAGCTGATTGTTACCTTCAGTGAAATATGATGAAACGTAATTTAAAAGGTGATTTTTGGGGGTAATTCTCTGGAGGTTTTATGACACCCATTTGAGGTTTATTTTCTTTTTCCCCAATGAAAAATGTTTCAAATCCCTGTGTTAAATGGGGAAAGTCTTCATCTGAGCAACCTGCCTTTGTCCCTCACTTCTGCTGCTTCTGTTTTCAGTCCTATCAATATTATTTTAGAGCTCTGGTTTTAGATTTTAAGTCTTACTGACTTTCACTGGAGAGATTATAGAACAGAAAGTAATGCTTTTCATACATGCAGCTCAGTCAGCTAGGTCCTGCCTTGAACATGCCTTTCATGAGCAAAACTCTGCACCTACAGGCTTTGACACTTTGTATTCTGAAATAAGGTCATAGCAAGATCCCATGATCTCCTGTCCTATAGAAGTAAATTATTTTTAAAATGCAGCTTATTCAGTGCAGCTTATTCAATGTTTTAAGTGGTTTTGCTACATACTTTCATAGGCTGGCTGCTGAAGAACTGATCACATTAACACTTTAAATATGGCTACCTGAAGTGACCCCATGCAGCTCTGCTGTCCCAGCAAGTGGTCTAAGCAGGCAGGTAAATTTTAGATTAGATCTTAATTTTTACATTTGAAATGTGTCCCATAGCATTTCAACATTACATTCCAAAGTCAACATCAAAGAGCATCATCTTCATAAAGAGTTAAATGCAACTTAAGAATTAGAATATGTCAGCAGGCAGACAGTTCATGTACTTAAAATCCATCCAAGTCCCCTGCCAAATTCACATAAACTCACATAAAGTATGTGCACTTACAATGTAAAACTGTCTTCACTTTCTAACTTTTTGTTAAACTTTGACTATCACTTGGCCTGATCCAACATCATAGCATCCTTGATAATACTGTTAAAAGACAATCTAGATCTAGTAAAGATCCAGGATTTTTCTTTGTGTAGAGTTATAGTCAACAAGAGGTGACCTTTCAGTCCCATACGTTCTCAAAAATACAATTTGACTTACCAAGCAATCTCTAGATTGACTTGGTTAAGTACTTGGCAGGGTATTAGCAAAAGTTGGATTCAATTCAAGCTTCAGTTGCTTTAATCAATACAGAGTTTGAAAGCTTTCATTTGAGGTGATAGTAAGAAGAGAGCAGGACCAGAAATCTAACAAAACCAACAATCAGCTGTCTTCCATCTTAGTAGAGAATATTAAAGATCATAAAATGGTGGCAAACAACATTAAAGATATGTAAAAATCTGAGTAAGAAATAAGGCTTTCCTGTAAGTGTACTGACAGGTGTGATGCAGGTAATTACTTAGCTGTAAAATATGAAGGAATAAATATACAGGTAATTTGGTCATTCTTTGCAATGCTTCATTTCTTTAAAATATTTAGAATACCACAGGTGCAGATAGATGTATGAAGTCAAATCCTTAAAAATTAATCCGAGCCTTAAAAGAGAACAAATTTGCTATTAAGCCACCAATCTGGATTTACAGCAAGCCCCAACATTTTCATGGACTTCCACATTTCAGATTAAACAGTGAGCACAACCAAAGAAATGCAGACAGCATATACAAGGGGAGTGACACACACAACAATGTCAACCAAGACAATGATCTTCAGAAGGCTGTTGTGATGCTGAGACAATTTCCATCACACACCCAGTACTCACTGGCTGCCTTTGTTCTAAGTTATCAGACAGAATTCGAAGAGGGAAGACGTGGGTCAATCCACAAGGTGAGATTTACTTTGTGAAAAAACTGACAGGAAGGAATAATTGCACTTTTCTTCTACATTCTCTTCACGCTTACTATCCTCATTGTTTAATGTTTTATGAAGAAATTGTAAGAGGGTATTAACAGTCTTCTGTATGTAATGTTCTGACAATTTAACCAAAAAAGGGATGACTCAAATGATTATGGAGTTTTTAAGAACAGTTCATGCAAGAAAGAGCAAGATTTGGAGGTTGTTCCTACTTTGGTTTAAACCAGGATAATATATATTTAGGATTTTATACACCTCAGTAGTTCTCCTACTAAGTTTTAATAGTACTAAGAACTCCTGTAAGCACAGAAATAAATAGAAAGGACAGAATAAAAAACGATAGAAGAACTGAAGTTGCACTGTCTTTCACTGCATGACAATTAATTTTAGCCCTGTAGTGGCTACAAAGTTGTAAGGAGATCCTACTTACATGAAAATACTAGCAACCCTTTTTAAGTTAGTTGTGAATTTCTTGATGCAAAGATTTGCACAATACACAGAAGTCAAAACATCCATCTAGCCAACTGCCAGGGTGCAAAGGGAAAAAGGGAAGTGTCAGTTTTATCTGCTCAATGTCAGCATCAGTGAAAGAGAAAATACAAGCTGAAAGCACATAATCATGTAATGACTTCTCAGTGCACCCAGGGACCAGTCTTCAAATTAAATAGGAGCAGACAGAAAGGCAAACTCATCCAAATATAAAGTAAAATGTTCCATTTTAGGATGGCTTAACCTAGACAACATTTTTTACATGTTTAAATACACTAGCTCAGCTAAACCACTGTAAATCCATGTTCAGCATCCTGTGTTTTACCTCTCACTGGATCTTGGGGGAAAAGGGAGCATTATTTAGTTAGTAGTTTCAACAGTCAGTTGGTAAGTTTTCCCAGTTCTGCCCACCAAATCCTGGTTGGATAGGTACACCACGAACCACATGAACACAAAATCCAGACAGAATCAGCTGGTTATAGAAGACCAGAGAGGAAAAAATGGCAGTCCTTACACCTTGTCACGGGTTGTGACCATACGCTTAGCATGGTAAAAATGAACACAAGGCAAAAAAACCCAAACCAAACCAAACAACAGAGAGAGGACACATTACAAACATGTCAAACAACCTGTATATGTTCCATCATGCAGGACCCTCATTAGATGTTGCAATGGCCATGATCTCATCCCCATGAAATATGAATAGGAATCATCTTAGCTGCACTGTGTTTTTCATGTGTGTGGCTCTGTAAACACTACATTTGCTTGATCTACTGAAATACTGATACTGAAGCAGATGGACACAAAATACTGATATTAAAGCACAAGACATCTTCCTTCAAGAGGGACGTGAATGCAGATGGGAGTGCTTTTCTCTCCCACCTTTGGCAGGAGGTTTCAGAACAGGAAATGTATCAACAACCATTTCCTTCGGAATTTCCTTTTTCCATCAGAGAAAAGAAGGGAAAAAATATGTTTTCAGGATTCATCCACTTCATGGATGAGCAGAAAGCCAACATTTAACAGCTGGCACAAAACAGTCCATATAAACCAAAGTCCTTCAGGTACTCCAATGTATTAAAATATTTTTTTCTGCCAAACCTTCCCTTTTAAGTACACAGAAAAGCTGACTCTGTCTGGTAGCCTCAGCTCTCACCATTTTGAATATTTTGTCTGGAGAAGGTATTTCCACACTTGACTTTCTAACAATGACTATGGAAGACCAGCATGAAACAATGGTTCAAATATGGCATCAGTTTGGACAAAGTCAAATCAATAGGGCTACTAATGTGGATGGCAAGAATTCAACAAAGTATCTGAGACATAACATGTTCAATAAGATCTTTTTGCTTGCCACAGGCTGAGAAATTTGACTGAAAAATATAGAGATTTTATAAAAGATCTTTTAAAATTAGGGTATTTTCATGACTCTGGGGAATCTTGCCAGGTTCTGGGGGTGGTTTTGGTTGGGTTCATTTCCATTGCCCTTTTCATATGCTCAATATGGCACCTGGCTAAAGGAATCTTTCTATGGGATAATTTTCCCAGAAAATATAATGGTCACAGTGAAAACTGGAAACGTGTTTGTGTTTTCCCCAAGGTAAATGTGGCACATAAAAATGTGTGTATAATATATTTTATTAGAGGTTTTCTAGACCTCTTCATTCCAGACAAAGAACCATTTCAATTGTAAAACTTCACTAGAAACTGATTGCTGGTTTTGGAAACCAGTGAAACAGGTGAAGTCACAATTCCTTGATCTGCTTGGCACAGACACTGCCAGCATGTGGTACAGTTACCTAGGAAAGGTATTAGGCCAGATAACTGCATGCATATGAAGAGGAATTTGTTCTTAAAGAGGTCAGCAGTGGGTCACTACAAATAGTTCAACAATTAAAGGATACATCCAGTCATTACATTTACTAAAATAATATCAACCCCTTGCTCTGCTATCAACCCATTGCTCTGCACAGCTTCCCCATTCAGTACATTATTAGAAAATGGTATTATCTACTACACAGTGTTAGTACTACCTGGAGATGGAAAATATAAATTATGCAAGATATCAATAAATAAAAGTTTCTAAATGGTCTTCAGCAATAAACACTGCTGATCTTGTGCATAGTTGAGTTGCAAACACAACAGAACAACAAATAATTCCATAAATATTGCTAATAGATATAGCTTTAATTGGAAAAAAAAAAAAAAAAAAAAGAAAGAAAATTAAGTAAAAAATGCCAGACTGCAAGACCATAAAAATTATGCATCCTTTTTATTCTTTATTGTCTTTATGCAAGAGAAAGAATGTAGACCCATCTCTCCACTGAGGAGGAGGTCACTTAAGGCTCTGGCTGCCTTGCAGAATTAAACTATTTGAACTGAACTGGATGAGGCTAATCAGAAATAGCCACATTGGTCACATGGGCATTAGTAACAGAGCCACTGAATGGCTGCTCCCTGTCCATGCTGAGCATTGTTAGAAGAGTTGGGGTTTTTTGCAAAGAATTAATTCTCTAACTTTAAATTCCTGCCATTATGAGTCTAACCTCAAGCTGCAGGCCTGACAGGTACTGAACTACACGAAAGCCCAAATGAGCTCCCATCAGAAGAATGGGTTGCATATTTAGGTCAGAAGAGAAGTTTGACAGAGTTGAACCCTTTCAGCGGCCTACATTCACATTGCAGCTATGACCAAATAAGACCAAATTATTTAGAATCAATGGCTTTTACACCTCTAATACGTGCCACATAAGCCCCCTTTTCACATGGAAATAAGAAATTTACTCAAGTCTTAAATAAGTCTTAGCACTATATAGAACAGTGCATTCCTCTAAAATAACCAATAGTTAAGGGATATTTCATGTTTTGATGGGTATAGAAAGTGAAAACAAATCTTCTATACTTGTCACATGTCTTAAGAGGAAAATTGTCATTTTCATAACAATGTTTTCTGCCTTTCTTTATTCCCATATGACTTAAAATACAAAGAATGAATCATGGACTCAGAGTTGGCTAAACACACTTGCACAGAAATTTAGGTAAAAAATAATGGGGTTTTTTAGCCAAAAAAAGTCCTATTGCAAAAACAAAATATCTACTCAAACAATAATACCCCATCTCTAGAGGTCTCACATTTTGACAAGCCTTAGGAAACTCACGTTACTCCCTGCTTACACACAAAACTAGCTGAGACTCTGTTGGTCACAGAGGCAACAAACAAGAATTTCAAGAACTGCCTTAGATCTGGTGGAGCCATTTCAATGTACCACCATCACCACGTGGAACGGGATCATTGTGGGCTATAAGCTATCAGTGAGCTTGCAGAGGGAAGAGGAGAAGTGTTGAAGTAATGCTGTATCTGCACATAAAAACAGCTTAATCCCTAAATTATCTAATTGCAAATACCATGGAGAGAATAGCCCCAAATGCAGTCTTGCAACCATATGTGGGAAGTAGTCCACGGACTTGCTGTTTTAGAAGTCCGACTCTATATGTTGTGATACAGCATCATTCCCAAGCTTCTGCTGAAGATTTAGAAGTGTTTAGGGATTAGGAAATATTTCTTTTACTCATATAATATATGATTCCTCTCAGTCTACTCCCATGCAAAGCAAGTGTTTATGAAAGAGCACTGTTGTGGCACACTGTGCTGCATATCTTCATTTCTGCATTTGTGTTTTATGGTTTGAGGTACTTTTCCTAATGCAAACAGTCATATCTGATAATCCGTATGGAAAGCCTAAGCATAAAATTTTAAGGGAGGAAATAATAAAGTAAATAGCTCTAACAAAAGGAAAATAAATAGCACTAACTCAGAAGTAGGGATCTGACAGTCAGAGCCCAGACTGAGAATGAAGCCAAGAGAGAGGCAAGTTGTGAGGCAGACTTTGTAGCATTAAAGTTCTGTTTTCATCATTATGAAATAGCATTCATAGCATCATTATGCTATGCTCTGAAATTACTCTGAGACCATTTTAACTAATGTCTCTATATAGACTTATTTACATAAAATTACTCTGCAATCAAGTTTAAAGGAAGGCCTGAGTGATGCCATGTAACAGTGTGGAAGATGCGAAGCATTTCCACCTCAAAAATCCAGACATAACATCAGCTCAAAGGGATGATATCAGACTGCTGTGCATGATGGGGGAATGCAGCTCTGCTACAGAAGCAGGCCAGAAGGAAAAAGGGGTACACAGGGAACCCAAAGTCACCTCTGATGAGTGCTAAAAGAAATCGTCTTATCAGAGTCAAGAAGTTGAGCCTGCAACTTTTGAATTGCTGTTAGCCTCTGAAAAAAGTCAAAAACTGTGTTATTGCACAGGTTTCTTCAATCTTGCTCTGCACCCTTCGTAAGAGGGGAAGATGCTGATCCAGGAACCCTGTCTCTGCTCTGTAAAGCTGGCCGACAGGGAGAGTTTTCTTTCTCTTTTCTCACTTTCTATTTTTGCCCAAAGTAACTTTTATTGCTAACAGCTATGAGTCCTGCAAAGAAAACTCTGCATGTGTGAACCTGTTTCAACATCCTTTGTGGAACACTGAGCAGGAGAATGCAGCAGCCCATAACATATCTGAGCTCAGCACAGGTCCTGCAACTCACACATGCTCTGCACCCTCCTCATTTCCCTCTTCTTTCTTGCTACTCCTTATTCACGTTATAGATCTGGTCCTGGTCTTCTCTCTTCCTTACTTTGACTTTAATTTAGTTTTTCTCTTTTACACCACATCATCTAATCTAGCTCCTTGGCTCCAGTCCACTTGCATGATGCTTCTTCCTTTTGCCCTCAGACGCAAAGCACTAACAGAAACATTTAGCAAGTGAAATTTTAGTTATTTCTCCCATCTACAATAGACCATACACTCATTAAAACTCGGCATGTATTTGGATGTCTTGTTTTTAACCCCTCTTCTCAACTTCACACCAGGCAGCATTTGTCCTGATGCTATGATAGTTCTTACATTTGAGAGGGTGTTATTTCTTCTGCTTTCAAGGGACCTTCTGCAGGTTAATGCATCAAGGAAGTTCCTGGGATCAAAAATCTCAGTGACAGCAAATACACAGGATGTCTTAGGGGTGCATACAGCAAAAAGACCCTGTTTTCAGTTGTGCCTATTCCTTTCCTCTTGCACTGTGTTTTATTGTGAACAGTTCACAGAGTGAGTAGAGGATTTACGGTCCGACAAAGGCAAGCTGAAATGGCCTACAGATGTCAGAAAAAAAAATAAATGCAGACAAGTGCCAAACTCTTCAGACTGATCTGAAGATTCCAGGTGTTTTATTCACCATAACAGCTTCACAGAGCACCTGTAAGAACAGGCCTGCCTGTGATAAAGCTCTTCACGTGCTCTGCAGCTTCAGTTTTCAGCACTAAAACTCCTGTTACTGCATTACTCTGTACACCACACAAAATGAACAGACATGAAACGCTCAAGAAATGAGTTTTAAGAGTACAAATGAGATCAAAGAACAGAGTCTACATCCCGTTTTGTTGAAAGTACATTCAGCCATTAGATCAAATAGTCCATATCACATTCTCCTGTAATTTCCAAATCAACTTCTTTCTGGCAAGGATGAAGCATTTCTTAGACTTTGTGATGTGTTAAGATAAAGTCAGCCTGATTTAAAAGATCAGTTCTTGTTTCATCAAAAGCCCACAGCCATAACCAAAGACTTCAAAATGTCTAGTTATATAAAGAGCATTCAAAGGTATCCTGAAAAGGAAAATCGGAAACTGTCAAGCAAAATAATGTGGAAAAAGTTTCTAAGGAAGAGAATGAATGCTTCAAAGCTGGCTCAGGGATGCTGTGATGATGCAGTGAACCAGAAGGTGCGGGCAGGGCCTCAATACTGCCATCAGACGTTCAGGCTCTGCCAACAAGTGCCTTTTCATGCTGGACTGAGCACACCAGACTACTACATGGGAGAGACAGAGATGTGGCCCATCAGTTCTTCGAACCAATCCAAATACAGCTTTCTTTCATCAATTCCCATTTCCAGTAACAAGGAAATCAGCATTTATCTGGACTGAGGATAAATCAGAAGAAAAGACTGAACAGTTCAGAGAGTATTGAGGCTTTAGGAATTTCTTCCGAGATAGGGGAGAATTATGCTTAGAAAGCTATTGATATAATCACTAAGTTTGAAATATCTTCTTGGTTTTTTGCATATCAGATTCCTTTAATTTTCAGAGGAAGCTTCGCACACCAAGAACTTACAAAGCTTGTTCTGCAAATGCTCAGTATCAGACAAGACGGACTACAACATTTCATTGATTCTGTCAGATTCTCCTCTGAAAATTTTACTGAATATTTAGCATTAAGAACTTCAGTTTAGGCATGTGGCTCCTTAAAAAAAAACCAAAAAAACCCAAACCAACAAAAAAACCAAGCCACCAAAAACACAACAAATAAAATTGCAATATAAGACTGCAGTGAACAGCCAGTGACTGTGGTGTAAATTGAGAAAAATACATGCATAAAAACATGCTGCCAGAACTGAAAGAGGCGAATGGCGAAGTAAAAGTTACAGCACACATTGGTTTAAAACAAACCAAACCCCTATTTTGTATGCTTTTCTGTAGGACAAAGTACATTCTTGCTTGCTAAACACACTAATAATGCTTATTATTTTTCAACTTCCAAACAAGAGAAAGGCCATTAGTCACTACATTGAGTAATCATATAAAGTGTTGATTTTCTAAATAATTTTCTTAAAAATACTGCTGTTCTTTAAGGTAGATGATACTTTATATTAGAGTAATCCCTGAGTAAAATACAACTAAATTATTTAGTTTATTTAAAACACAACTAAATTACTATCTGGCTTACAGATAATCTACCATAAATATGAGACTAATTACACCAGCCAGAGCTTTGTAAGAACAGAACAATTATTCTAAAGAGATGTAACTCAAGATCCACAAAATCTGGGGAAAGCTTTAGCAGAGGACTGGGAAATTTAGTATCAGTAGGCGGGGCAGAACACAGAGCAGAGCTACTCCTGTGCACTCATTTGCATAGGTCACATACATTAAGGAGCACACCAAGTACACAGATGGACTCTAGATCAGAGAAGCACCTGGAGTACAATGGGCGAGGCGAAAGGAGTCACGAGGTCTCCATGAAAACACATGGAGTTTCCCAACCCTCCTTCATTTCTACAGAGAGCAGAAAGAGCTGGTGGTTTGTGCAGCCCACGCAGAAGCTCCCAATTGTCTGCACGGACAACTGGCAGTGATGGTGCCTGCATGGCAGCAGACACAATGCCAACCAAGCAACCAACCCATCAGGTCCCCCTGAAGGGACACTGAACACCATGGATGCTCCAGGTGCCACTGCCTCCACTCCCCAGAGGCACCCAGGAATGCAGCAGCAGAAACGATGTGTAAAACCATTCCTTTTTGCTTGGTACCAGTGTTGCAAAGCAAACTGTGCAATGGAGAAGCATACTCCATGAAAGCACAAATCCAAGGACAAATAAAAATGGAACTGACAACTCTGGGAACTCAGCAGTGCCACTGCCAAAGCAGGCTAGAGTTTGTAGATGGAAGATCTCACTCCCTCTTGCCCAAGACAAGAAAAGGGAAAGGAGGCTGTGGCCCAAGAGTGTCAAGGACAGAAGTGAGCACCTGCAACAGCTGCTGGGCTGCTCCTCTACAATGTGAGCTTTATTCAGGGTGTCTCAGGATGCTCTTAATATATCAACCCCTGCAAAAAACACTGCAAGCTAAAAATACAGGATGGTCTAATGACTTAAGAAATTGAAGTCCATTAAAACTTTGTAAATACAACAAAAAAATAATAGTGATTCAGAAAGATATCCTCAAGTAGGAAGTGTACAAAACAAAAGAGAGGAAACAGTCACACTCCACATAGTATTAGACAGCTTAGATAAATATAATTTTTTTCTGATAACACCTTGTAACATGCTGTATATACGCTGTGACATATTTTGCACAGATGATACAACTTATTACTGATATTTCACTATATTTTCTGCTGTTAAGTCTTGGCTAGAAAGTGGGAAGACTATACTTTTAAAATCTAAATAATGAATTTTGCAAATTAGGAAAGCATGGATTAAAAAGCCTGAACTACTTCTCCTTAGAACACCACAACACAGAATGCTCTGAAAAATTAAATCTAAATTAATGAACTAGAGATAACTCACATATTTTAGTGAAGTTTACATAAGTAGTTTTCTTTCTCTAATCTTGCATAATCAGCCCAGGGCTGCTTCTGCCTACTCGGTGTTGCCATCATCTGGGCTGTTTGCAGCAATGATCAGCTAACATGCAGGGAAGCTTAAAGAAAGGCAGCTTTTTACAACGACTGCCTAAACCAGTGCTTTGGCATGTAAAATGAAAACAAAAGTGTAATTGAATTCTTTGCCCCCTCCAAGAGATGCCCAAGCAGCAGAGCAGCTTGTCACTCAGCATTCTCCCACAGCTCTTCAGAGGGACAAAGAGCCACACAGCAAATAGAGACACAAAACATCAGAGAAGAGCTACAGTTCCAATTAGGAACGAAATCAGCCACTCTAGGCAATAAAACAACAGGAGGCATCACAGCATCGATACCTGAGAAATACTGCCACTTGTTATCTAACCATATCGCTCACTCAAAACATTCCCCAAGGAGATTCAGAGCCAGCCTAAACACTTCAGAAACCATCCAGAGCCGTATGGCACTGCATTCTTCCATACCTCAGGAGTAAAAGTTAGCCAGAGCCTTCTGACAAACTAAAATGATTTATTATCACAAAGCAGAACTAATGCATTCTGCTTTACAACTCTCCTGGTAGTCTAGGAGAGACATTGCATTTATTACCTACAGTACATAATGCCTGCTGCAAAGCTCTGTATTATTCATAAGACTGGCTTTTTTGTGCCATCATAATGCTGATAAATTATGAAAAAATGCATATTTTATTTCAATTTCTAACATATTTTGGTACACACATCAATCCATCACATTGCTGTAGGAGGAATAAGCATTATTGCTGACAGCTGTTGACATGTTCACCTCAACAGAGACAAAACAAAAGGGCTGGAGAGATCCTTCTCACTCACAGCTATCATTTCACTTCCATCCCCTTACTCTTCCCAGTTTAATATTTGGAGGAGGCTGTGAAAAATGTCAGTGGTACCAGAAATGGGGGGCACGAAGGGATGAAACAGTACAAAGGAAAAAAAAAAAAAAAAAAAAAAAAAGAAAGTGGTATTCACAATTTTCCCTTCAAAGGTAGATTTCTGCTAACAGAGTGGCTCCCTAAGATTAATTTCATTTCCTAGATCAAGGTGAGGTTCATTTCTATCAGGAGCTGATATGGGTGGTGCTGAGTAACACAACTACAGATGCAGGCAGGGATGAAAGGGAGTAAGAGTTATTTCAGCTTCTCTGCCCTGCCCATGGCCCATTTCTTCCTCTCTCAGCTGGTGATAACGTGAGGGTCGCCCTCTGTCACTGCTTACCAGTTCTGATAAAAAACATCTCACTAAAAATATTTCAACAACTGAAAATAGAACACCCTGCCTTCAAAACCATTCAATTATTCACAAAAGCATCATCTACATTGATAGACAGGTATAAGCTAAACTATTTGCCTATTTAGTTTGTTTTACAGGACTCCTGAACTGGTGTTAGCAGTGGTAGTGCCTTCCACAGAACATACTTAACAGGGATGGTCCTACAGACACTAAGGTACCATGCCAGTTGTATGTTTTTCTGCCACTATTGGTCAATACCATAATACAGAGAACAGATAAGCACAATCACCTGAACTATTACACTAAAAAAATACCAGCTCTCACAAACCCCAAAACTCTGCAGGTCATAAACCATGCTCTCTTTTGGAAGGCTTAAATCTTATTATTCCCTATACTTTCTATTCTTCTGGCTTATTTTAACTACTCCTGAAACAAAATGCAAGTCAGTTCTCTCCTGCTTCATTTTTACTCATTAAAATGTTACTAATATTTACTGAAAGATCACAGCACAAACCCAACAGACAGTGTTCTACTTTAATCTGTGGCCTGTGCGTAAGGTGCCCTTTTATCTGCACACAGATATTCTGAGCGAGAGGCCCCCGCCTGCCATACGGCCACCACAGCTTTTAGATCTATGAGACCATTAACATAATTGGCTCTGGAGCAGATGAAGGGTTGTTTGCCTTCAAATCCTAGCAGCAGACTAAAATACCTTACTAACGTCCACCTTTCACTCAATGGTGTTTCTAAAACTGTGCTCTCTCCCTGCACGAAGGGGAATTTCTACCCCGTGCTCAGTGGGTCGCTAAAAACTGCAAAAAGAGGAACTGATTTCCTCTAACAAGTACTGCCTGCCCAGCATCAAGCATGGATGCAGACCATGGCTCTTAGTTTCTTTAACCTTAGTTTCTTTGCTGCAGCAATTAGAGCAGTGGGATCTCTTCTATCTCACAAGACCAAGCTCCTGTGTGACTTGCCCCAGCCCAGACTGGCCTGGTAAGCACATTGCCACCCACCTGCACAGAGCACCCTTCCTCCACCCGAGTCATGGGGGTACCATCTGCTTCCCAAACACCTCACCTTGCCCTGGTACAAAGGCTTCTGACTCAGAATGTTCCTAAGTCAGGTCAGTCTTCATAGAAGTTTCACAAAAGCAACACAAGAGTACTCCATAGCTTTCAAGGTGCCTATCTAGGTTGTAAGTACACCACATTCAGCAGATACCACATGAAAAGCACAAAAGCATTCAAGGCTTTTGTGGGCTGCACTCAATAATATGCAGCAGGATGGGATAGACTGGGATACCCTGCCATCTGCTGGGAAAAGGCAGCTTGCTGCATCTCTTCAACCCCTTTACTACCACACACAAAATTACATATTTTTAAAATCCAAGGACACCAAATGAAGTTATAAAAAATGCACAAATCATTCTGTGCATCACAGACGTCATTTGTGAAATACAAAGTGAAATTTCATATTGCATATACGTTGAAGGAATATCTTTTTTTTGCCAGGATCTCATCCGGTGTATGCATAGTTGTAAGTAATATCAGAATCATTTCTTTTAGTAATATCGACACTGTAAATTTGATCAGTCACACTAATTCTTGCGTAATCAAATTTTGTTAGTTTAGTAATAGAAGAAACACTTCAATAAGCCAATGATCAAGAGAGACTTGTTGATAAACCATCACTTCACAACTGCCAATATTTTCCTCATTTTTACAATCTTAGCCCATGTGCTTTGGTTTTGGAGGTCCACAGGGTAGGTTTTGTATCAATTAAAACTCTGCTTGATTCCAGAGATTTCACAAATAGAGAAATTTTGGAAACAAAACTAGGTAACACTCTTGGATCACCTGTATTTTCAGGAGAGAGCTAACTCAACTAAAGCTACCTAACTTCATACCAGTCAGGTTACAAAATCTTTGGTACCATTGTAATAATCTCAAATAGCTTAGCTTCTAGCTCGTAGTGCTCCAGAGCTGGCACAGATTGCAGAGGGCCACTGGAGCACACTCCAACCAGGTTCCCAGGTAGGGCTGTGCAGTCTGAGGCTGCCTGAAGCATTTGTCCAGTGCTACACAACCACGAGCCAATTCAGGATTGACGCTTTCAGTCGTTAGTGAAAAGGTCTGTAACTTCTAGCTGGCAAGAAAACACACATGCCACCCTAAGATACCTGCACGAAAAATGTTCTGGGATATCCATGGATGTCACAACGCTGCATCCTGCAGTGCAGGCAAGCTGCCTTTGGCTCCCCTGAGAGGTGCTGAGGATGAGGAGCAAGGCTGGTCACCCCGAGAGGAAGGAGCACATCAATATGTAAAATACTTGTACAGGAGTATTTGGCAATCAGAAAGTTGGCTGGATGAGGCAGAGATAAGCAAAAAGCAAAGATAAGCAGCTTTGTTTAACAACTCTTGCTAAAATGCAATATGGAAAGGGAAAAAAAGCACAATCAGTGCATTCTGATCTGCTTAAAACTCTTGTCTTAGCACATTCTTCATTACAAAAAATAGTTTATTAACAACAAGCCACACACAAATTTGTTCCCATTTGCAGCAGCAACAGTACAATTTATAAACAATGAAGAATGAAACATGTCATTTAAAGAACAAGATGACACCGGAATCCTCAGCTGACTGACTGAACATACATAAGTTCTTTACGACTTAATAAAACCTCCAAAAGGCACATGAAACTTCCTACCTACATTAGTGAAGGCATGATGTCAAAATAGTCCTGTCATTTCTATTACTTCTTAAAACACTAGAGTGCATTCAGAAAAATGCACCATTAAACGTTATGAGGCATGCCTGTAAACATGCACACTCCTATGAAATCCTACAAGAGGAAATAAGATGAATACACATAATACATTACAAATAACCTGACTACCAAAGAACCCCAAGCCTCTTAGAATCCACTCTAAACAGATTTATTCATAGTGATTACTTCATATCCACTCAGAAAGGCTGCCAGCTAAAGGGGAAAAAAAAAAGTTTAGTTGCACTGGGGAGTAACACAATAACAATTTAAAAAGCAAAGCAGATTCAAATATTTGAGCCAGTGGAAATAAATAGCTGAGTAGAGTGCAACTCCTCGACCTGGAAGCTGGCCAGGATGCAGGGGATGATACTTCTGGTCCAGAGAAAGCAGCTGATCTAATCACCACTGGAGTCTCCCATTCAGAGTTTTACATTCAATGTGAGAAGCAACACATCTATACCATAAACTGCTTCCCTCTCACTTGCTGGCTTAAAGGAAACAGACTGCTTACATGCCAAGTTTAAACATTCCACAAAATGCTAAGTGCAAGACAGCAGTTTAAATGTATTTCAAAACAAATATGCTGAAGCTGTGCAAGTCCCAAGCTCCTGCATTTGTGTCAGCATCAATTCACGTTGCACTTGGAAGTGCCACCAGCAAATAAGCAACAACAGGTTACAACAACAACAAAAAAGGCATCTACAGGAAAATAAGCAACTTTACAGGTAAAGCTCAAAGCAATGCAGCCTGTAAATGTGTTTAGTATTAAAACAAAACAGCAAATAGTTGTAACTTCACTCACTCGGGTGGCCCATGCCACTCAAGACAAACCAATCACATTAATTCCTGAAATTAAAACCAGAAGGTACCACACTTCCACTGAGTGACCTACCTTAAATTATTGAATTTCCTGCCCTTTGAACTTCAAGAAGGACCCATTATGGGAAGTCAGAAATAATCAAAACAAGAACAACTGTACACAACGTATTTCCCAGAGACTTTTTAACACATGGAGCATGTATGAAGCACGTAAGATTCATCCACCCACTTACCAGGTGGTGAGAGAACAGCTACTGCTGGCTCCTCTTGAATAAGGACCTGAGGGGTCTGACCTGCCCTGACCCCCACCCCTTGGGGGCTCCCCCACCCCTCCTTTGGCCCAGGACCCCATTTCAGTCCAACCTGGGACACAGTCCCTGCCCATGGCCTTTTGAGCCACTGCCCTTTGCCCCTTGCTGTTTCAGAAGACCCCAAAATAATTAAGCCTCTCAGCAGCAGATTCTGGGTGAACAAAGCACAGACCATCACAGAAAGAGCTAAATTCCAAAGAAAATCAAATTCCAAATCGGCTATGGGAAATTATATCATGAGTAGGAGCTACAGCAGTGTCCACACTCTGTAAATTTCACTGCTCTTTTTCAATATTTATTTAGTTGCAATTAATGATAACTACTGATTTAAAATGGAAAAAGCCAAGAGTGTGTATAAAATTAATTTCCTATGAAAATATTATTTCAGACATTAAAAAAAATCCAATACATAAAAAACTCCTCAACTGAAATTAATCTGAAGTAGAAATTGATTTCATATAGAACAAATTTTAGGTATCAAAGTGAACTGAGTATTTCCAGGTGGATGACGCCAGAACTCAAGTGACAATTCCTGTGTTTATGACAGACAGACACGTGCTTCCTTCCATATTTGTTTACATTCTGTGTATTATAATGGCTCCTCTATATGTTTGCAGATATGCGTATGAGCAGTAAGTGGATGCATAGATTTTTGTAAGTGATCTGCTTTAAGAGGCACTTAAAGTGCCTCTTTAAAGCCATTGACCCTTTAAAGCCATTTCAAATAGTTGCCAAGATTTAACACTTATTTTGCTAGACAAATAGCCTATTATTGGCAAGTTGGTTATTCTTCTAGTATGTCACTCAGGTCAGGCTTAAAATCAATACATGGCACTTGTCAATGGCATTTCATGTGTCTTCAGCCTGATTATATTCATTAAGAAAGAACAGACTTCTAATAGCATTCATTGTAAATCAGGTTATAGTGTCAGGAAGCAAACAATCCTACTGCAAAATAATGAGCTTAAATTCTTAGCCAGAAAAGCCATACAGACAAAGCTCAGCTGTAAAAATCATAATGTATGTACTCTTCAGTCTAAGTCGACCTTAAGCCTACAAAACCCTGGAACAACGTTGCCATAAAGTATTTCATCAGTCCATGTTTAATAGCAGTCACGAGAGGAAAAGTACACCCAGTGGAGCCCTTCTCAAAAAGAAATCAGATTATACACCATATCCCAGGGTTTTGTCCCACCACTGCACACCCTCACACTTGAACAGAACTCATTTCACCCTCAACATTCCACAAGTCCCCAGAAAAAAATGGAAAACCAGCTGATCAACTTTCTAACATAACCTTTCAAACATACATCTATTTCTTCTTAGCAATACAAGCTGATGAGCATCAGTGCTTCACATACACTTATCTGATGAGTGGATAAGGCTGAAAAAAATTGGCTTGGAATGTGTATTTCTTTCCAACACAAGTGGAGAAGAAAACAGTGAAGCCCACCCTGCCCACCCTCCTCCATCGACAGTCAAAGCCTGCACTCCAGCAGCAGCCATGACTATGATGTCCCCAGTTTATGTCCATAAATCACAACAGGAAATGCAGGTGAGCACAGGTGTAAGTTTCAGGCTGCAATTTGTAAACTGGATCAATCACAGCTTATTTGCATTTGAAGTTGAGCTAGGAGAACACGGAAAAACATGCTGGTTTCAAACGAGAAAAAACAAGCGAGAGGCCAAAGGTGTAGTGCTATAATTGGCATATCATAAATAAACAAAAACCAAAAACCACCACCAAGCTGGAAAGCCTTTTCCTTTTTGAAAAAGGAGAAACCAATTACCTAGAAGCACAGTGAAGTAATTTACTATGTTCCAGCTTTTTAGTGTTGGCTATACCCAACAACCAATTAAGTAAATGTTACTGCAGGATTGCCACAGTTCCCATTTTTTGAATTGAATTATTATTGAATTGCAACCACTGGCTGAAGCAAAGGCTTAAAAGACTCAGTAGAGTTTCTATTTGTCACCATGGAAGCAGGGGAGAATGACATGTAATACATTTTAGAAAAAAGGTCTTCAATGCTATTCGTTAATGTTACGAATCACAACGTATGTTATGTTACGTATCACAAACATATCTCTGTAAGATATCAAATACATGATCAAACAGGACAATAGAAGCACTTTTGAGACAAATGCTGATCATTCATGAATGTATTCAACTGAGAAAACCAAAACACAAGCCCCAGCACAAACTGCTTAGAAGCCTGGCAGTTTTCCTATCCCTGGTGAGAAAGGACCAGTTACATAGTTCCATCTTTTTCATGTACCTTGTGCTCTACTGGCTTGATCTGCCTGAATATTATACACTTTTCTCTGAAGCACCCAGAGGATAGGGTGACCTAGAATTTCATTGGAAATGGCAAAATAACGTTAGGTAACCTCAATCAGCACTGCCACATTGCTCTTAACAACACAGTTAATAGCTTGTGTCAACACAAAGTATAATATATGTTTCAAATCCTTCATTTTAATCTGCATCTTGCCATCCTTTGGATATGCAGATGCAAATGATACAGGTATTAACATATTGCTGCATACAGCTAAATGTTAGCACAAATCCATTATTTATAAGACAAGCTAATGGCTAAATAATACTGATTTGAGAAACAGTAAAAAGTCGGTTTTGGGTAAGTCTTTTTGTCATCACATCTTGCCAAGCAATAATACTTGAAACACAAGCAGATTTCCTGGGGTGGAGGGGGGGAGGGGAAAGAGGAAAAAATCTGGTAAAATCTTGTTATTCAGCTATCTAGTTAGACCTTTAGACATATTTTTGTATCTGTTTCTCTGCCCTGCTTACTGCTCACCCTGCTGTATATTACAATTGTGAAATAAATGCCTTTTAAAAAAAAAGATGTTCACAAGTTGTATTCATTCTCTTTTCACACAGATATATACAGGAAAGTCAGGCCAATGCAGACGTACAGGAATAGGAATGAAAAGCCTGAATTCATTAGGTTTCAAACCAAGAAAATGTCAAAAAGATATTCAAGTCATTCTCTTCCTTCCTTCAGTTGTCAAAGATACAGATCATTTTAGAACCAAGGGACCAAAGGTTTTACAATGTGCATTACTGAGCTCTGAGGCTTCACAGGAGGAGAGCTGTGCACTGCACACCCCAGGCTTCCCAGAAGCCATGCAGAACATCACATTCACCCACCTAGCAGGACTTGCAGCAGAAGACAGAGCATGTTCAGGAGCACAGACATGGCTGCCTCCAAGATACAGCTGCCACCAACTCAGAATCTCTGCTCCGAGTCCTTTAAGAAGAAACTGCGTAAGTGGCACTCTCCTCCATGAAGCCACTCTCAAAAGGAAAAAAGTCTTCTTTTCTCCTGTCTTTGAATTACAATGGAAACACTAATAGAAGTTATTTGACACGTGGACAGCATTAACTTCTGTGGTGCATAAATTGTACAACAGCCACCTTACCACTGTGCCCCTGGGAGGTAAATCTTTACTTCAACAGATTACCCAAGGAGTCCAAACATTAACCAGTCAGTAGCCTGTAAACATTACCCTGAGTCATTTTAATGACCTTTAACCACCAAAAAGAAGGGGAAAATACACACCTAAAAAATCAGTGTCTCTGTCATTAGAGAAGCACACTTTCCTCTGCCTCCTACTACATCAACTAAGTTTTCACCATCTGTTGCACATTTGATTTCTTTTAATGCAGACTAGCAACACAGGTACCTGAAAAACAGGACCCTTCCACATGCATCTTCCAATTTTGGCACCAGTGGAGACCTCCAATAAAAGCCATGGTATAAAGAGGGAACTCTATTGAAACTACTCAACTGTCAAATATGCACTTTCCCACTCACTAATTCCCAGGAAAGGAGAGGGGGTGGAAGACCAGGCTTGCTAAACTTAGCAAACATGAGAATATCGTGCAAGAACTGCCTTTTTTTTTTTTCCTTGTTTCAAGGAAAAAGGGTGGGGAAGAAGGGAAGAGATGAATGAGAAGAAAAAGAAGTCTGCTGTATGTATTACGCATTTTTCTTACCAGAGATAATTAGCTGGAGATGTTATCCTGTGAGAACTCAGTTGTTTCCTCTATGCTGTAGCTTTGATTTTATATTTTATAATTTTTTTTACCAAGGCTTATAAGCAACAGTTACCACCACAGCTATCTAAAATAATTAAACATGATAACCATCTATGCCAGTACAATCAATCCAGTTGGAGCCTGAGCCAGTCATTCACCCACGGGTTTCCCCTCCCCACCCCCAATTCTTCATCTGCTGGGAAAGTCACTTTGTTAGAAAACTGCTCCCAGGGGTAGCCCCAGTTGCACACCAAGGAGGCCACCCACTCAGACCTGAATATATGGCACAGATAATATAGTATGCAGTTAATATATAGCTCTTTCTTGATCTCTCACAATATCATAACTCTCACAGAGTAATAACTACTGAATTACAGCAAAACAGAACTAACTCCAATTTTGGGGTTACTTGCTCTACCTGTGCTTCTCTCCAATTTGTATCAGAGGGAAATGCTGGAGCCTCACTCAAGGCAGCCAGTGGTGGGTTCAGCCTTGTGCTTCCTCAAGTTCAATGTCACCAGCAGCCTTTAAATACTGCCACAACTCAGTACCACCTGGGCTCTTGAAAAGGGCTCATTAAAAAAACAAATAAATTACTGGCACGTTTGACAAAGTAAATTTTTAACCTTCAGTTATTTTAAACCTGCCTCATCAAACATACTGAACAACAACAGCATTTTCTGCCATAAAAGCTGAGTATGTTATGGTTTTTATCTTGTTAAGATAAATATATTTATCTTATAATAAAATTACATTCTGTGCATCACATCAGAAGCAGCTAGTCACACCTTATAAAAAGTTACTACGTAAATAAAAATATAAGGCAAAAATTCTGTTATATGGATTTATTGTGAACAGTCAACAGAATGCTCATAATAGATTTTTTTTTTCCTGTGCTCCATCTATTAAAAAAAGCTACACAAACAGCATCATCTCCAGGGGACGTGGGGGTGCTGGTGGATGAAAAGCTGGACATGAGACAACAACGTCCACTTGCAGCCTAGAAAGCAAATCCTGTCCTGGGCTGCATCACAAGAAGCATGACCAGCAGATCAAGAGAAGTGATTCTCCCCCTCTGTTCTGTTCTGATGGGACCCAACCCAGAGTACTGTGTCCAACTCTGAACCCTTCAGCATAAGACACAGCCACAATTCCAACATGAGCTGTTGGAGTGAGTCCAGAGGAGGGCCACAGAAACGATTAAAGAGATGTAACACGTCTGCTATGAAGACAGGGTGAGAGAGTTAGGGTTCTTCAGCTTAGAGAAGAGGAGAGACTTTAATAAGCTCCAAGGAGATCTTATTGCCTCCCTTCAGGACTTAAAGGGGGCCTTTAAGAAAGATAAAGACAGACTTTTTTGCGGACTCTCTAATGACTGGACAAGGTGCAATGGTTTTCAACTAGAGAAGGACAAATTCAGACGATACAAAAGGGAGAAATGTTTTATGATGAGGGTGGGTGAAACACTAGAAAAGATTGCCCAGAGAGGCTGTAGATGCCTCATCCCAGGAAACCTTCAAGGTCAAGTTGGATGGGGCGCTGAGCAACCTAATCTAGCTGAAGACGTCCCTGCTCACTGCAGGTGGTTTGGACTAGAGGACCATTAAATGTCCCTTCCCATTCATCACATTCTATGATTCTATAACACACTAGAGCTGCTTCAGAGTGTGTAGACCCTCTGGGAAACCCATGCAAACATTTTCATAATGAAACCAACACTAACCAGAGGCTACTGATAAAAATAGCACGGATGAGAAAGTGAATAGCTTTAGGACTATTTATACATACACTGGCTCTGTGCAGCACTGGAAAAAGAGACTCTAAAAAAATAAAAAATGAAAGCCAGAGTTCCTCATCTGTGAGCAATTATTAAAAGACTGCATCACTCAAGTACAGGGTTTGGATGGATGCCCTAGATCCATTTCAGTGCTTCAGAGTAAAATAAAGCAGCTCTGCAGTCTCACTCCACAGGGAATAAGCACTGATTGCTGCAGAAATGAACATATTATACTGCATTTGATCTTACAGTAATATTAATCACTAATACCATTTTGTTTCATATTTGCAAAGGAAAAATTAATAAGAGGAAAGCTTTCAATTTGGAGGAAGAGTTGGATTATTTTTGCTAAATTTCCACATGGAAGATGCACTTAAGCATAATACATAAATTGACTATCTTTACTAATATAGAATATAAAATATTTTCTTGAAATATTAAATTTTCATCGATTGGTACACCACTGTGAGTGCCATACCTTCTCCATGACTTGCTCCATTGTAATGGAAATTCCAAACCCCTTTAAATAGTCACATTCACACTCAGGAAATTTATCAACTTAAAACTTCTCCAGAACTGCCTTTGAAATCTGGCAATGACATCTGCACTTTTGAACCCTATATAGGAATCTTCCCAATCCACTGACTTCAATTAAGTAAACTGCTTTCCTGTCTGTCCAGAAACAAAAATACACGTCCCTAAAAAAATTCAACATACAAAGTTTGTTTGCACATCTCAGCATAAGAGGTACCATATCATGTCAAACCAAAAGCTGAGCCAAGTCAGTGTTCTCCTCTCAGCAGTGGTTGCTAACACATGCTTAAGAAATACAGAAAATATAAAGTAGTGTTTTTCCTGGCACACCTTCTCATCCTTCCCACAGTTATCAAGAGACTGAAGAAAGATCAAGACATATGAAGTTTAGAAACTATTTCCTTCCACAGCACAGGCAGTGACACTACATCTAAAGCAGTATCTTTATGGGATGATATTTTCTTTAAGTGTTAAAACTGGGAATGTAATTCTGAGGTTTTATGATTTACTACATTTCCAAAATCTGAGAGAATAAATGTAGTAAATATCTGAGCTCTTAAAAATGCATGTTAAGTGCCCTGATTTAAATAGATTTTTTGCCTTAAATTACTTCAAGAAAATTTACATGCTTTGCTTTTCATCAAAACATTTACACAATTCTTGCCTGAGCAGCTCTACCACAACCAGATGGTAAGTAAACTTTAGAAGAGAAGTTGGACACTGCTTTTCCAAGTCCTTTTGCTACTTTTCTAAAACAGGAAGATTTTAAGGAGATCCTATTCTAACATGCAAATCTATTCTATTTATTCAAATGTCATAAAAAGACCAAATAAATTATTTTGCTTGTTCTGCTATTGAGCTAACATAAATTATGAATTTAAAACAGCTTAATTTTAAACAGAAGACTAACTTCAGCCTTACCAAATTTGTACCTGTTGTCTATCCAGTGTCTCCTCATCGACTCCTTTTATTAGATTGCCCTCTAATGGGTAAGTTGAACAACTGCACAATCATGTTTTTGCTGTTCAAGTAAACAAGGTTGCACTAGAAATGGAAACATTCATGGTGTTTTGTTTCCGCTCCTGTTTAACTATCTTTTTAGATATGTATTAAAATTTTCAAAATTTTAATTGTCAACCGATTCATTTCACTGTGTTTAATTGCAAAATGAACTAATGTGTGCTGTATGTTCAGGATTTAAAAGGTTAGGTTGGTTATAAAAAAGATTACATAAAATATTTTATATATAAAAAATAAAAGGTTAGGTTGCAAATACAAGTTGAAATCTAGAGTGAGAGAGCTGCTTATAAAATACTTAAAAGAGAAGCTGAGCCAGCAAAGGATTTCTCTAGGCATTTTCATCAAGAGTCTATAATTCGATTTTTATTCCGTTACCTACCCAGAACCCGACACCAAATTTGTCAGCTCCACCACCGACCTCTTTTGTCAGCAAGCTGACAGCAGCACAACAGCCTGTCTCTCTGCCCTTTTCTTTTTTCTCCCCTGAAATGAAAGTGCTTATCTCTACCAGATGGGAAATCACTACATTTTCAAAAAAAAAGAAGTCTTTGTAGAAGAGATCAAAATGTATTTAAATGTGACATCCAACGTAAACAAAGGACATATGGATTTACACTATGGATTTGAAGAAAGTCTATTATTACAGGTTATAAAATAAATTAAGATTTCATTAAATACCCAATTTAAATATTGTAGCATGGCTCAAAAAAGAAAAAATATTAATTTGTTTTAATAAAGAAATGCACACACACTCCCCTAAGCCAAACTGTAGCCTTCTTGCTTAGAAGCAGGAAGAAAATGACCCCCTCAGAGAAATCCCATCCTACAGAGCAGTAAGAGTCCTGTGTTCCACAAATACAAACCACCTTTCACTAATCACTTCCCTCACTCTGTACGATCCACAGATCTTACAATGGATGGAGACAGGGCAGCTCCTCTGAGCACAGAAGAGTGGAAAAGAGCTTCACAGAGTTGAGGTAAATGAGGACAATCTCTCTTCCCTGGAGCTCAGCAGGTCCATATTGGTGCAGAGGACTGATATGGCACTGTTGGAGATACAACCCACCCCTGCAGAAGTCAACCCTTGAAGGTCAGACAAGCAGTGACTGCAAAAGGGGTATCCACACTGATGCTCTTGGCACATGCTGCCAGCACTCCTCTGCCACCATCTGTAATACACTATGTATCTAGTAAGATACATGTACAGATGCTCCAAACCCCTTCAACCCTTTGTGCCCTCTTAGGCAAAGGATGAAGGGTTTTTTAATTCTTGTTGTTTGTTTTCCAGACATTTTAATGCTAAACTAGTGTTATTTTTTAATTATCTTCATTCTCAAAATGCTAAATATCCATTGTGTATTTCACCAACTAGAATACCCACAGTGAATAAATTTCAGTTTAATGAAATATTTAACATATTAAAGAGCAAGAGTGCACAAGTTTAAGCACAGCATCTATCTTCCTGTCATTGCCTAGCTTTATCCTTAAAACCACCAGAATCAACATATGTAAATTAAATCCATTTATCTTTAAAGTATAAGGAGTAAGTGAAGAAAATGTAGACCTGAATCTCTGAACATTACTGTAAAATCAAAGCTCTTCTTCCTGGGAGTAGCAGGCTAAAGGGGGTTCAAGTAAAAAGGAGAAAGAAGGCATTTCTAGATTACTAAACTCATTAAGTGAAAGCAAAATACAGACAAGTGTCAGCATCCAACAGTGGTAAAATGAGAGACAGGCTTAGATCTACATCATGAAGCTAAAACAAGTTTCAGCAAAAACTATGGATTAAAGACGTTTGAGTAATCATGTTTCATTTGCTGCAAGAGTTATTTGATTTTGATGATATCGAAGAAAATTGCCTTTTCTTCTTTTGTTCATATAATGAGGTGCAAGTTAATGAAGTCTGAAAACATCTAAATGTATAAACAAACTAAACAAATAAGACTCTCTCATAATTTCCAACCACTGTAGCATAGAAGAGTTTGCTAGCTAAAGCCCTAGACACTCACTTTGGGATTTGTTCTCTAAAGCTTACAAGGTTAACCACCTCCAGAAAAGCTATGTAATTCCAAGTAACCATTCTTGTCCTGTTCTGTTTGAATTGAGATGTGAGCTATTATATTTAAAACCAACTAAAATGAAGGAAAATTCCACTTAACATTTTCATCCATGAAACTGGATCTAACCTATGCTCCTGAATATAATGACTTCTGGCACTTGTGCACAGAAACAGAAGTAATTTTTACAGCTAGACCACCCAGCACTTACTATCTGATTAGGGTACAAAGACTAAAGTACTAAAGATGATATATATTTCCATATTCAAGAGCCCAAAATTATGCTTAGTCAAAGAAAAGTGCATTTCAGGAAGTTTATTCTTCCTTTATCCTTCCCCTACAGTTGTAACCTATACTAAAACTGATGGAACACTTTCTAAATGGCTAAGGTTTAACTAGCTAAACTCAACTAGCTAACTTGTGTTAGCCAACTAACACAGAACAGGCTATGGTAATTTTTTTTTTAAGCTATAAAAACCTACACACATAAATAAAACAGAGGTAACAAATACTGTTCTCCTTAAGAAATATGGAGAGCACTGAAAATTAATTAATGAAACAATAAAACCATACTAGGCAGGTTTTCTGTTTATGAATAATCAAGGGCTGAAAAAAAACTACATGAAGAACAATTTGTGTGAAGAAAAATACTTGAAACTAAGGGAGCATTTAAAATCTATCTTCACAGTACATTTAAGATCAAGGAGAGCAAACTCCATAAGAAAGCAGGAACTCTAAAAACATAGAAATATGACACTCCATCAGCTTCTAAGGAAAAAGTTTTGAAATCCTGCCTGAAAATAGACTGCTCACTGTCAACTGGAAGTATAAGGGAGAGACGCCAGTATCAAACAAAGGTACAAACTCCACAGAGGATGGGGAAGCGTAAAAAAATGAGGCAGAAGAATAGCAGTGCTGACCAATGTGACATTCCTGCTGCTGTGACACTGAAGTGCAAAACAAAGCAGGGAAGGTTACCTGTTAGAAAGGCTGTAGAAAGGTCTCTGAAATCAGCCACTATAGGGTAAAACAGAAGTTTCAAAACAATTTAGAAAAAATATATAGCTCTGATTTTTTTATTTGTTAAAAAGGTCTCAGAATAAGCGTTGTCTTAAAGGATTAGTAATCAAGAAGGGTTCTGCTGGGGCTTCTGTGTCAAGTACGACTTCAGATGATGCTTCTGTCCCTCTGCCTTCTTGCTATTCTTTAAAAAAAATATATGAAAAAAATAGAAAGAAAAAAAGTGATTGCATATGTCTTACAGATCAATAGAAAGCAGAAGTATTTACTCTGCAAACAGTTGAGGAAGCTTCTGATTCATGGGAAATGGTGAAATAACTGACATGAGAGGTACTGGCAAATAAAGTACTGTTTTTATTCTGTGCCCGTTTGTCTTTATTTCTAAGCAACAGGTTATTCTCCTAGTGATAATTTAAGCTTCTTTCAAACTGGAAGGTGAACTTTTGAAACTGTTATTGATTACTATTGAATCTGGCCTGGGGCAGGGATACATGTGGGATGGGCTCACCCTACCAGCTGACCCCAGTGGAACCAGAAAATCCCAAAGGGTCACTGATTCACAGTAAAGACGAACAGTAGCACTTCACCTCCACATCTCTGTGAAGGCAACCAACACAACCAAATTACCTGTGCCCTTAAAACAGCAGCTGCCATTTTCAGTGAGAGCCTACCACATTATCTTGTGTGTGTTTTATACACCCCCCCATCTCTATACCACTGCTCAGATATATCCAGCTCTGAATACACCCAGTTAACTTAAAGGAACTAAGCCCACTGGAAAGTCTTGTTGCGCACCGGGTACTTATTTGAAGTTACTGCATGTTTAGTTAAAAAAAAAAAATTCCTTGTAAGTTTATAGCTCATTTCAATGTAAAGCAAGGCAGACAGCTTTCCCAAGTACTAACAAGAAGAACAGGGAAGGACTGGAAGTTTTATCTAATGCCTTAAGGATGGAAACTGTAACTCAGCAAAAAAACTCAAAGCCCTGAAGGTTCATGTGATCACATGACTAGAAATTCACACTTCTCACCAACCTCTATCAGAAAAAGCAATTACACTGCAGAATAACTAGGTGCTCAGTTAGACTACTAATTGTACCATATGTGGGTGGGAGATACTATCTCTGAGATTTTGTTCAGGTTGCATTAGTTTTTCTCCTGTTAGAAATGCATTCCTCCACTTTTTCCACCTCATTTCTAGATCTATATCTAACGGTGCTACAAAGAGAAGACAAAAAAAAACAACCAAAACCCCAAAACAAAACAAAAAAAAAAACTAACTAGTCTGACCTCATGGATTGCTTCAGCACCTCTGTATGTAAACCTGGTGATGACATTAAAGAGTGCTTCAGAACAAAAGGTTACTCTGGTTGGGAGAAAGCCTCTGCTTTGGTTTCAGCTCAGCCACCATGTCCTGACTGTAGAAGGGGAAGGACTATTCGTTCGATCAGATGAGGAGCCTGGAGAGTCTTTACAGGATGTCCCAAATTATATTCCAGTCATGTGATTCCAAGAAGCTAAAAGAAATCATTTAAACGGATCCGAACAGGAAGAAGCAACATTATTCTGGCAATGATACTGGCAAAGTCTCAGACAGTCAAAGACGCAAAGCAACATCATCAGGTGATGAAAGATAAATGATAGGAAAAGCAAAGACAGCCAAGAGAAGTTATAAACCTCTAAAGAGTTGCCAGGTAATAAAGAAAAAAAAATAATAAATCCGTGCATATTTGTGAGGTGGGGAGAAGAGGTAGAGGCTGTGATGATAATGTAGCTTTGAAGGAAGTAATTTCAAGGCAGATCTCCATTTGAAACTCTTGGTTCTGAAGCTGAAAGGTTTCAAAAACATTACATCTTCTCAACTTTAATATTTAAATGTATAAAGAGTAAAGTTTTTTTGCCTCAAAGCAAGTTTGCAAGAGCACAAGCTCTTTACAATTCTGGTAGCATCAAGAAGCATTTGCTAGAATAAGTGCAGCTTTCCTTACCAACATATTGGTTCCACTCTCATTCTTTTCACATTGAATTCAAGGTACTCTCTCACCTGATTTCTTCAATTTACAACACATTTACAGATACTATTCCAGCCTTCCATTCAACAGCACACACAAACTGAGCTTTGGACTATTTCTGTACTCTTACCACAGAACTTGTTCTCTTTTCAAAGAATTTTAACCTCAAATTTCAAAGAATTCTTACCTACCTTCTTCACATTTTACTGATGGTATTTGCCTCCCGTCCCATCCCACAGTCTCCTTTTTCTCTTTCATTGCTATTCCTATTTGGTCTCTTTCAGCCAAAACCCACACCCAGTCTGTGCTACCAAAGAGGAGAGGGGGGGGGGGGGAAAAAGAGCAGTTCAACCTTTCCCTGTTTACATCCACTCAGAATGCCACTGAAACTAACTTTCCAAGCCTGTGCCATTGGCTTTGTGAACTCCTTTTTTTAGTAGACTTGTTTTGCATCAAATAAGATGTTTATTACTAACCACAGCATTAAACTAATTTTCCTGTTTGCTCTATTTCCAGATAGGTGATGCACCTTCTCTTTTATTTTCCCATCAGAAGTTTCTTCAGCCTCACTGCAGTTGGGTTTTCTTTAAATCCCCCATTAAAGACTCTCCTTTGCAACAGCAGAGCAACTTTTTTTTAAAAAAACAACCAAACAAAAAACCCCAATTTCTATTGCTAGCCTCTGTTGATGACCTATTTCACTGTGCTCAAACCCTTTTCCCATTGTAATGTGGCTTATATGAATTGCTTCTCAACTGAACTCTGCCCAGACCCACAGAGAGTTAACTATATCTTTAGTTCCAATAAATTACAGTAATACACAGTAAGAGCTTTTCCCTTGCTTTACAGTATGGCTATTTTTTCCCCCACCAATGCAATCTTAGCTAATGAAAATCAGTGACAACCCTAACAATAAGAAAAATATTCCTAATTTCCCACGCTACAGCTTCTTGGTATAGAGAGGTACACACTACTCTGAAGTCCATTAACTACTGCATAGAGAAACATACATAGAAGATGTGAATTCACTTTCACCAAGTTACCCTTATAATGAAAAACTATGATAAAGCTGCATTCAGACAGTTCTCAGACATTTCAATTAGTAACCCAAATATGCACAGATTTCCTATGTGGGAAAACTTGTTTCATTACATTCATTCACATGAAGTGGGCACACATTACACAACAGAGAAGAAGCTTTCAAAGTCCATTTTTAGAGAGGAGGAGATGGGTCTTTTAGGTAACCTTAAGTTCCCTCAAATTTTTGCAAAGTCTTTTTTTTTTTCTTTATCCAAATGAAATATGAAGGAAGAAAGAGAAAGCAGGCACAAACACTTGATGGAGAAAATAGTGGCTACCAATGTGAGTTTCTCCACACTCACTATACTTAATCCTCCAGGAAAGGTGCTCTAGGGCTGACAGGCTGTGATGTGCCTGAGCAGGTATGTTTTGTTATCGACAATGAAGAAGTGTTAATATATTTATTAGCCCTGTAAGTGCTAACATTTTTTAAGGTCTGAATGCTCCAGTATTCCCTGCAGTAAAAACATCAGCTTTCTATTAATGTTTTCTCCTGGCAAAAGGTAAAGATGACATGATAGATTTAGAGTCTGTCTTTTTTGAGAAGTGAAGCTGCTTGGTATTCTCATGAGACAAAGATGTGTGCGTTCGATGATTACCTGACCAGCCACGAGCACGATCATTTCTATTGATGTGGGCTGCATGTTCTGAACTGCTCTGAACACAGGCATTGACCCTGTGTTTCAAAGATCTAATCAGTTAAGATTTGGGGAGAACCTGTAAAATCTCTTGCCAAAAATCTTAGAGCTTTACTAAATAGACTTTCAGTTTCCCTCTGATGCAATTAACATTTTCGCAAGGTTTTGTGTTAGTTAAGAAGTCAAATGAAAAAATTCTTCACAACAGAGAAAGGACTACTTTTCTCAACAAAACATCATATGGGCAAAAAAACCTTGGATCTTTAACAACTTTGCACTATCTCAGGTTAACCTTGACAGCTGGTAGCCACAGCTGAAGATAAACTTCCTCTGTGACCCACAAGAAGACACCCTCAATCTTCTCCAAAAGTTCTGTCTCTACTTACATTTTCTCAGCATTGGTAGAAAACTTTCAAGTTGTTCTGAACGTCTGATCTTGAAAGCCAATGACACTAACTCAAGAAAATCTGTTCTGCTTTACATTGCAGGATTCACTTGATAAACCAAGCTGTTTTTTTTCCAAACTGGCAAGAATCAATGAGCATATGCTGATAAAATTAGCCCAGATACTTCTACAGGCAATGGTATTCTCGGTCATACTAAAATAAAAATAATAATAATTAATATTAATTAACTAGTAATCACATTAATAATTAATGTTAATTATTAATCACATTAATAATAACAATATTAATGAGCAAAATTGATGCACTGGGGGAAAAAAAAAAAAGCCTGCTAATACAAGCAAAAAAAAAGCAACCTCATACCAAGTGTATCTCATTATCTCATTGCTAAAGAGGAGCCAGAAGATCAGGTGGACTTGCTAGGTTCCAACACCACTGTACCATTACTCATTGCAGCTTCTTAATATAGGTTATCTCCTGTTTGCAGTAATGACTTCAAATCACTTGGCTTTAAATTCCTATCATTAGCTTTTCCATTATGAAATCAGTTAGCATAACAGCAATAGCTAGTCCCACCTTCAGACACTTTTGGAAATAACTCTTCCTGGACACACCCATCAAATGCAAATACTGAGACACAGCAGTCACTTTATCATTTTGTTCTTGTCAGCACTTTTAGTACACCTTCAAATTACCTATGAAAATACTTGACTGTCTTGACTGTCTAGAGTACTTTCATTCAACAACTTAGTTTTCCTTTGCAGAGTGCCCCAAGGATACAAATTCCCAATGATGTGTCAGTTCATCAAGATTACATGGCACAATGCAGCAAACAGCCATTTATCATCCATGTCACCAGGCTGCAAAATACTTCTTTCAGATGCTGTATTGACAAATACAGCAAATTATAGTGGCTTATCCTGGTTTGTGTTGCTGCTTCTTTACAAACTCTGTCAGCTTCAATTTCTGGTCATGAATATTGGCCCTTGTTCTGGCAACATATGCTGCAAAGAGCAAGTGAGTTCAGATAGTAGATAAGACAACTGACAAAATGACTTATAGCCATAAGACTGAAGAGGCAGCATGTTTGTTTACTTGGGACATAGCTTAAACCTCCAATCACTCCAGGAATTTCAGATGTGCTGTTATGCATATGTGGAATGACATTTTTAGAAGAAAATCAGAAGGGTGAAAAGAAGAAAAAAGACTGAATCGTAAGTTCCTGACAACTCTGAGCACTAAACCATTAGTTCAGAGAAGAAGCTGCTTTAGTGGGAGAGTTGGACTAGATGATCTCGAGAGATCCCTTCCAACTCTGATGCTTCTGTGAAGCTACACATGAAAAAACAAACAAAAAAAAACCCCCAAACCAGTAAATGTGCATATGGGAAATAATACTGCAAACACAGCCAGAAATCAATATATTTCTGTGTATGCTTACTTATTATAGTTTGAGCTCAGTAACACTTTTTGAAAATGTTCTAGTCCGATTTTGCACCATTTTATAACTGCAAGAACCTCCTAAAATATTAGAGAACTGAAAATACGTAAGAAGTCTGTAATTTAAATCTAGCCTGACAGCTAAATCCAGTTCTTGCATCCCAGCCCTTGGGCTATCAGGCTTACTGCCCAAAAGGGCAACCACTCCTGGTTTCTCTAAACCACACTGCCTGTATCTGCAAAACTATAGCCATGAATGTCTCAGCAAAAATTAATAAAAGACAAATACCATAATTAAGGTTATAAAGTAAAGCATAATTAATTGAGTATGTTCTTGCAAGTTCAAAGTCCAGTGTGATAAACCCTTTTCTATACTTGTTTTTGTGATTTAGGGAACGTAAGGGAAAGTTCATCTGCTGCCCTTCTCTGGCATTTTGGTTACCGAATATTGGGGAAATATGCAACTGAAGTAAGAAACACAATGCCAATGAAATAACAGCCATGAAAACTGATAGAAATCAAACACAGGAGATCTAAGTCAGGAGTCTGGGATTTGATTAACTGCATTTTCCTTTGAACTTCTGAGAGATGAAACTATGGTGACAAACAGGGGCCCTTGATGTGGGTAGAATGCCACAAGATACAAAAGACCCAAATGTGTTGTTATTTCTTCCATACAGTTGGAAAAAAAAATTGCTACCATAGGCTCTGATTGCTCCTAAGAATTAAGAGCAGGTCTCATCTGAAAATGTGGAAAAAAGGGGAAAAAAAATGAAATTAAAAAAAAAAAAAAAGGAAAAGAAAGAAAAAAAAACAACCCCAATCTCACATTTCAGCCAAGAAATAATCTTGATAAATTCAGACTGCTTAACAATTCTGGACTAAAAATACTGTTTAAATTTCTCATAACGCATTTGGATCACAATTTTTTTCCTGCAGTAAATGCATAAAATAAGTTAATAAAAAGTAATTACTAATAAAAGTAAAATGTAAGCTAAGAGATCTTACTTTATTGCTATCTTCATAACATACTCCTACAGTGCTCATAAAAGAGGAAACTTACCATTATGGTTTTTGAATTAAAGCCACATAGGATGCTTTTCCTCAATCTATTTAACAGGATATATCTGTAACTACCTGACTGCCAGTCAGTCAGACCTAAATGAAAAAACACAGTGTAGGTAAGAGTCCTGATAACAAGCCAAGCTCTGGCAGCTGCCACCATGGTGTGCAGATCCTGACCCAGTGGGGCCCTATATCCAGGGAAACAAACTACATTCAAACAACAAAAAACTAACTGGGGCACACAAGCTGCTGATCAGACCCATGTCAGCCAAGTGAAGCCTTGCAGCAGGAGCAAGCAGGCTGTGAGGTTGTCTAGAAAAATAGGTACTACCTACCTTAAAAAAGGTAGGTAGACTGAAGTCTGGGAGCACCAATAAAGCTGGTACAGAGTGTGGCTGGCTGTGGAAGGTACATTTGCTAAATACATTAAATCCATGCAGGTGGGGTTGCACATACCTTGTTTATCTTGGATAACTGAATCAAAAGGCATAAAATTTGCTACCTGCTTAACAGGAAATCACTTATCCTTCCCATTTGACAAATTAGTATTCTGAACTTCTGAACCTATTTAAAACAAGAATTTTAACTCAGATCACTTTTCTCTTTCCTGTAAGAAAAAAAGAAAAAAGCTAATAAAATTGATATACAAATCATACAGATAGTTCAGCTTAAATGCTGCAGTGTGAGAGAATGTGAAAGGATCACACTGAAGACTGTCAGACCAGCAAACTCAGCAAATCTGTCAGTTAAAGCAGCTGACACTGCTTTATGGGCTCCATGTGAGATGAAAGTTTTCACAGCCTTGATGGTCTCACTACCAGCAGCTTTTCTTACTTGCAGATTATTGATGAATGAAGGAAGCATCTCCCTGTGTTCCTTCCTAAATATGACAGTGACAGAGATTCTACCATCTCATCTGGTTTTCTGCTCCAGGTCACTTCTATTAGTGGGTGTCGAGTGATCAAAAGGAAGATTTGCCATCTGAGATGAAAACGCAAAACAGCAAAGGAGCCTACAGCAAGCCACCATTTTTACTTCAAGATGACTTAAAACAAATGTTCACAGAAAGTTCATGAGTAAAATACATCTTTTATATTTAAACTGTGACATATGAACACTTCCTCATTATTTCCCAATGAACGCTGGTAGGAAATCCAGGCTAGGGTTACCTCTGACGTGCTATAAACTAATCATGCTACATCTCCCAAATTTTTTTTACTCTGAACAGAGATACACACCTCCCTTGAAGTAACATGGTGGTCTATGCTTTGCTTATCCTCTGTCTTTCTGTCAGAACACAGACATTCCTCCATCTGGTGGCATCTTTAGCTAATTATTACTTATCAAGTGCATTATAGCCCACTTCTGTCACCAAAAAACTGCACATTGCGATCATTAACACAACTTATATCCATCACCTCTAGGTACTTGACAGTATAAAATAACAAATAAGAATGCCTAAAGTGGTATGGATTAATTTAATATTGGACCTACCCTTGCTTAAAGCTATATTAACCCAGTTTCTATATATTGCTACACATGCAAAGTGTATTTTCCCTGTTCCATCCTGAAGCATTCACACATACCTAAGGAACAGTGTTTTCTGTGTCTGTAGAAGTCATGCCAAGTCGAGTCCAGAACTAGCAGCATCACAGTGCAACTTTCCCTGCACCATGAGTACAACACAATATAGATGTATCTCATCTCCATCTCTGCAGGAAGATTTCTGTGTCATCACAACGCTATGACATCATCCAGCCTCTCTTATCCAGTTTAAAGTTACACTTAACAACAACTTTCAAAGGGTTTTAGCAAGAATTCAGCTGTATCATATGCAAACACCAGATGTGATGATCTGCTGAACTTGAACCATATAAAGTTAACTCTCTGAATGGTATCCCTTCAGCTGTCCTGGAGAGCTCCAATTCACTCGCATCTTTCTTCGTTAACCGCCTGCTCTACCCAGGTCATTTCCTGCTTCACACTGGCTGCCTAAAACAACAGTCCTGCCTAGCTCACATCTGTAAAATCTTTCAGCAAATGGATCAGTGCCAGCCCCTCGTGCAGCTGAAATATTCAGTGACTGCACAAGCTCTCCAAGCTTGTGAGCCACAGCCTGCCTTCTACCAGGGGTTGCAAAACCAGCACTTTGCCAATGAGTTTCTGCAAGCACGAGAGTTAGTTTCTCCCTCTAAAGGATCCATATTTTTTTCAATCTCTTTACACTGCTTATGGCACTTTTATCCTTCATTTAACCTGCACAGAGGTCAATTGCAAGATGACTTTGGATTCAGTAAAACAACAGTACATTTTAATTACAGTAAGATTAACTCCCTGTGAGTTAATCTTGTTGAAATTACATTTTCAGTGAGCAACGCTCTCATTACACATTGTTTTCACTGGAAAAAAAAAAAAGGAAAGCCACAAGAGCCCCACTGCACTAGAAATAGCTCTGATCCTTAAAGACATCTATTAAATAAAGCAGTAGCAAGCATTACTTTGTCCTTGATCAGGTCTTATTTGCATATCTAACCTTCTGAATTTCTCAGCAATGAGGGGAAGAACCAAAACTCCAGAAAACATCCTCATCTGAATACCTCAGAAGATACCCAGGCAGAAGCTGCAGTATTCCTAGCAAGCCAAGGGTGAGAGTGCCCAAAATGGAGAGGACATGTTCCTGAACAGGCTGTTTTCCAAAGGCAGGTTCCAGGGCCCAGAAAACCACTGTCCTGAAGTTAGTAGTGGGTTGTTCTGGAGTTTCTATGGGAAGCAGCATCCTACCACATATAGGACTCAGGACACATGTGAAGGATTCAGGCACATTGCTCAATACATGATTAAAAACATATCTAGCTGTAGCAGCAAGAATAATCATTTAAGCTTCAAGATGACTGCAGCAAGAGCCTCAAAGCCTCTATGAGGCCCTTGATTCATGCTCACAAGGGAACATAAAGTTATTAAAATTAAGCTAGAAATACTGCAACAGGGAATTAAGCTGCAGATTTGGACAGTAATGAAAGGAGCGGTGATGAAAAGTGATTAAAGCAGAGGACTGAGTTGCAGAAAACCTGAATGCTCAGCTGTTTACTTGCCAGATGACGTGACCCAGGTTACACAAAGCCCCACACACATCCCTATTTGTTTTAAGTACACATAGGTTGAGCAAAGAAGCTCCTGACTGCTTACCCCTAAAAGTAGGGACATGTCTGCAGTACAGTACATCGTTTTGACTCCCTACCCTGTCCTGACCAGCAAGGTTTATAGAGGTCAACCAGTGGTCCTCCACAGGTGCGGAGAAAAGGCCATTTTGGTTGGAGACAGGCAACTCAAGGCTGATGCTTCCCAGCCAAAGCCTGGAGCTGCAGCCCCTCTGTATCTTCAGCTCCAACCAACAATGGTCCTCAGAAGGCTGATGGAAAAGAACTAAACTTGTGAGACAAAAGAGCCTTAACTCTTCTGAGTAGCCTAACAGCATCATTTTGTACCGCTGAAGAAAAAGAGCACCTGCATCCTGTTTGCCTGCCTCCAAATTCTACCAGGAGAAAACCACAGACCTGTCACGCAGGGACATTTCATTCAGGTACAATGAGATACTGGTACATGCCAAAGTCAGATTCACTGGTATCTTCTGGGAAATAACATCTGAGTGGTTCAGTAAGATATGGGAAGTAAGATTTGGGAAAAAACTGCTTCCAAAATGCAGCCGCAAAACAGAGTGATATGTGGGGGAGGTATAAATATTACATGCTCCTCCTGCCCTACAAAATATTTTGCAAAGAGAAGTTACCTCCAAAACTATTTTGAATGCTGTGCTGTATGGAAGTGGCTCATATTATGTGCAGAACAGAAGGCAGCATCTCCTTGAGTGATGCACAGCCCCTGCAGCTCTCCTTGCTGCTCTCCAATAGCCAATGATGAAGAACCCAGCTCCAAACCTTTCCCACCCCCATGGCATTGCCAACAGCCACATAGGAGATCATCCTCCCTGGTGTGACACCTGCCTGACAGGTGCCTTGACTTCAGTCTCATGGGGAAAGGGGCTGTCATCATGACTGGCACCCATCTACACTACTGATACAGTGCCTACCCATACCCACCTGTATGAAGGGATTTATTAATCCACATTGAGGCTACCTCTGCACACACAGCCAAACCTGGCTGAAAGTCCTCTCCCCAGGTGGTGTGCTGTACATCTGTTGCTCTGTCCCCCTCTGAAACCAAAAATCCTGTGCCATGCCTAAATCAAATTGCATTAGTTGGGCATCTTCACGTTATAAAGGCCCACACAACAAACTGGAACAAGCAGAAAAAATGCAGTAAGTGGCTGGAAGACAGGCGCATCCCAGCTCCCACAAAGAGAAAAGGAAAAGTATGATCAGCTATTTTTGTGCCAGAAGAAAAGTACCATGAGCAGAAACATCCCAGCTGGGTTGCAGAACCTGGTGAGTTCTGCCAGCACACACAGTCAAACTGAAGACATTAAAGAGGGCAAGAGAGTGAAACTGTTCCCAAACAGTGAAAGTGCTCCAAGGACTCCTCTTTCATTGTCAGCATCCTGGGGTCCAATCTCATCACTCCCATTACCATGGTCAGTGAAAGTTTAGCTGTTTAATTAGCAGGTGTTGAAAAACTGGGAGGAGAATCTTTTAAGAAATTAGAAAGAAAAAGGCACCTTGCTGATAAACTGGCAGAAGCACTGCTTTATGCACCTAGCTGTGGAGTCCTCCTCATGTCAGAGGTTCTGCAGCATATCACAGCAGAAACTGAATCACAAAATCAACACAAAAGCATTGCATGGACTACAGATGCTCTACAGATTTTCAAATGTTAAATTCCAATGTAAGAGTAGCAGTAGTTCTTTTTATAAAAGTCAAAACAAACCTGGCAATAATAAGGAGGATTAATGACAGACCACTCAAATAAGGAGGAATGGGAAAGAACCCAGTACCTTTAGAAAAAGTGGTCAGCAAGACAAAAGAGTCCAGAGGGAGTGTAAAGCAGCAGGGTTTAGCAATACCCAAAATTGCAGTGAGTTAGCAGCTGGCAGGACATAATAATAAGCAGGAGATTAATAGATTTTTCCAGTATGAGGTCAGAAAACTACATAAAATAACATCACAGTGCTGGCATTTCAGAAAAGAGCATGAAGTAACAGGTATTAAAAAGAAGCACAGCAGTTTGGGGGTGGGTGCAGGGCAGGGTCAAAGTCTTGCTGGACACCCTCCTGAAGTTCCTGCTGCAGCAGGCTTTTTAAACATCTAACAATACCTCTTCATTTCCAAAAGTGATGACAAGTCCTGGATACCGACTTTTATCCTAAGTTGGTAAGCACTTGCTGTGGCTGTAGAGGGACAACATGAAGCTGTCTTTACCTGGAAATTTTTACAGCACAGAAAAATTCAAAGCAAGGATGAAAAACAGTCAGGATACATTAAACATTTAGCACCTGTCACTAGCTAGAGGAAGAAAAACCTAGCTAAAAATTTCTGTAGCAGGAACAGAGCAAACAGAAGAAAATGTACTCCCTGACCTTAAGACTGGCTTCTTACCAGAAACACACAAGTGCTGTGTCACTGCTGACTGGATGAATTCCTAATACATCCTCTAATACTTTTATTATAAATTCTTTCTGTATGCAAACCTTTACTCCTCTTCACTGTGGTACTTAAAGGCTGAGCTGTAAGCACTTTGAGCACGGTGCAGAAACTCTTCACTCTTGACCGCTACACTTCATGCCTAAGATTTTGACCTTCATCTTCTTCTTCTGCTCAGCAATAAAGCAAGAAGTTTTGCTTTAACCCTCCCAAAACTCAAAATTAAAAAGCAAAATATAAGGTTGTGTCTTATTTTTAATAATGACAAAAATATTTCACAATTCATTACTTCAGGAATTGAAAAGAAATTGATAGATTCATGACTGCATAATACTGGCAGGAGCATAGATGAATTCTGTACCACAATTCATGCTGTGGTATTGGTCAAGTTGGAGCAGAATGCTTAAATTACAAATTTAAATACAAATGCTTAAGTTTTTGTTTGCTTCTCTTCTTTTTTGTGGAAGAATATCCAAGCTATACAGGAATAGCAGCACAGGAGGCCACAGAGAGCAGAACTGCTGAATCTACAATGCTAAATATTGGTAGATTAATTTTGCTATGTTTACAATTTCATAACCCCTCTTCACATTTCTAGACAGGTTTTGGCAATAACTGTGCCACTATATTCTCCATGTTCTTGTGCCTTTTGGTGGCCTGTAGAGTATTTAGGCTGAATATGCACGCTCGGAGTGCTGCAGTATGGTGGAGAGGCAGGATAAGTATTAGTAGGAATTAATTGCTGGGGATGTTTCTAACCTTTTCATGACTAATAAAGATAGGCATACTTGCTGTTGCAAGTAAAGAACACATGGTGTTATTAAAAATTGGCACAAGCAGTGCCTAAAACGTCCTTTGGCAACTCATTAAAGAACTGGATTAGTTCTTAGGAATAAAAAAAAAGGGGTCAGCGATCAACTCTGAAAGATATAAACTCAGCTTTTTCTATGGGTGTATCATGAAACTGATTACCCATACAAGCACAGCTGAAGAGGAATTAGCCACTGAGTTATGGGAAAGTTGCAGAAGTAGCAAAATACTTTGAAAATATCCAGATATGAAGAAACTTAATGGAAAGAGCCAAGACATAGCAGGGCATGTCACCTCCCCTTATGGCAAAGGGGACACAAACACCATCAGCAATGAGAGCACAGGAAAAGGCAGCTCACTTTCAGGGTGAGATCCCAGGATCCCTCAAATTCTTGCCACAGACATGAATTTTCTAGTAGAAAGATGGGATAGAGCAAATGGAGATTTTAGCACTTCATTAGCACATTGCCTCTATGTCAAATAACCCATACCCCCTCCCCTGGAAATCAAAACCATCTTCTCCCCAGCTCTTACTCCCACACTCAATTTATTAGTGGTGTATTTATGTAATGGTGTGCATGCCACAACAGTATCCAAGGGATTTGTCTGTTGTTTGCAATTACGGTTTGGATGTGGGGCCCAGACTAATGGAAGCTCTATGTAGGTGTCCTCTACAGCACGCTGCACCTGGGGAAGCCACTCTCCCTTCCTGGGCGCCTGCTCCCCAGCATGACTACGACTGTATTATATGCACGAGGTGTCTGATCCAGCTTCCCCCAATAATTTTTTTTTTCTGATCCAGCTACCCCACAAAAAGTTTTGTGTCACCAGGGAAAGCTGTTCTTCCAAGGCTCTGGGAAATGAGAATGACAGATCTCTAACGCTGTACCTAAAACAAAAAACGACTTCATTTCATTTTCAGGAAGAGCTCCCCAGACACAGCTGCAGCACTAGATGACTTAAAAGATCTGTGAATGCAACATCTAGGATTCCCCAGCAGAGTAATCTCAATTACAAAAGCAGAGCTTCAGAAGAGGTAGTTTTTCAGAAATACAAGTTCTTCTGACTTTCTCGTGCTGCTAAAGCTATTGAAGCTTTATGAGTCCAGGATGCTTTTTTAATCCCCTCAGTTACCACATGTGAAATAAATACATATTTGTAGGGTCTGAAACACTACACTGGCTGAATGTTTGGCAAAGCACCCTCAGACACTGCTATATGCAGTCTTTCTCCTCTTTGAGGGCAGATCTGCAGCATTAATCTACATCAGTCTCTCTAAGGAGATCTCTTCCGACACTAGAAAAAAAATTCAAATGCAGCCTTGTAGGACCAGAATAACATTAATGTTTTTACCTGCATCTCAGAGTAGCTCCATTTGAGGTCCCTTATTTAACAAGAGAAGTCTGGCCTTCAAGATTATCATAAAAGGGTTGTAGAAGGTACAAGAAAAGGGGCTAGGCAGGTGTGGCAAATGGGTAGGCAGGTGGGGGAAATGAGAAGCAACAATTACAATTGAATACATTACAGTAGGTTCTTAAACCTGTCAGGTAACAGCAGAAGACAAGCTCTGCACTGTCTGCAGCAAGCTGAAGAGCTCTAGCAGCAAGCTAAAGGGCTCTAACATCAATCCTTACTTAGAATGTGTTTACTCATGCCTGTCCTCTGGTACAGTCTGGCAACCGCAAGCTATCTCTGCGGTGTGGCTGGTCCCCTCAGCTTAGAGTCAAAAACTGTCTGCTGGATTGAAACACAAAGTAGAAGTAGTTATTTTGGGCCGTCTCTAGTCTTACTTGACAGAATTTTGGCTGTGGAGGTATTGTCTCCAGCTCAGGTTGTGGGAAATGTTTATTGAATTCAAATACCATCCATACATTTAAAACCAAACATGTCCTTGCACGATTGCCTTCTATCAGTGTATCCCTGTGTGAGTTATTAGTTCTTTCAATTCAAAAGGTGTGGTCTCACCTGATCCTTGAAAGCCAGACAGCATATCTCATTTTCATAAAAACCTTAATTTTTTGTAGCGGTTTATCATGATAAAATCCATTTAACGGCGATAAAGAAATGATCTTGAAAGGGGCAATAGTTAAACATATACCAGTCAGTAGCAAATCACTTCCAAGGTACATTTCCTTTGTGAGCACTTCCAGCTTTTTAAGGAGTTTGACACAACTATCTGTTATTTGATTTGTTTTAATATAATTTTCACTTTCCTGGCATTTTGATCCTTTGAAAGATGCGTGAAATGAAAAGCATATCACCAATTAGGTTAAACAGCCACTGATACTTATTCTTCAGTGTTCAAAAACTTGTATTTGAAACTAAAATAAAATGGGTGTTGGGAATAAATTCTGCAGTGACACTGAACACCAAAAAGCAGGAGGTGGCTTTTGACATGGTAACAATTGAGGAAAACTCATTAAAAGAGTTCAGTAGTGCTGCTGTTGTTACGCATAAACACATTGTAAGCTTAAGCATTACTACTTGGCTGGATTTTTAGCCCTTTGCAAATTGTTACTGTGGATGTAAAATCAAGAACTCTTCACAGAATTAAAAAGATAAACTAGATATTTCTTAATCAATCTTCCAGTTCAAATAGTAATGGTTTCAATAGCCAGGTCCTCACTTCACTGCTTTTCTGGCAGACCTACTCACTTATTTAATTTTACTGTTATAAACCTATGATGATTCATCGAAGATTACATGACAATAAATCTTTCTCTGAAATAACTATACTTATACAGACATGCACAAAAACAAGAAAAAGTTTATAATCCCTTCAGTTCCTTCACTAAAAACAGTAAATATAATGCCTGGCAACCAGTCCTGTATTTGGAACACTGGAATATTTGTAATATTTTTCTTCTGCCAAAAAAATGCAAATTATTTTTTCAAGCACAAGAAACTAATCATTAATTGCTTTTTTGCTTCCAGAACTGACCTGGGACTCTGCTTCTTTGACAAAAAAAGGAAGATAGATAATGGGCATTTCTTTAGGGTCTTTCACATCTATCACTGTTATCAGGACAGGAACGAAGATCTTTCATACTGCTCTGCTGATAATTCAAATAATTCACTATGTGAAGTGGCCTCAAGTTTAGTATGTTAACTATGTAGAGGAGATTTCAAGTCCTACAGGAAAAATAAACACATTATTTCAGGCTAACTTTAAAGGTTTAAAGAGAAAAGAGAAATCAAACTCTCAAGTGCTGCCTTAAGGGGAACTATTTTTTCAGCTTGCCATGATGAGCAATGCCATCTACATGAAAGCCACATAGTTCAGCCAAGCCTTTTAGCTGATTATTTTCCCCTGTCTTTCATTAACTAGATCTTGAATCAGTAATCAATTTTAATTAAATGTGGAAGCTGTGATTATAGGCAATGCTGATGTGCTAATCCAGATACTGTTAGCAGCAGTCAAACAAGCCCAAGTGGGCAGCTGGAATACAGCCCTAGGACAGAGAGACTGCCTCTCAGCTCCAGCCCCTTAGCACCTCCAGACCTTAAACCAGGAGGGAATAGACTCATGCTCCTAAAAGCATGCCTGCACTGGGAGAGTCAGGGGATGGGGACAGCATGCAGCCACTGCACATTTTTAACATGCCAGGAGAGGGAGGGAAAAGACCTTTTCCCTAGTAAGCATTTCCAGGTAGCCTGACCTCTCACCTGCTGCCAGAATCTTTTTTCTCCTTTACCAGGTATCTTGAGGTGTTTTGCCTACTCCTCCTCTACAAACGTGGCCATCTATTCACATAGCTCTTGAACACAAAGGCACGTGAGCCAGATCACTTGCTCTAAGGTGCAGCAACTCCAAGGCATGGCTCCAGGAGGCTGCCCCACCCCAGCTGATGGTCCACACCACACCTTCAAGGATACACCTGAGCCCAGTGTACCCCAGATCTCCTGTGCTCTCCAAAGCAACATTAACCAGATTCCCCCCAGACTGAAGATGATGCCTGGAAACAAATAAAAATACTGAAAAACTGGAAAGCCAGGTCAAGATGCAATCCATCAAAGACCAGCTTTAATCGATTAAGTAATGTCAACTGCTCTCTTATGCTTCTCAAAATCTATTTTATGCCATCTCAAGATGTGGTACAAACCAGATCAACACCTCCTCAAAAACAGAGCTCCAGTTAAGTAGTCCTCTAATACCCATTTTTTTCCAAAGGAAAATGAAATCTAGATCATTCTTTCCAACTCTGCAAACCCCTGCCATTTGAGAAGGGAGGAAAAAGACATAGCCCCTTTCTTCCCAAATCCCAAAGCAGCTAGCAGTGCTGAAGCTGAAGTCCAAATTAGACTGTATGTGTATGCACACAACTTGATTCCTTCATTCTCAACTCTGGGCCATAACTTCCCTTTCCCCTCCTCCTCCTCCCTCCCCCACTTTTTTCTCAATATAATTAACACATAAAATTTTGCTGTGGAAAGTAGAAAAAGAAACTGAAATCCACTCAACTCCAGATTTCATTAAGTGGTATCCCATATTTCACAAGCACCATCAACAGCGGTTTTCAGACTTGTTACATTTGCATTAAGTCTATCTCAATTGGAGGTTGTTGAGCTCCACTGAACCAGCAGGAGAGAAAAAGAAACACTGTACCTGGAGGTTTCAGGGATAGTTGCTGCATCCTTGTAATGGAAATATTTCCAGTCTTCTGTCTATTCCAAACACCAGAAAGGAAGGAGGTTGAGTAGATGACTCAAGAGCTTTTCTCAGCTACCCACAAAGCAGTTGTCACTGTCTCATTCAGCTTGTTCTACTTTCTGCTCTAATTCATCACTATTCTTTATCTTAGCCCAATATCCTTTCCTAGACAGACTCAGACTCAATTCTCAGTTTTTCAAGAAAAACAAAACAACTTGTCTTATTTGATGCACCTAATAAAATGAAACTGAGGGTTAAAAAACACCTTGCAGCAACAAACCCTAAAAAGATAGGAGTCATTTCAGCTACAGGATAATGCTGACATAATGGCTCTAAAAGCAATCAGTCTGACACGAAGACCATCTGACACTACCACACAAGCAAAGTTCTGGAACAGCTTTGTAACGGGAGTATTACAGACTAAATAGTAAGTTTTAAGCTCCATCTCCAGCAGTTGAATAGAATATTATAACCTCGCAGTCTTGAATCCAGTCCATTGCTGCCTTAACTACCTCATATTTCCAATAAAGAGTAATGTTCAAAGATGCAGAACCTAATTATACATTTCATCAAGACTCTTTTCTGACCAGGTGACTGTACTGGACAGAAGACAGAGGAAACATGCAAAGTATATTGAGAAATTCAGCTCACAACCAAGGTCAAACTGTAAAATACCTTCAGAAGTAAAGACAAATTCAAATTATCTAGTTCATCCTCTGCAAGGAGCACATCTGCCCTGTCATCATGAAAAACACTCTGGGTAAGTGTCCCTGAAAGGTTTATATAGAGCTGTGAGTTTATATAACCCCCTCACCTTTTTCAGCTTTGGCTGGAGAGGTCACTTACACAGACCAGTAGCTGGCTTCAAAGCTGATGGATGAAAAAAGAGTGACAGCAATGTATCCTTCCTTACCCTCTCAGCATGCCCACTCCAATTACTCTCATATATACTGACTTCTGTGCTCACTCACATTTCATTTTTCCTCTCTTTGATGATACAGACATCCTGGCTCCATCTGTCATAGGGTTAAATAACCATCTCTGATTTCAGTAGATTCTATGAACTGCAAAATAGAGCCCTGAATCAATCAACATTTACAAAAATTATTTTAAAAAAACAGAAAACAAAAAAACAACATATACAAACAATTTTTTTTTTTTAGTAAGACAAAGAACACTTTAATTTATGTAGAATATTATTCATTATTGCTTAGAATTCAGTAACGTGTCACTTTTTAACTTTAAGAAACATCATAAATCTGATGTTTGGCTACTGAGCGAACCTGAAAGCCTACAGAAGTCTCTTCTTAATTTTAGTTTACTCGTTCTACTCACTATGCATTTTCCCATCAGTCCAACTTTCCATACATAAATTGACATGACATTACAGCTCAGATATCCCAGTGGAGATGATGCTTTTAGTTCTACAATAAAGACAACACACCAGCTACCCCAGCCTTGATGCTGAAGTGCATACAAGCCATTTTTAACCAGGTACTGGGAAAATAATTCGTAATAAACACTTATGGTTTTTGGAATAGGGGGAGATGACATTTTCAAGAAGTCTGAAGGAATAATTGATAAACTGCTTTTCAGGATTTTTTAATTGAAAGTTAAATTATACTCCTGCCCAAGGCACTGAGCAACATCAGCCTCATTGTTAATCAGCACCATTACTCCTTTGCTATCACAACCCTTGAGTGAGACAACGTGAGGCTGTTCATGAAAGCAAAATGCATTTCTTGTGCAGATGCTGGTGTTCACAACCCTTCCCAGTCCATCCTTCACAAAGTCTAGCACTGCAGGATGGCAGCCCCTCTGGTTTTCTCCTTCTCTTGTAATTTTTGCCAATGGTATCAGTGAAACATCAGTTTAATGACAATGCTGAAGCCAGCAAGTAAGGAACAAAATAGGATTCTTTCAAAGTTTGCTTCCAAAGTCCACAATTATTACATATAATTAAAAAAATCTTTACCACTGCTTATTGTTCCCCAACTGTCACCAAGGAGAATTCCTTTACCAGTCTACTTTAATACTAGTATCTGCAGTTGAGTTTTTAGTAGTAAATTAAAGAGAAATTATATTTTAAAACATATTGTACCAGCACATTGGGCTCAACAGAATGTAAAGTATAATTTCTGTCTATCCTTCCCAACTGAAAGAAATCACTCTGCCTGGTTGATCTGAAATAGGCTTTGGACACTACTGCAAAATAACACAAAACAGATACCCCACAAACAGGAACCTCACCCAGAAAAAAAAAAAAAAATGAAAAAGCAAAACTGAATCAAAACAAAATATTCAGAAGAAGATAATGTCTCCATCAACAAGTCTTAAAGGGAAGACTTTATCAAACATGGCAGATAAGGAAAGACCACAAAAATATTTTTTAATCCTTTCACTAACACCTCAATAGAGAAAACATGGATTTCCTTTTTTTAACCTGACATTAAAAAAAAACAAAACACCCACCTAGACATCCTGTGAGGTTAAGTAGGAAAGTTTAATTCTTTTTCTTTGGCACTGGAAACAGTGGCCTACCAAAAAACCATTTATTTGAAGGTTATCATAGGGTTACAAAATAAAAACAGACACATGGGTTTGAATATGCTCACTCAGTTGAGGCAGAGCTGGAAACCCTGCTCTTCCAGTTAAGATGTCAGGCTCTTCTGGTGATACTGGGACCCTGGGCAGCAGTGGGATTTGCATTGGTTAGGAGTGTGATTTGACCAAAACTCCACCAAACACAAATTCTCCCATAAGAACTGAGCTGACTGAAGCCAAAGGCCCCTCAAGCTAAAACTCCTTTCTGCAACTGATGAGTATTCAGAGCCAAAGGAAAAAGGTCAAAGCAAAGCAACCGAGTACCATTAAGCAAGCTTCTAATGGGAATAGGCTCACAGTGGAGCTTGCAGTCTCTGAGGGTATTTTACTCCATTAATCTGTTAATTTGTTTTTCATTTATATCAAGTGAAACTAAACGTACTAAGTCATATATAATGATGGCTTTGAAAAACGCTGGAATTAATTTTTGGCTATATTCTAGCCAAAGCCTTTAGCATTTACGTGTTTTGGTGTAGAACTTCAAAGCCTTCATCTCACAACAGAACAAATGGCTCAACACAGTGATGTAGTGTGGGGTAACTGGGAAGAATTAGGCACCTTAGGGAAAAATGCAGACAAAAAATGGGTTTGGACATATTGTGCTGCCCAAACTAGAATTTGGATCCAATTGTGACTAATCCTTATGAGTTATTTAGATCTCACCTATAAAGGCTGATTTCCCAGCCTATGTTTTTCCCACCCTAGAAGCACTATTTTAATACTGAGTTTCCAGAATACGTGTCTTTCCCGGCTACCAAAAAAATTCTACGCTAAACTCACTGATCAAAGGCAAAGTCAAGGAAAGGAAGAATTACTGCCACCATCTCCAACACAAGAAGACCCTGGCAGAGAGAAAAAATCATTTAAGACAGAAAATTTTAACACACTTTCTGTCCATGCAGGACAAAGCTGTCTTGGGCCAGGCAGGAGTGCTTATAGAAGCTTCTTTCTTCAGAAACGTGTAGGTGAAAAATAGGAAATAGTGACAAGAAGATAATCAGAGATTCCAATTTGTTCTTTCAGGCCCTGGAAATTCCAGCAGTAACTTCTCAGGTAATATTTGATACTGCATACACAACAAAAGAAAATCCAAACTCTCATCAGGCTTACCTCACCGTAACCCACTCATCTTACTTCATTTAACTGCAGGACTATGGGAAACAATTCATATTGGTTACTACAGGGATGAAATGTTTTTCCTCACAATACAGCTGTGCACCACAGACCAGATTTTGCATTTCAAAACATGTATTCAACCAGCAGTAACATAAACAGGAGTAACCCACACCCTCCTTTCAGTCTAGTATAGTTACATCTGTCAATTTAAATATAATGGTCTGGAAATTGTTCAAAAATGGTTTTGTGGTTGGCTTGGGTTGGTTTTTTTGTTTGTGTTTGTATTTTTTTGTTTTGTTTAGGGTTCTTTTTTGTTTTGTTTCTTTGTTTTGTTTTGTTTTCCCAAGCAAATTAATTTTCAAATAATATTTCTAGCATTTCTTGAACTCATATGCCCATTCCAATATGAAAAAAAAAAAAACAAACAGAGAGAAATTCTAGAAGAAATTATTTCAGTTTGAAATTAAGTTACTCTCTACTCCAGAGGTCCAGTGTATAAACAGGGAAAAAGTATTTCCTTTGACGTGAGGCTGAGAAACACTTCAATAAAAGTAAAGTTTTTTGCCTTCCCTGCTGACTACAAGGGCTTATCCTTACAAATAAGTCATGAAATGGAAACTCTCATGTAACAGATAAGGCAGCCCGCACGCATATCTGGATGAAAGCAAAGGTATTTCAGGAGAAAAAACAAATATCTGCTATTTGGTGTTAATTAGGAGCGTAACTCAAACCACATTCCTACATGCAGTTACAAGATGTCATTTCACATAAAAGATACCAGCATATTTCTTTTGTTGCATGATCAGAAATTTTATCAAGTTACTCAGATAATGCCATTCTGATCTTTATTTGTGTTAGCCTGGGTTTTCAAAATGTTTATTAAGAAAGCATGCAGACACTAAATCAAACTTTTGACCCAGCAATCTGGCACAGTTAATTAAAGTTAACCCAAAAGCAAAAGCATCAAACTATGAATTTCCTTACTGCATTGCAAGATCATTATTGTGACAAGTAAATGGCAAGATCTTGATGAATGGCTGCCACTGTTCAATAAATTGAAGAGCTTGAAAATGCCTTATCTGTACTCCCTGGGACAGGAAGATTAAGGAAAGGGTGGATAATAACCTTTCGTATTACCCTCAAACACAGGATTCAGTCTGTCTGGCTCCATGCTATATTATTGCTTTGGACCAAGCTATTGTCTACTCTCACGGCATTTACAAAAAAAGAAAACAAATCTCAGACATATGATTTTTGGCTTATTTTACAAGACAACAGTGCCATTAATAGCCTCTAGAGTGGGTAACAACACTATAAATCAGTTAACTAAGTTGAAATTATAAAAGTCAACAAACATGTTATGAATAGCTCCTACACACAGTAAGTTGATACCAACTTGTTTTTCAAGTATTTTAATAAAAACCATTTATCTCACTACAATGTTTAATAAAGAGGGGTAGGGCTTAAGCACAATAAGTAGAAGCTTATAAAGATTAATCACAAGTCAGTTTTGCAAAAATCAAATTAAAAATAAAGAATTGCATCTATTTTTCTTTTTTTCTAATCTGTAAAGAGGATCTGAAGAGATTTTTCTATGTACTGTTATTCTCTGGGTTTCTTTACCTTAAATATACCAGCTCCATTGTGCCCCATTTTGCTCAATGACTTCTAGAAACAACTATGAAGACATAATACACTCATATTCAACAATTGATGAAGTGATTTTTTTCTTTGAGGGCTTTTTTGAACTTCCAGAAACCTTTAATACTGTTATTAATTCCACTTACTATTATTCTGGATATGCTGACCAAGAAGAAGAGGTACAGGTTATAAAAACATACACTTCAAGTGAAAACTGAGGAAAGTCTACAACACTTCCAGTCTTCCAATACACAGGAGAAAAGATTAGATAATGCTGGTTCCAAATGGAAAGAACAGAGAGACATGCTTGCCTGTGAATGGAAGCTTTGACTTCATTAAAAATCTACTAAAAGCTACAGAATGATAAATCCTATGGTTTTCCTTCTTCTTAACCTTCATCTTTCTACCTTTAAGGTAGAAAAGGTATCATTAAAAGATCACCTTTAATGATTCCTGGGGCCCCAATTTTGACAAATAAATAAATAAAATATGCAGACATTTAACATTGAGATTGTTTGTGTCCCAGTAGTGTAATTACACTTACCTGGTTTTAAAAGCCATAGTTGTGCACATATTGGACTGGAGATACACCAAAAACCAGATACAGCACAGAGCAAAGTCTCAGAGCAGCTACAATCAGTGTCAAAACTTCTGTTCTCATTTGCAGGCCAGAATTTAACCAATACACAATAAAATGGTTTATGTTGCATGGTTTTCACAATCATTTTTCATGAGAGATCCATGAGCATAAATATATACACACGCATTTTATTATATACGTATATATTATGTACATATGGACACCCTCAGGGGTCTGTACTGGACACAGCACTGTTTAATATCTCCATCAATGACACAGAGAGTGAGATTGACTGCACCCTTATAGATGTCACCAAGGTGAGTGGTGCAGCTGGCACACCTGAGGGACAAGATGCTCAGTGAAGCATTTAATGATTCAGAGGGAGGAAAGAGAACGAATGAAATGAACTACCATGTCTATTTAGCATTTTATCACAAGCCAACTAATGCTTCATGAAATAATCACTCCTGAGTGAAGTGATTTTTTAATTAGAGGAAGAGGACAGTATTTTTGCTTTTGAAAAAACTTTTTTACCAGTCTTCTAGCATAGCAAAAAGTTTATATATAAATACTCTTACTCACTGTAGAAAGTCACTGCAGGAAGACACTAAACTTCTCGCCCTCCATGAAGTGCATCATCTTGGTATTTAAATTTATTTCCTACCCCTAGACTGTAAGTTGTGTACTACTTGTTCCAGAATGTGTTCTTCCATCTCTCTGCTGTGAGACCCGTTATAACCTCCAAATCACAGAGCAGGTTTCTAAGTCATTGGTATGATGAGGAAGACAACAAAATCACCCTTGTATTTCTCACACAGAATCAGTCCCACCCAACACACTCTTCAGCCTGGTCCCAGAAAAGCCCTCTTGGGAGCTGAAATGAAGAAGTCTCCAACCACCCAAGAACAATTTGTCTAGAATCAACTCCACCACTATTGCAAATATTTCTGCAAATATAAGCCATAGCCCCTGAACATACAATAAGCTGTTGCTTTAAACAGCTGTAAGGAAAACTGAGGTGGAGTCTACACCTAACCAACATACCTTCTCTTGGTGATGTCCTCTGTCTTAATGTATCAGTCAGACAAGGTTGTGTGACTATTTTCAACCACTAGCATTCTGTGGATAGAATCAGTAATAAAATAGCCAGCTTGTCAACACGGAATAGTTGTGCTTCTTCTCTACGTGGAAGTGTTATTTATTGCCCATTGATTCCAGCCCAGTAAAAAAAAAAATGAAGGGAAGTCTTGCTCTCAGGCAAGGCTTCTGCTCAGGCAACCAGTGTAGACTACTTGGCTGTGGGTTGAGTTGACCTCTCTTAGTGCCATAGTTTTTCCTGGCTAACAGGCAAACCTAGCACAATAGCAAACCTTGTATTACAGCACACAACAGTACCTAACTCAAAGCAAGCAAACATCCCAACAGCTCCCAATAACCCTATGAAAACCTCTCTCATGAGGCTCTTGCATCCCAGAGTCCTCAAGGGTGGCTGAGTGTAGAATCCCACATGCAAGAAGGCAGACCTCAGTTTCACATTTCTCAACTCCCGCACATCGATAGCTTTTATCTCTGCTCTAACTTACTGCATTTCAGCATTTCTCAACCTTATGAATTGGGAAATAGCACCTCTTGCATTCACAAGGGACTTAAAGGCACTGTTAAGTGCCCTTGGCTGTGATTCCATCTTCACTGTTCTGCATAGCAATTTACCGAGTGCGTGAAACCAGATTAAACCATAAGACTTTGATCCTTTTCATTTATTTTATTATTCTAATTAGCAAGATCTACCAGATTATCTTTGTGAAGATACAGGTGTTGGCAATGTTAATAAGTACTAGAAACATAGAAGCATATGGTTGGGGTTGAAAAAGACCCTAAAGACTATTGAGTTCCACCACCCCTGCCATGGGCAGAGACACCTTTCTTGAGACCACGTTACTCAAAGCCCCATCCAACCTGGTCTTGAGCACTTCCAGGGAAGGAGCATCCACAACTTCCCTGGACAACCTGTGCCAATGTCTCACCACCCTCACAGTAAACAATTTCTTCTGAATATATTCCCTAGGTTTATTTTCCTGGATAAGCTAGACATTCACTGTTTCAAACTAAGCATGACAAAACCCGGATGTGTTTCAGCTCCAACTGTTTGGGCAGAAAACCCTGCCAGTTGGCTTTCCTTCAGAGGAATCACCTCTGAATTAGTTTATAGAACACAGATTACAACAGCTGCTCCCCAAGCCACCTTTATACTACAGTGCTGCTCAACAGGGGCTATCCAAGACCTACGTGGCATTGCTCTGAAGCTTTTTTCACTCCTTGTCCTTCGATTTTGCTTATAAGACCAAGGAGAAAACAATCATATAAAACACTAATAAATGTCATGTTCTCAATGCAAAACCCTGACAGCAGTTAAGACACAGTAAAACAGTGTCTTTGCCTAGCAATTAAACTCACGGAAGGTAAGCAGTTGAAAAGAATTAAACTCATTAATTAATTACATAAAATCTGCAGATAACGAAAGTGGAGAGTGCCCAACTCCCCCAATCCATGCAGCACAGTCCCTGCTTCCACCTCCCTCCCTGCTCTTCACACAGGAACACAGCCACCTTCCTCAGCATCTCGTGGATTCAGTCACCTGACATGTGACTTTTAACATTTTCTTGAACACCATTGGCAAACAGCAGCAAAAAATACATAAAAAATAAGAACAGAGAAGACTGATTGGTTTCTTATTATTTCATCCACCAACAGAGAGCTGAAAGCCTCTGCACCAAAAAAAAATGCAAGATGCTTGAGCTGGGCAGCAGATAAATAGGGAGTTAATTTCCAGGAGACAAAAGGAGATACAATAAAAGCATCAATATTTTGGTTCAACTAGTGGCCATTAATATGCAGTAATCAGAGCATTATGTGAAAACAATACATGATAACAGATGTGCAAAAAGGAAGCAATGTTTTCCAAATATTTTCAGCAGGATTTTACAGGTAAATATTAAAACAGTTTTCTCTGTTTTCAAAATCAAGTATTAATTAAGAACGAAAAACATTCTGTCCAGAGTTTTAGCCTATTCAGTTCAGTTCTCAGTGACTTCACCAGTTTATTTGGCTGGCTTTGCCAGCCTTTGTCTAAAGATACTCAGATCCTGACAAGACCTTGAAAGATAAAGTGAATACAACCAGTTGCCTCTCTTCAGTACTACTGTAGGCAATCAACTGAGCTCCTGACATACATTTGTTTAAAAGGTATTTTACAGAAACTACTTCTTACTCAGTATACTGTACTTGAGAGATTTTACAATGCATTGAGTCACTTCCCCCAAAATCACAGCTGTTGATTTATCTCATGTATGAGATCACTTGCACCCTATGATGAGAAATAAAAACAAGTAAGCAAGCATATTTTAATGGGTTAGAAATACAGACAGACAAGGAAGAAAAAACACAAACATTTCTACAGATGTTTTTTTTCTATTGCAGTAGCCAAAATACCTTCCAAAATTTTATCTCCTCAGCAATACCTTCCTTATCTGACAAAATCTGAGCCTAAATCTGTTCTCCTTCTGCAAATGGAGAACATGTGGAAAGGGAAAAAAATGTGTACTGATAGAGCAATATTAACTTTAGCACACAGAGTCTCAAATGCCAGAGCACGCCCCAGCACGAGCTAAAGCAGCAGACACCTCAGAACATAGGCACAGTGCTAATACTGCTATCATATCTCACCAAATTTGATACCATCAATTTTTACTGTTAACAACTCTTCTGGATGCTGGCTGAGTCATCTAAAAAACAAACAAACAAACAAAAACTTCCACTAAAATAATTAAAAACACAAGCCCTTGCCATAACCGTTCAGTCTTAATATGGACAATATAGAATCACAGAATCATAGAACTGGCTGGGTTGGAAGGGACCTCAGAGATCATCAAGTCCAACCCTTGATCCACTACCGCTGCAGTTACCAGCTCATGGCACTGAGTGCCACATCCAGTCTCTTTTTAAATATCTCCAGGGACGGAGAATCCACTGCTTCCCTGGGCAGCCCATTCCAACGTCTGATCACCCTCGGTGAAGAAATTCTTTCTAATATCCAACCTAAACTTCCCCCGGCACAACTTGAGACCGTGTCCTCTTGTCTTGCTGGTAGTTGCCTGGGAAAAGAGACCAACCCCCACCTGGCTACAACCTCCTTTCAGGGAGTTGTAGAGAGTGATGAGGTCTCCCCTGAGCCTCCTCTTCTCCAGACTGAACACCCCCAGCTCCCTCAGCCTCTTCTCATAGGATCTGTGCTCGAGTCCCTTCACCAGCCTGGTTGCCCTAATAATGACTGTCCTTTCAGAGCCAGTCCCTTGGTTATCCACAAAAAGAAATAAACCAACTATCATATTACTATCTCAGTTTTGAGCAATAAAATTTTGATTTACCAGAATACTACAAATCAGTTTTAAAAGCTCACAAGTTCTTGAAGAACTGCAGCAGAAAAGAATGAGCATGCACACACAACTCTCTTTCCTATCCCTCCCAATCCTTAACAGTATCACTGTGAATTTCACAGCACAAAAGGGAGGAAAAAGCTGCATCATTCACTTTCTTCACCTTGATGACTGATCTTTCTCACTGCAAACACATTTTACAGTGCCTTGGTTGGAGACTGAAAGCCGTGTTGTAGTATTCATAGAAAAAAATTACATTTGAACACAATTCTTTCTGAAGTGATCACAGTTTCAGTCCATGAGAACAGAGACCCTAGTTTTGTTACTCACAGCAGCTTTTATAGCTTAATCACTTCCAAATCCTCACATGTAAAGCAGCAGTTTGAAGAACTATGGTGGTTGCCTTCTGAACACAGCTCACAAATTATAAAAAGAAATTTTAAATCTCATCCCAAAAGCACAACTTTATGATCATATAAAAGCTGAGGTTGGAAAACTTGCAAGGCAAAGTTAAATGATATCCAGAATGCATAATTCAAAAACCACATAAACAAGGCAAATACAAAAAAAGAACCAAAACAAAAGTCTGCTTAATAGATAAAAATTCATGTTCCTTTTATACTATTCCTTAGCTCCTAGCCCATTAATACCTCCACTGTATCAAATAACATGTTATAAACCTTTCCACTAAGCAGTATATTAGAAACTCTAGTATTTAAAAGGTCTTATGAATACCAATATACTGAACATTAAGTGTTTGTCACTTTATTTTAGTTTGACTCATTTATTTTGTTTAGATTGTTAGTTCATGAGGCAAGGATTACACTTTAGACCTGACGTTTGTGCATCTGCTGAAACAGTGTTCCCTGTTTTCTCTGTAGGTTCTCAGTGTCAGTGCACTACTTCTGTCAAGGAAAACTGATCCACTGACATCCTAGCAGGGATACAACATTATTCTATTTTCCTTTTTTTAAACTCTATGTTTTCATACGCAGAAATATAAATAGAGAGAGTACATTGGATGTAAGTCAGGTTTAAGTCAGGTTTTTAGGTCTAGGATGGGTCTTTTGGGGGTTTTGTTTGTTTTTTTGATAGCAGCACTTTACTACAATCACTTGATGTAGGAAAAAACAACTTTCTAAGAGCTAGCCAACTACTTAAGACACAAAACTCTGAAAAAATCCCCCTGTTGGCATTTGAACAACATCCTGTCTCTCAAATTCCACCAAATACAGAACCAGACACAAGCGTGCCACACATCAACAGACACCGAATGGAAACTCCCAAAATGTCAAAGTATTTCTACAGCAAACATACCATCCCAGATGTAGCTTTCCATGCCTCCCCACAGAGGCATTTTCAAAAATCAATGCATCTCACATGTGTGCAACCTAAAACCTGACTGAAACTCTTGCTGAAATTGAGTGGGAACACCCAATCATGAAGCACCAGTGTAACTCTTATGCCTATCAATAAAGATGACTAAGAACAGAAAAAAACACATTTTGCAGGAAACAGCCCCCCCAACACACACCTCCCATCTCTCAATTTCTCTGTCCTGGTTTAAAAACAAACAAACAAAAAAAAAAAAAAAAAAAAAACAAGAAACACATTAAAACCCAAACAAAAACCCCAAAACAAACATAAAAACCAAACAACAAAACAAAACCCTAAAACCTACATTAATCCTTTTTTGTCCAAGCATTAATGAAAGCACCTTTTGCCCAAAAGCCCACACATCTTTTGCAACTCTTAGTTTGATAAAAGACACTGCCTTTCTTCTCGTCTCCCTTAGATCTCCATACAAAACACAGAACCCAAACAGAAAAGCAACAGAAGTGAAGATTAGAATTTCTTACTTTGAGCAAGGAGATAATTCAGACAGCTTACTTGCCAAAAGAAGGTCACCAGTCTCTCAGTCTTTGTACAGTCTCTTTCTGTGAACAAAATCTATCTCTCCAAAGACTGCTGAAAAATGAAGCATCACCAGGCTGCTTGGATGGCTGGTGTTCTGTACCATTTCAAACACACATCTGCATCTTCATTTGCTAAGATCCATCACCAATGTTCCAAGAACAGCTACTCAGATTCCTCCTGAAACTGCCAAAATCAGAGTTCACCGAGTCCCAAAAAGGCACAGAGAACAGTCAAAACTGAGATCTGGGAAGCACTCAGCTCACAGCTGTTCACATCATTTCTTCCACTACAGCCAAGTCAGCAGTACACTGACCATCCTCCCAGGGGATACAGATTGCCTTCTAACTCTGGGGTTTACTTTATTCCAATCCCAAAGATTGAGAGATTAGTGAGACTGGATATGACATGAAACCGTATGTTAAATGATTTCAAAGCTAGTCTTGAAATAGGCAGGGCTTACTGGAGCATTTCAAGTTGCATCTTGCCTCACGCTAATTCCTGACAGATTTTGAGGCACAATGTTCAAAATTCAGCAATCAGAATATCTGGAACATGGAATAAGGCTTGATCCTATTGTATGCCTCTTTTTTTGCTGGTTTATTTAATGAAAAATTTTACACTGAGTCATTAAGACTATGTAGTCAGAGCAGGCTATCTCTAGTAGGAGTACCAGAGCACAGTAGGTGGATTCCAACATCAGTTTTGTTCCTCAGTTTCTGTTTTCATACTTCATCTGGCATTTTAAATACTGTGAACATGGAACGTGATTCCTTGTACATTCAAGCTCCCATTTAAATTAGTGAAATACGTAGTTCCAGAAGAATGGAGTATCAAAACCAGGTGAAACATAATGTAAGAAAGTGAATGAAAGAACTGTCTTTCTTCTTAAATTTTGCTCACTCTTGGATAACACAAGATTCAGTAAGCTTTGTTCTGGCTCTCCAGTGAAGAAGTCTGTACAAAGACAGCTTTTCTCAAGCTAACCTCAAAAGCACTAAAAAGCACTAAAAATCAGATGGTTCATATTAAACTTCTGAAGAGTTTAGGATGTATCACTACCACTTTCTTCTCTGAGGGGTGAGAAGATGATGATGAATCTCATCACAACTCAGATGTCATTAAGTACTCCAGGATGAACTAATCACCTTTGCTAACAACAGGTGCCTAATTAATCCATATTTCCTAATTAATTCAGTACTTCCAGGAAGACAAAATATTGAGGTATTTAGCATTAGGCAAGATAAACCTCATCTTAACTCTTCTGTGTGCTCTACATTATCTGACACTATTTTTAGGTGGGCATTTCACTTTTCAGGCCTTTGTACAGTGCTGAACACAAAATCAGCACACAAAAAAAGTAAACATCAGGCTGGTTAAGATCACTTGTTATTGTTCTTCTACGTAATAACATGAATTTATCCTGCTTTGGCCAGCACTTATTGATAAAATCATAGAATCATAGAATGTCAGGCTGGAAGAGACCTCAAGGGTCATCTGGCCCAACCCTTCTAATATTATTGTTTATATGATATGTCCCAGCACCCTGTCGAGCTGAGACTTAAAACTTCCCAATCCACCACTTCCCCGGGAGACCATTTCAGTATCTGACTGTCCTCATAGTGAAAAATTTTCCTCTTGTGTTCAAACAGAATCTCCCCAGGAGCAACTTGAGCCCATTGCCCCTTGTCTTGTCCATGTGACTCCTTGTAAATAAGGAGTCTCCGTCTTCTTTGTAGCTACCCCTTAAGTACTGGAACATCATAATAAGATCTCCCCTAACCCTTCTCTTCTCAAGGCTGAACAGATCCAGTCTTCTCAGACTCTTATTGTAGGGCAGGTGTTTTCAAGTCCTGTGACCATCCTGTGATCATCCTTGTGGCTCTTCTCTGGACCATCTCCAGCCTGTCCACATCCTTTTTGTAAAGTGAGATCCATATGGATCCCTGAAGGACTCCACTTGTGACCTGTTGCCAGTTGGAGGATTAACTATTTACTATTACCCTCTGGGTATAATGTCTCAGCCAGTTCTCCACCCACAGCACAGACCATCTGTCCAGGCCATTCTGAGTCAGTTTCTCCGGGAGGACACTGTGGGATGATGCATCAAAGACCTTGGAAAAGTTGAGGTAGGTGATGACCACTACTATTCCTGCATCAACTGAGCAGGTTCCTTTGTCAAAGAAGGCAATCAGGCTTGTTAGGCACAATTTGCCCCTGATAGGTGGCATGGTGACTTTTATTGATCACATTTTAATTGACCTGTGATAGTCCCCAGGAGGATTCACTCCATGACTTTTCCAGGGACTGAAATACAAAATATGAATGTACAAATTTGTACAAAATGTACTAAATACGAACTTGGGGAAAACTCAGCTCACTTAAAATCAGGAACAGCAACATCAAACATAAAATTTTAATTGGACTCCACTATTTTGTAGTAGTCTAGTGCACATTTCTCGATCCACTCCATTAGCCTTAAGGTCTCATTTCATCTCTCAGTGGCTGAATCAAAGGAAAAACTTAGCAGGTGGGTATGGAATTCAGGCTTCATCTCCCAAAACAGATCTTTAGTGAGGTTGCATAGCCAGACAACAAGTACTTTGAGGTGACAGAAATAAGATGCTGGTACTTCTACACTAAGCAGCAATTCTGGTTAAGAAAGCAGGAGGGGATATTTCTTGTTTTCAAAGTGCAGAAATGAAAATGAACAGGAATCTTCCAATGAAAAGGCATCTTGTACATAGTGGCTAAAAATACTCTGACTCCCTTCTGGCTGTGCCTCTGTCCCAGTTAAGAGACTCGGGTAATGAGATGATTAGGCAGCAAACATTTCTATTTGTGCATGTTTAGAAAACAAGGGATTAAACTATTTTTTTTCTGATGAAAGAGTTAAAATATACAGGAATTTCCAACTAGCTTAATGGCTTACTGTCATCAATGTTTCTCATTGAAAAGACTCTCTAACATTGTCAATTTGATTTTTTTCTCCTCCTTCTTTTATTACAAAAGTAATTGTAAATCTTTACTGCAAGAAAACCTGAAAGATGCCATTCTAACAATGTCACTGGGAAGGACATCAGTCTCACTGCAAAGCCAGCCAGTGGGAGTTCGTGGCCCAAGAGCTGTAGGTGGAACCACGGTCATCTGAGCTGAGCCAAATCAGTTTTCCCTGATTTTTTAAATCAAAAGAAAACTGATAAGGATGGCCAAGGAGATTTGAGAATTGAAAGCAAAGCACTTAAACGGACTCTGCTAACATGTTTGCTTTCAAATTAATAAATTTAATGCTTAGTATAAACTGTTTCCTATATGATGCATTCTTCAACAGACACATGGAAGTAGCTCCCTGAGCTGCAGAACTTAAGAACCACAGCAAGCATAACACAAAAGAGACAAATGCAAAGCAATACAGATAGAAAGAAGCAGACCAATGTATAGACACAGTTTTTCATTCAGTACTGTAACTCCCCGAAGTACTTGCTAATGATATAAGCAGAATGGCTGTAATGGGCTGTGGAACTCTGACTAATAAAATTAAGCAATCAGATTAAAACACTGTTATTAAGTTGCTCTTCTAAGGTAAGACACATTAACAGCACTTTCTGAACAGTTCACTCTCTGAACTGTGTTCCGAAATGTCCATGTGTTCTTTAATCTTTATACTATTGTCTAAAGTTTGTGTTAATTAAAAGATAAAACCTCTGGATTAAGTGATGAATACTGATTCTTTAGATTTCCATTACCTCATAGCAGGGAGGAGAGAAAAAGTGAAAAAGCCACACTCTTAGTACAAGAGTACAGTACTTAAGTGACTCAGAAAATAAGGCTGAGAACAGTGGTCTACATTTATTTAATCATAAATTCTAGCAATAGTAAGAGTTCTTTACAAAAAATTGTATGAACCATTTTTGTTTCTTATAGGATCTTTTTCTATTGAAAACATAAAAATGTTCTTCCTAGTCCCCCACACTCTTTTGACTCTTTTTAAAATAAAAATGAAAAATTGAGAAATCATTAAAATATTAAAGTTTATTTAATGTGTCTAAATATTTGTAAACAAGGAATAATCCCTATATTTTTAGAAAATATCATATTTATTCCCATGAGGAAAGTTCCTGCTCACCACTCAAAAAAACCAAATTAAAAGACATGCTAGCAAGCACTCTGTGACCTTAAAACCATTCTTTGGTCACTAGAAAGCAGATTTCTGTTGTGACACTTCTCGAAACAGTCAGTTTTCCTCTTAACCACACATCTAGAGCACGCTAAAAAAACAGCTGTGCTGAGCACTTAAGAGATTTCATGGCAACATTCCAAAAGCAAGATGCAAAGGGACCCTAAACGCAAGCCAGAAAGTGCTGCTCCACATCTGGCACTTGCACAGGGTGCCCTCTTTGGATCAGAGCTCTGAGCACTGCAGGGGAAGTGAAGGATTCACCTCTCTGCTCCAGATTGCTTGACGCTGTGCCACTCAAAAATGCAATTAATCAATTGAAGAAGAAGGGCACAAGAGCCTGAAAGCTCCCGTAACATTTCTCTTTTCAGGCTGCAGTAGCAGCCACCATTCCAAGAGAGCTGGGGGGTAGGCAGGGGTATGTGCCGAAAAGGCAGCTTGCTGACAGCACAAGGACCATATGGCTCTGCACTGTCCGTGTGCCAAGGGCTAGCCCAGCTCGGTCAAACTGTAACAGAGAAGTGTAGGGATCCAGATGTTTTAATTCATGCAAGACAGCAAATCCCTTCCGTTTAAAATAGAATTCCTTCTTCCTGCGAGCTGCTGGAAGGACTTCAGATATTAACCCACTTGAGCAGCGTGCTTAAAGAAACAAACACAAGACTAAAAGACTGTACTCAGAAACAGATGGGCAATGTCTGAGCCACTGGGTCTCTTAAGTGCTGAATAGTCCAAATGGTGAGGAAAAGACAGACAAAGGGAAAAAAAAAACACCTCGTGTTCCATAGCAACCTTTTCGCACCTTTTCCTAGATTATGTGTCGTCTTCTGGACTAACAGGTTCATATTTTATCCAATTTTAAAGAAGCTAAAATATTTGATAGGTGCGTAGAATACAGCGATGTTCAAATATGGTTTTCATACTTAAAAATGAGCAGAGAACAGGAGGATGTCAACAGTTACTAATTAAATTTTTTCCATAATTTCCCCTTTCCTCCTACTCAATTTCCCAGCCTCGCTACTTGAAAAGACAAATTCCTCTAAGAAAATATTATGTAAATCATGTCCTGTAAATAACATATGTAAAATATGTAAATAAACATAGCAGCCATAGCTTATTTTGTCAACAACATTTCATAAAGAAAGTGAGTTCCAAAATTATTTGAATGGAGAAACAGTGTTGAGTCATTCTGAACTTCTTTCCTGCAGCAGCAGCGTTTCAATCAAGTTGGGTCTACATACTAAGTTTTACAATTACATGAGATTTCCAATTCCAAACAAGACATACATTTACGAAAATTCCCGTGTATTAGTAACAAATGTCCTTAGCTTTGCATATTTGATTTTACTTTGAAGAGACCACATCTGTTCTTGCCAATTTGAAAATAAGTTTTTCCATTACTGTATGGTTCTAAATGCTGCAAAATTTTGCATTTCAGAGAGAAGTTCCCAAACAACAACTTTTTTTAGACTATTACTTCAATCTTCAAATCATTTGGGAAACACAGGGCTGTACATGCTCTTGACTGCTCCTGTTCACGAGTTCTAAGGAGAAGCATTTTCCTGTTCAGCACACTGCTGCATTTCACAGCTCTTTAAAAATTAGGTTATTAATTTTTTAACTGAAGCTATGAATAATTACTTCATTTTGAGCATTTCTGTACTGTCAGACACTAATGGCTTTTTTCACTCAGCCTCCAATTACAGAGAACAATGATTAGCTCCTCCTTACAAATATAATTAGCTGATTTAGAAAAAGGACAGAAGAGATCAAAGCTCTTGGAGCACATACTCTTGGATTGCAATAATCAATTCAGTGACTTAAGAGGATAAAACACTGAATTCACACAACATGTGTAAGCTGTCATCTCCTCTAACTGTGAAGTTGTCTTAACCACAACAAAGAACAACCTTCATGAAAGGCTGAAGAAGGCTCTTTTCACTTTCTGAAAATGCCAAAAGCTTCTGAGGTGCCAGCAGCATGTGCTGTCGGAGGCACGGCTTCCTCACACATCCTGCAGTTCTAAGCAACAAACTCTGCATGGTCTCACACTTCAACAGAGCTTTTCATAGCTGGGCTTCCCGTGAGTTATTCCCCCTAGTTTCCGTCATATGAGCCTCCAAGTGTTGGTGCTCTCTGATCCATCTGAAGTGTTCTCTGAAGCTTCTGACTTGTGCTATATCACAGAATCATAGAATCATAGAATGGTCTGGGTTGGAAGAGACCTTAAAGATCACCCCGTTCCATCCCCCCTCACCTTCCACTAGATTAGGTTGCTCAAAGTCCTGTCCATTCTGGCCTTGAACACTTCCAGGGATGAGGCATCCACAATTTCCCCAGGAAACCTGTTGAACCACATCACCACCTTTACATTACAGAATTTCTTCCTAATGCCAAACCCGTATCTCACACAATCACAGAATGTTATGGGCTGGAAGGGTCCTCTGGTCATTATCTAGCCCAACAACCCTGCCAGAGTAGGTTCACCTAGCGCAGGTTGCACAGGATAATGTCCAGCAGAGATGGAAAGTTTATGACCTCTCTGAGCAGCCTGTTCCAGTCCTCTGTTACTCTTCTATCTCCCCTCTTTCAGTTTAAAACAATCACCCCTTGTCCTACTGCTACACACCCTTGTAAAAAGTCCCTCCTCAGCTTTCCTGTAGGCCCCTTTCAGGTACTGGAAGGCCTTTATAAGGTCTCCTCAGAGCCTTCTCTTCTCCAGGCTGAACAACCCTGCCCTCACAGAAGAGGTGCTCCAGCCTTCTGATTGTATTCATGGGCCTCCTCTGGACTCAGTCCGAGAGCTCCAGGTCCTTCTTGCATTTAGGGCTCCAGAACTGGACACAGTACACCAGATGGGATCTCACAAGAGTAAAGTAGAAGGAGATAATCACCTCCCTCGACCCACTGGCCACACTTCTTCTGATGCAGCTCAGGATACAGTCTACGTTTTGGGCTGCAAGCTCACATTGCAGGCTCAAGTTGAGATTCTTATCAGCCAACGCCCCCATGTAGTTGAAAAGGTTTAGAAAAGGTACCAGAAAATGCCTTTTGTCCTCTCAAAACTTCAGGAGTTCACGGAGTGATGGGGTTAGGGTACTTCAGCTCCATACCACCCATTGAGTGCACCATACCTGTAAGACAGACTTGGTCCAAGACCAACAGATTGGTCTCACTTGCATCATTATCCACAGTCACACCTACAGCCCAACTGTCATGGAGATTTGGATTCCCAAGGGAAGAGAAAACCCTTTCCTCTGGGCTAAGGTCATGCCCAAGAGCCAAGACAGAAAAGCAAGGGTCTTCATCACAAAACCTTGCCACTATCCGCATCAAATATAAAGACACATTTCTATGACCTTGTCTTCCCTAAAATAAACAGACACTGACATACAAATATGTGTATATGCAATTATTTGAAAAATTCCTAAACAAAGCACTCCTATGCACATGCCCATCTCTACCTGGGAAGTGGATGAAAGCAGCAACTTTTGACAGATGTTAGTCAAGTTGTTTAATCCCTGAAAGTGCTCATAACACCTCTGAAACTTCGTACAAACAAAAGTTTCCTCCAAACCTGCTACTTCAGCTGTATATAAAACTGCATTGCTCCTGCTGCTCAGTGAGATAGAAGTGTATTAGTTTCATTGTTTTGCAAGGTTTACCTTAAAGCTTAAAAAAAAATTCATGGGAAGGAAGAGAAAGATGACATGCAACAAAGACAAGCTCAAACAGGGCATCTAGGAAGATGCTGAATTTCAACTTGCCAAGTTTCTGACATGTTATCCCTCAGGGGTGAGATTACACACTTCATGAAGGAGATGGGTGTGATCAGGCCTTCACACGGTGCCTAAGGATCTATGGTGCATGGTAGAAACACTGTTTATGGGATCTTGCAGGTTCTTATGTTAGTCAGCTCTTCCATAGGTCAACCAGAATTCTTCCTATCTAACAGCACCACTGACTTGCCCATTTGGCTGCTGCCCCACTCTGCAGGGGCAGCAGAGCTCTGCACCAGTTCTGATCCATCTCATTTCCATATCAGAGTTCAAGGCAGTGTGTATAAATGATCCTATTCCACAATCCAGTGACCCCTATTCCTACATCCCCTCCATTTCTCCCACACTGTCTGTTTATGGGCAAGAACTGAAAAACAATCTTGTGGAACCATAAGGTTGGTGCTTTTGTACTCTCTAATGGCAAAACTCATTTCCCCCTGATTTCTTCTTCCTGGACACTTCCATTCACTCTTTCCCTCTGCACCTAAAGGAATCCATCTGCTGTAGAGATCCACCACAGTCAGACCAAAAGAGAAATATCTACCTAGAGAGAGGGGGTTACACACACTCACATGCATGCAAGATCCTGAAGCCTCTTCTGCCATTCCTAACCCAAGACAACATGGTAAAAGCAGCATAAAAATACACTTTTAAGAGACAATTTTCACTACTTCCACTTCGCTTGCTCTCTTGACTCCAGTTAGGTCACATTTCAGAAATACTCCAGACACTACTCCTTCTGCCACATCTACCTTGTGCCTTGCTTTAGCCACCCCAGCATCTCCTTTGCTTTGCTTACTGGGAGCCACTTGCAGAGGAGCATCCAAACACATCCAGAGGTGCAGCACACCAGCCAGTGGCAGCTCAAGAACTGTGACTTTCAAGCTAAAAAGGATGACCCTACCTTATCTCTTGAATACACCAACTCTGCAAATAAACTAGTTGGAGAGTTCATCTGGTAGTCATATTCCAACCACATCTGGCATTTCTCCTTTTTTCTGGTAAGAGCACTGTGAGCACACATATTTCCACAAAAAACAGCACAGCATTATACTTGCACACATGACTGATGCATCTGTGAGAAGAAGCCTAAATGAACGCAGTGAGGAAGCCTTCCTATAGGCTTGTGCTGAGTCCACAGCAAGTTCTCAGCACAAAAAAAAAAAAAAAAAAAAAAAAAAAAGGTCACCTTGTAAAATTCAAGAAATTTTAGAATTTTTAATTACACTGTTTTATGCAAGTGTCAACATACTATTTTGCCTTTTTATGAACATAAGACTCCATTCAGTCAACTAAGGCATCAAACGCTGCACTTCTGATATTTGGGAACTCAAGCAACAAAGTAGAAAATCCAGGCATTCCAGGACATCCACAGTGAGGTGTCAAATTTTATCACAGACAGTACATTGAACACCAAAGTTCCTCTACTTCCATGAGATCCAGCCTGCACAGACTTCTGAGAGGAGGCAGCAGCAACCACCTCTTTAGATAACATGGTGGCTAGAGCAGAGACCAGAAGGAGGAAAACTTCAGGTACTGCAACTTATCTAGTCAGGGAACCCAGTCTTTCATATCTAGGAAATTATCCTAGCTCCCCTCTCTAAATCAAGACACTAGGAAGTCAGAAATGCAAGTATCACCCAAGAAAGTGTGATATAAAGTGCAAAACTGTGCAAGAAAGAGAGAAACTCTCATCATCACAAGCATTTAGGTAGAAAAGGGCAGGACCAGTATGCCAGATACTACTCCCTGGAATCAGGACTTATTTCACAGCAGATTACCACTGGATAATCCTGACTCAAATGCCTGCTGGCACCTTGCTCCATTTGCAGAGGAGGGGTGGCGGCTGGTCTCACACAGAAAACCTCTGCCCTAAAATTGAGGGAGATTACCTGGGTAGGTAACCTCAGTCCTTTGCAGGCAGGCCAGAGACCATAGCCCAGATCCCTCACTTCTTGGAGAATCACTCTAAGGCTTTCTGTTCAGTAAAAAAAGTCGGTGGGGAAAAAAACTCCTATTCAAATGAAGTTATGTACAGACCTGGTCACATTTGACTTTTTAAAAAAGTTTCTTTAGACAGATGAAAGAATTCAGGTGTTCAAAAACCTCTATCTCAGCAGGTGACAGAGAGATGAAAAGACATTTCTAAACCTATGGTATAACTAATTTATTATGCCAGGGATCTTTCAGACTAATTAGCAGTTTTCTATTGAATGCAGGTGCCAAACCTGGTTACCCACAACATAACGTGATGAATGTCTTCAGGATTTTAGAGAACTTAATATACCTAAGGCTGCTTTAGGCATATTTAGACACACTGAAATCCACACCGCTAAAACTAGCTATATAAAAGCTTCCCCAGATACCACACAGATCTTACTGGCCACATCATGTGCAATTTTGGTTCAAAGCCATCCCATATCTTCTAGCTCTGATCCCAGCAAGACAGTTTTTAAGCTCGCTACTTCTACAGACATAATCTGACAGTGGAGGTTCTTAGCCAAATAAACATGACTAGTATCAAAGATTTTGCTTGAGCAACATAGTGAGTGTAATGACAGAAACATGCAGAAGATAAAACATCACAAGGCTGACACACAGCACAGTCAGCAGTCTGGCAATGGTTAAAAAAGTTTCTGTGTAGGCGCTTAGCAGATGTAAGTTCCTTCTGCCAGGACAAGCCTCAAGACTTCATCTTTATTGAAACTGGCTTTGCTGACATGCGCTTGAAAGCCCTTGTGTGTGTACTCTCCAAAAAAGTGAAAAGAACAAAGGGAAATACGGAATAAGGGATGAAGTCCTATTTATTACAAACTTATGGAGCTCAGGCTGCATAAACAAAATAGACGGTCACAATACACAGGCATCCATCTCGTTTTTCTAAAAGATCTAAAGGTCCCAGACTCAAAATGTTTTTCTTTCCCCCCTTCTCCACCATGCCTGCTCCTCAGCCATCAAATTAATGAGAATCAACTGACTAAAATGCAAAAGGACCAATATTCTCATTTCACTTTAAAGAGTAAAAGAACAGAAGCCTTTGCCTTGCAGTGCAAGGAACAGAAAAAGCATTTGAGCCTTCCAGACAACGATGTGCTTGCTTACAGTTCCTCATATGCACATTCTGGTCTTCAGCCTAAGCCCCTGTTACTTCCACACAAGGTTTTTCACTGCTGTTTTGTTATTTGGCAAGCCTGCTACAGAAGGTTCAGCCGTGACTACAGGGCTTTGTCTCCCAGGCAATGTAAGCTCTTTTTCCTCAACTTGAAAAAATACTGCTCTTTTTAAGAAAAAAATAATACAGGAATTCCATCTGGACTGCAGATCTGGTCCTGGTCACGTAATTCATGTGCAACACTGAAGGAAAAGGTAAAAACAGCATATCCCACTTTAGTAATACAATGGTATTTTGCAGGACACTGTGATTTACAGAATTAAAATGGACTTGAGAAAATAAGTCACTGGTTTTTTTTAAAGCTGGGCTCAAAAGCAGAGGAGATGACATAAAAATTTGTGTAAAACTTGATGTTATGCAAACAAAAACCAATCCAAAGCAAGTATAAAGAACTCATTCCAAATGGCTTGGTAACTAGGCACTGATTAGTGTATTTGGAGCTCTGACCAGTGTGGGGCCATTCTTATGAGAAACTGAACCAACTGCAAGCTGAGTAAAATTTTCCTCCATACAGAAAGAGCTACTCCCAGTGTTACTGCTCAGAACTGTACATACATATCCATCAGGCAGCAGGTAAAACACTTCTGCATATCAGCAACATTGCCAAGAATCATAGCTGGTTTATGCTGCCTTGAGGATGCTAGCAGCATTAGCAAAGACAAGCAGTGAAGTTATTCAGTAGGAAAGATTTACATGCAGTGAAGGGGGGACAAAATGATGCACAGCTATTTAACTGTGACCCATTGTAGACACACTTTGTATTTTCTCCCAGAAGTAGAATTTTTTGAACCAGCACAGGATGATTGTCAGTCCTGTGCCTAGTTGCTTGCCTCCTCCTCGCAGGATTCACAGGCAGGATGGAAAGGAAGACCACAGATATCCAAAAGTTAGAGGTCTGGTAGCTCATACCCAAGGCTTTCATGTTGGGAGTCACAGATACCAATGATGCATCTAGTTCTATGAGATGCTTTTTATAGAATGTGGTCAATGTTCAGTCAGGGAGCTGAATTTCTGGATAAAAATTTTTGAAAGCCGCAGAAGACCATGATATCTGGAGAAACCTGTTACATAGATGTAATTCAAGAGGAAGAGTTTCTCCTTGATTAGCAAATAACGATCGTTTTATTTGTGGTAATATTCCTGAAAGTATACATCACCAAAACATGGCTTGTGCACACATCACAGTCCCAAGCCACCTTCACACTGTATAAACAGATCTTTTCTCAAAAACAAAGAGTCAACATTGAATAAAGAAGGTAAAGCTGTGCCTGAAATCTTCATTTCCTCAGCAGAATAATGAAAGTTACCAGTGATGGTCCTGTGACCATACCTGTGAAGAGCTGCAGCCCTTTGACACAGGGTACCTGGGGCTGTTGCCCTTTATCTTTCCCTGTCATTATCACCCACCACCACTCAGTCAGATCACAAACATCTATTTGTAGCTTTCATGTCTTCAAGCACAAAGTATACTCACTTAAGCGTAAAGCCCAAATAAACACTAATATTTTTCAGATGAAAATGTCAGAGAGAGGCATATTCTGGGCACACTGTTCTCAAAACCCTCCAGGAAGTCAAGTAATTTGTGTGGAATTTCTACACTGAGAAATACTTTAAGAAAGAACTCTGATTTCTGTCCTTGGCAACCTCACAAATACTGTAAGAATCACTTGGCAAAGTTGCTGCCATGGCTAGTGACATATAAAGTTAAAGGCAGCACCACTTATGCCTGCCAGGCTCAGCTCACAATTCCAGCTGCCAGTGCCACAGGGCTGTGAAATCCATTTGCTGCACGAAGTTATCCACAAGATGGTCATCTGAAATGTGCTCAGCCCACTGCAGTCAACCAAGTACAGTTAACATTTGTTAAACACCTGATGAAGCACTGAAACAAATTACCTCCTTTATTTAGCAGCCCGCCTTGAGAACAGATTTTCTCCTGATTTAATGGGATGGTTGTGTCCATTATCCCATTAGCTACGCATTGCTAGAAACACTCCAGGCATCACATTGCCAAACAACTGACTGAACCTATTAAAGGCCCTTCAAACAACATAGGTTCCTTCTGCTCTTGATTACTGAAAAATGGTCACCCATTAGATAACATCACCAGGTGAGTGAAGAGCAAGCAACAGTAAGAAGTCCCACTTCCTATCAACTTTTCACCAAAGCTGATAATCTGTGTACTTGCCAACATTTTTTAAACAGTTAGACCATCCAACGTATTTCCTCATCGCAGAAGCTTTCATCATGATCCTTCACAGGGCTGGAGAGGGCATCCTGGTGCAGGAAGACATTAATAGCTCTGTGTGGGAAAGGAAAATTCAACCTCTTTCCCCCAACTGCTCCCTATATCCTATAGAGGGAGTGGTAATTACTTATTTGCATTTTATTTAGGAAGTCTTAATATTACTATATCTCCCCCTCTTTTTATTTTAGTCTAACAATTTTTGAAACACTGAAACATTTAGTAGAATATTTGGCCTAACCCTGAACTTCTGTAAATGCTTGCCTGAACACACAAGAATTATATACAAAGTCATTGTATAGTAATATGGTGGAAATGGTGCTCCATTCAGAGCTATATGAATGCTTATACTGGACTGAATTTTGGAAAATTATCTCATATATAGTAAATTTGAGGGTTTTTTTTAATTTAATAAATTCTGGGTTTTGACATAATTATTCCTTCCTCCAAAATCACTCTGTTTTGTCTTTAAAAAAAAGGCACTAAAAAAGAACAATAAAAGAAAGCAAGAATTACGGAGCCAATGCATATACTATACAGCTGGTCAGTCCACAGAAAATAGAACACAACAAGTGAAACAGTAATGTCTGAAAAAAATTGGGTTTTTTTCTGCATCTTAGGGCTGCTGATACAAAAAAAATGGAACTAAAACAATTTGTGTATCTTGGGGAGATACGTTGCCAGTTCATTTCTCCTCAGTCATTTGTGTTCTACTGGAGATGCATGTATCTGCCAACTAAAAGCATGAGCTTTATTTTTCCAAGAAAATACATTAATTTGGTTTCACACAGTGCTTGAGGCTCCCAACATTAAGAGCAAGTCCAGCAGCATTCAAACACTCAGCTTATGTCTCCAGTCCTCAGCAGAAACATCATACAAGGAGCTCACAGCAGGAATCTGAATTTGTCTTCCGATTCACTTGCTTCGTGTGCCTTTGTTCAAAACCCCATTCAACTGGCAAATTTACACCATGCCTCTCAGTCTCCCCTAAACTTGAGGCTGGAGTGATGTATCCTAAAACAACCCAGCAGCTACTTGTATGTGTGCAAGTAACAATATACATCATTTAGAGAGCACCCTGAGGAGTTTATTTCAGTGACTGCTTGAAACTGTTCCTTCAAGACCTCTTACAAGGCTAATTACAGTTATACATGTAAGCTAGGCAGCAACATAAGCCTTCAGATTGATTTATTGATTTATTTTTAAATTATAGTTATTTTATGGGAAATAAAATGCATGCAACACAGGAATAAACTATAAAATTTCCATGCTAGTATATTACATAACTGCAGAAAATTGATATTGGTCCTGGTGAGAACAACCTCTGATCATATGGAAGAAAGTACTTCAATTACTGAAGAAGATTCAGAGCACTGCTTACCAGCACAGCTTCTCTGCAGCATTCCAGAGTCACAACAGTAATAACCACTACACAGGTAAAAATCAACTACACTAAACCTGTGAATTTCCATAGAGTAATATACCTTCTTTCACAAGTTAATGAAAAGAAATACAAAGTGCTTCTCTTCCTCACTATTTCAGCGTCTACACCTTTGCCTCACCTAAAACAGCTTAATCCCAAGACCCACACATAATTTGTTGATGGAAAAAATTTATCATGAGTCTTCATATCAGAGAAAGGTTTGAGCAGTTTAGTGTAGAAGAATCATGCTTAGGCACAGCAAAAGAGGAAAATAACAACGTGCATGGTGTAAAAAACATCAAATCATGGATTAATCTGATAATATAACAGACTAATCCATTGGTGAGTTGTTTTTTTTTCTTACCTCAATAATCTTGTCATGAATTTGCAGGCCCTCTGCTTTGTCTGCAGGTCCCTTTTCCAAAATCTTCGACACATAAATTCCCTCAGCAGATTTCTCCTGATTGTTCTGCACCAGGTGACAGGGAAATTGCAAAAAAGGGCCACATTAGTACAAAAATGAGACAGTACTAAAATCAGCAGCAACAAAAAATGCAAATCCACCTCAAATATGCAGTTTGCTTTGCTAGCTAAGAATTAAGCTGCTTGGTATTATTTTAAAACTTACTTAATGCAAAGTAGTCATTTATCAAAAAGACAGAATTAATAAACTATTCCAGCATTTTTTATAAGATTATCCATTTACTTCTGGTTATTTTAGTCTAAGAGAGACAGGGCGCAATGGTAATCAGATCCCAGCTAAAATATTTAAAGTAGACCTCAGATTCAAGAGCAGAGATATGTGACCAGTACATAAATGCACAGAGGAAGATTCCCTTTTAAAAATGGATGCTTCTTTCAGGGGGGAAAGAGCTCCTGCAGCACTGCTGCTTATAAACTTTGTTTCTGTATTTGAAAATAACATATAATAAAATAAATAAAGCTCCAAGGAATAAAGTGACATGAGCTAGCTGGCACATAACAGTGACAGGATTTGGTTGGAATTGGTTAACCTCATAAATCCTATTCACATGGGAGACTGAGAACTTGCTCAACTGTGAAATCCATACAGATCAGCTGTGGAAAAAAGACAGCCCACTTCCAGTTGATCTCTACAGATTGCTAAGTACAACTTGCATGGAGGCTGACTGCCTAGCCAGCCAGAGCTGGAGCCCAGGACAAAAGTGGGGACAAAAAGGGGGCAGCCTTGCTTCATGAGAATAACAAATCATCTCTCAGAAACACACACTTATGTGAAATGAGTCCTTTCCTAACAAAATAAAAGACAAGCTTATGGTGAGTTGTTCTTTTCCCCTTCTCTTCCCTTCAGGCAGGAGGTGAACAGTGGGGAAGTGTTAGGGACTGAAATGAAACAGCCAATGAAAAGCATATATGTACATTCCCCAAGACACCAAGAGTCACCTGCTCCCCTATTGGGAAAAACCTGCACTGTATGTATAAAACACAAACAGCATGTAGTGAAGGAAAACCGTCCCATGTAGGTGACTAGAACAATGACACCGTTCTGCTCTTCTGCTGCAAGAGCCAGCGCTTCACCCAAGGGCGCTCTTTCCCAGAAGAACCTGAACTAAATGTACACATTCCCTTCATGAACTCTTTTTGTGTTCTCAGCAGACAATTCCTATTCCAGCATTTAAGTTTTTGAGCAGATTTTTTTTATTTTCATTACTTAACTCAGTCCTTTTTTCTTATTATATCCTTTGGTTCCAGATACTTTAAGCGAGACCTTATACTGATACCTGGGAGCTGCCAATCAAGCATCTGTGGTGTTGTAATTTATCACAATGAGAACAAAACAAAACAGAATTTCTGAATTAGACTTCCAAGAGTGAAAAACACCTTCAGGTCAAAGTCTGCCTCACAGCTCCATTGACTTCTCCATCTCCAATGATTAGTGTTACTGGAAGACCACGACCGTTTCTTTCCCTTCAGTCAGCAGTTCTCTCCATGAACAATGTTATGAACCTTTCACATATTTGTCACTTGAATATTCATTCAAAAAGCCAAACAGTTTGTAGCATAAAAAACTGTTCCAGAATACACTATCATCATGTATGTACTTCAGATAAGCTCAGTTGCCACCCCAAGAAAGTTGAATACCATGCTTGCTTTTCACTGCAGTTTTCCTACAGCTGTAAACAACAGAGGTCACGCTGTAATCCAAACTAATGGTCATCTGGACTTTGTTACTGGTATACTCAAGATATGGATATAATCAAAGCAGGTGTATTTGATCTTATAGCCACCTGTTGTCACATCCTTTAATGAGAAAACCTATGAAACTGTTGCTTTGGATTTACAGCACCAACATTTGATAACTGCTGGTCTCCATATTTACCCACAGGGAACAGTAATTCCACGTCACAGACAGTGAACTTCTTAAGCTAATGGGAACAGACTCTTTGGCACCACTAAATATAGCTTTAGAGCAGAAGATTGCCAAACTTACATACAGGGTCCCATTCCCCTCCACAATAACAGTAGGAGGTTACAGTTCTCCCACTTAACAAGAACCTGATCGGTGCATAATTATTACCAAGCACTTTTAATCAACTATTAATTTTCCAGTTTAACAGGTTTCTTTACCCTTCATATGTAATGACAGTCTTGATTAATGCTTTTGGAAAGATGAAGTTTAAAAAAACAAAACAAACCACAAAACAACAAAAAAGCATATTCTTATGAATGTTCTGGGGGGGGGGGTTAATGATCTTTATGCATACTCCATGGTTTCCAATGAACTTTCCAAACCCAGTCTGATAAGATTAGATTGATTTAAGATACAATATTGATGAAAACTGTGTTTCAGTTCACAAAGAACTGAAAGAAAAATTAAAAGCAGGCATGTGAGAGCAGGAGGAACGTAAGCTAAGTTACAGAAGCAAATTTTTATCTCTCCTTTAAACTATTTCAATGGCTTAATCCTGCAACAATGACTCTTAAAAGTAGTCCCAGGGAATTCCATTGAACAGTTTGCATGAATACATATTACTTATGTGGGAACTGAGTGCAGATCAAATTCAAATTTTAAAGCAAAAATAATGAGAAAACCTTTCCTGAAAATTAAACTAATCCAATTCTCACGAGATTACATCTTCAAAACACTTAATTTCAATTATACCAAATAATATACAGTCCTCTATGTATGGAGCTGACTCCATACCTACTGTCATTGAAAGTAACTCTTTTATTACTAACAGTGTACCTAGTACCTACACTGACTTTTGTCCTTACCTGATTGGGACGTCCTCCTATAATATTGAATCCCAAAGTATCATTTTCTCGGTGTAACATGATCGTTAAGGGTGTGGGTTCTCCTCCCTAAGAAGCAAGAGATGAAATATCATTAAAGAATACAGTTTCAAAAAGATCTTAAGTGCAAGCAATAGCATACAAAAAATTTTTAGCTGGCAAATATGTAAGATAAGGCTTAAAGGACAATTAGCCAAGAAGAAAAAGCACAAAAGACTTTGTGCTGGGGAAACAAAAAAGCAAAAAACCAAAACCAAACAACAACAACAAAACCACAGGAAAGGAAAAGTCACAGGCTACTGAAAAGCAACAGGTAACACCTGATTATCTTCAGCTGAAATCAGAAAAAAATGCAGGCTTTGGGTGGGAAGAATGTTCAGCAACACTGAAAAAAGTCAGAGCTCCAAATGTCTCAAAGTCTCTAAAAAATTAAAATACCTATGTGTGTCAACGTTTCAGACATTAAACAGATTGGTCTGAAAATTATGTGTATTTTAACCTATGTCATATAGGTACACATTTCATAGCAACTCAGGGAAGACACACACAAAAAATGAAACCAAACTTTTCATCACAGCCTTTCCCTTCTCTCCCAAAAAGAAAGAAACCCAAACCATGTACAAGAAAAATGTAGGTTTTTCTAACAAGGTTTACAGTACAGAGCAAACATTCAAAACCAGTACTGAAGTATAAGTTAAAAATGAAAAGGAGAGAGTAAGCTTTCCCATCAGTTGAACAGGTAAATGATAAAAATACTTGGAGGCTTTAGAATTGCACCTTAGCTTATATTACCTTATTCATGTATGATAATAGACACATTTCAGGAGCCATATTCCCCACTAAAAAGATCTGATTTCATCCATCATTGTTAGGTGTTGGTGTTTAACACATTAGTTGATCTATATAAATTTGACACCCAAACATTGAAGATATAACACAATCCTGAGGCCCATATTTTATTACCTGTGACAGTGAAATTTTTTATGGCCGCAAGTTCCATTTGATTTTAGTGAAGTACATTTTTACTTTATTGATAGTTTTTCTCCCAAATGCCTGCTTTATCCATTACCCTGCTCTCATTTGTGAAACAGATTTCTGGGAGGCAGTTCATGCAGCAACACCTACTGGCAGCGCCCAGAAATGGCAGATGCTCCGCTGCTGCCCAGCGGTGATGCCTCCACCCCTGTCCCCACACCTCCTACCAACTCCTCACCGAAAATCCAAATCTCCCTCCTCCTTTCTACAGGCAGTTTTCCTCGCACACCCCACATCCTGTAACAGACAGACTTAACAGACTGCTTCCCCCCTTCATATGATCTGATCCCATCTGCCAAGGGATGAAGCAGATGTATGAGCACACCACACAGGGCATGCAACCCAACCCTCAAGGGTCACCTAACCAAAGGCCATTTAAAAATAAAATAAAATAATATATGTATATATACATATATAAATAGAAATACTAAATATTCAAGTCTCCAAACAGAAAGTGCCACGATGCCACAAAAAGCCATCTTTCTAGGCACACAGGTGTCCTGCAATGTCTCATTTTCCATGCAGCAGCAGTCAGATGCCCAGCACATGACATTTCTCCAGGACTGAGTTAGACTTCTCAGACAATTTCCACTTTAGGATTTTTTTTTTCCCCAAGAGAAGACTTGGGCAAAAAGAAAAATCACTTGCCTGGAAACACACTTCACCACGGCTGCAATCAGCAGTGCCAGAGCCTGTGCAGTGATCCTCCAAGCCAGGCATTAATGCTCCAAAAATGCTCTCACAGGGAGTTAAGCCAGCTCACCAGTGCTCTCGGATAGTTTATTTAGCCTAAAGGAAGCAAGTGGCTACCTGAGCAATGCCATCAGACCTGAGAGCAAAGCAGCGACAACAGCCTCAGCCGCCACTTCACTCTACCAAATGACAGAAACTTTACTGTCCTGTCATCATCGTTCCCAAAGTTTACAGAAATTTTATGCCCCGTTTTTTAGGACAACTTATCGGCATCTCAAATAAAAGTTAAAAGCCAGCTCCATGACCCTGAGCTTCAAACAAACTGAGTAGCAACTGCAGCCGGGTCCCTGCAAGGTGGGGAGGGGGTGGCTGATACGGACACCCCGCCCGGAGGAACCGGGACCCGTCCGCCGATTGCCAGCCGAATGGCGAACCCCCCTCCTCCCCCGCCCGCTCCTCATCCTCTCCAGCCGAGCAGACGACAAGCCACCCTCGGCCACGACTGGTTTCGCGACCGGGTGCCGAAACAGCACCGAAAAGAAGCGTGCCCCCAGCCGGGGCTAATGGGTCCATCTCCCTGGGGATAGAGAAGGTGAGAAGCGGCTCTCACCGCGCGGGTAATGCGCAGAGAGGAGGTTCGGGCTGGGTCCCGGCACGGGCTTGGGGGTTTTCCCCCGGGGTCACCTCGGCAGGTCGCTCACAAGTCGGGCAGCTCCGGGGAGAGCAGGCTGGGAGGCAAAGGTGCTGCCCCGCTGGTCCCTGTGCCTGCACTCACCTTGCCGGGCTGGCTGCCCGCCAGGTCCCGGGTGATGCTGCTGATGTGGCTCATGTACTGCCCGAACTTCGCCTGGTACCGCCGCGCTGTCTGCTGCACCTCTCTCTGCAGCGCCGAGAGCTGCGCCAGCAGCGACTTCTCCCTCCTGCTCCAGCGCAGGGCGTCCCTCTTCAGCTGGGGTGGCGGCTCCGGGCTGCCGCCGCCNCTACCGCCCCACGCCCAGCCCCGGCACCACCTCCGCCCTCCCGGGGCATCCTCGCTCCGCGGCGGGGCGAGGCGCCGGGAGTCGCCTCTGGCGCCCACCCCGGCCTGCGCCCAGCGCCCGCCCTGTCCCGGCACTGTCCCGGCGGCTCAGCTGTGCCCCGGCCGGTCACCGACCTCTGGTCGTGTCCGGGGCGGAGAGGGGGGGGTTGGAAGTTGACAGGCCGCAGGGCGGCGAGTCGCTCAGGCTTTTCTACTGCAGCATATGGGTGCCGGTACGTCTCACACGCGTGTGAGTGTGTCGTTGTCATTTCTCTCTAGAAGGCTTGAGCCTCTTCGCAACTTTTGTTTCCGGATGCCTGACAGGGCACAGAAAGCTGAAGCCCCCGGTACAAACGTTCTCTTTATTGCCGCGCCAAAGTACCCGCAATTGGAATAACAGAATTGCTCGTTGAGCTCCCTTAAGCAACAACATATGTATAAACAACACTTTTCATTTTAAGAAAAGCTAAAACACTGCGAAATGTGGCAATGCATCGCTAGGATCAATAGCCAGCCTGGACTCTAGCCTTTCACTGCTGCACAACCCGCAACATACATTGAAACATGAAACCCCCAACACATTCCCCACATAACTTTCCATTGAAAACATAGGGCCCGATTGCTGCCCCCAGCCCCATGGAAAACCTCCCAGAAAAGAAAGGAGACTTGAGTTTTTTTCAGTGGGCTCCCTCATGTGTGGATCACTTTTGGAAGGGCTGGCAGGTTTGGAGTGTCCAGGCCCAGATCACAGGATATTTCCTGGCCTGAGGACTCCTGAAGCAGAGCCAGGGTGTGTCTTCACCAGTTCCAGAATTCCTGCCTCAAACTCAGAATCCCAAGAGCATCCCTCTGGCAAAGCCATCAGGGCTCTTGTAACCCACAAATGAATGGTCCTTTTCCACGACTAAGAAGAAAACATGGGGGCAATGCAACACAGACAAATGCCCATTCCTTTTTCCCAAAGCAAGAAGGAAAACCATGCACATGCCTCCTCCTAGAACTGTACCTGGGACCACAGATCTGTTACATCAACCTACAAGTTTCTTAGCAAAATTTTCTCTGCAATTACAAACAATAACAATTGGCAATGCCTCACAAAACATCTGCAGAGAACCACCAGCAATCAACCATTTCTGAGTTGCCACAGAGAAGCTCCCGGTTTCAGTTAAATATATATGGATGTAAAATACATAAACAAATAAACTGCACCAGCAAAATAGCCTCTCAGTCCGGAGAAAATGCACCATAACATATTATACAATATTTAATTTCAGATCAAAACCATATACTGTCAAACAAAAAAATAACTCTAATACCCTTCGTAACTAATTATGCTATTCATACTGGGTTTTTTTTCATCTAGAATTTCCACTAATTTTAATTGCTTTGCTGATAGGGTCAGAATTAGTGTCATTCTGACTGTTATAGAGAATTATTAAAAACTGTTTTCTCCTCATCTATCTTTGCATTTAACCATTCATTTTCTGTCACCGTTTGTTTCTACAGTCCCAATGTCCTCGTGTATTTTCTTTACCTGCTTATATGTGCCCCCAACACAATCTGAGGTCTAAACACAGTCAGTAACATCTACACCCATAAATTAAATTGGGCAAAAAGCAGGCCCAAGCATGGGCACATGATCTGTTAAGTGGGTATTGCCTCTTTTAATCTGCTAGCATGACCTTTAGAATGGTTTTAGGCAGAGGCCTGTGAGCAGCCTCCCAAATTACTCTTGGGCATGGCAGAAGGGATTCAGGGGCTGGTCCCAGGAGACAGTTAGGGGTGACAACCCTGCTTCAGGGATGACAGCTTAGGGATGCGGCTGTGAGTCCTTCTGGCATCCTTGGCACATTTTTCACTAGTACAAATGGAAGAAAATGGATGACATAGCCAGGTAGAGCCTTTAGGCTTCTTTTAAATTAGGTGATTAATTAAATGGAGGTTTAGGAATCCCATGGTAGCCACACGTTAAAAAAATTCCTATCCTTTCTGGCCCACTTTGGGATTTGTGAAATGTCATTTTATTGGCCAAATGGCTCCAGGCAGTTGTGCCCTTTCTCTGTGTGTGCTGGAGCAAGAAACTATCTTTGTTGGCTAAGGTATCAGCATGGATGGCAGCACAGGTGACTGGGTTTATATTAAAAAGTAGTTTTCCAGTGCAGGGACCTGTAAAACAGAAAAATGTACAAAACTCATCTAAAGGTAACAGCTATCTGCATACCAGACCTCCACGGAAATGGGTACACATGGATAAATGGATACAAACATTACAGATGTGCTTACCTGAGATTCCCACAATTAGTACTATTAGATCCGACATAATCAGGAAATGAAAAACACAATCCTTATACTTTCCTAAACTGTGCTTAAAGAGACAGCATAATTATAACCTTGTTTGCTCATCAGCCTACAGCTCCAGGTTTCATAAAGCCACTGCTGCAATTATGGCTTCACTGCAGTGGTCAATGAGGGAAATTCAGATGTAATGAGATGGGGAGAGGCTGGGGAGTTCAGGAACAGCAGGGCCAGCAGGAACATTGCCCATGGCTGCAAGAGCTCTGTGCAGCTCAACCACTCACACCAGGGCTGCACCCAGACATGTTGTGTGGTGGCTTGTCTCCAGGACAGTCTGTGTCTTCCACCATACCCCTTTTTCCTCTATCCAGTAAAGCAGAAAAAGTCATTTAAAATCGAAAGCACTTGCCTTTTTAGCCACATGCACCTAGACACCCACACATGCACACTTTGAGGAAGGACTTGGTGGGGATAAGTGCTGCTGAGGGAGTTCTTTATCAGCACAGAAAGACCACTGCTCCTGAACATCAGAGATGGGAGGAAGAGCTATTTCAAGGATAGTATCAAGGGCTATTTATGCCTGTAGATATTTTTCTCATCCTAAGGGGATCTGCAGTTTAAAGTGTGAACTATACAGCCATACCCATATCTTCTGATGAAAAAATCCTGAGATAAGAATTGCTGCTTTGAAATCCTGATGGTAGCTGGAAAATTGCTGGCTCCATTGAAGTCAATGAGGAAAATATGATGAACTTTCAGCTTACATATGCAAGAATAAAACATGTATTTTTTATTTTTCTCCCTCATAATAATTTTGCTCTAATTTTCATCTGTGGGATTTCAAAGGAAGTTTATTTTCCCAGTCACAGTAATAAAACCCTGCAACTAGTTTAGAGCCAGGAAGACTCAGCATCTTCACTCTGAGAGTAAAAATGAGATCTGAACATTTACTATTAAAGCCTGTTATCATCAGAAGTCTGGAAAGAATGAATGCCACTGCACTTTGGCAAAGAAGAGATAAGCATAAAGTTGGTCCAGATAACTCATGTTTCATTGTAAATCACCTCAGAAAGGGTTCTTTTTTCCTTATTTTTCAGATCAGCAAGCAATTTTTTTTTGTCTCACTGTTTACCACTGCAGCGTGTTAAGAGAACATCCCTAAGATGGAGGAGTAAAAATTAGACTGAAAGCTCAGTTCATTGCTGAAACCTGAACAAGTATTTGTATTTATCAGTTCTCAGTTAAAGAAACTGCCAGAAAACTGCCAACATCTAGTAAGGAAGTTTACACAGAGAAAACATTTATGATCTATATTGTTCATTGTGACAAAGGCACTACATGGTCTCTATTTAATTACATTTGATATCAAGTATTCTGAGAAGCCTGACCTGGGAGGTGTGCTCTGAGGTCACCCCTGCAGACTGGGCCTTGGAGAGGGAGGAGGAAAAGGAGTGGTGAGGTTGTGTGTATTTAACCATCTAGCTGTCCAGGGCTATAAAAGCTAAGTACTCCTGAATGTGACTGTTAAGTCTCTTGGGAACTTAATTGTTGGACACAAAGGATGCCATCAACTCTGGACACCTCTAGTAGCTGAACAGCTGTTTTTTTTCAGTACCACATTTCTCCATAGGATCCTGTGGTACAAAGTCTATAGGCAGATGTGAGTACTGAAAGGTGGCTTTTCTGCATCTTCTTAGCAGGATATTTTAACATCAAACAATTGTGAGGGAGGAAAGTGCTGTTTTACAGATGAGGAGGTAGATAACTAGACTTGTGGGTCAAAACAGCTCGTATAAATTGGAAGAGTGTGTCAAAGCAGGGAGCTGGGACAGCCCTCCTCTTTCTCCTTTGGAGGATAATGACCAGGCAAGGCCTTCTCTTTAACTGGAAGCCCAGGTCTGTGTGATACACTCGACCTTCACCAAGAAGTTGCTGATGATCAGGAAAGCTCATGGTGAGAGCAGGCAATAGCTCAAATCAGGAAAGCAAAAGGAAAGCCAAGAGTGATACTCTGACCCCAGAGGTGGATGGTGGAGGGGAATGAATGAATGCAGGTGTCTGGATTGCAGGAATGCACAGGAAAATGTTTCTTTAAATCCCTAACTGAAAAAATGCACTAGGAGAGGCTGGAGAAGCCTACACACTTGACCCCTTGGACAAAACAGAATGATACTCCAAGAGCAACCAGGTCTAGTGGGATGTGTCCTTGACCATGCAGGGGGTTTGAAACTAGATGATCTTTTAGGTACCTTCCAACTCAGACCATTCTGATTCTATGATTCTGGGCTCGACACAATCCTTTTTCCTCAATTCTTCTTGTTCTGAACTTCTTGTTCAGCTTCTTCTTAACATGGCAACAAAGAAGTAGCAAGAAGACCGAGAACTCAGGTCTGCTCTTGCATTCCCCTCTCACACTTGTCAGGCCTTTACCTCACTCTGCAGCCAGCTGGATCATTGCTCAGTTTCCTCCTAACCAGTTTGCTTCAGCCTGTGCTGGCTGCTGCACCCCTGCCTCACACTGCCCACTCCACCTTTCAGGCCACAGCCAGAACTCTGGGTCCAGCTGCAGACGGAGCAGAAAGTGCCAGCAGCAGGGATAAATGGGAAGGAACACAGGAGCCTTGCCTTGGGTGTTTCTATCTCATCTCCCTTTCCAAACCTAGCTGGTGCAACTCCCAGATGTCCCAGTTTCTAAATTTGTCCTCGAAGAGCCAATCCACAATGTAGTCACCTGCTGCAGACACCTCCTCTCAGCACAGAGCTGCTCCCTAAGGGTATGCAGACGCCAAAAGCTTTCTGTCTATTTTAGCATCCATTAGCTGAAGGAAAAAAGAAATCTAAGGGGATTATTTTTTTCACATTATGAAAACTTGGCAGCTGCTTTCAGTGAGCAGAGTCACTCTCTGCTGCCAGGCTCATGTGAGATTACAAACTGGTTCAGAGAGGGATCACCTCCCTGTTGGTGACAGTACCTTCAGAGTAAGTTGAAATCCTGCCCTTGCAGTTATCTATCAGCCAGCAAATGCACAGAGGTGGTTCCTAAGGCAGTTTCAGGCAGTAAAATTATTTAAAAACCAAAGATGGAAAACCAGTCACTTTGCTGAATATGGGTAAAATCAGATACACTACAAACTGAGATATAAGCAGAAACTCAATTTCTAACCTCATAAGATCTCTGCGATTGCTTTGATAGTTACTAAGATTAGAAGAAATGCTTCAGGATATTACCACTTTTCTGGCTTTTGCATATCTTTTACTGGTGTTACATCACAAAGCATTTAGAGAACTGCCTTTACCTTTATATGTTACCTTGACATTTTGTAGTATTACATTGCACATCTATTGGTAAAGGAGAAAAGTAAACAACATTCAAAAACATACATGAAAAGCTCAGAGTGAATTATGACCAACTTAAAAAAAAATGTGGGAATTTTGTGGTAGGATTTCCAGAACTCTTATGTAAATCAGTGAGTTTAAGCCTTTGAAATTAACTTTAAATATCATTGCCACCAGAATGTGTCTGGCCTTAGTCTAAGCCAGGTGAACAGCTTGAGAAATGTGTGCAGAGAATTCTGATTACTTTACGAATTTTAACATAACACAGTCAGGAAAAAGCTATTACTAAGTAAAAAAAAAATTACAAAAAGGAAAAAACATTTTTAAATTGTAGCTAAAATAGAATTACAGTCAGTGCTTGGGAAATTGGGAACCCATGCACGGTTTCAGTGCTCTTAGCCTCTTACCAGATTCAGTAAAAAAACCAGGTTGGAAATATGAACCAAATAGGCACAAAAGGAAAATGAAAAATAATTATCTTAGTATTCATGTGGGCCTTAAGATAAGCACAGAAGTTTCATTCGTGTAATCTGCTTGTTTGTTATGCTTACTGTAATTTATGTACTTCGGAGAGTCCTCTTCAACCCCATATCTTTTGCCTCCATGTACAAAACAGGTTAAATCAAAATGGCCAAGGAACTCTGTTGGTGTTCCTCACATATGAAAATGGAGACACTCACTCCAAATATTTAACTGACCCCAAGGCCAGTCCCTTTGAGACACAGCTTAAATTAACACAAATAATGCAGTGCAAAAACTGAAAGATTTTCTCATATGATGAAGTATTTTAGTGCTCTAGCAAACATGATTCCTGGGTATACTTCACTTCCTCCCTTAGAGATTTATAACGTTGTCTTGGGTTTGCATTTGACAGTAGAAATAATATTGTCATGATTTAGAGTAGTAGATTTTGAAAAATATCAGCATAAAATAGAAGTAAATATTATAAACAGTGAAAAAAATGCTGTTAGATTTTTAAATTTTTTCAGCTCTTGATCCATTTGGCCTTATTTTTCCTGTAAGTCCTATTTTCCTAAAGCTACACCTTCACAAATTAGTTATTAGTGAGTCTGAATTAAAAAAAAAAACAGTTGCTTATTCCACAAGTAAACTTAACCCATCTGGGTGGCTTTTATTTTACTTCAGTTATAATTAGGATTTATTTTCCCTTTCTTGTCTGGAAGACCACCTTGACTAGTTATTCTAAAAGCACATTTAGGGCTTTTTCTATCAGCAATTCTTGTTCACCACCCCCACTAAAAGCAGATAGAACATGCCCCAGTTTGTGATTTTTTGCTTGTAGCTGAATGAGATTTGCTGTTATTTCACATGAAGCCTCCCTGCCTGATCACAGCACTATGACCTCCTCTGTGAGGCAGTGACTTTTTACAGTATTTTTGGTAACACAGTGAGGGGACAGCACTAAAGGTACTGCAGGGAGTTGGGATTAGGCCCCATGATTGCTGTCTCCACACTCTGTCCCCTTCCTACACTAACATCCGGCGATGGGCTGTGTTCCATTCGGGGCCTCTCATTACAAGAAGGATGTTTGGTTGTTGGAGTGGGTCAAGAGGAGATTAATGAAGGTGGTGAAGGGTCTAGAGAACAAGTCCTGTGAGGAGAGGCTGAGGGAACTGGGACTGTTTTGTTTGGAGAAGAGGTGGGCGATGGGAGACCTTGTCGCTCTTTACGACTACTTGAAAGGAGGTGGGTGTTGGCCTCTTCTCCCAGGTAAATAATGATAGGACTAGAGAAAATGGCCTGAAGTTGTGCCAGGGGAGGTTTAGACTAGATATTACGAAGAATTTCTTTATTGGAAGAGTAATCAGGAACTAGAATGGGCTGCACAGGGAGGTGGTGGTGTCACCAGCTCTGGAGATGTTCAAAAAAATGTGTAGATCTGGCACTTCAGGACATGCTCTACTGGACATGGTGTTTTTTTCTGGATTGATGGTTGGACTCTGTGATCTTAGGGGTTTTTTCCAACCATGACAATTCTGTCATTCTGAGTGCCACCCATGAGCCTGCAATCATGCTTTTGGGGGGCTTTCAAAGGCAAGAAAGGTAGGTTCACAGTACCCTTGTGCATGGAGGATACACCCAGGTTGGTTAGAGAACTTTAGAAGATCTAATGAAGACATTTTCCTGAGAGCTGTGGCTGGTGGCTGGGTTTTCCGGTGTCACATTGCAGTGGGAAGAGCCAGGGGTCTCTCCTCCAGCAGTTTGCCATGTTTTATTAAACTTCTGGGCTCTTTGGTCTCCTCCACATTTGCCAGATTTGTTTGGCAGAAATAAGAAGTTCAAACAGCATTAAGGAGGGGACTTAAGCACGAATGCGTACACACAGAGAAAACTGTTGCCACATCTCCTTTTCTGAGGAGACCAAACTAAGAAGTAGGATTAATACAATTGATAAATCCATACAGGGAAAGCCACAGTAAAGATACTGTGTCTGTTTATCTTAGTACTTGAGGAAGTGGAGTTTAGGTGAACATCTCCTGGGAGAATGTTCACACAATATGATATCTCCTGTTCCTGGAGATGTCAAGAATTAGCTGAACTAGCAGTTTTCTGCCTTATGGTCTGAGAGTTATCCTAATGAAGAGAAAAATGCAAAATAAAGACATAACCTTCTGATACTAGAATTTATTTTTAAAACATTTTGAATTTGGTGAGAAATTTCTACTCACCTTTTTGTGAGAGACTCAGAACAGAAGGATCAGAGGTGACACCATTAAAGCTTATTTGAACAAGTTAAATCCACATTGTTCCTAAGCTGCCTATCATCACGAATTCATGAACATTAATTCTGGTCTACTAATGCAACTTTCTAATGACTACCTCCTCCTGCACTGAGGATTGACATGTACAGCCTGATAGTCTTGTTGTGGGGTGTTTTGTCAAAGCACTAATACAGCTCCTACCTGCTGTATTACATCATCACCATTTTATTAACCTATATGGGTTTTCAGGAAAGAAGCCTGAGTTTTAGAAATGCTGAGCAGCCAGATGCTTTAGTGACATCAGCAGGAGATAGAAGTGGTCAAAATGAGGTACACTTTTAGAAAGGATGGATGTGCTTTTTCTTCATACCTGTTACTATTGTCCTGTTCAGCTCACTCAGGTGTATTTTATGGCATTGCCTCCCTTCACCCCAAGCTGTGGTACAGGTGCATCAGGTTCTGCTCGTATCATAGCAGAATCAGATCAATAACATATAATTTAGTAGAAGAATCTGCTATTAACCTCTGAGAGGTTCTTCACCTCTAGAATAAGCCAGATTAGCCCCTTGGTTATGTTTTAAAATGGATCAAGGCACAGCAAATTGTTTTTATGAATTTGATATTTTGCTATCAGGGTTTTCTCTTTTAAATAGAACCAGCAGCTACATAAGATGATTTTTGGGAGAACTTAAGGGAAAATCTAGATGGCAAATGTGGTATCTGGTCTATGATGAGGCACAGCTTCAAATTTGTTACAGCTCAATTTAAAGCCAGAAAATTTGCCCAAATTAGTAATGATTCAAGCTGTATAAAAGCTGAGGTCCCTGCTAGATCATACATATTAATATATCATCCGCATAAATTCACTAATGCCAGTCTCCATCCCATGAGAATGTGAAGCAGCCTTATAAGTTTCTGTAAAAGGCTCTTGTGTTAAAATAAAGCAGCCTGGTGGTAGGGAAGAGGAGAGACACCAAAAATACCTTTTTTTGTAGTAATCAGACTTTAAAGATTCCAGGTTTTCTTTATAACATCAGAATTATCCAGCTGTGTGTTTGAGCAAGCAGCCATTCACTGCTGACTAAGACAAAGTCCAAAAGCAGCTGTCTCCTCTGAACCACAAGTTAGATGAACATGGTCTTTCGGCAGCCTACAAGTTAAGAGCTACCATGTTCCGAGGTTCTACATAGCAGACATCGGTGACATTAGTAAAATGTCATTGGATCTGATTTTGTACTCTTTGGGAGCCTTGAATTTTCAGTACAGCACTCTTCAGGCTCTTTTTGTGAACACGACATCCCAAGATTCCTTTACAAATGCAACCAACTCTCTGCAACACCCACTGCCTTCCAGCGGTGTGATTCAGACAAGCAGGAGCTTTTCTTTCCATTAGCCCCACTTTCAGCTTCATTTTAGCAATGAAACGACTCCCTCCTTCCCTTCCCTTCCCACACAAATAATCCTCTCCTAAAGAAGTCTAGCTTTTAGTGATTAATAGCATTTTGCAAAGTCTGGCTAACCCTTCAGCAAGAACTGTCAGAGCATCAGAGCAACAGAGAGAGCAGAGCTCAGACCCGACTGTCATTATTCCTGATTCTGCCACTGACGTGCTTTGAGATCTTTAATAAGTTAATTAACCTCTGTGACTCAGTGTAAGCACTGGTGTAATGCACATAGTCATGTTTAACATAGAGTCTTGCTGATGTAAGGACTGATAAAAGGGTAGAGGGATATTATTGTTACTAATGATTATTAGATTGAAATCATACATAGTCAGACAAAACCAAAAATAACAAGGCCATTGCAATTACTTGAAAGGTAGGGTTGTGATATTTAATTATCATTGAAAGGGTACATGATGAAAAATACATTACGTATTTTCAATGGTACTACTGAGAGAGAGAGAGAGGAGAAATAACTTTTGTGGGACATCTGCAATAAAGACCAGGAGTAACAGCTCTGAAAAACAAGGATCACTGAATTTTCTGACTTTTTCTCCCAGCACACACCTACTGTGTTGGGTACTGTGGCTATGAGGTTGTCTGTTTTCATGCATGTGATAGGCTTGCACACTAAAAGATAGCAAGCCACAAATCTTCAAGTTTATCTCTACTTTCTTTCCTGCCATTATTGTTTTTACTATGCATAATGCTAATTACATGTATTATCGAGAGAACCCTGGCTTGAGGTCAGAGCACTTTTGTCCTGTGTGCTGCACAAGTACATAAAAGTTATTCATGGTCTCAAAGAGATAGCAAAAATAAGCTGACAACTTTGCACAGCACAATTGGTTCTATCATTATTTTAAACATTGCCCCTGGGATAGAATTAGATAAAGGAAAAAACCTATCTCTTCCATCAGTTAAGATATTAGGGATCAGAACTGAATATTGGCAGCCTCAAAGAAGACATTCCTTTCCAGCTATCAAGCATTTTCCTTTATTGATTTGTATCTTTCAGCCTATCAAAGAAAAGTTTAATTTGTAGCTGAAATCCTGATCCTCTGATGAATCATATTTTCTTTTGAATGCAAAGGGCGTCTGTCTGGCAAAGTTGGCAGCCTGATCTCCATAAATATTGTTCTATTGATAAAAAGAGGAATTGGATACAGGGACTATCCAAAATAAATATTTTTTCAGGGATCCTGAATGTCTGAATACAATAGAGCACTGGAATGCTATAACGTTTTAAATAATTCAGACATAAACTGAGGTGAATATAAGTTTTAGTTGAAAAACTGTCAAATGCATTTTGCACCTTTTATTTCACTTGGGAAATCAAAATGGACATCTGCTTTGGGGTTGCTTTTGTCCCTTTTGTCATCATTAGGGATTTGCCATTGATTTTGCTGGGAGCAAGTCTGGGCTTCTTAGTGTCTATGAGATTAAAAACAGGATTTCAATGAGGTGTTCAGAAACATCAGCCTTATGTGCCCCTTCCTTTTGGGTGGAGGTGGATGGGAAAGAGCCCTTTGTGCTTTCCCTGTTGGAAGCCATCACAGACTCTGGGCGGCTGCCTCAGCATCCCCTTGGGGCAGATGTGCAAGTGGAAAATCACCTGTGCAGGCAGAAGGCAAGCCAGGCTCCCCTTAGGATCAAGAAAACCTCTAAGTCCACACTTCACATCAAGGAAGCCCAGAGGCATGATTTGCCCTCAAAACATCATCTGGGGGTTCTCCTGGCATGGCACACCTTCCCACTGTCCCCTGAAAAGGCCCAGTTCCCAAAGATAAAAGACATGCTGCTGTATGCTGGCATACCTCCTCCTTTCTGCCCCTTTTGCTCCTACAAAAGGTACTTAGATAAAGCAGAAAGGCTGTGCAGAAGGACAAGGTAGATGTGGAGGAGTATTGCACAAGAAGTCCTCAGAAAGACTTACAAGAGGTGTCTCAGCATGATCAACCCATGGCAGAAAACTGACACAGGGGCCTGAGCAACCTCGTGATGAAGTCAACAGATCTATACCTCTGTATATCCAGCATCATTCCTCTGCTGCTCCTTCCCAACAGAGGGAGGACCAACAGAGGAGTTTTTCTCAACAGTTTTTCCTCTCATCAATGAGTTACAGTATATTGCTGCTGCAATATGTAGTAAGGACGCGTATTTTCAGTGGCTCATCTATTTAAGAAAAGAGAAGAACTCCTTTCATCAGTGCCAAACTGTATGCTAAAATTTGAGGCTAAGATATGACCTTCTATTTCTTTGTCCAGTAACTCATAGAGAGAGCTGCTGTAACTGCCACGTGAGGTAACCTTTGTGTAGTTGATGTGACAGATGCACCCAGACTGCTTGTTTTTCCTAGAGTCATTCAAGTCATTCTTTTTGTAAACTCTTTTCAGGGTCTCCTGTGGTTTTTTTTTTGTTGTTTTTTGTTTTTTGTTTTTTTTTTTAATGCATTTTTACAATAATGTAAAAACAAAATAATACTTCTATAATAAAAATAATGCATTATTTACTTGGAAGTAGATTCCTCTGTACTGGAACCTCAAGCTGAACTTCCCTTTTTACTTCTATTTTAGATCACTTTAGAGAAGCGTTGTGTCTATCAGCTTTCCTTGCTATAGGTACATTTCATCCCTTTCACCCTCTCAGCATTTTGAAAAGGGTCTCCTACATTTAAAAGAGGGCCACACTAGTTACATCTTCTCTATTTGTAGGTATCAATCAAAGGCCTTCCTGCCATGAAATGAGTCTTAAGCATTTGTACATGTAAACATCTAAACTTGCTACAAGTGAAAGCAGTGAGAGATTGAGATGACATTTGCCCCTCTGTTGACCCCAAAGTTTCCTCTTACAATTGAAAGAGCATTTAACAAAACCCAGAGAACACCATGGAATCAGCCACCCACAGGCAGTTCCCTCATCATGCTATATGTGCCAAGGTTGCCATCAGGGCACACTAAAATGCCCACTAAAATGGTCATCCTGGGAAGTGCAGGACTCGGCAAGAGGGCTGGGGCTGGAGGAGGTCCACGCAGGAGCTCAGCCCTGGGCAGTGGTGGCTGAGCCACACACTTTTTATAAGAGTTTTTCTGCACAACCTGGTGCCTGTCCTCTTGGCCTCAGCCTGCTCCACCTCTGCCTCAGCAGCAAAGCTTAATAGTGGCTTTCTGGTTGTATCCTTGCACACACAAACAGCACACCTGGGGATGAATAAAGAAGCACTTCCTTGCAAAAGGAGTTAAGCAAAAACCTGAGACAAAGAAAACAAAGAGTGGGTCATGAAAATGTCACATGCCCAAAACCAAGGGCACAGAAGTCCTCAGGCAACTTAAATGAAATACAACTGTGTTTGTTACAATGCCACCTGCTAGACTGCAGGTTCTGAAATCTGTCAGAGGAAGGCTGTGTACCTAATCCTAACATATCTCCTTCTCTTGGTGGCTCAGGGATTTAATACTGTTGCTTTTGGGTGCAAAACATTCTCCAATGCCTTTCTGCTGTATCTGTCAGGGGTCTGATTTCTGAGGACAAGCTAAAGTTAGAGAGGAATTTTGCTTAAAATCAGATAGTGCTGAGATCAGTGTATCTCTTCCTAACCAGTGTTTCTTTGGTCATGCTCCTCTTTTTCTGCTTTTTACTCTAATTCTTACAACTAGAATTGCTGAAGTTGGGATCTGGGTGGAGGTTTTTGGTTAACGTCAGAAAAATAATCATTAAACCGGAGAAACTTTTACTTCATTTAGGCATACAACATTGAATTTAGGAGGTATAATAAACTGGGTTTTTAAGTGGGACTGCAACGTGTTTCACTGGTCAAGTTTTGCATGTGTACCAAGAGTTACACCATGAGACAAAGCTCTAAGGCTACACATAGTACCATACCACAAAACCACAGCAGACTCTACAATAGTGCATCATAAGTGCAAATAGCAATCCCTATTAAATGCTTTCAGTCCCATCTTAGAAGCACAGAACTCAATCCAGATGCTTGAAGATAAGGCTGTTCTCATGTCCCACCTGCTAGCTCACCTCTCTCTCACACCAGGGAATGCAGGTTCTCAGGGGCTCACAGCCAAATCTGGCAGTCCCTTTCCCCCTGTACCTGTCTCTGGGGAGGCCCCACCTGGAATACTGTGTTCACTTTTGGGCCCTCCACTGCATGTAGGACATTGGGGTACTGGAGCGTGGCCAAAGAAGGGCAACACAGATGGTGAAGGGTCTAGAGCACAAGTCTTACAAGGAGTGTCTGAGGGAGCTGGGGTTACTTGGTCTGGAGAAAAGGAAACCAAGGGGAGAACTCAATTTCTTTACTGAAAGGGCTTTCAGGCACTGTCCAGGGAAGTGGGTAAGTCACCATCTCTGGATGTATTTGAAAAATGTGTAGATGTGGTGCTTAGGGACATGGCTTAGTGGTGGACTTGGCACTGCTAGATTACCAGTTGGACTTGATGATCTTAAAGGTCTTTTTCAACCAAAATGATTCTATGATTCTAATTGTCTTGAAAGTATTTTAGCTGTTGGGAGATGCAATGAATACACTGCTGACTGCACGTCTTATTTACATCAAATCTCTTAAATACATATCAAGATACAATATAATTTCATCATATTGATATTGATATCAGTCATATCATATTGATATCAAGACCAGCTTCTTGTCTTCATGTGAGTTTTAACCTTTCTGAGCAGAGATGCTGTGCTCAGGAGTTTGCTCAAAGAGAAGTTCCTGTAGCCATCATGAATGCCACTGCATTCCCTGGAAAATCTCCGTTTAGTTTCAGCAAGTTTTGAAAAGAACTCACCGTTGTTATTTTTTCCACATTATCAGTACAGGCCCACAAGGCCAATCACATCCTGGGCTGCATCAAAAGAAGTGTGGCCAAGCAGATCAAGAGGTGATTCTGCCACTTTGCTCTGGTAAGACCTCACCTGGAGCACTGCATCCAGCTCTGCAGCCATCAATGCAGGAAGGACATGGATCCAATGNACTTCATTTAGGCATACAACATTGAATTTAGGAGGTATAATAAACTGGGTTTTTAAGTGGGACTGCAACGTGTTTCACTGGCTAAAGTTTTGCATGTGTACCAAGAGTTACACCATGAGACAAAGCTCTAAGGCTACGCATAGTACCATACCACAAAACCACAGCAGACTCTACAATAGTGCATCATAAGTGCAAATAGCAATCCCTATTAAATGCTTTCAGTCCCATCTTAGAAGCACAAAACTCAATCCAGATGCTTGAAGATAAGGCTGTTTTCATGTCCCACCTGCTAGCTCACCTCTCTCTCACACTAGGGAATGCAGGTTCTCAGGGGCTCACAGCCAAATCTGGCAGTCCCTTTCCCCCTGTACCTGTCTCTGGGGAGGCCCCACCTGGAATACTGTGTTCACTTTTGGGCCCTCCACTGCATGTAGGACATTGGGGTACTGGAGCATGGCCAAAGAAGGGCAACACAGATGGTGAAGGGTCTAGAGCACAAGTCTTACAAGGAGTGTCTGAGGGAGCTGGGGTTACTTGGTCTGGAGAAAAGGAAACCAAGGGTAGAACTCATCACTCTCTACACGCACCTTAGAGGAAGTTGTAGTGAGGTGGGGTTTGTCTCTTCTCTCAACTAACAAGAGTAAATGGCCTCAAGTTCCACAAGGGGAAGTATTGATTGGATTTTAGCAAAAATTTCTTTACTGAAAGGGCTTTCAGGCACTGTCCAGGGAAGTGGGTAAGTCACCATCTCTGGATGTATTTGAAAAATGTGTAGATGTGGTGCTTAGGGACATGGCTTAGTGGTGGACTTGGCAGTGCTAGATTACCAGTTAGACTTGATGATCTTAAAGGACTTTTTCAACCAAAATGATTCTATGATTCTAATTGTCTTGAAAGTATTTTAGCTGTTGGGAGATGCAATGAATACACTGCTGACTGCATGTCTTATTTACATCAAACCTCTTAATTACATATCAAGATACAATATAATTTCATCATATTGATATTGATATCAATCATATCATATTGATATCAAGACCAGCTTCTTGTCTTTGTGTGAGTTTTATCCCTTCTGAGCAGAGATGCAGTGCTCAAGAGTTTGCTCAGAGAGAAGTTCCTGTAGACATCATGAATGCCACTGCATTCCCTGGAAAATCTCTGTTTAGTTTCAGCAAGTTTTGAAAAGAACTCACCGTTGTTATTTTTTCCACATTATCAGTACAGGCCCACAAGGCCAATCACATCCTGGGCTGAATCAAAAGAAGTGTGGCCAGCAGATCAAGAGGTGATTCTGCCACTTTGCTCTGGTAAGACCTCACCTGGAGCACTGCATCCAGCTCTGCAGCCATCAATGCAGGAAGGACATGGATCCAATGGAGCATGTCCAAAGGAGGGCTATGGAAATGATCAGGGGGCTGGAACACCTCTCCTATGAATCCAGGTTGTTCAGCCTGGAGAAAAGAAGACTCTGGGAGACCTAATAGTGACCTTCCAGTGTCTGAAGGAGGCTCACAGGAAGGCTGGAGATGGACTGTTTGCAAGGGCCTGAGGTGATAGGATGAGGGACAGTGGCTTTAAATTAGAGAAGAGTAGACTGGATGTTAGGAAATATTCTTTACCATGAGGGAAGTGGAAAAATGGACCAGGTTGCCCAGGGAGGTGGTTGGGTCCTGGAGATATTCAAGTTGAGGCTTGACAAGGGTCTGAGCAACCTGATGTATGTTGAGAGTGTCCCTGCTTACTGCAGAGGGTTAGACTAGATGACCATTAGAGGTTCCTACCAACCCAAATTATTCTATGATTCTATGATTATTTTTCTTAAAATGACAGCTATAGGCCTCTGCTGAGACAGACAAATACTGAGTAAGAGTCAAGAGCTTCCCAAAAAGTTTTGAAAAGAAAACCATAAAGTGGATATGATAGATAATGAGTAAAGGAACTGCATTAAAAGAAATACTAATTTTAATAATCTGTTTTCTACAAACAACTTTAGTGGTCGAATCCAGAAAGGAGTCTGCTGTCCCCAGGTCCCAGGTCAGCACTCTCTAAAGACATCCTTCTTTACCTATCATTTGTGAGATAGGTAACAGAGATTAGGTTAAAGACCATTATTAAGAGCTCAAGAGTTAGACAATGCATGACCTAATGCCCACACAACTTTTAAGCAACAAGGCAGAGCATGTACTCTAGGATACCATCTTTCATCGCATGCTTATGTCCTTTTTTCCTCCATGATTCCTTTCTCAGTGCAAAAAGCTGACTGTACTCAATTAATGAGTAAGAGCACACAATTTTATTTTCTCTCCATTGTTCAGTGTATGGGCCAAGCTGTCTTTCTTCTTCACTGATGAAATTGTGCTGTAAAAGTAGAATTATTCACATCCTGAAGAGCTCTTTACAATGCCTTTCACTTCAGTGTGTATGTGCTTCACTTGTGACCTAGCTTCACAAAGTTCCCCTGAGACATGGACTTTATAATTTTTCCCATGTTTCAGATTTGGAAATGCAATGCAGGATGACTAATGTCAAGTCAGACAGTGTATGCACACCTAGGGCTGCAAAGTCTTTTGGTGTGCTTTAAGAGCTTCAACAGAAAGAAATGTCCTCTCTGGATACTTCAGTGTGTGAACTCCAACCACTTTCTAATGAGAGATTTGAAGGACTGTTGTTTCAAAGGGATGTCACTTGACCAATGGTGAATTTTCATAGTGACATTAAAGTATAAGCTCCTGACAGAAGGCTTTTCCTTTTCTGAAACTTTAGATCCCAGCCCCCGAATGTTAGAATACACTACAACATTAAAAAAAAAAAAAAAAAGCAGCGCAGTTTTGAGACAGGTAGAAATAAATTCTTTATCCCATACTTTGTGCTTAAATCCATCAGAACAACTTTAACGGAAATATTGTTGGGTGGGGGTGGCATATAAGATGAAAAATTTAATTACAAACAGAAATCTTGGAAGAGTTGTGAGAATCTGAAAAACAAGGAATTACAACAGGATGTGTAACCTCAGGAATAAGGTACTGGCCTCACTGCAGACTCTGGGAGCGTGCAAAGTCAAGATGTAACAGTAAAAGGAGTATACTGTAAAACTGAAAATAATGAAGCCACAATAAGAACACCTAATAAAATAATGTCTGGCAAGAAAAAAGGCATGTTTTAGAGATAGTAATCCCAGAGAACCTTGTAGTATGCATTTCTCTGATTGTTCCTGCTCCAGACTTATGGCACCAAGGAAATATCCTTTTCTTGTTTTCCATTGCCAGCTTGCATGGAAAAAGAGCTTGCTGGTTATATAAAATAGAGGTTATCAGCAATATTGCTAATTAATGGTGTAGTTGCCAACTAAAAAGTTAAACTCTGACAAATATGACCTAATGTTACACAAAAATGCTTCATCAATCACAGTTAACAAAAAATACACAGCAGCCAGTATTTTCTTTGGACTGGTAGTAGAACCTATTGGCAGTTAGTTTAATTAAAGGCTAGTAAGCAAATCAAAATGTTTTGGGGTTTATTGCCTCCTCATCTACAGAGAAAGGATGAAAGTGTTTTTAAAATGCCCCAGCTTTGCACTGAAGACATTTCTGTTTGTTTTTTTAAAGAGGAAGAGTTTAGTGGGAGCTCAAGGATCAACAGGCAAATTCAGGTTCAGCATAGAGAGATCTCAGGCTTTTGGACATCCTCTGATGGACACTTGCTGTTGCTGACACTGATCTTGGTACTGCCTGCTGGGCTGCTGGCATCTCCCTGGGTATCTGGTGTTGTGACATCCAGAGATACTACTTCTTACACCCACTGTGTCCTGTGAACTTTAAAACTGTTGTGATAATGTGGAGCTTGTTTGTCCTCTTCCCTTCAAATGGAGCAGAGGCAAGTACAGTTAATTTCTTTACTTTATTAAGTGCAGATTGTTTTTGAATGATGACTTGTAGAAGATGGGAATTGAAGACTGCAAAGATTAATAAGGAACTTTAACAGCAATCCAAAATGAGATATTCAGTAGATTGTGTTCTCAGGCTTAAATGCAATGAATAAAGAGGAAAAAAAATCTTTTATGAGAGACATCACTTTACAGATTTAATGAAGCTAAATCAATGTTTTTACGATTCTTTTTCCAAAAAATGGAGTTTAGTGGTGAGGGTGAACCAAACATTTGCTCTGAATGCCAATTTCCCACATGCCATAAAAGAAAATGGTCTGAATTTTTTTTAAATGCTATCAAACAAATGTTACTCATCTGTTTCAGTACAGACTCAGTAAATCAAGGATACATTTCACAGTAATATTTATTTATGCAGCAAAACATTACTCACTGACATAAAGAACTAAAGTTCTATTTATGCTCTGTAATTTATCATTAGACTCACTGGCTTCACATACCATCCTGGCAAGATAAGGAATTCTATGAAAAAAAATGTTACTTATAAAAAGGAAAATCAAAATCTGAATGTTAAATACATTGCACTGCACTGTGATGGAGCTTTACTTTAATGTTGGCAAAAGAGAGCAGCACTATAAAAGCAGAACATGCTCTATGAAAAGAACATGGCTGGAAATAGTAGTGATAATTGGTGCTGAACCTTCCTTGAGCCCTTTGACTTCAGTGGCCTTTGGATGAGGCCCAGAAACAAAACCCCACATTTTTATATGGCAGGCAGATTTGATAAGGGCACATTCTGAACCAGAAACAAAGTGGTTGTGGGGAGCTATGTAGATTGGACCATGAAGCAGAAATAAATAGTATTCGTACAGTCAAAGGAACAAATAGAGCAATTGTATTCACTCACATTAAACCCAGATTACTGATTTCCATTTAAGGAAATTTGAACTAGAAAAAAAAATAGGAATCAGAACACAAAAAAATCTTAAGGATCTGGGTTATACATCTAAGATAAGCCCTGAAGGCAACAATACATCTATTATGCTTGGCATTAGCCCAGTGCTTTGTATTATAGGTGAGTTTCAGTAATCACAAATCCCCAAGGGTTTATAACTTCTCCTTTCCTGGGATGACCTGTCCAGCTCCCCAGTATGCTTCTAGCAAAATTAAGGCCCATGAAATGTCACATACAAAACCTATTCATGTCTCCTCATAAGCATGGGTCAGAGCTGCAATTTCCACCAATGGGTCTCTGGTGAAAGAGGTTTCCCTTGTTCCTAAGGGAACAGGGAAAGGCTTCTGCTAAGGTGGCAAATCACCAGCAAAAAGGACACAGCTGTGTGTAAGCTTATAAATGCAAGTGCAAAGCTGCAGTGCCAAATCTCTTCATACTCCTGTAGGCATTAAAGCTCTTCAGGTGCCTTGCATTTTTAGGTTTTTTCCCCCTATCATTTGAATAAAACAAACCTAGCTGAGCTTGTGATTTAATAAGCAGAGACAGCTTCTCTTGTGTTGGCTGTAGTCTTTCCTACTCTAGAGGCCTTCCTTCTTCCTTTCATGGAGATCCTTTCTGTTCTGCACAGCAGAGACCTGGGTAGGAGGATGTGAGAGCACATCTCACCTTGTGTTGTACTGACCTGTGGGGCATTTCCTCTTTCTTTGGTCCTGCTGCAGATATTGCTGCATTTGCTATAGTTGCTACATACTAGAGCAGATCCTGGAGTAAGGACAAGGGAGAGAAGAGGAAAGGAGATCTGCAAAAATGTTACTTTATACCTCAGCAGATACCCAACACATTTTTTTCTAGTGACATGAACAACTGTATTGTCATGGTGCTCTGGCCAGCACACTAATTTCTTGAAAGAAGTCCCTTCTTGGAAGAAAGTCCTGCTCCCCAACCTACTGCATGCAAGGAACTTTTTCTGAAGATCATGAAAGATGATCTACGTGTCTTTAGAACCAAATATTTATGGCTAAATCCAGAAATGAAATTTTGTCTATACTTGTTTTTCTTCCCATTTCTGCAATGATGTGCCTTTTGCCTCGCCCTCTATAAACAGCACATCATTTATGATGAGCAAGCAAGCTGCTTTCACAGGCAAGAAGGGAACAGTGACTGGTTTTGCACACAGCAAAAAAATTATCGAGTTAGCATGACTGAACTGCCATAATATTCTATGTATTATACATTGACCTGCTTTAACTGAGAGACAAAGTCTGATCAAGATTTAAATATTTGCACAGAAACAACCCTGAGCTGAAAGAAGGCACGAGTGTACCAAAATTTAGAGCAGTATGTATGAGAAAAATTCTACTTGTAAAACCAGCATGTTTGCACAAATATCTAGAAACCAAATACAATAATTACGAAATGTTATTCAAAGCATTGCTGATATTACAGAAATTGTAGCTGGGAACACACACTGGGCCTTAATCCATGCCTAGCTGACTTGCTCAGCCCAGAAATACCATAAGTTATGTTTTAGATAAACTTGCAGTCACTTTAAGATAAACTGGTATTAAAAAAATCTAAATTTAATTGCCACAGAAAAAGATTTAAGTACACTGGATCAAAGGATTGTGTTGCCCCGTTACTGATATGCAGTCTCATCTTTCATATTTAGGTATCTATGTTTTCAACCAGCAGTCAACTCAACACCTGTCTAGAATTGCAGTTCCTATCTTTCATAATAACTGCCTGGGGAGCCCTCATGACAGGTTCCGCCCTGACACAAGGCTAAAAGAAATACTCCAGAGATCTCTGAGGAAATGTTGCACCTTTGTCAGTATGGTTCACAGCTAAAAGCAGGTATGGAGGGTGGAAAAGAAAATTTCAGGCTTTTTCTCCCATTCAGCATGGCACCTTTGGGGTGGGTTTAGTTGTAGATACATTGAAATGCAGAGCTAGCACTACGTTTCATCTTCCACTGGATTTATTAGTCCTGAATTACATCCATCCTGTTTCTCTGTGTTGGTCAGTCATGTGTTTGACTGTCCAGATGGGTCTCAGTTTGGTAAGAAGAGGTTTTGCATTATTATGGAAAGAAAAAATGAGGCTGTGAAAACCTTTGAGGACAAAGCTTTGCTGATTAATTAAATGCTGATGGAAATATTTTTATTTGTTAGCTAAAACTAAATTTGAAATGTCCTGTTTTGTTATTCCAGACCCTTGCATGAACAACATTTAATTTAGGCTTTTCACTGGTTAAAGAAAGGTTCACAGCAGAAGAATTATTTAGAATGAGGATTCAAAAGTGTTTAAGATTGTTCATCCTATTAAATCAGAAATCATTTGACCAAGGTTGTAATTTTAGCAATAATTGCATAAATGTTGAGCAAGCAATAAAATGTCCTTCTATGGCATTTAGCCATCAGACAAAGGCCTGGCACACACTTAGATGACACCTTTTCACTCTGCTACCATGTTGTGCAATGGTTGCCACATGCAGACTGGGGACTGGGAGGGGGATGACAGACTGCTTTATCTCCTTCACTTAAGGAAAACAGAAACCAGTTGACAGTGTATTCAAAGACAGAGGAAAGAAGGAGAGAGAAAAATCTGTTTGAAAACCACCAATGATACTATGAAATATCAAGTTCTAATTCACATGACTCATCCTAATTACTCTCCAGGCTGGCCAGATGACAAAGCATGTTATAATTATGTGGCTCTGATGGAAATGCTCTTAAAGCCAATGTGACTAGCCCAATGGACTCCACTAAAACCCACCAAGGGCACTAGACCTCACAACCAAAGACCTTAGGCTGATATTACAAATGGCAAGGCTGTAGTCCAGTGAAAACATGGTGCTACTTGCAAATTGTTTCTCTCTAAAATGATTGCTCTGCTGAATGCTTGAGGAGAATGACATCAGTTAGTGGTCAACCATGACAGTTTTATTCCTTCAGCCACTTCCTATTTCTTCAGCTACAACAAAAAATGCTTTCTTTCCTTCCATAAAACTTGAAATGAATAGACAGGGGAAAGCTTTTCAAAAAAAGTTTCAAGCTCTCAGTCCTTGAGTAAACCAGAAAATGCCTCGAAGGACATAGTCGTAGCAGGATTATTGTTCTCCACATGGGTTTTCAGCAAAATAATTTCCCCCTGCATATGAAATATTTTGGTCAAATGAGGACAAAAGGAGAGCACATACCACTGGTTTCACTGGCTGGACTAGATCAGCCTTCTTGATAGTTTGTGCTTTTGCTCCCTGTACTATGCTAATGTGTGTGTCTAAAAATGTCTTCTCCATAAAGAAAAAATTATTTTGAAAGGTCAGTTCTCAATGCACTGCAAAACCACATAGAGAGACTTCAAAAGGACAGGTAAAAAAAAAAATCAAACAACAAAACAAGAAGAAATATTTTCAGTGTTCAAAATATTATTCTACCATTTTAAACACAGAAAAGAAACAGAGATCCTGAAAATGGTACCTACAAATTTCTACTTTCCTTTGCTCAAACTTGTTCTGTTCCTCTTCCATTTCCTCATCCCTTCTCATTGTTAGTTTTAATGAATTTATTTGTCCTACAATTGTTTTGCCATTGCCTGTACCAATCCCTGACTGTCCTGATTCCAGTCTTCAACGTGTCCAATATCTTCCTCCTCACAGCTCTTAATTGCTTCTCTTTTTGTTCTTTGGCTCCTCCATTTTATATTATCTTTATCCATTTCCATTATCTTTGATGGTCAGGAGCTCTGATCTAACATCTCCTCTCTGCCACAGAAGGAAGTAGGAACAGGAGTGCATAAAACAGCAAAGACTCTTGTGGGAAAGAGAGGAAAGTCCTACCCAACCATTGCCTTAAGCTGCTTCCACTCAGGAGCTCACTCCTTAGAAATTCACACTTCTTTCCTCCCCCATCCTTGCCCCCACACACTACTATGTAAGGAAACAGAATAAGAGATCCCTCATGGAGCTCTCAGGCCACAAGACAGCAAGAAAAAAGAACTTCTTGAAAAGAACTGATGTGCAAGCTTTGTCTTTAACCTTTAGAAAGCTTATATGTTCACATCCATTGATGAAAATAATTCATCAGTTTTCTGTCTATTTTCAAATCATGCCCTTTACCTCAGTTCTTCAGATTAGATCATCACCTGGCAAAGGAAACCATCAGAAACTCACCCTGCCATCACAAGTCCCAGATTTCCCAAGGAAGAACTCAACAAAGTTACGATATCAATCTTAATTTTATTTTTATTTCTTTCATTTTTCCCCTTGGAACAATTTGAAAAAGACTTCTTGGAGAGCTTAGATGTTTCCAGAAACTCGGCTAGAGTGCCCAGCCTGCTCCATCTATTGGTCTGCCTGCCCACAAGCTACAGCTCTTTGGTCTACTTTGTGAGACCTATCAGGTATTGAAATCAACATATGGATTTATTTTTGGCAGTGGATTAGGACAGCAAGTGGCTTAGTGGATAAAACTTGTGAGATTAATAAGGAAGAGTGCCAGTACAAAGCTGGGCTGTGTTTCCCTGAAATCACTGAGATTACCCAAATATAGTTTACACAGGTTCATGACTAGTGAGTAATTTTGGGTAATATTTTCTCCTTTGTTTTTTAATCTGGGGAGACTGTTTGCATTTTTGACATTTCTAGGGGTTACCATAACGGGCAATTTACCAGGATGTTTTCAGAGCCTGAAGAAGAAATCTTGCATTCATAACAATGCTTTTGGCTGGACTTTGTTGTAATCAACATTGCAATGCCACTACTTGTTTTTTTTTCTGAACTCATCAGTATAGAGCTGTTGAAAATCTCCTGATGCTTCTCCTTCGCCTCCTGACATTAATCATGGTAATTAAGTGACAATAAAGATCAGGTTAATGCAAACAGGCATTAATTCTTGTCATCTCCCAGTTCTCAGGAGTATTCACATTGGACAAGCAGAGAGGAACATTGAAAATGGATCCTGGAAAAAACATTCCATTAACATCAGCACTGGAGGTCTTGTCAGAGATCTGTTATAATGTATGCCCCCTTTTTTTCCAATAACTGCATGAGGACAAATCCCAGTGTCTGCTCAGAGTTAGATGTAGGACTGAGGACTATTTTTACAAGCCCTAGAATAAAAGCTTTTGTATCCTTGCTTCTGAATATATGCCTGGCAGTGTCAGGCAGCAAATGTGACAGGTTCATTTTTCTAGAGACTTTTATCAGAAAAACTGAAGTGTTTCCCCACACTTTTCAAATTCGGGAAACTAAATCAAACGGGGGGCTTAAGAGCAAGCAATATTTCCTGTGTGAAAAAAAAAATAATTCAGAAAGAAAGGCTTGAGTAAACAGTTCCTTTTTTATTTTGTGGGAGCTGAGGAAGAATAATAATTTAAAAAACACCTTAGAAAATCTGGTTGCCTATCACTAGGTGACATTACAGCTGTTCCTAGGTGTGTATAGTCCTGAAATGCCTCTTTCAGCTGAGTGAGGCAATAGCTAGCTGCTACCTGATTATATATCACTCACAGCTAACTGCCAAGGCTTGGAGGATTAGCAAGTAGATCTCTTTCTGGAAGGGTATGAAATATATGAGGTCTGTTACCTCTTTCAGCTAAAGCATTCACAGCTCTGTTTCTATACACAAGACCCACACGTGAGCTCCATCTTTAAATATGCTCTCCATGGCTTCAGCTCATCCCAGCCAATTGCCAGCCCTAATCCATTGCTCTTCAGCTGCTTCATCAGCTGCTATCCATCCCTGCAGCGCTACTGCCACTGTCACTACTCTGAAGATTACTTCTGCTCCATCCACACCACAGTTGCCCATGGTTGCCCATCCCATGGCATTGTCCCTCTGTGACCCTTACAGCATTTCTTCATCCCTTTTGCCTGCTAGGGAAGAGTTGTGGCACTGTCTCCTTCCACAGGACCTGGGACTGGAGTTGACTTTTTTCACAGTAAAAAAAAGTCATCTCTGCATGTGGAACTTTGGGGTGATGTCCCTCATTCAGAGGTTGTCAGATATCAACCCATGCGTTCTAGTTTTGTGTTCATTAAGTGAAAAGTTCATTTGTAGTAAAAAGATACATACTTAAGACTTGAACTGTCTGGTCACCTCCCTTGCTCTCCAACAAGTCCTTGGAAAGAGTTCCTATACATGACACCAATTACTTCAACAGGGAAATTTCAAGTCCTTTTCAGATTTGCTATATAATACCAGATGATAAGGAGCAGAGTGTCAGTATCTGCTTTGTAGCCTTGTGGATGACTTGTACTGGAAGAAAAGCATTTCCAAAATGAAGTTATGGAAAGACATTTACAACAAAGAAATGGTACCCACTGCATTTTAAGTTTCTCATAGTAATAATTTTAATAAATCTTTTAATTTGGGCACTCTTTTACATACTGGGCTGTAAACATAAGTGCTGGCAAGTAGAAAAGCAGGCTTGTGTTGCAGTCACAGGAAGAGAATCTGAATTATTTACGAGGGGAAAATTTTTCAGTCTGGGAACCTTAGTCAAATGAGGAAAATTAAAAAACTCAGCTACAGCACAGTGCAAAGGCTATAAACCTAAGATGCCCCATTCTGATTTTTTATGTGGCTAAAGGACATCTGTATTCAGCAGATCACAAAAATAATTCATATACAAGTGGATGTAGGTGGACTATGTCTCCTTGAGCATTAATATATACTAAATATATGATTTAACCCAGAAATTTAATTTACTTTCTGAATTATTTATCACTGTCTTAATTTTGGTTCATACTGGCTTTCATGCTTCTGCTTCCATGCCATATTACTGCAGTTCTATCGTCTTCATTTCTGAGCAGTACAAACCTGCTGGGTGCAATGACTCAGCTGCTTTCCTCCTCTTCTTGCTGTGCACAGCACATATATCTAATAGCAATGATGAAGGGTAGAAGAAAGGAGGAAACCAGACAAAGTGCATGCTTCTTTATAAGTCCATAGATGATACAACTGGATAATAGATACTGAGATACCTATGCTCTTCACCTATGCCCACGTAAGGTATTTGATTTAAAGATGCATTAGTGCACCAGAGGAATGAAATTATGCTACTAATAATAATGGATTCTTGTGTTGTTATTGCAGTGATACTTATGGAAAAGACCAACTTTATATTCATTCTGTAAAACATTTACCGTAAGGACAATTCTCTTCTATCTCCTCAGTTTGTTGGAGTTTGCTGCTCCAGAAAAACACTTTTTACAAGAAAACAACCTTGGCCTTCATGTCCAGCTCCCAGAAGGGGGGCCTGATCTCTCCTGCACTTTTTGGCTACAGAAGGAGCCCAGCTTTTAGAACCCTAGTTTCTAACAGAGGAACCTGTGTTCATACCTATATTCATGTGCTACAGCTTTCTCATGGTAAGCAACTAAGTGAATGAAATTTGCTTCCCCATTTCTAACATGGTACAGCAGCTCTGAACTTACTTTTGGTAATATTTGCTCTAGCAGATGCACTGAGTGCTTGAAGAAATCAAAAATTGCCAAACATCTGTCTCTTAATTGAAATGATTTGAGTGGGAACCACTTAGCAGGGAGAAAACCACGGCAAAATAATAATAAAAAAGCTCATTTCTTTTTCTTTTTTACAGTCTAAGACACTAGACCTGAGGTGGAGATCACAACACTGGCTGCGCTCCTTGAAAAACCTGATCAAGAAGTGGGCAAATTATGCCAGACATCCCCCAGAATTATTTGCATAAAGGCAACACCATCTCACCCAGTAAAAGCTATTTTTGATCTGTGAAAAGTCAAAGGAAGAATTTAAGAAAGGTTTAAAATTTGCATAATTTCCTTCCTTGTGTTCTCATGTATGCATTCAGCCAAGCTCATTAGTGCTTATGAGGTAGCTGTGCTTTAAAAATATTACAAAAAAAAATCAATTATGACTCCTATCTGTTAAATAAAGAGGTGACACTTGGGAGCAATCTGGATTGAATGATAAATGGAGCTCATTTGAACAGTATGCACTTGAATACAGTTAATGTAATGCTATTAACCTTGACATCAAGAATGTAGGTTGGTTTAATGGAAGAGTGACTGTATTTTGGAAATCAAGAACCAAGTCAAGGATTTAGGGGTCATCATTAGCAAGCATTCCTAATCAGGCATTCCTAATGTGAGGTTGATCCTGATTCCATTACTGCATTTGTGCAGAATGTGAAATGAACTGTTTACATTACGAAGGTCTAACTGAGTAAGTAGTAACTCCAAGGGGAAGGCAGAAATGTATAAGAATCTTTAAAAATAATAAATTGCTCTAAGCCATCATAATTTTTAGCCATGGCTTGGCCCCCCAAAATCGTGCAATTTGCATTAAAAGGAAAGAAGCCCTCAACCAGATATTGCTGTCTAGTTCAGATTGCTAGGGAAAAAAGTACCTGAAAACATGAACTCTGTTATTTTTTAATTAAATCTCATCATGCTTAAACCTGCCATGCTGCATATACACCAAATAAAGAAAAGAAAGTCATTTAGAGATTATAAGAAAATAAAGAAAATCATTTTATTTTTAAATATTGAGTAGCTAAAATTAAGGACACTTTTCAATTATGAAGTAAGATACCAAGGGTGTTTCAGTCTTAGCTGGAGGAATGAGGACAAGGGCAGGAAAGGTACACTGAAGAGGTTTGGCTTATGCATGTGTACAGTGAGTAAACTGGAATATACCTAATGCTAAAATCTATACTTTTAAAGCTCTCCATGTTTGGTTTCTTGGCTCCATTGAGAGGGATAATAGAAGTTCATCATCTGTGTAATGAGCAGCTATTGGCAGATAGCTCTGGCTAACATTGTGTCTCTCTCCCATCACCTATAACTTGAAAAGTCCTGCAAAGGTTCCTAACAGGTTTACTTCTGGCATGGAACAGGACTTGGTTTCATCACAGTTTACTCCTGCAGCTGCTGAAAGTTGGTGCAAATGTCCTTTCACAATGTAAGTGTACCAGAAATTTAACTTTGTTGGTGGGAAATATATTCCTACAAGAGTTTTCTGTTTTTATAGGTAAAACTCTGGGTGACCAGAGGTGGACTTTTCCCTACCAGCTTTTCTTCCACTCAGTTCATGTCCTTCCAGCCATGAGCACTGTCTCTTCCTGGACATCACAGTACCTCTCTGCAGTCTCCCATGGGGGCACTGTGCCACCTTTGCACCTCTCTCCAAAAGCAACTGAGGAACCCTGACACTGTGGTGCTAAAAAGAGGAATCCTTGAGGCTCAGCCCCTGTCACACTATAATTTTGACCACAAAAGAAGGACCCTTCCTGTACTTCATACTTCCTTCAGGTCCTTCAGGAGATCCTCTTGCCAATGCCCAGTATTCTCTAGGGTGATAACTACAGCCTACTGCTTCCTCTTTCCTCCAAAATAATTTGAGTTTTTATTTGTTTTGTTTTGGGGTTTGGGGTTTTTTTCTTGTTGTTGTTGGTTTTTTTTTTTTTTTTGTTTTGTGTTGTGGTTTTTGATGGTTTTGGTTTTGGTTTGGTTTTGTTTTGCTTTGTTTTTCTCCAGAGAGATGCCTTTGCAAGGCTTACATCTTTCCTGGCATCCCACTGTTTTGAACAAAAGGTTTTTTTCCCCTGGCAGTCCTTCCCAGCACTTTTCTACCTTTAACTTTCTGCTTCTTTGCCAGGATAGCTTGTAGGAATGGGGCCTATATGAGGATATAATCGCTTGGGAAAGGAATGTAATTAAAAGCAACATGTAAAAAAAAAATTCTTCTGAGGACTCTCAGCTGGCACAATATGAATCTTGCTGAGAATATTTAATTGTTCATGTCATTAAGTGTAGACAGGTTGGTTTTAATCAAAACAAACATGGCAATTAAATTTTTAAAAACCCTATATCAATGCAACATTATAACTGCATAGTTAAAAATGTAAACATGTAGGAGACATAAACATTCAGGCTTTTGTAAAATGGAAGAAACTTACAGATTAACCAGATAATTAAGAAAAAAGTCCTAAAGTTTTATGTTGACTACAATACAAGAAACCAGATGCAGCTGCCCTAATTATTAATATTTTTTTTAATTCCTGTTTTTCAGTTAAATCTGCAGCAGAACATATTGCATTTGGTGATATCAAAGGGTATATCATAAGAAACACTTCACAGCTGAATTTATATTTGTTATATTTTCTTTCCTACACATTCTGTCTGCTCATTGTGTTGTTTTTTAACTGTTAACACACTGACAAAATGTAAGGTTTAATTCCTTCTTGATTTCTTTTTCGTATATGCACTTGTTTTGCTATTCAATAGAAAAGTTTGATAGAAATATGGTTAAAATTAGATAGATTTGTGTGAGATAATGCACAAACCGATCAGAAAAATTCAAAGCTTTTTTTTATATATAATGAAGCAAAAAAGATCCAGGCTTCTTATGAAAGGCAGTACTTAGGTTTACTTAGTCCCTCTTCTGTGGACATTAACCAACTCACCTATTCTTAGAATCATTCTGGTTGGAAAAGACCTTTAAGATCATCAAGTCCAACTCAGCACTGCCAAGTCCACCTTACCTGAGAGAAGTAAGAAACATTTAGCCCTGTCTTGAAATGTGAAACGTGAAACCTACGTAGGGAGAGTAAATGACTACCATAAAAACAAAGAAGGAAATTCCTTCAGAGCTATGAACAGATGTTAGGAACTATGGATTTCTCACCACCTCCTCAAAACTATGGACAAAATTACTCCATCCACTCCAAAACAAATGCTTGATATCTCATTCTGTGATCGGGAGTATCATTATAAGGTATATTTTTCCCAAAGCTGACCAGTTGCTCTTTTAGCAGCTATTCCTTAACTACTGTATTTATTCCCATTACACCCTTATTGCCTGACCCAGGAGCTGAAACACTGCCTCAGCACAAAGTAATTTTTCTCTTGTGTCAATACTATGTAGGGGAGGAAGGAAGAGGGGGTGCTTGGATGACAGTGTTGACACTTGAGCTACTGTGGAGAATCACAAACAGGATGCTCTAATAAATAATCCCTGCTGACAGGTTAGAAATCAAAGCTCATTAGCACTGAGGAGGGAAGACAAGCATTTTAATGCCTCTGGATTCCATCCAGTGCAATTAACACCACATATTGTTCACCTAAAGCCATAAATCACAGTAACAAGTGTCATACTATACAGGGATCCTGACACCATAAGAATGAAATTAAGGAATGGCTTAGAAAAAAAATAGGGGATATCACATTTTTTCATATGACCAGTTAGATAGTAAACCTAGAGCTGGAAATACTTTAAAAGTCTTTCAAGATGGATGGTCCTCATAAATATGTCTGAAGGAGTCCATTTACCTGAATAAACTACATTGCTGTAATGCCTGTGAGACCATCCCTACCAGAGCAAGTAATCAAGAGTAAGACAGTGGTATTTCTGAAGTGAGTATAAAAGCTAATGTGCATTAGTCTGTAGAGGGCTTGGTATAATTTTTGGTAGGAGTCCTACTAGAGTGTTTAAGGAGGAAAATAGTGACTCTCAAGTTCAAAAGATGTCAGAGCCAGATCTGAAGCTGAACATGCCATCCAAGTGCAGATTAAATAAACCAATGATTATTTCAGAGTATTTTTATTTCCAGGTGTGTTGGACCCCAGGAGGGGGACTTCTTAGATTGCTGCTATTTCAAGCTCAATATCATACCCACTGAGTTTCATGGATTTTTTATTTTAACCACTGAGGCACTGCTGGAGGAGGCAGACCTCTTTACATGTCCTGTGCCCTGCCTGACATCTTTCCATGCATACTGTCATCTTTCACTAGTAAATAATGCAAAGCACATAATATATTGCATCGATATACTTAATTTTACCTCTTTTTTAAAGCTCTCTTCCTTCCTGCTTAGGGCATTAGGCACACACACCACCCAGCTGAAAGAGCCAGGAATTTGAGAGAGAAACTACAGATACTCAGGTGCTGGAAAAGGACAATGTAATACTGATAAACTCCGCAGCCTAAATGCTGAACCCTGTCTTTTCAGACTGTATCATCAGTGAAGCAGTGCACAGCACAGTTGCTGGAGTGCCTGTGATAGGAGGCACAGGACACCCCAAAAGCCACCACAGTGCTCAAGCACACATTTCTTCACCCAGAAAGCATCATGAGCCTGCAGCCTCTGCCTGCTCAACTCTGTCTGAAGCCCCCATGCCCATGCCAGCCCTGCAGAAGGTGATGTGCTGCAAAACGTTATTTCTGTTGCCCAGACCCATCGCTCCACTCCTGCCTCTCCCTCTGCCCCAGCTAGGAGAAAAGCAGGATGGCAGCTTTGGAGTGGGGCCCCACAAGTCCCCCATGAGCTATGTCACTCACTCCAAAAAGGTTTCTGGTAGCCCATCTGCAAGCAGAGATCAGAAACTATTCAGAGGTCATTCCAGGGTAGCACAGCTTTTCCCGAGGGACAAAAAGGACAGCAGAGTCAGAGCCAACCCTTGTGACCCCTCTTCTGCCACACTCACCTCTGTCCTGGCCTGGCCTCTCTATCGAACCCAATTCAGGCGAATCCGCTTCCCAGGAGGGATCGTGCAGCTGTGCAGGAGCTTTCTGGTTGCACGGAAAATTTCTCAATGATCTGGGCTTGGCTGGGTGGGGAGGAGAGCACAGGTCTCTCTTGGGGAGCTCCTTGACACAGTAGGAAGCAGGCTTGGCACTGGCCACGGGTGATGAGCGGCTCTTTCCACGGTGTAATTACAACATGGAGCTGTGGGCCAGGAGGAGCGGGGTCCCACTGCCAGTTCCCTCACACGCACCTCCTGCAGAAGGGAGCCATGGAACTCTGGCTGCTGCCAGCTGGGCTCCTGCCTGCTCCTCAGTGCTGGATGGAGACTCCACGGAGAGAAGTCCCGGGGTCTGCCCCTTGTCTGGAGGGGATGCCAGGCTGCCTCCCACCAGGGGCTCCAGCTATGGGGTCAGGCTCCATTTTGTCTGCTCTTTTCCTGCCCTATGACCCTCACTTTCCTGTCAGCAGGGGCTGGTGTTAGGGGGGAGGACAGGGACACGTCCCCTCCCCAGGCCTCCTTCTGGGAATGGGTTTCTGGCTGATGGTTAAAGACAGGAATTATAACCCCTTGGGAGACAGGAAGTATCCAGGTGATTTTTTTAAGGAAAGCTGCAGCTCAGCTCTCATTTGAGGAGCAAGCTGCTACCACTACAATGGAGGCAGCCTCTGCACTTCTGCCCCTGTAGAAGACAATTACTCTTGTCATGAACATGAAGGTCTCCATGCTCTGGACAAAGACCTGAAGAGGGCCCAGAAAAAGGTGTGCCGGGGCCAAAGGGTGGTGGAGCTTCAATTGTGTCCCCATGCCTACCATGTCCTAATAGTTTGCCCTGTTCCAATCCCTGCTTGACATGTAAAACTTGAAGGAAGAAATATGTATTTAAGTAAGAAATCTAAAAGCCTTGCTTAGGTGGTCTAGATTTTCTTTCCAGATACCTCTTTCTTTAGTCATTGCCTCTTTTATCTGTCTGCTTCATGTGTTGCAATCTTTGTCTTGCCCTTAGGCACCAGCAAAAGTAAAATAACAACCAACTTTTATGTCAACAACTGGCTGGAAAAAAACATATTCCGAACACACCATTATTTCCTGCCAGGTGGAGAAGAAGGACCTATAGCAGAGCAGTGACAGTCTCTTTTTTTCATGTTCCCCAGGTTAGGAACAGGAAACACAAAGGAGAGAAAGACATGGCAGAAATTTGACCTTTGTGCATGTTCTGGAAGGGTCTTTTCCCCACTTCCCTTCTATTTTAACATATTGCCCAAAGCACTCAATTACACAAATAAATGTCCTCAACTTGTCAACAGAAATTTAAGAAACTGGCTCTTCTCCTAGAAGAGAATGGCTGTAGTTAGAGCAGAGCAAGATTCTTACCATAGTTTTCTAATCGAGTGTTCTCTGTGGCCATATTTTCCCCATCCTACCCTAAGTGTCTCTGAGAAAAGCCAGGCTGCCACCCCACTCTCCATTATCATAAATTATACAAGCCCTATAAGCAGCATTATTAAGATAGAAGAGAGCAGTTTCCTACAGGTATGCCTCTTGTTTGATTCTCAGGCAAAAATAATTTTCAAATAGCCAAGCAGATGTATACCACAGGGAGCCCATGAAGGCTCCTTGGATTATTCTGCAGAGGTGAAGGGGGCTCAGCGTGGGCCTGGCAGTGTGCTGTGCTGTCAGTCATCAGAGTTGAAGTCCAGCCCACTCTTCATGCTGCTGTAATTAATAAGGCATTTTCTGAAGCCACTGGCACACTGCTCTTTCCAGTCCAGGTGACCACAACATTTACAGCTGAAGCTCCTATGATCATATAATTGAGTGTGGGCAGCCTGTGGCACAAATCCTCTGCAAAGGTTTGGTGATGCTACCATGCCGTAGTGTACAGTCCTTACCACACCTCTTACAGCTTAAAAAGCATACAAATCATACAGCAATTGATCAGACACTTGTTTTGGTGTATTTCTAGAAGCTAAATGAAGCCTGTGGCACCTGCACAAATTACTTCTTTGGGTAAAGTTGAAGGCCATGACCAAAGTCCCTATGGTGCTCTCTGCTCCCTTCCCTATTTTCTGCTCACCTCCTCACTGGGAACCTTCAATCAACATTTTGTGGTAGACACCACTGGCAGGTTTTAAGGATTTTTTTTCCTTATGGGTAGGCAACCCATACTTTCTCTGTCAGTAAATCAGCCCTTGGTATCAGACTGCCTTGAGGTTATGGAAATCGATGTGGAAGAAGCCACAAGATTTCATAGCTGATTCACATGCCCGAGTCTACTGTGAGACATCTGTAGGAACCTATGTTGAAGACAAGAGGAGACATCAGCCTGCCTTGACCTTTTTGCTGCCCTTGGGACTTTCTTGGCATCCCTGAAGTTTTGCCCAAAGTAACCCAAACCCAGCTTCTCAGATTTTTGAGCTCATTCTTCGGGGTTCACAGCAGTTATCTGTCAAAAAAACCCAAACCCAAGACATTTCCAACAACAAATTAAATAAAACAAATACCAACAATCAAAGGTACATGGGTTCCATGGGCAAAACCCAGAACAATTTATAAGCTGTTTACATTCCTTTCAGAAATTCACCACTTATTCTACAAATATGTTTTGACAGCAGCATTTTGGGCTGCAGGCAAGCAAGGATAAACATAGAGAGTTGATGCTTACAGGAGAAATGCAAGAAACAGAGGAAGGGAAGAAACAAACCACACATGCACACATAGAAAACCTGAAGGCCTTAATATCTAGATCAGGAAATGAGGAGGGCATTTAAAAATAAGTGTTTAGTCATGGACCATTTGGAATGGCTCTTTCAAAGGGACCCATGGCAGCACCAGGGCACAAAAGGCAAATCTACCCTAAAGTGCAGGCAGATGTGAGCTCTGCTATCCAAGCTGACCCCACATGAAGGCATGGGCCAGTGCTGCCAGGCTGGGAAAGCATGACTGAGCTTGTGCTGAGAGACCTCTCAGTCCAAGCCTGGTTTATGTCTGACCTGCCTGGGGGGTGAGGGAAAGAGAAGTTTATCAGTGCCCATGTCTATAGGCCTGACCATAATGACTTGGCTATGCTGAACCCATCCAGCTTGAACCCTGGGCTCCTCAAGGGTGACACTGGTTGAGAATGAACTGGTTCATGAATCGGATGAATTGGTTAAAAATGAGGATGTCCCAGAATATGATAATTTCACAATTAGATTGACAGAAAGTGTATTTAGACATTTAGGGTCCTGAGATACATTAGTTACTCCAGCAAGGACAGCTTTGCCTGTGCCCCTCCCTGATGGCCACTTCCCATTTCTCCACTGCCTCAGTATTCTTCTGTCCTGTAGTATTACTGTGAAACCCTTAAACCAGGACCACAACCTAGTGCTTCTCTACACCCTGTGTTTATGGACATCTCATTCCTCCAGGTATCCCTTTGATAGCTGTGTTACTCACTCTCAAAAAGTTTCCTAATCCAAGCCCTTTCCCTCTCTGCCTTTCCAAAGTGCTCACTTGGAAACTTCTCCAGCAGGGAAGGTTGTAGAGAGGCTGCCTTGATGCACAAGGCCCTGCAGAGTGCACACTGATAATATCAGCTCATCTGGGCATAGCACCTCAGTGCTGGACGTTGTTTATGAAGCGGGGAAAACTTGCTGAGGAAAAAAAGGTTTTTAAAGACAGCTGGCCAGCTAGCACCCAAATGTGTCTGAAGAGATACCCACTCAAAATTAATTCTGGGTATCTATGTATGCAGATTTATCATCTGAAAGTACCCACTAGTATTACAGAACAGCCAGACAAAGATATGTTTATAAAAGAAACCAAAAGACAGGATACTGTATAAGTAGTTTAAATTTCTGAAGAGCCAAGCACCCAGTAAATTCCACTGAGACCCCAGAGCATTATTTTTTGATTGTGACTATATTTAATACAAACTCCACTAAGAGAGACAGACACAGAAAAGGCAAGATTAAACTGGCTTTGAATGGAAAAGCTGATTTATTGCATTTTCCTCAGTCATTATTTGATGTTACTTGTCACTTTATTTACCCATTACTCAGTCCTTCAGCGTATCATGCTTGTGTTTGCCATGCTAAAGCACATAGTGTTATTCAAATAATCCAGAGGCTGAACCACAAACTGGCTGATTGGCAAGCTGCAGAAGGAAGAGATACTATAGACCAGGTATACATAAGAGGTATTTTTTCATAGCTTAGCCTTCTGTGTAGGGGAAAAGTGCAGTAAGTAGTCTCTACCTTTTAGCTATAACTCTCACTCTTTTATTCAGTTGCATTCAAGTCTTTCAGGCCCTTATCTACGGGGACAAATAATACTAATTCCCCACATACTGAATGGTTGCAGGGTGAAATATGCTAGACATGCTGAGGTGCTCCCATACTGTTGTAAAAGGGTAATCAGAAATACCCAGATATGCAGCTGGCTACAGAAGTTAAAAGTCACCAACTTGGTTTACAAAACCTACTTATCTGATTACTATAATCTGATGAAAATATAACCTAACCCTAAAATACTTTGCCTTGGGATATTTTAAGGTAAGTGGCTGATGTTACCAGGAGACCATGTTACCCACCTGGTGCCTGGTGGGATGGTCTCTCTGTGGTTAGATACAGCCATAGAGCAGGTATGGTGCATGCAAGGGAGTGAAATGATGTTGATGGAAGCTTACAGTCCCTGTAGTCTAAACTGTAAATTCAGCATGGGTCCCACCACTTCTGGAGTTTATTTTCTTTAAAACTTCATGACTGGGCAATGCCCCCACTAAAACCCCCTGCCCCTGCCCAGCGTATATCTGGCATTCAGTTCTCTTGAATGGAGGTGATCAGGAAGACTCTGGTCAGATGACACAAAGGCCTTGACCATCCTCCTTTTCTTATCACCAGAACTGGGCTGTACCTGCAGTTATTCACATTGGCACCATTACAGATGAGTTTAACCTGGCTGGTTTACCCCTTCTCGAGCTACATATCAGCCCAGAGTACATCATCTAACAAAAATCCAGTATTTCCATGGTCCTCACTGCTGTTCCTCAAGCATAAGTAGGCGGTGTGCAGGGTGTGAGGAATGTATTCAACTTACCATGCATTTAAATGCCTAAGTGCCCATGTTTGCCAGCTCTGCCTCCCTGCCCTCCCTTGACAGTGGGTGCAGACAGAGCGTCTCCCCCAGCGGGCAAGTCAGGGCGTACAGCCCAGGCTCCTCTCTGAGTCACCCCGGAGAAGCAACCCTCATCCACTGCCTCTGAAAGGAGAAAGAGACTCATTTCCTAATGTAGGGATCCCAGTTCGGTTCCTAAACTTTGGCACTGTCGCTGTCCTCCATCTTCCCTGGATATTTTCCTTTCTTCACTTCTCAAGGGAACAAATTAAAATGAAAGAAGCAAAGTTATTGCAAGCAATTGAACTACACCCGGACTAGTAAAAATACACTTCTGCCATGTTGGCTTAATGAAGAAACAGTCCCTGGAAAGGCTATCTAAATCTGAAAGATGTCCTGGGATGATACACTCTGATGTGTACCCCATCCTCTCCCACCTTCCCAATGTCTAATGAACTCCACTGCATGTATAAGCAAATGTTCCATATATAGGACAAAACTGGTTGCTCTCCAGTGCAACCTCAACTCTATGTAAACCAGGAGGAGAGTGACTAACGTAAGATCCAAAATGAGATACCAGATACTTCTTTCATCCAGTTTTAAATATATGAATACATAAATCAATGCGTATGTTTATGTGTCTGGCTCCAATTAATAAGCACCCATCCTGTGCCTCAGGCTTCCTGACAAGCATCAGAATTAATAATTTAATACATGGAAGAATGATAATCTTGTGGTTAAGTCATTTGAAAGTGGGTTTCAGTTCTTGGCTCTGCCATAGATTTCCTGTGTGACTGTGGGCAAGTCAATTAATCTCCTTGGCCGAGCACCTCAAAGGTATGTAGGTGCCTAATCCCACCAGTTAGGCGCCACTGATACCTTAAAAAAACCCAAAACATTGCTCAGCTGTTACTTTGGTTGGTGGGTATCTAATTTCTGTCATTAGGCACAAACAGGGGTTGCTGTTGTCACCCCACAAGGTGATGAGCTGCTTTGAGGCCTTAAGTTCAAAATCCTGGGTCCCCACCATGTCACACACATGTCTTTCATCTCAGGGGATCCTGAGTGGAGGTGCAGAGAACATGACTGCCCAGAGAGAGAGAAGCAAGCCAAGCACTGCCTTTTTGCAAGGATTTTGGTTCCTGGCAGCTCCTTTCTCAGCTGGGAAGCTGTTTTTCCCATCCATCGCTTGTCTGGACAACTAATTCCATCCTGCACACTCAATTAGATAGCAGGAAATTACAGTGTGGGGGAAATTAGAGAATGGGCAGAGGGAAGAGAAAGGACCACACAGGGAAGGTGACAGTTTCCTTAGTCTGGGCTAGAGCAACATGCCCTCTGTGCCCCATGGCAGTGGAGCAGCCACATCCAGGCAATTCCACCCTCCCCACAGCAACTCATCACTGCCCAAAGCCTGAGTCTCTTCAGTTGCTGTACCTTTTTTCCTGTGAGCACCCATTGCCCTCCATTTCCCTTTGTCCTGGAGCTGCTGACTTTCTGAGGGGGAAAGCCAATATTCATCACTACTGCAGTCCTCACACAACAGTGATGGGACTCAGTGCCCTGCTGAGTCCCCCAAAGAACCTGAGTTTTGACCTGAAGCTTCCCAGAGTAGTTAAAGAAAAAAAAAACAACCCAAAACACACTTGCCCTTGTGACAGATTTGGGGGACATTTACCAACCAAGTGTCAGAAAATGTAATCTATTTCCAGTTACTGCATGACAGTGGTGAATGGGGCAGTGTGGCATTTGGTAGCCAGGTCTGTGGCTCACAGCCCCCTGCTCACCTACCCAGAGGATCCAGGGGACATGATTGGCACTGAGTAAATCTCAATGGGCTGTGCAAAGCAGGTAGCCTTAGGGAGCTACCTCCACATTTTGCTGTTACTTTCCTGTATTTATGTGGAAGAAGACTCCAAAGACTCTTTAGACTGTTGGGAGTTTTAGATCTGAGGACTGGATTTAAACAAGTCAGTCAAGTTGTTCAGGTCTTTGGTATATGTGCTAAGCTCAGCCAGTTGTACTTCATCCGAAGAAAGAATAAGAACAGAAATTTTACATGGCAGGATAAAATTAAACAGAAAATACAAAGCTGAAATTAATTCAGTGGTTTAAGAAATTCTTCCACTAAAAATTCACTCAGTCTGTTGGCTGATCGAAGACACTGCGAACCAGTTGAAGTAATACAGAAAAGTAGATTTTTCATACATGCTTTAATACTTTCCATAACAATGTGTAGCTGCTAAATCTCATGAATAATACATGAGAACAGCACAGATCTCAGAGCAAAACTGAAAGGCACTGAGCTTCCAAGATAAGGAGATTTTGAGCTGGTGAAAGTTGTTCCCTGAGGTCAGTGTCTTTGTGGATGTGCAGAGCTGTCTCTGATGCATGTGTTGGGGGGGTAGAAGCTTCAGTGAGGAGAAAGGTTATTCTACTTATTTCTCCTCTAGATGAAAGTACAGAGCTCTCTTTTTTTGGTTCTTTTGTTGGTGCAGCCCCATGGAGTGAGCCTGCTTGCTGCTGCTGCCTGTGAGGAAGAGTTCTCAGCATGAGGGATGCAGACTTTTCCCAAGAAAGCTATGCCTGTCCCTGCCTGTACAAACAGATGTCAAAGCAACCCCATCCTCTCCCACTAGCAATAGAAACTTGATGCTTCAGTTCTGCCTTGCTCCTTGTTGTGAAGTTGTAGCCTCTCCTTTTCTACAGAACTGCAACCAGGGAGGCACAGAAGAATTACACAGCAAATCTCAGCTCTGTCTGCTAGGGCAAAGGCTTCCTCTAGCCCTGCAGGTCAGACTCTGAGATTTCAGGTGGGATCACAACTCCTTTGGCTTTTGGTAAGATTTAATCAAACTGGAAAGAAAACCCGCTCTGCTGAGTTCAGTGCCATGTTAAATAGACCAGGATTTGATAGAATAACTCCTCTAACACACATAACTGGAGGGTAGGTAGCATCTCCTACTTCTCTGTGTTGTTGAGGAGTGGAGTGCTATAAAAATGATAATGCAGGAACTCTGATTTTTAATTATCTAGCAAGTTCTTGGAGTGCACAGACTGGGACATTGCTGTAACAAGGGCAGCAGATATAATAGCACAACATTGAGAAAATAAATACTTAAAAAGGGAAGAAAATCTTCCATACCTCTGCTGTAGGCATCTTCCAGAAGCAATCTTCCCAGCCCAAGTCTGTGGCATTATCAGTCATCACAGTCAGCACCTGCCACAGGTTCCTCCAGGCAGGATCAGGTTTTGTGCTGGCTTTCTGGGGAGTTTTTTAATGGATAATAGTATGAAAAGAACATAAAAATTGTGCTGTTTAACACTTTTCCTCTTCATCCAGATCACTACAAAGGTTGGTCTTTTTAGCTGTTGATCTAGCATATGAGCATTGACGAAGTGAATAGTGGATATAACCTTAGCCTTGAAATTAATCTACCTGTAGGTGGAATACTGACCACAAAATGTGGTGGAAAGGCTCCCAAGACAACTCGTAGACTACTCTGTCCTGAAGTGAAGGTTTTTCCCTCTTATTGTCTGGTAGAGAGCAACAGTTTTTACATCATACATTATTGTTTAAAAAAATGAGTATACAGCCATTGCTCTCCAGGCTGTGGTTTACAGGCACATAAGCACGAAATGCTTTGTGAGCTTAATCATTATTATACCTAATGATAACCATTTAGGAATAGTTTATTAACATCTGGCAGTCATCAGCTTGTAATGAGAGGTAATTTTAATACATCCATTCCAGAAAATTATTTTTTGATGCTTAATGGACAGAAACATTAGCATCCATAATGGAAGGATTTTTTTCCAAAAATTTTCGTTATACATATATTGCTTGTTTTTATAATTTTTTAATGTGAATTACTTTTAATTTCTTGCTGAGCACTCACTATACAAAGGAAATCAATGGAGGCTTCTGGTTATGAGCCAGAGGAAGTAAAAAACCCAAACAGATGGATACTTTAATGGGTATCTTCACAAATCCACATCATGTTTTTTTATGTGCCCTAAATCAAGTGTGCATTTGAATAGCTTGCAGTTACCCCACAGCGAAGCTGGGTGATTACATATGTGCTATTGCTGCATTTAACCCCCTTGCACAGTCCTTTTAGCAGATTGGACACAAAAATAACTTAGAGGTCTCGTTGGGATGTCTCATAGGAGATCAGGATTGAGAACTAGAGAGAAGAGACTGCATACTGGGGAAGAGGGTCAGAATTCCAGCCACAGACAATCCAGTTGCTGGTGAAGAAAGCATCCTGCATCACTCCTTAATCATAATTACTGCTTCCATGAGCAGTGACACATGGCTAACTGCAGCATTGTTTAACACAGTCTGGATGAAGATAATGGCATGGCCACCCAGCACAGGCCACTTCTTTTTGGACGAGAGCTCAGGCCCAACCCTCACTGCTCTGTTTGAGAAAGAGGCATCCTCTGATAGCTGTTGGTACCAATAGTGACTCCTCTTATTCCTTCATTTTTCCTAATACTTGCAAACTGCATCCTAAAAATAATTTGGGTTTGTTAATTCAAAGTCTTCTGCTTTGTTCTGTCCTTGTTACTCACCAGTGAATCCATGAAGCTTGGACATGCTCTCTCATTGCATCCACTTTGAGATGTACTCTCACTCTGCTCTCCACTGACATTTTGCACCTCTGCAATCTTCACTTTGTATCACGCTTTACTAGTTTTGATGCAAAAGGGAATAAAAGCTCTCAGATACTATTATTGCTTTCTCATGACATTCCTAGCTTCACCATCAGTAAATATGCAGTGGACATAATGGTTGCAGACATAATGTACTTGAGATCTTTCTTTGTCTATTATCACAAAAATAACTGCACATTTCTTGAGACAGTACAGCAATCTTTGCCCCACGTCCTGGAGCAGAATGCCTTGCTCCTCCTCACTTGATAACTTCAGGAGAAAGCCCCCTTACCAGTCACACGTTTCCATGGATCCTCTCTCAATCCACTATGCTGTGTGACACACAATAATGGTCTTACCCAATGTACATTTTACTTGGTTTTAGAGCCACACAGATTTTCAAGGCTCTCTTTGTCTAATCTGTCAAACTGAGCTGCTCTGCCATGCTAGTCACTTGAATACCTTGAATAGTTTCTGACACTTATGTAGGAGGTATCAGTGGCAAGGACAGAGTATGGTGAGGCTGGTGACCCACAGGGCATGTGGGGAGCAAAGCAGCTGAGGCACTGGGGGCTGCCTCAGGCACTGGGCACCTCCCTGGTGAAGGGCTTGGGAGAGGGAGAAGATGGGACATAGATCTGCAGGTGGGCTTGACACATCAGGGACTGTGGCTGGGCAAGGAAGGGCTTTGGGGAGCTGGAGACCAGCACTGCTGCAGCATCAGTGGGGCAGTGGCTGCTCTGGTCCTTGTATCCCTCCATTGTTTATGGACAATTGACTCATGGGTTGAAGAACTACAAGAGATTATAACTTGTTTTTTCATATTTCTACCAAGAAACTGGCAGAGAACACTGGCCTGATGAAAAATTAATAGCTGTTAGACCATGAATATGAAAATCAGAAACCACTCTGCCACCTTCCAGTCATAAACAAGAGAAAGGAAATGCTACAACTACTGATCATGTATTTGGGATTTTAGGAAAGGATGTCCTAGATGCAAGGTTTTACACTGTAGTTTTGCAAGTCTGCTTTCTCATGAGATTTTTTTGTGTTGTTTTTTCACTTGCTTTTTTAAAGGTCATAAATGAAGCTGACTTTCTCTGAGTTTTGATTTTGTAAATTAATTCTTGATAGACATCACAGCTTCTGGCATAGCATCAATATTATTTTACTTTACATGCAATTATTCTCACAGTAGGTTCTAGTTCATTAATTCCTGAGAAGCTAATGCTGTGAACAACACTGATTTTAATATCATTGGAAATAATATTTTAATTTCTCTATTTGTTATTTCTCCAGTAGCATATTTCACAGTATTAACTCCTCCACTTTGATTGTCCTGATTTTCATCTGTGCTAGGGTTGTACAAATTCAGTTTCTCTTAAACAGATATCCCACAGAATTTTACTTATGGTATAACAAGGTTCAAGAGAGAGAGAGAGAAAGAAAGGAGAAAAGAAAGAGAAAGAAAGAGAGAAAAGAAAGAGAGAGAAAAAGGAAGAGAGAAGGAGAGAGGGAAGGAAGGAAGGAAGGAAAGAAAAAGACAAGACAAGAAAAGAAGAAGAGAAGAGAAGAGAAGAGAAGAGAAGAGAAGAGAAGAGAAGAGAAGAGAAAAGAAAAGAAAAGAAAAGAAAAGAAAAGAAAAGAAAAGAAAAGAAAAGAAAAGAAAAGAAAAGAAAAGAAAAGAAAAGAAAAGAAAAAAGAAAAAGGGAAAAAAAGGAAAAGAGAAAAGAAAAGAAGAGAAAAGAGGAGGAAGTAAAAGGAAGAAAGACAAATAGAAGTTAAGTATTTTTGACCTTGAAAGTACCCATTTTAGTTTGTGTTTTTTGGGGGGCTGAGCTCACCAAGAGCATTGGCTAGAAGCCACCAGGTTATCACATCCTAGCAAAAATATTATGGAAGAAGCAAGGTAGGAAAATAAACCATGTTAATTAAGCTCATGCCATCTGTGACCCTGTGTTCCTGAGAGGGTGAAGGCTTCTAGCTTTCTCAGTACTCATTAAAACAAACACCAAGTCAGTAATTATGGTGTTTCTACAAATAAAACTGTATTCCTACATTCTGGAATCACTAAGCTGCAAAGAAGCAGGTTATTGTGCTGTATCCCAATGCATTGTTTCTAACAGTGAAAATTCATGCTGTTTTTCTAGGTCATTTGTATTAGCATGTTTGACTCAGTCTTGAGAGTTTGAATTATTGATTCCTTCCTGGTCTAAACAGAATTATTTTGCACTCTTTTTTCCTCTTTTGCTGTCTAAACCATCACACTCACAACATCACAGAAAAGTCAGTGCTGTAGGTTAATGATAGAAAACTCTGCTAAGCAGAACCCAGTGGAGCCATTCTGCATGCTCCTTCTTGGCTCTGTGAGCACAAAATTGAAGCTATCTATTAAAGATGCTACAAAAACTGAAGAGCTCATCTCTGTTTCTGGTTTGTTTGTGTTGCTGTTTGTTGTTTTTGTGTTTTTTGGTTTTGGGGTTTTTTTTGTTTTTAGTGGTTTTTTTAAGGTGTTATTTTTTCTTGGATTCTATTAAAATCCCCAGTGCATGCTCTAACCTGCTTTTGTAAAAGGCCACATATACATCCATCTCCTGTAGATCTTTTTGTATTGTTCCATCACCTGCTTTTTACAGAAGATCATATCAGGGCCTGAAGAAGGCTGAAGGGTCTTGGGATGTGATGCCAGAGAAGACATTGTCTTGGCCCTGGTGCACATCTTGAGGTCTGCAGCAGTTCTGAGGTGCTCTGACAGGGCAGGCACACAGGGGCTTTGTGGAGACCTATCTGATTTTGGCAGGTCTTTGAGTTACAGGTGGAGCCATAGGAAACATGCTATGCATTGCAGTTGAATTAAGATTGGTAATTAACTGTTTCAGAATGTTGTTGTAGAGGAGCTCTAACTGATGCATGTGCCTCAGCATATATATCTTAATAACTACAGGGCTTTAATTCCTTGAGACAGGAAAATGTTTGCTTCTCTTCTCCCATTTGGGTGGGAAGAGAACTCAGTGTCTTGCACAGACTGGATTGTTTCAGAGGTCAGTGCACCCTCCCCATGGTTTGGTGCTCTGGGGACCACTGCCCCTCTCACCTGCGTGCCCTCCACAGCCTTGGGGTCCTGACAAGCAGGGCTTTCCTGAAGGCTTGAACACCAGCCTGCAGCTGGGTAATCACCCCTTGGTGCTGTCCAGCCCTTCTGACTGTGGCATATGCCGACCTGGAGCCGAGTGCCCACTGGATCACCATCAAGGATGTCAATTTGCCTGGATCTGAGCAGACAGCAGAGAACAGGAGGGCTGGTGCTGGACTATCTCAATGCCAGAGAAACACTTCTCTGGGCACTGCTTTTGGCAGGTGTCACTTAACAGAAAGATGGAGGTGACACCATGACAGCCACCTAGAGGGAGCAATGCCCAGTCAATATCTTTGTATTCTCTGCTCAGCTGTACCTTTTTACCAGCATCTGACCTGGCACGTTGTCACAGCACAGCTGGGATGGGACTTTCTTCTCCAGCATCAGATAGCTGCCCTTTAGAGTATGCCTCCTTCACAGCCAGGGGGCAGGTGCATTTAGGAGAGTGATTTCTCTCTCCTATTTACTCATCTCTTATAGGTTAAACTAAATCTGCTATAAATGTGGCTGTTCCATGTGGCTGCAGAGAAGTTTCCTCTGAAAACTGTTACCAGCAATAGGTGTGGAGTAGGATGGGGAACAGGGAGAAGTCAAGCAGGTCTTTAGTTTTCTCCTTCCTGCTCTCATCCAATAGCAATGCCCAGAACCGGGTATCCTCCAGGACACTTGCATGGATGCAGTTGGAGCTGTGCACCTGCACAGCCCCAGCTCTCAGGATGCACCTCCTGATGGGAACCAGCCTTCAGCACTGTGACTTTGCTGCCAGGCTCCTCCTGGCTGGTGAAGAGCCCGTGTGACAGACATGTTTTCCCAGGGCCATTATTTCACTTTCCCACTTAGCACCAGCTAATTCTATGCCAGCAAAGCTGCATTTATCCCAGACGCTTTGCTGACCCAGCATTTTGGGCAGTGTCTGATTCTCCTTTCACTGAGATGACATATGGCTCTGGCACATCTCCCTGCTGCTGACCAAGCCTAATAAAATTCAGAAGGGCTGTATGGCTGCACTGCAATCTGCTGTGAGTAGAAGGCAGCAAGTAGGTTCACATCCTCAGAAACAGCCCCTTCTGTGAGTCAGAAGGCACTGTGCCTTTTCTGCTGCATTCTTTGGGAGAGAAAGGAAAAATTTCCTGCCTTTTTGTAAAGCAAATGAGTAGTGGCTGTGAAAACACACTAAAGATAGTCAGGTTTAAAGAGACTATTAACCTATTTAAACATAAAGCAGTAAAAGCCACTCAGTGGGGGTTGCCTGTTCAAGTTACCAGCTAAATCATGAGTTTTAAAAGTTTTTTTGGGGAACTAAAATCGGCATAATTAGCAAGTTTATCCATATTATTCAAAAGCACAGACCAGAGTCAAGATCGGCTAGGGTGCAGGAAATACTTTTCATGACATCCTGTAGAGCAGACTTGGTTAACTGGCATCCAGGTAAAAAAAACAAAACAAATGTTAGCCTGTCAATTAAAGAATAGACAGTGCTACTTCTGTTTGAGATGTGCACATTATTTTTTATTTACCAGTGATATGGATTTTTGTGCATTCTGTCTTTTTTTTTTTTTTTTTCCTAAGTAAGAATGTTAAAATGACAGAACAAAGGGAACTAATGCTGGAAAGGTTACAGAAGTATCATCTCTGAAAGAAATGAAGAGAGAGAATTTTCCTCTGCAGACCTTGCTACTCTGTGTGGAAGACAAGTGGCTCCCATGTTGTGCTGATATCCTAACACTGAAAAGATTCCACTGGAGAATATGTGGAAGGAAGGAAGGAGCATACACAAGTGCTAGAAGTTACAGAAATTAATACTGCTGCCAAAAGAATATCCTTAGTCCATCTTGTACTGCTGTAACCTGAAAGACAGATGTTTACGTGACCTATTTAAATAAACAAAATCTCCAAACAATAAAATCTGGAGCTATTTCAAGATCTAGACTGTCTTTTATTATAATTCCAATAGAAAGTGTAGCCTAATGCAGTTCTAATGCCACATATCTAATATATTTAAAGCCATATTTTTTTTCTCATTTTCTATAGCTAGAGGCTCTGAAGTGTGGAAACAAAGAAGTCTCACAAACAAAACCAAGTTGCTCTTCGGAAGGAGGCATTAATAAACCTTTTCTCCTATGGCTTTATGTTCTAGGCCTCATGTTCTCCCTTGCCTTGCTGTGTCACTGCAATGATCTCATATTCCATCTCCTGCAAGACCATGTGCTCAGGTGTCTCCCCAGTCCATCCTCTTCCCATGCTGTCCAGCCCCTGGATAAGGCAGGAGCAAGGTGAGCTATATGTTTGCCAGGCAAATAGAACAGGTAAAACCAGTGACCATGCTACAGCTGCCTTCGATGCAAATCCTGATTTAAGTGTCTGCCTTCTACTCAGACTATGATTACCTTCAGTAAGATACTTGCTGAATTTGTCTGCCATGACCACGTTAAAAGTCATTAGCTGGGAACTGTCAGACATAGACTCAAACCTTTATTTCTCCTGGAGACCAAAAGAAAAAATATAAACCATACCTAATCAAAGTAGTGATAATCTCCTCCTCCCCAGGGGTGAGCCCTGACTAGAGAATGTTTTACGTGCAGGGCATGAGGAACACATTCTGTCACTGACATTTCTTTTTTGGTACCTGAAGATAAACCAAGTTCTCCATTAAGACTGTCAGCTTCACCAATCTCTTACAAGCCAGGTTTTGTGCATTTTAGGGCCTGAATGTGACCCCCTCAAAGACAGGCAATATCTCAGGCAGTTCTATTTGATGTCAGCTCTTGAAATACAAGATCACGCAAAGTATATCATCAGTATGAAGTTTTGCCATTTTGGCTGTCTTTATTTGTAATATATCTATGGAGGAGAAAGCATTACCTGCAAAGAAATTGGTTAACCTGTGCTTCCAGAAATGCTGAAGAGGTCTTAGGAGACTCTCTGCCACTGATGCCAGGAAAATCTTGATATTTCTATCACCTATAATCAAAGCAGAACAGCCATCCTTATCTCACAAAAGCTTTTTAACTCCAGCAAAACTCATGAGAAGGCAGGGCAGGGACACACAGGACCTCATTTCATCCCCACCTTTACTGTCACAGACGTTCGCATCACTGTTATGAGATTAGAAAGTTCCAATTCAAAAGACAGTTATTGTATTTTGAGTAACATTAATACATTTATTTAATTGTAATTTACTTTTCATTCATAAAAAGGACAAAGCACGGTCCTGCTCTACTCATTTGAAAAAAAAAAAAAGATAAAAAGTAACTAAAAAAACATTTCAATATCCATCAGTATCAAATAATAGTAATATCAAGTTTCCTGAAATATAAAGAAACAACAAATATGTCTATCTATATAAACTTTAATTAAGAACCTTGTGTTTTGAAGCAGATGATACATCAGTTAGTTTTCCTTGACAACAATCTGAAACTGAAGGTCCCAGTTAAATTTACACAATTACGTGAAACAGAAAAATCTCCAAACTATCTGATCAGTGTGTGAGACCTATCTCACCTGTGCTGTTGATTTAAAAAAAGAAGTGGCTTTCCTTCCAGATCAGTTCCATGCAAAAAAGAAATAATTTTGCTTTTCACACCATGTATTAGAAAAGTAAAAGGCAATCATGCATTTGGCAAAAGGTTTAGTTGTGGTTGTATATTATATAAAAATGAGTCATACTGCAAAAAAACCAAACAAAATGAAACACAGTAAAACAGTTGTTTTGTACAGAAGGCTTACAGAATATTAGTTTCTTATGTATGAAGACAGGTCATTTCTCTTTCAAATAATTATACAATTTATGAAACCCAGTAGTGTTTGACACTTTGACATTCCTCTATAGGGAAGTTATCACTTTCACCTACGTAAAAAATTTTCATTTTATAACAAATAGTTAAAATTAAACTAAACCAGTATTATTGATACTTCTTAATGAAGACTCTACACTTTTACATGTAAATATATAGTACAAAATTACACAAATAAAAGAGGGGGTGTAAATTATTAATAGTCCTATTCTTGCTTCATGTAAATATTATTACGGACCTCTACAGCATCAGTTCTAAAAAGATAAAATCTATTTCTAAGTAGCTAGCAAGGTTGTGCTAATAAAATATGATTCAAAGCTTATAATTCTTGAAGCATCAGACATTGCACTATCACTTGAGCCAGCTGATTCAATATCACTGTGTTTCTTCAACATTCACACTCAAACTAATTCCCAGCATACCATGGAAAGTGAAAGGAATGTGCATTTCTTTAACAACTTGAAGAAACCCGAACAAACCAACAAAAAACCCAACCCTGAAACACTCTAGACACAGTCAGAACAAAAACATTCCCTGTCTCTAATTGAGTTCCCATTTTGCAAAGGCCATAGTAAACATTTAGCTTTGACTAAGAGTTGGGATCTGATTTTCATGTACTAACACACAGTTGGATCATTCAGTACTCTATTAAATAGGGAGACGATCTGAGAACTTTAAAACTCTTATTTACAACACTATGAACACTAGAATAATATCAAGTTCTTCAAAAAGCATATAATTCTCCCAAATGTACACCTTCACATGAAAGCAACATCTGGCATTTGCAGCATAAAAATGTAAATATAATAATTTTTTTACTGTGCTAGTTTGTTTCCACCATTTATTTTATATCTTTTTTATTATTTTATATTTTAAATCTTTTCACTTCAAAAAATAACATACATTTCCTACCATTTCATGGTCCACCTGGCTGATCTTAACATGGACTCCATCTCCAAACTCCTAAGTGTCATATTGCTACTTTAATAGTAATAATAGTAATAATAATAATTAACCAAAACCAATATATTTCACTGCTTCCCTGAAAGCCAAGATTTGACTCCAAAAATCAGCAATGACCACAATGGAATTTTTCAACACAATGGTTTAAAAAAAATAATATGGTATATCTTGCATCAGTGAAGCACAGGTAAATTCCTTTAAGCTGAGCATGCTATGCATGTCAGGTGTTCTGAACATACTTAAAATAAGAAGCTCCTTGTCACTGACTTCTATTTCAAGTCCTTCAAATTCCATCCAGTAGCCTCAAGAAATATAGCTCTAAAAAAATGCAATGTTTTTGCTTTGACTGTCTCTCTAAAAACCAGTAATCCAAATAAATGATGATGGGGCCATTCAAAAATATGCAGTACACAAAACATATAGGATAGTACAGACAGACGTAGTACTCTTACATTTATCACATACAATCAACATTTCAATCTCTATTATATTTCACGATTTGTTATTCAAGTTAAAGCACCTACGTATGGTGATTTTACTTTCACTGTACAGCCTATGTTATTGGGTTTTAACACTGTAACTTGCCCCATTGGACCGAATCATGCAACTGTCACAGATCAGCATAAGTGTTTTATAAGGCATATTGGAACAAGTTAAAAACATTTCTTAGCCTTTCAAAAGTTGATTTACTTCATGAAGGAGTTCCTGGATGCCTCGGTCCTCTTAAAGTTCATAGGAAATTGGTAGGGTAATTTATTTTAAAGTGTAATTTATTTGGCTTAGGATGGTGCCACAGGAATCAAAAAGAATCGTGGTCCTCATCTTCAAAGGGAGTCCTTTCTGTTAGGCAGAGGACAAGGTAAATCCAGCTACATTCAGAATCCCGAGCAGGCGAGGACACCCAGGGCAGGCACCACCAGGACCAGGTGCAGAGCCGGTACCGCAGCAGTGGCACCTGCACATCAAACAGATAACAACACCGTGTTGGTCTTCCTTAACAGTACTGACAGTGGGAAAAACAACCCGGGGCATGAGCAAGAACGTGCAGTACAAAGGCTGGTAAGAAAACCAGCTGGTGGATCTCAGCACAGCCCCTACCTGCACGGGTAATGGGAAAAGGACAAAGAGAGCGTTACAGTACCGCAGGGGACTCTTTTGTTCTGCAAGAGCTGTTTATGCAACGTGTTTAGACAAGCAGTGAGGCCATTCAGAACACATCAATGTATTTTGATTTGGCCAGTCCAACCAGTCAGAAGGTTATAGCAGGAGGTAAAAGGTCAAAATAAATATTTAAACGTGTGAAAACAAAATTAATGGAGTCTTTGAAATGTGACGAAGCAAAGAGACACCTTTGGAAATGTTAATGTTCATATGGTCAGCAATAACCTGAGAGATGTCGAAGAGCCTAGCCCATTTGTTTACCTGCCAGATTACAAAATCCAGATGGCTGACTTCTAGCAGTGTGGCATTTACACATCTATGTCTGCTAAAGGCAGCAGGACCCTTCTTAAACAAATATTTTAAGACCAAAAAATATTAATTGACAGTTTACAAACTTAACCTGACTTGCTCTGGCAAACAGGCATAAGAATTGTTATTGGGTAAAATGGCTTGTGTTTCCATGGTCCAGCTCCCTGTTAAGAATGTCAATATGAGAGAATAACCCAGCCAAATTGTGCCTGTCTGTCAGTCTTGGAGATGGGCCAAAGGAGCTGGAGAACAGGCTCTTCTTTCCTCCCAGAGAGGAGCTTCATCCTAGGTCAGGATGGTAGCCTGTGCATGGGCAGTGCAGGACCCAGCTTACTGCTCATCTTGCTTTTGAACACAAGCTGCTGGAACCATCCCACTGCATGGCTCTCAGCAAATGTTCTTGTGAAATACTGAAAACGAAACCATACTGAAAATGTAACACGCGATTCTATTTAACATATTTATCAGTGATACAGATGAAGGAATTGAGTCTACGCTCATTACGTTTGCAGACAACACCAAGTTGGGGGGGAGTGTTGACTTTCTTTGAGGTAGGAAGGCTCTCCTGAGGTACCTGAACAAGCTGAGTCAATGGGCTGAGGCCAATTCTGTGAGATTTAGCAAGGCTAAGTGCCAGGTCCTGCACTTTGGTCACAACTACCCCATGCACCTCCTCTGATATCCCATGCATGTAATACTTGCAATTCCAAGATGAAAGTGAAGTCCCTTAAGCAAATAAGGATATTGTACACACTCTTAATTTCTGTGCTGGGCAGAGGTACTCTTTTTTGCAAAGATATTTAATTGAGCCTTCACCTGCAGTTCTCCACGTTCATAGCGCTATCTTCTCTTCTCATTCAGCTTTAAACAACCCCCCTCCAAAGAGTTTTCAGGAAGTAATTTGGAAAACCAGTTGGAAGCACACCTCAAACAAGAGTGCTATCTTTTTTCTTCACAGCTGGTTTATTACAGTACTTCCCAACTAACTCCTGAGCACTGGTATGGTCAGAAGACCCAAGTTCCACCAGATATATACACACAGCACATGTGTTGCACTGGAGAGAGCCCAGGTGTAAAGATACCTTTCATCCAAAAAAAATCTCTCTAGAGTGTCAGAGGAGTGTCTGCCCTCCTCATCCCAGGAACAGAGCTATGCTTTTGTGGTGACCAAATACCACATGACAGGATGTGCCTGCAGCTGTTTATATGCATGTGTAAATGAAGCAGGCATTAAAACAATTCTGACTTTGATATACGTCTTAAGCCATGGTAACAATGTGTTATTAAAAATACATCATTATTTTCTTGAAATGTTACTTATCTCTAAGATATGACATTTTTGGCCCTTTTCCCAACATCAGTACCTTTTAAACTGGATTGTGACAGAAAAAAAAACCCAACAAATATAGGGGTCTGTTTAGAAATCTTACTTTCATCAGATCTGTGAACCAGGAAATTAGTTTCTGGTCATCTGTGTAGCTGTCATATGTGAACTACTTCTCTTTCTCAGTGGGAAAGTGCCCTGCCAACGTACACAAGCTCCAAGCTATTCCTTGGCTAATCATGAGCTGATCCTCTTGTGGCAAAACTCCTTCTTGGCTTTTGTTGTCAGGAAATAGCGCTCAATAATTTGGATTAAACGGCATCAGTTTTCTTAGTTTCCGGGTACTGAACATTGTCATGCCTACATGGCTCTCCTTGATTGAGAAGGAGAGTGTTTATAAAGTATCTCAGCTGTCTCCTTTATTGGGGTTTATTTTCCACTGGGGAACTCTATTGGATGCCCTGCATAGGACTGGATTAGAGGCAGTGCAAAGCAAACCTAACACGAGCATAAGGCATGGAGCTGCATCCTCAGTGCTGCTGTGTCTTTCTACAGAGCCACTCTTCTCATGCTGCATGAGTGGTTCAGGTAGATAGAAAGTGGCTATCTGTGTTACACAGTCCCTGCAACACACTTTTCATGACACAAGCTATGACACATTTAGAAAAAGTAAGAAAAAGGGAAATTTTCCTTACCAGGACTGGTATTTACTCTGATTCGTAAAGGATTTAAGTTTGTAATGTAGATTTTTTTGCTTGCTAAGATATGAGTCTGCCTCATATCTTATTTGTCTTATCTATTTGTCTGCTTTGCAAAACAGATTTGTTTTTTTCTGAAAGAATGGCCAAATTCCTACCCATTTTCTTAAAGAAACTACTTTTTGTCCAGGACCCAAGGACTGTTCTTCCATCTGGGCTGTCTATTTTTATTTCTCTCTAATTTGCTTTAAGAAAGGCAAATGCAAACCCTTCTCATGTTCTGTTTCTCCTTGCTTCTAACTACATTTGTCCACTTCTCTGTGAGAAAATTAGGCAATCTGAAATAAAAAGATTTTAAAAAGGGATTTTTGTGTGCTCTGTTTGTTCATTTATTTAGCATCTACCAGGCTTCATTAACATCTATTTTTCTGTGTGTTTTCATATCTATCCAGGTAGAACAGAAAGGAAGGGAGGGAGGCAATGATAATTTCTTTGGGTTATTCTGAACTGCGTAAAGGGTGTGAGTGAGTTTGTAGTTCTTTCAGTTGGCTTCTGAAGAGAAATTCCACTTTTCTCAGCTGGAAATACCATCTCACCACTCATGAGAGCCTACTGCAAAAGAAACACAGTGCTAGCTGACATGATTTAAATTCTGCTGTCCCTATTCATGCTAAATGGAAAATAACTGAACTAATTAGAATATATTTATCTTGCATCACTGGCATCACTGCAAAGTCATGGGTCCAACTTTCCTTTGTCTAGGAACACCTTTGTTTGGGCACGAGGAAATTTTCCTCTCACCTGTGCCATAAAGCTTTCAAGAAAGACGCTACTGAGTAATTCATAACCCTGGGAACTGCTGTTTTCTTGCACAGCATATGTATAGGATGGCAATAATGCTGTCTGTGCTTTGTGCTGTATTGAGGATTGCTGTGCATTTGCAGAACAGCTTTAAACCTATTAGAAGAAAATGAGAGAACATTAAAAACATATAGTTGAAGGGCTGATGATGGCCTGGCTTTGTTTGTCCACCCCACAGTGTTATGTCTGTCTTCTCCTCCTTGAAAATCCATATGCCAGAGCCAACTAAACGTTTTGTTTTGTTCTGGCAATGGCACCTGGCATCCTGACAGTGTTGGCAGGCAGCTACAGTGGCTTCTTTGCCATTCATTTTGGCCTTGCTAAAGACCTGGGCTGCCAAAATGAAAAGATGCCTTGGACCCTTTGGAAAATGAGATAATTTTCAGTCGGTGGGCTGCCACTTCACTATCAATACACATCAATTGTTTCTCAGCTGCCTCTTCCCCTTGGCATGTATAGCTATTCATTACATATTCTTTTGCATGGAGAGTTAAGCAGAAGACCATAGGTAACATTTGTTAAATGTGCTCTTTTAAAGCAATATACTCGACAAAAAAGAGCAAGAACAACCTATGGGGCTTCTCCTGTGACCCAGGCAATAATTGCAGTTGTACTTTGCATACATATTGTGAGTCTCAGGATCTCCTGTATGACCTACAGGCTTGTTGTACCTCTCAGCATCTGCCCTGTCACTTGAGTTGTCAGTGATCACTCCAGACAAACTGGCTCACTAGCAGCACCAGGAGCACTGCCAGGCCAAGTAAAGCTGAATCATGTGCTCAGCTAGGACAAGGTGTTCAGTGCTGGAAACTGCCTGCTGAAGCAGCAGGAGGAGCTTGGAATGAGTTTTGGTAGCTCACCCCTCCAGAAAAACTCATCTGTTTGCACTGCTTGTCTGGTGTGGTGAAACACTTGGCTGTCGATGTTTTTGCATAAATGTATTCTGCATTGCCTCAGAAATTAGGGCTGATAGTTATTCAGAGGAACTCGATCATCCTCTGAGACAGCTACTGAAGGTGTTTCATCAAAATGGGAGTTTTATCAGGAAAAAATTGGAGGCTAAAAAGATAAAGTCTCACTGTAACCCTGAAAAGTAGAAAAAGAGCAGATCTTCCCTGAACAGCTGGCATGTCTGGGGGTTCCTGAGCAAGGAAACTATTTCTCCTTGCTGGAGAAATTAGGGACTTGTGAATGATTTTTACAAATAAATTAATTTCAAGAAACATCAGATATGCCACTCTTCACTTGCAAATAGTCCACATGGTACCACAGGCGAACAGTGTTCTTGGGAACAACATGGCATGCATAAATACTGAGGTACATTAACAGCTTCCTGGAAAAATCTCCACCTTTCAGCCTGGAAGCCTTCATCAGAAAATGAAGGATGCCCTCAGGTTCTGCAAGAACAGAAAGACCCAGTCTCAAGGGCTCCATGGCAGGGGGAGGCCACCATCCCTCTGCAGTGTGTGACAAAACTTGTACAGCACGTACAGTGCAATGCAGGGCTCCTGAAACTGGCCATGTGCTATACACTCTTCATGTACAGGAAAGTCCTAACACCACACAGCCTTTGAGAAAAAGAGAGGTAAAGCAGAAGGCAGGCAGTGCTGCCAAAACACAGGCTCCTTCCCTTTGTGCCCTGAGCACAGTTTGCAAGGGAACAGCAGAACTGGGAACCACCAGAGCTTGGGAGCAATGTGACAAATACGCAGCAGAATCAACTAGTGGGCTGAGGAGAAGAAAAGAAAATGTTAGTTCAACAGGACAGCTCAGCTTCAATTTGGCCTTTCTATTCAGTGAAGTGGAAAATAAAACTTAAATTGAGCGTGAAAGTTATTGCAGAAAAGAAGAAAGCAAGCAGCTGGCCCAGCATGTGCTTCTCCAGAGTAAAATAATATCATTTTTACTGATAAGGATATCATTTGAAGAATTGGGGTACTGTTAAATCAGAAAGGTCAATGCAATTTTCCAAGGTAGCTGGGTAACAGGATCTTTGGTAAAGAAGACAGATAGGAATAGGCAGGATAAACCAGAGAAAAGTTACTCTGATTCATACAGAGGGATTACTGGGGATGCTCCAATTTGCCTAGCTCCAACCAAGTTAAAATAAAAGGAGAAATAGATGAAGGTAGCAATTAGCAAGAAAACACACACACACACAAAACAAACAAACAAAAAAAGCTGGGGGGAATGTAGAAATTGTTCCTAATTTGATACATTTCTTAGCAACTCCATTTAGCTTTCTAACAGTTTGGACTGTTAGGAATTTTTAGGTACATGCAGTAATGGCCATGACTAGCACCACATTCCCCTGCAGCTGGGCACATTATTTTACATTTTAGTGTCCTGGTACAGATGTACTGACAGCCATTATAAATGAATGCAAACACTTAACTCAAAGCTACATAAAGTTTTTTACCTCCATACTATGTAATGTCAGAAAAAGAACTGGAAGAACCCATGACTGGGTTCTATTATTAGAGATAATAGCAATTTAGAGATTCATTAAATACTTGTTTTAGGAAAAGAAAGGCAAAATTCTCATGCGGAGGTAAATGAGGGAAATGTTTTTTTACAGATAATATCTAAATGAGCCAGCAGTGTCTAAAAAGTTTTAAACTGCTGCTCATCAGTTCAGACGAGTGAATTAAATTCTACATTTCACTTATTTCTGCTGAGCAGTATTAGATAATAATGCTGAGTTACACAATTTAAGGACAGAAAGGATCTTTTAATGTAAATCCTACACCATCTAAATATTGCCTCCCATACAATACAGTTTAAGTAGCTTTTTATTTCTTCTGTACCAAGATCAAAAGAGTTTCCTAAAACATACTTTGTAAAATGGCTTGACTTAAAAACAGCAGCTGAAAAGCCAAAAATTAAGCGGATTTTTATGTTTCTGGAGAAGAAATTTTAAAATTCATCTTTTAGAATTTCTCTCCTTATAAAAGTTCTTATTTCAGCCACTCTACAGCTAAAGCCATAAGCACCAAATAGGATACTCTGAAACATTCACATGAAGTTAGATGGAAGATCCTTCTAACATTTCCTACTTTGACAGAATATTCCTCCTTTCCTTTCCACTGGCTTAATGGAACTGTGTTGAACAGGCATAGGAGCCAGACCAGGTAGTACACTTCCAGTGCCTGCTCCTAAGAACTCTGTTGTCAATTATTCACCAATTGCTTCAATGAACAGGTTTTAGAAAAATGGTAAAAATAAAATATATGGTATTAATCTTTAAAGGCAAGAACATCTAAAAATTGAAGTCCTTCAGGTATTCAGAGGAACTCGATCATCCTCCCAGATGACCTTGGACTCATCATCTTTGTAACTGCTCTTTCTACAGCTGTGTACTTCTGTTAGATCACTCCTCTTCACTATGATAAACTTTAGAGTTTTCCAATCTAGATTTCCTTAATACTAAATGAAGAGCTGTGCACATTCCTTCCTATCAAAGAGTGTTTCTGAAGTCCCTTGGACTTTGCCGCTGAAGTAACTGGGAAACTATCGCTGCTGCCTTTGTCAGAGAATCACCAGGGGTTTGTTCTCTTAAGAGAAAGGTTTAATCAAAAGGGGTGTTCCAGCAGACATCTAACCTAGGACTTCTGAATCTAAGAAGAAAAGGAGTCTGGCTAGCACAGGTGCATAAAAGTGAGAGGTGTAAGCATGCCACCACTCCAAGGCACCCATAAAAAGTAAGAGATTGTTAACTGCTGAACTGAAAAATACCACAAGGATCAGAATAATGCAGTTCCACTGCTACTGAAAATTAAAACATGTAAGAATTGTCATGACTAGAAAGAATTCCCTTCATTCCTTCACCTCTGTGATCACACCTACAATCGAGTCTAGATTATTAAGGGGAAACAAAAATAATGAGATGAGTCTTTGAAAGATTATTTTAACTCACTCCAAGCACTACTTGGCTGGCTTTGATTTCTGAAAGCAATTAAAAATACTGTATAAATATAGTTCAATAGTTAAATGGCCTACTAAGGCGTGAAAGCAGAATATGCATTTGTATTAAATTAAATCATTATGCTTCAAAAGAATTACGTTATTAAAGCAAAATACTAATCTTGGCATTCATTCTATGAGTTATGTGATTTTTTCAGTGATATTCTTTTTTGCTATGTTGCTACATTTGAGCATAAGAGAGTTAAATCTTTTGGATTTTTTCCGTCTTCTTCTAATGGTAGATTGTAGTGAATATGAAATACCAACCACCTTGTTACATTAAAGTGAAAGAGTATAGTATTCCTGTGTGGGTTCAATAAAAAAATATTAAAGTATTTGCATGACATAGCTCAGCAACTGGGTAAATTAATGGGGAAGAACAGTTCAGCCAAACTGAATTTGAATTTCAGACCTTTAACTCACTGGTGAATTGATGGTCCTACTAAAACAGTAGCAATCAAAAGCTTGCCAAATTTTTAAAAAAGGGTTTCTAACTGCACAGTGAACAAAAATTTATTTTTCTTCTTCTCCTTAAACACCTTAAAAATCAGTCATTTTTTAGTGGGGAATATCTAAGATTCTGAAAACCAAAAAGAAAATATTTAGGGGTTTCAGAAGAAAAATTAACCCTTTGTCCATCAACTAATTATTCATGCACTTCATAGTACACTTTTCTGAAGCTGGGAGTATAGGGTGAGCTGCAGTGAGTCTGACCAAAGGCCCATCTAGCTCAGGACACTGACTCCAAGTGGTCTGTGATAGATATTTCGTAGCTTCTGTTCAGTAGCTCCTCAGTCAAAGGCTGAACATAGGACATAGTTTTAAATATGGGCTGATAGATGAAGCCTCTATTTGTAACTTGGTCCTGCACAACATTCTGTACAAGTTCAATTTAATTTTGTGTCATGCAAGAGTATTATTTTGATAGTTTTCCATCTGCTGCCTGCTTATTTTACTGAGTACCATCAGTCTCACCATGTGAATTTATAGTGTATTAAAAAAAAAAAGAAAAAGAAATAAGTGAATAATCTCTTCCTATTTAGCTCTCCCTGTTCTTCATGACTCCTCCTTACTTTAGCTGAAGACCCCTTCCCTCTTGCACATGCCTCATCCAGAATTCACTCTGTAAGCATGGTACCCTTACTGATTTTCTCCATACTTTTATAGTATCTTTAGTACCTTCAGTATCTGCTTCCCGAGGTCCAACAAGAACACATTTTCCGTGCATGTCACACTTACCTAGAGCATTCTTGCAAGATCGGGAACAGTCAGCAAAATCTCTGACATGTAACAAGTTAAAACAAGTAACAAAGTACATGAGTTGCCATAGATTTCTTTTTTTGCTGGTGTTTAAAGGCACTGCAGACTTCTCATGACTTCATGTGACCATGCAATAGCCACCAGTGGGGATTTGGCAGGCAGGTCCAAAGCTCCCACAAGACAGGCATGTGGCAACTCAGGCTGAAGATGAAAGCAGGAGGAAGTTACAGAGCCCTTTGCATGACAGTGGCCACTTTTCTGTATTCTGATGTATGACAGTTACGTATTCCTGTCTTGTCAGTATTCTCTGATAATGAGTAACCTATTCTGCTCCTTTTTTGTGTGATATTCTCCTCTTAAACCTTTGTTGCATTCAAATCAATGTACTCTAACATCTGATTTTCTAGCTATGAAGTCCACCAACCACCACAGAACAGCTTAGTTTCAAGCCTTATAGCTATAAATGAAATTTTGTTATATTCTCACTTTCTGTGTACCAGGGCTTTCTCATATAAATAAACAAATGACATACAGTATTGGGATTATCACAGGATAAAGAAAACATAATTAGATATGAAAACATTTCTGCAATCTGTCCTACTGTTGAGTTTAAATATGAGAAAAAGAAATTGAAATTGAGAATATGTTTTTTTCAGGAAAATACTTGTTCTAGCACTGAATACAGTGTCATATATGGAGTTGTTAAGCCCTAAATGTCAAAGTAAGGCTTGGAAGGAAGCAATACCAATAAACTAGAAATGTGATGAAATGAATTGTGCTGATGAAGGAAAATCAAGAGAAATACCAGAGAGCTGAGTATGTTAATTTATACACATTTACCTACTAGGCTAGAGAGTATTCTGAGAATTTTTTACTTAATTTTTGAGTCATGAGACAACAGCAAATGCATTATGAAAGTTACTTTCCTTTTAAAGGAGAGCTCTTTTGGAAAAATATTTTTAATTTAGTAAAAGCTTTTTTGCTACCTTTTTTTGTTCTGGATGCTTCAAGTTCAAAGATCAGCAGCAAAGGATTTTCATGCCAGTTAGAAGACTGTTTTCATCAGCATTCCTTATGAATTTTACCTGTGTTATCCTCTTACCTTATTACTACAATCATGCTTGTAACAGATGGATATTTTCAAATTATGGTAGGAAGATTCTGATTAAGCCACATTAAAAGTGAATGATGACCTGACTTACTCAACACTAATATGTTCAAGAAATACTAATGTCCTTTTTAAACAATAATAAAAATAATTAGAAGACAAGATAATGAAAATGTTTGTATGAGTTACTTCACATAAAAAAATTTGCATTGTCCTTTGAAAAAGCTATGCTTCAAAGTAAATATTTTTTCAGGATCCTAATCCATGCCCCTAGTAAACAGAATTCATAGGTGTACATAGATGTGTGCAGTGAATAGAGAGAAGCTCTCATTTTGTCCTGTTGATATAAGCATATGTGATACATTCTTTGTCCACACCACTATTAAACTAAGACATTAAACTGATTTTACATTTGAAGGTGAAGGTGCCTGGTGCCTTCCTTTTTCCCCCCAATATTTTCCCAAACCAGAAATTTCCCTGCCCTCTCTCCCAGCTGGGATGAAGTATTGAAATATGAGAGCTTGACTGTATTTTTCCTTACTATGGCATAAATTAATTGCACTGAGGCCAGTGCAATTACACAAGTGAAGTGAGAAAGGAATCAAGCACCATATGGTTTGAGTTCCTACTGATTGCAAGAGGGCTTTGATTGCATTAATTTCAGCATTAGCATTATGACAAAGCAATGCAAACCAAAAAGCATGCAAGAGACAAAAAACCCCTAAAGTCAGCCTTCAATATATTTCAAAGGAAACAGATAAGCCTATTAGTAGCCATTGAAACAAAATCCTTTGGTTAAACAAGTTGTTCCAGTCTTCAGCTGGTTGTTTTATCTCAGGAATCAATTTAAAATTGTGTAGATCATTAATTTACTATGATGGGCTTGAAAAATATCCCCAGACCTCTAACTGTACAACAGACATTGGCCAATAAAATACAGCAGTTCATGACTGTATTCTACACTGATTATAAGTGTAGAATAAAATAAAATAAAATAAAATAAAAATTAAATCTCAGCATATACACAGCGAGTGATTTTAAGATAAGCACTTCTGTTTCAAGGTGCTCACTAAAAAGAGATGCATATGAGAGTGCTGTGTTTAGTAACCTTCCTTGACATTCTTCTCAATCAGAAACAGTGGAAGTTGCTGCAGGACATTTGCCTCCCTCTTCAACATGTGACTGGTTTGTTTGTGAGAAGGAAGAGGATGAGGAAAACAAAAGTTTCTCCCCTAGAAAAGAAGTTGAGCTAGAAATTACATATATGTCTGGTATCTTCTACATTTGACTTTCAAACGTAATTTAGTTAGTTAAAATGGGCTGCATTTTTATTACCTAGGTTAAGACCTCAGGGTTAATTTGGGTTCCTGACATAGATATTCTTGCACTTAAGCCTAATTCAGGCCTAATAGAGTAAGTGCTAAGAATTACTCAGAGTACATCTACAACAAGCTGACAGCATGGCAGCCTAGCACGGCACCAGCAGCCACACAAGAAAATGGTTTTGTTTTGCGAAAGGGTGAGAGTCATATGCCTGAAACATAGGACAAAAGAGGATTCTGCTGTCCTGCCTGGCCTCCAGCTGCTGATCCAGAAGACCTCAGGTTCCCTATGGATCATGTCATGCCTGCCTGAACTGCGTCCATGTCTCTGGTAATCTGGGGCATCTCAAACGCTGGAGGCTTTCCTTAAGCTTTTGAATTACACCCTAGATGACAACTGATTATAATGGGAGTTTAGACAGCAGCTTAGGTGCATTATGTAGATTACTTTGGATTTGATATCCAGTAAACAGGAAGAAAACACCAGTCTGGAAGACATACGTTTTCTAGACATTCCTGTCTCTTTGATGCAGCCTTCCAGTTTGCTTAAGATCTGGTCATGCCCAGTGAACATCCAGGCTATTCTGAACCCATTCCCTAGTTCCTTAATTATCACTTTTAATTTATGCAATGACCCTCTCTGAATTTGATAGGATGCCTTATGTTTTGTCTTAGCTAATGTTTTACATCTTCTGTAAATATTTAAATTCCTTTTTGGATAGCTGAGCATCAGAACACACAATCCTATCTAACCTGATCTCCTCTTTGCAAATCTCTGAGGAAAAGTATGGCTACTTAGATATTTCTCACCACTTTATCACTCTTTTTGAGAAATTATTCTAAACCCTGTGTCACTAGTGGAAAGTTTTCTGAAGGATAAAAAGTTAGCAGACATAATTTGCCATGTGTAGGTTTTAAAACTACACTTCATTGTGCTCTTTGGGAAAAGTATGTGCTTTGAGCCTAGAAACAGCCTGAGAAGCTTCCCCAGTTCTCTGTATACTGTGTATTCCAAATATATGACCCTGGCTTTTGTCTTCTTTTCTATCTCCTTTACTAAACAGAAAGGATTTCGAGATGGTATTGAACAAAAAAAAGACAAACTCCATTTTAAAGCCCAGTGCAGGGAAATAAATGACTAATGAAAGGCTTTCATGAATAATGTTGGGAGTAGTAATTGTAGGGAGGTGAGACTACTTCCACAGACAGAGGAATTGAAACAGTGCCTATACTTATGTGTCTATGGTCCTAAAGGAACTTTTGGAAGTTGAAGAGTTGAAGTGAAAAGCTGTTGAATTTATTTGAGACCTGAAGAAAATGTTATCACAGAAAAATTTAAGGCATTCAGTCTGTTTAGCATTTGGTCAGTCACATGATAGATACATACACATTTCTTAATGGTGGAGAACATATCAGGCAGAAAAATGCTCTTTAATCTAGACAAAAGCTATAAAAGGAAACAATGGCCAGATCCCCTAACCAGATAAATGGAGATTAAAAATTTGGCAAAAAAAATTTCAACAGTGCAGGTGATCAATCATGAGAACAAAGTATCTGGCAAATGATGGATTCTGAACATCTAGACTCCACTGGATCGAGAGTGGAATTGTGGACATAAACTTCACATATTGTTGAAAACCAACAGACCAGAGGCCCACTCTTTTAGGAATGGGCAGCTTCTTCACAGTATACAGATAATATAGCACAGGCATTGATTATTTTGTTTTAAGACACAATAATAGTCGCACTGACTGTCTGACAAGAATACTGTTGATGTATCTTTTATGATTATCTTTTTAAAATGATTTTATCTTTATTATTCCTCAAGTCTATTTTTTAACAAAAAAGAAAAAAAACCCATAATGCAAGTGTTTAAATCACAACCTTGCAAAGACACCAGACCACCCTGAAGTTGAGCATGTTGCATTTCTCATTGCTTATTTATTTATTTCTTCATGTCACAGATACTCTCCTCCCTGAAAAGAGGAACTTGCTTAGCAAATTGGCTTGTGGATCACTGTGGGCCACTCACTTTTCTCAGCTGCTGTCCTCTCAGTTGCAGTTGACAAAAGAATGAGATATAGAGGCAACAGGTACTGGCAACTATAGGATTACTGCAAGCTGACCTCTTGAGCCTGAGGCCTGCACCATGGAGTTATGCTTGTAAACCTCAGCTAGAAGGGACAGCCTAACTGGGAGCATCAGCAGAAACAGTCTGATATTTGTAAGACGGGCAGTGTTTCTGGGATTGAGCTGTATGGATGCTACAGTGTCCTGTGTGCATTTTGAGTTTTCAGAGATAAATTGTAAGATAAAGCCAAATTCTCAGTGCAGTCACCTCTCAGATTTTGGATGGGAATGGTGTACCCATCTCTGGATAGTGTACAAAAGGAAATATTCAGTCCAAGATTACCAAGGACTGTGGGAAAGAGAAGGGAAGTTATCTTCTCACCTGAAATTTTTATTCGAGCTACTTCTCCATCACCTCCTTCACTGTGTGCTCGGACCTCGACAACATATTCACCATCACTGGGGACTGGGACCTCTATTGTGTGCTTTCCAGTTGAAAACAACTTGCCTTCATGTTGTCCATCTGGTCTATAAAGTACCTAGAAAACAGACAGTAAGTATACTTATTAAAATGCTACATTCTCACAAAAACACAGCTACATTGGTATGGTCTGTATAGATGAGAGAGTAGTATTAGCTTTTATTTAGATATGAAGCCTACCTATATCAAAACTTATTAGCTGATATTATTTTTTCCGTTTTTATGTAGTGTGAATCTAGAGAGGATATTTCTTCATTGTTTTCTATGTTATAAAATTATGAAAAATAATTTCAGCCACATTTCAGTTTAGTTTTGAAATAAATAACTAAAAGACAGATAAAGAAAGGTGGCAAAACCACAAAATCTGAGAACTCATCTGGGTTTGCTGATATAAAATTTATTAACATTTTCATAAAAGAAAATTATTGATTTTCTTATTAAATCTCAATAATGTTAAACTATTGCGAACATGATAGTATAGGTCTATTGGGACCTTTAGAAAGGATCCCCACACCTTCTTTAATCATCTCTGTGAAACACTGTCAGCAATTCCCAAGAAGTAGTTCAACTCCTCAAGCGAAATTTGTACATATGGAACATGGTACTAGTTTCCTTACTGCCAAGCAAGTAGTAAAGTTAAACAGGAATTAATTTTTTAAGCTTTTTATACACTTTTTAAAGTTTTTTATACACAGCTTTTTTAAGCTTTTATAACACTATAGTTAGTATATACACTTGCTCTAGTTAAACAATAATTGCACCTTATGAGGTTAAGTGTCCCTTCTCTTCATCTAACTTAGGCTTTTAAAGAACTTGTTTTCCAGGAACTGTACATCCCATGGCGATGAGAAAGGGAAGCTGAAACAATGCATACTGGCATAAGGAAAAACTATTCAAGTGTACAATTCTTTTAAGCATTATTTTTAGCCACATGACAGTTAATGTAATCATAGGGGAAATCAGGTTGCTGCAGTCACTGATCCAAACTTTCCCATAATAAGGCTGATGATCCAAATGAATGTCAGTGCCTCAATGTTTTCTCATCATACTGACTCAGTCCAATGCTTTGCACTGGGTGTCTGTGATCTCTGAGCTTGAAACCTTCATCTTCTGCATGAAACTATGTTCAAGTCTGATTAGGTACCAAAAGTAAAAAATGTCAACAAAATGCTCCACGTGTAGCATACACAAACATAAAAAATATTTCCATAGAACATACCTTGTATCCTTCAACTGCAGACTCATTTGACATTGCCCTCACATGATCCCAGGTGATGATGTACCTTGAACCAGATCTTACAGAACTGATAATTCTTGGACGTTGGCTTGGAGCTGAAAAGTAACATGTATAGTGTGCGCATAATGAGGTTTCATGAAAGTTTAATGACATTTTTATTAAGACATGCAAAAATCTTGAAAGGGAAATTAGGCTGATCTTTATATGATTAAGGAATAGTCTCCTTCCTGGAACAAATTGCTACAGCTGCAGCCAGACAGTTTTGGATAGCTTATGCAGTGGCTGCTTTGTGGATTCATCTCTTCTGTGTTTCTGTGTTGACAGAATGGAAGAGGCCAACATTTACCCTTTACCACGTTGCTGTGCAATTATGTCCAGAAACTCACAGAAATGTGGCTTAAGTCATATTTATTCGTTGAGATTAAATATTTAATTAACTATTTAAAGGCATTTATATGGTATTTAACTAAGTAGAAGTCAGAGCATCCCACTGCAGAAACCATTAACTGCATTTTGCACAATAAGCTCATAACCCTGTTCTTACAGGGTTATTATAAGGAAGAAGGATTCAGGCCCTTCAAAGCAGTATGGCAGAAGGACAAGTGACAAAAGGCACAAATTTGATTAAAAGAGGCTCAGACTTAACACTCAGAAAAAGCCAATCAGTGGAACAAGTTTCCCAGAGAGCCTGTGCAATCTCTGTCCCTGAAGGTTTTCAAGACTGAACTGGATAAAGCCCTGAGCAACCTGATCTGAGCTTGTAGCTGACCCTCCTATAAGCCTATAAGCTTAGTCTCACTTCCACCTTTTGTAAGATATCCACATTGTATACATGACATCAAAAGAGAGGAAAGAGAGCCTTAGTAGAAATTTTCAAATAACATGAAGAGAGAAAGTTTGGTATATGAATGAGAAGCCACATTTGAAAATACGATGGACGTACTGCAACATGCAGTAATGAAGCAGATGGCATTCTACTTAACCTAATGATCCAGTTACATACGTGCTTTCCTGGTGGTAACATCAATGGTACCACTGGGAGGTCCATATCCTGCACTATTGAAGGCAGAAACATCTACATGGTAGCGAGTATTAGGCTTCAGGTTTTCCAGTTTGGTTGAATACTCCTGATTGCTCACTTGCACCCTCTGTGCAGCTACTTCTTTATCATGAGCAGCCCAGTAACGAATCTGTAAGCAAGAAAATTGAAGGATTAAATTTAACGTATTTAGTTTTAAAGATGACAAAAACTGATGCGTGTTGGGTATTCTCATACTACATGCTCTGGGTAATAAGCAAGCTAAGAGAAATCGTAACAGCAATAGCATGGAATTGTTTCTACAGGCTATGATTTTCACTGAATTGTATATCTATATACAGAAACAGAAATAAATTCAGGTTTTATTATGAAATCTTTTCTCACAGTGGTTTAACTTTTTCTCAGCTGTCATTAGAAGTGTGGGAGATGGTGAATGCCGTAAGAAGACAAGATTATTTTCTTCTTCCTGTTTTGTTTGAGCATTTTACTCTGAACTTTATTATTGGTTTATTATGCTAATGTTTTCACAGTATTTTGTTTAGAGTGTCTTACAAATTTAATACTTTGATACTTCTATCCTCTATGAGAGGATTTCAGACGTTATTTGTATGTGAAGGTCTAGATATGTGCACCTAATAATTTTCTAATAAGAACCTAATAAGTTCCTTGGCTAAATTCAATCAGACTTCATAGTACAATATGACATTTGTCAAAATACGAGAGGAAGAATCTGAAAATGCGTGAACTGTTGGAAAAGAATCAATATGAGCTTGTAACATCTTAAAATCCAGTCAGTTAACTGTGCGTAGAAATTCTGTGAGTGTTTTTTCCCAATAAATTATTCCATTCTACTTCAATTCTTTACACATTACAAAGTACCAGTTTAAAAGAAAAATAACTTCTATGGAGTGATGCCATTCTACAGTGTCTGTTGCACCCACAATGAGAGTAAATCACTGACAGTCTCAGGGTTTTGTCTGCTTTAGAATAATTTGCATAAGACTAAATTACTGCACTAAACTGATTACTGCACAGGGTGGAAAGCTGTGCACATTAATTTTTTCTTTTGAACATTTATACACTCAGCACTTCTGCTTGGCTTCTAGAAGCCTGTCTTCATAATGATTTTGGGTATGCCACAGGAGGACCTTTTAAAATTTTTTAGCAAGAGGGTTTTGTTATTGCAACTTCAGGCTGGAGGAAAAATCTTGCTTTGTAAGATTTGATTGGTGATATCAGGTATCCTGTTATTTTATCTTTTAAATAGCAAGTGCTTTAATCTTCTACTCTGTGGACACTTGTTTTCCCTGGAAATTTAATTTAAGAAAAAGGTTAGAAGAGCAGATATTTTTTCAAGGTGTTAATATGACAGTTCTCCTCTCAACAAATTACGGGTGCAACCCACGTTTGGTAATGCTTTACTCTCTCATTCAAGTTTAAATCAAAATGCTTTTTTACAAATATTTCTTTCTTTCACCTCAGAGCACATACTGTGGCTGAATGAGGAGAGGTGCAGTCAAGGATTTCTCTTCATCTACTTCAAATGTCTCTGGACAGAGGTATTGGCTGTTAGCCAAAATCACTACAAAGATCTTACACTCTTTTAAATCCTGAAGTCTTTTGCCAATGCTCGATGCATCAGTCTTGTCTACCAGTTACAGGTTACTCATATTCTGATTATTATGTGACAATATCTCAATGGCTTTTCTCACTCTTTCCTGATGTAGAAAGGATCACATTGTGTCTGTAGAACAAACTGGCTCTGATTTTTAAATACAACATGCCTTCCTGTCTCTCAGAAGCTAAAAAGAGTTAATTCTTAGTTATATAAATGTATGTCCAGCACAGTGTTCTTGAAATTTAATCCACTATCATCCTAAAAGTCAGATTACTGTAATTTAGGCACTCATGAAATTCCCACTTATTGAGATGGCTATTTTACTGAGTCAACAGCCTTTGCCACAGAATGAGAGAGGAATGTGCACTCAATCCATCCCACAGGCTTCTCCTGCTTCCACCTGATGAATGGTCTCAAACTGGCATACATCTCTAGCAGTCACAGTCATTTCATCTCAAGGTCTGATTGTGGTCTTCAAGGCATATATATACATATATATATATATATAATATGATTATAATTAACAAACTGTTGTAGATAAACTGATATTGAATGCAACCAGTTGTATTCCACAAGTTGTTAACTCTAAGTGGTTGACTACAATGGGAGAGAGTGTGTACACCAGGAGGAGGTCATGGCTACCTCTGTTCCTAAGTTTAAACAAGTTTCTAGCCTTCAGCAGAGGGATGTCTGTGAAGGTCCAGATGACCAAAACTTTACTAGCTGTGACAGGACCAATAGTAGCTTTGTTGATGATATTAACTGGCCACTGAAGAAAAATTAATTTATGTTTCATATGTTCTGTGATGTTAATTGAGTACTTGTTTTACCTAAAGATGGCATATACACTTTATGTGAAGATTTTGTTAATCATAGGGCATATGGTAGAAGCCTTTGAATACCTCTGACTTGCAAAACATTCTACAATCCTACTGCTCATTTGCACTACAGTGAGGCTTAGGGTGTAATATAACAAGTAATATACAACATCAAACAAGACAAGTGAGAACAATGAATGAAAACGTAAAAGACTTCACTGAGAGCATATTGCATTTCAGGCAGAAGTAATATAATTTCAAAAGTAAATTAAATGTGAACTCCCAATAATATTGTTCTTGGCTTCAATGTTGTAGATTTAACTACTACTACAGTGTGCGAGCTGTGGGTCATGCACTCAGAAAGTTTCTTTATCTCTTCATTTAATACACAGTCATACCTACATTTTGTAACTACTCTTGGAAAAGAAAAAAGAATCATTGTAAGATGTCTCCCTTGAGAGAAAAGAAAAAGTACTGTCCTCTTTATGCTATTTTTACTGTCCTCTTCTCACTTATTATTTAAATAATTTGAAAGTCTCCCGAAATAACTTGGAAAGTTCACTCTCTTGGAAGTGATCTCTGTGGAAGTGATTCTAAAATTAAATGCCACATTGCTTCAAGTCACATTTCCCCACTTTGCAGAGTAGCCCCCTCTTATGGAAGAACTTGGATAACAGACCTGCACAACATGTTTTTTTCTGACACTCTTTATTTACCTTGCTGGGGTAATCCCCATGGGACACAAGAGGGAGGGAATTTCACCCCTGCTCTAGAGCTAGTTTAGGAGACAAACCAGCAGTGATCTTCAGGAAGGAATGCCTTAGCCAGCATGAATTAGTGCAGCCCTCTGTGCTGAAACCAGGGAAAACCACCGCTTTTGTGTTCATCTCCTCTATTCAAATTTTAACTTACTGTAATACATCAGAAGTTGGTTTTGTAAGTGTCATGAAACAAGAGCTCTCACACTCATCTTTCACAGACACAAGGCATAAAAGAGATACTTCATATTAAGAAAGTACACTAATGGTGTATTTTGGTACACAAGGGGCAATAATGGTGAGTAGTGATAAATTGGTTTCATAAAATAAACATATCTATTGCATAGAAGCAGCAGGATATATGGATAGTCTCTTTGGTATTGCATGCACTGAAGAGCTGTGGCTTTTAGCAGGCTATTGTAAGAACTCATAAATCTTAAATTCTCTATATGGATAGAGATAGTTTTCATGCTTATCTCTTTTTTAAGTGTGAGCTGAGGATACTCCTCTGTAATGGCAAAATGTATCAGCTCACACTCATCACTGTGAGGGCAGCCATCCTGACAGTATGCATTAGTGTCAAGAAAATATGAGTCCTGCTGGTGTGAAAGCAGTTATGTCACAGGTTAAATACCTGCAGGTACTCTGCTCAGGGTACTCCCACCTCTTAAACTCTAGCATTTAAAAGGTCGGTTATGCAATTTACAGGTAGTAATAAAGACCAAAATGAAACTGAGGTGTTCTGGTGATTGAGGGGTTTTGCTAACCTGTTACAGCTGAGCAGTAGTTAAAAATAAATATTGGAATATTTCTTGATGCCAGTAGAGACAGAGCCCTCCAGACCTATTCACTAGTTTGAGTGCTCCTTCCCTGACAACTTATATTGTAACTTCATAAAAGATATCTGTGGTCTTGACCTTCCAGAAGAACTCTGTCCTATGGCTCTTTCAGGTCTGATGGAAGGAAGATCTGATCTTTTTTTTGTTTTCTTTCTCCTCTACTAGCATGAGGGTGGTGATCTATGATCTAAAGAGAAAGATCCTAGAATTAACTTCTTAATGATCTCCATAGGGCAGTAATTCATGTCAGTAATTCCGTTTATAGTGTAGCCAGATGGGAACTTTTTTCCACAGTCCTGATAACTAGATTTCTTAAGAATAGTAGACATATTTGAACATATTCAAGCCACCCAGTTCACAGTGGACATGTGGAGTTTAGCACTTTTTAAAGAATGAGTGGGTGAACTTATGGTTCAGCTATCAAATTAAGGCCACATCCTCGACATCTATACTCCATGTGACAGACCTCTACACCTGTTTCCAGCATATCCCACCCATCTTCAGAACAGTTGCTATTCTCTTTACAGTCCAAAGATCTTCCATGCTTCTTTCCAGCTTTTCCCCTTTGTTCTATTGACTGTTACGTCAATGGAAAAATAGCCTATAGACTGTTCTTTCCTGATGAATCCTCTCCCATCTTTCAACTTAGATGTCCCCTTACAGCAACTTAGATGGCTTTATGCAAAATAAAGTAAAAAAACCTGTCCAAAAGTAGGTATGCAGGCCTCATACCCAGCTTCTGCACAGTGTCCAGCTCAGGAGTGTAACACTGCTAAACATCTGCCTCAGACACACAGAGCTGAGTGCTCCACCCAGGTCTCAGTTAAAGCCATGGATTTGTCGCTCCTATTGCACAATCTCTATGGAAGACCAAACCAGGGGGCTGCTTCAGTAAATTAGGAGTTACCATTGTTGTCAGTGTCTTTAATTCAAGCCCCAGTGTCGTCTGATTGTAGTTTTAAAACTTTATGTGTATCCTGAGTAAGATCAAGCTTTATATGAAACACGATGTTAGTCCTTGTTGAGATCTTTGCTATGATCTTATTACATTAACACCCCCTCCCCCCTCCCAAATTACATAATTCTCATGGAGACAGAAGCAGAGATCAGGAAATATAAAAGCAAGTACTGCTAATTATTCATTTATTCATACATTTCAGTCATACAAGTACATTTTATGAAGCTACTCCACATTTGTATGAACTCATTTTGGAACATAGAGAAAACCATCAAGCAGCTGGCACCTTAAATCACAAAGTCACTAAGACCCAAATCCCTGTTTTGGAGCACAGCCAAAATAAACCATCTGTATGCTGTGGAGTTCATCAGCATCCACTGATGTGGATGATGTTAAGACCTCCTTGCTGGACTACTATGTGACCATTTCTAGTTGCACACACTCTGTGGCAGCTGTCATCTTTGTTCAAGGACAAGAACAATTTTTACTATTAGTACCACTTAGTTTTGGACCAGATGAACACACCTTGAAGTTCTTGTGGAGAATAGAAACCTTTTATAAAACATTATTGTCTTACACAATTGCACTCTCCCTGTTACACTGGACTCTGGCCAGATGTCACAGAGTCCCACTTTCTATAGGCTCTGTGGACGAATTATATCAATAACTGGTGGTAATTTAAATGGGCCAGGAATTAGTTACAATTTCATGCCTGTGTTGACAATTACACACAAAACTCAATTTCAATATGTTTTGAGGAGGTAGAGATAGGCATTCAATTACAGATTCTTGTATGAAATAATGGTGCCTTTTTTCAATCAAATAGTGAGCACATACATTTGTTAATGTTTTAGCAATGAAGTACACAGCACCAAAAATAATCTGTTTCTCAGGATGAGAAATCTGTACAGCAAACAGGAACTAAAGCAAAGTGAACCTTAAGACAGAATGCTACAGTAGGAATTATTCTTGCATTTAACTACTGAAATCAAATGAATGAGAAGATATAGAGTGTTACCTCTAAACTCACCTGATATCCTTCCACAGATTTATCAGTAACATGGTGCCAAGAAACAGACATTTCAGAAGATGACAAAACTTTTACGCTCACATCTGTAGGTATTTCAGTTGGAGCTGGAAGATGAAACACATATTAAACATCCAATCCCATACAGGGGGTCTTCTCATTTCAACATTTTGTAGTATTTTCTTGGTATCAGGGAGCCAAGTGTGTTAGTCTTTAATCAGGATTTATTTGAGTGAACTTTAAATTCAGTCATGGATGATATGTATGGGAAATGACTATAAAAACAAAGCAATGATCCTATTACTTGGCTCAGACTAAATATTTTTATGTTTCAACAGCTTTCATGCTGAAATTTGTGTGAATTAAACCCAGATTTTGATAAATAGAATGAAGCATCCAGTGGTCTTTTAATAAATTGGACAGCAGCTCACAGATTATATACATCACATTTTTTAAGCTAGTTACACAAAAATATTCATGCCTGTGTCACTAAGTCATGATGATAAACATCTTTTTATGAGATCAGATATTAGATTTAGAGCTGGCCAGTGGCACATAAAAACTTGAACATGAGTGTGAAATAATCCATGAAAAGAGGTGTGTGAAAAGAGCACCCCTGTATCAGGGGTACATCACATATTTGGTTTTGTTTGTGTTCTCAGTCCTGGACAGCCACCAACACAGAATACAGACCATTATAATGCATACACATTTATTCAGGATTTACAATATTAAGTTTTAGTTTCATTATAAGAAGCTGTTAATTTCCCTGCTGCTTGCATTTAAATGAGGTAAGGAATCTAAAAAGGCTTAAACTTAGCAATATCTATAAAAGATACAGTTTTTCTAAGTAAGAACAGTTCTCTGTCGTGAATATTTTGAAACAAGTTGCAACAGACAGGCATGGCAGCCTGGGTTGAGGAAAGCTTTCATATACTTAATCTTCCAACTGGGCATCCAGTCAACTATGCATCAAAACAGCCACTGTTATGAAAAAAAATCAGTTACATCTCTCATGAAAAGTATCCCAGGTAACAAAATAATCTTATATGCAAAGTTACCTTTTGTAATTGTCTTTCAGTGACTGTTAATAATGCAAATGTATAATTAAAAAATTATACATTGTTGCAAAAGTGTTTTCACAATGACAGGCACTTAGATAGGCAAGAGGCCTATGTACTCATTACTAGCAATCATTACTCCCTACTAGCAATGGCAGGTATGACTAGTAGTTGTCAGATATGGAACTTGGCTTAAAACATGTGGGAACATAGAAATATCCTGGTGAGTAAAGAGAATAAAGAAGCTCAGAGTTTTAACCAGACACACATATTACAAAATACTCAACTTAGTGGAATTTATCTATATTTATAGATATCCATATGGAATATTAGATGACCACATTGTTTTAAAATTAATACCTTTGAGAAGCTGTTGCCTGCAAGTAGGAATATCACTGATTCAGAGGTACAGCAGTACAAGTGGAATACACATATCATCTAAGCTATTCCCAAATCGTTGTCAGAATCTTCTCCAGTGCATGAATTGAAGAATTTGCCAAAATGATTCCTATTGAAAAGTTCCAGCTGCAAGGGATTTTGCTGATACAGTACTCTAAACAATATTTCATTTGCTTATGCTTGTTTATGAGGTCCAAATAATTGATAGCCCTATTTGGCTTTTGTGTTCCACAAATACTTTGCAGTCTCTCCCGAGCCAGAAAGATGACATCACCTGCTTTTCTCTAGCCTTCTAATTCAGTAATTCTACAAATAAAAGAAGCAATCACATGGGCTTCACAACATGTTCTCTTCACTGAAAACATAGTGACCATTGCACAATTACCTTTTGATCATAACTATACAAGGTTAAGGATGGAAGCCAGTAAAATCACTGCAAGGTACTGAGGTGACTGTACAAGCCCAGATGGCAGCAGAAAATTCTGCAGACTGCTCCTTGGAATAACTTCCATTATATCTTTCTTCTAATCCACCCTACAGTTCCTGGATTTGATAGTGTCAGTAGTCAGGACAATAGCTCTGCACAGGAGCTGTGGTCAGTACTGATCAGGTTTGGAACACTGTGAATCTGACTGTTTTTGTGACTCCTGTATATGAAATCAAAGAAAATATTAATTTTGCTGCCTGGATCTGGTATTATTTAACCATAAGTGTTTCTATCAAGTGTCAGGACTCTGAAGCCACTGAAATGACTTTATCTGGGAGCTGGCACTATTGCACATTTGCTTTTCTGCTGCGTATCTGAACTGAAGAGCTACGCAAACACACTGCCACCCCTGACACAGTTATTATAATCCTAATATAAACACATGGAAGCTTATCAGTCAGCTGTCGATAATGTCTTTGAGAAAGGATGGATACTGAAATGTTATTTGGCAGATATGGCTTTTATTACACCATAGCTATTTACTAACGCATTTATACAATTGCAAAACCAGCCCTTCTGTTGCTGCAGCATCTGGTGAAGAGGACATCCTAAGATCCAGTTTTATGAGAAAAAGGATTATTAGCCTCTTGGAACAGATGAGTGTTGCGTGCTTGAATCCTGAACTATTGTAAAAAACAAAAGGACTATTTTATCTTTTCTCTGTGTGTGGGCGATTTGTGTGCAGAGTTCCCATTTGTGCTGATGGGAATCATGAACATAAATCTCCCATAAAGTACACAGAGTAAAGAACAGAGTCAGAAGTGAGTGACTGTGGCCTTGTTACCATATCCCTTCTCTTGGCTCTTTGGTCTGGATCTGTTGACTTTGAGAAGGATATTCTGCTCTATGGAAATTAAAATATGAGCAATTCTTCAGGCTTCTGGCAGAAATTAATAAACCAAATTTTTTAAAAGCAGACTTGAGTGATTATATTGCCATTAGAATGTTGTATATATTTCTCCCTATTTAAGGTAAACATTCTTCAAGTACTTTCTTTCACTGAGTTTGAAAATGTCATTTAAACTTCAGTCCTAGAGATCACCGCACGTAAAATTATTCTAGTAAGAATTAAGAAAAAGATTTTACTGGCATGTCAAAGAAATTTTCATTAATTATTCACTCTGCAGCTCTAACATCCAAACCAGAACCAAGAATGTGGCAGGGATAATTTATATTAGACTGTAAACGTGCTGGAAATATGACTAGGTACAACTGAACTATTATTCCTTCACGATTTTGGCTTAATTCTGATACTTATCTACTAGAATAACAGGCTTTAGTGTGGTCTGTTAAGAAGAAAAAATGAATAGATGTATTAAGACCACAGAGACATTGCTGGATAATTATCTAAATGTGATGACCAATATTTACGTGACCAATATGAAGATCAGAATTTGTTTTTAAAATAATAATTAAATTGTTAACATCTGTGTGAAGAATCTTGAATGCTTCTGTGTATTGCGTATTGACAGTCAGCACAAGTAAGTGATCTGCATCACAAAGAACGCAGATTTTGAAACTCTTTATTCAGAACAACTGCAAGAGTTATATGTGGGCAAAACACTCCCTCTTTGCTGAAGGGACCTGGTTCAAGGACCTGGTTCTCTCTACGGATACTGGTAGTGCTAACCTGGTGCCTCAACACTACCTGAAATGAGGTTGTAGTGAGCTGGGCTTCAGTCTCTACTCCCTACTAAGAAGTGATAGAACAAGAGGAACTGGCCACATGTTGCACAGGCAAATTCTTCTCTGAAAGGGTTATCAAACACTGGAGTAGGCTGCCCAGAGAAGTGGTTCAATCACCATCTCCAAAGGTATTTAAAAGATGTGTACATATGGTTGTTATGCATATAGTTTAGCCCTGGACTCGGTAGAGTTAGGTTAATGGTTGAACTCCGTGATCTTAAAGCTCTTTTCCAACCCAAATGGTTCTATGATGCTATGATTCAGTGTAAAACTTATCTGGAACCTTTACTCACCATCTTGTGCTGAATAAATGACAGCAGTGAGACTGAATGGTCCATCCCCTTTGTTGTTAAAAGCTTTCACTTTTACTTGGTACTGGGTTGAAGGTGGCATTGATTCATCCTTGTGGACATAGCGGCCAATTTCAGGATTAGTAACTGTAACTCTTCTCCATTCTTTCTCACCAAATGGCTTGAAAGCCACTATATAACCAAAGTTATTGCCATAGTGGTATTCTCTTGACAAAGGCTAAGGAGGTAAAAGATAAAACATATTTTTTGTAGCCAAATGGATCTCTAATGAAATATATAATATATGTAATACAGAAAGCATTGATGTGTGCACTGTAAAAACAATGAACTAAAGTTCCATTTTCTTGTGGTTTGCTTCTACAATTTGCTCCCATCTCCTTTAAAAACACACCACTTCCAATATGCAGACCTGCAGTAGTATCTGTTACCAAAATACACTAAGATCTTATTTCTCATCCAAACTCAGTGCAAAACACACCATATTACCTCCTGCAGAAAGAAACCATGAATGATTGGGTACTAAAACTGCTATCAGCTGTAGATACCAAAAAGGGCTTTCTCAAGGAGAAGTGATACGCAGATACACAACGGGTTGTGTACAAGTCCATGTGCATGTGTGGAGATAGATATTCTTGCAAGACAGAGAGACAGAAAATCTATATGGCTGGCTAAATTGTATTCATTTACCTACAGCTGGTCACCTAAGCCACTTGCACAGCTGGTGAGGAGATGGACATGTTCAAAGAATGATTCATCCTACTACTTTTCACAGATGATGGACAGGGTCCAGCTGCTGTTTTAAGCTATCTACCTAGCTTTTAACTCATTAAAGTTTTAAGTTAAATGACCCCAACTTTGAGTAGAAGCATTCATGGTACCAATCCAAAAAATTTCTTAAAACTATAGCTGATTTCCTATGCCCAGGAATAGTGGAAAATGTAATGTTACAAAAAGCAGCTACTATAATGAATTTTGCTTCATTTACCAAAGTTCTGCATTCCATGATCCCTCCTCAATCCACAGAGCCTTTACCACAACTATTAGTCAAATAAGTCAGAATCATGTAATTTATCAGTGCAACTGAAGGGCTGACCAGAAGCATTCTTTGAAAATAAACTTCCTGCATCACCTTTTTTTGATATTGTAAACAGAAAGAGATGAAATAGCTTATCTTGAGGCAAAGGTCCTGGAGCAGTAAAACAGAGTCATTATTCTCCTTAGGTTATCCACTGTTAACAGTGCTTCAACTAACATGTGTGGAGATATTCTGAGCAAGGATTTATGAATCTGGGATGTTAATAGTAGAATAAGAAAAAAAAAGTGCCCCTAGCTCACAGATTTTGACATTTATATTTGTTTGAAGCTAGAATGAAACTCAAATTCTCTGAGAAGGAACATTCTGAAAACTCACAGAATTCTTGGAACAGCAGAAACATTTAAGTTTTGACTTCAGAAATATAACACATGGATTAAAACACTAGTATAGATAATACCACATGAAAAAAAAAAGCAAACACAGATGTTGGAACTCAAATTTAAAAAAATGTCTGATAAGAACATTTGAACAATAATGGAAATTCTTTTCTTCATGACAAAGCTTCCAAGAGAAACGTACAGAATCAGACCAAAGGCTGAGACTTCTGACTTTATTCAGCTTGAGGTTAATTTACCCCTGTCCTGGGTGTGCCAGCTATCAGATCCCGTTACATCCCATTTTCTATGTTGCTGCTGTAAATTTTTCCCCACTCTGCAACATCAGTGCTAAAGTCACAAGAATAACACCACAGCAATAGCAAAAGCAGGCAGCCTTTGACTGGTTGATGACAGATAGCTGGTTCTAGATGAAGCTTCCTAGACACTAGTGCTTCAGCATGGGGTCATGACTGGATGCAAGAAAAAACAAGCTGCCAGAGTAAGGCCCAGAATCCAACAGCACTTCCCATCTGCACAGCTCAATAATCAGTAGGTTTCCTCTTGCTTGCTTTTCTTTTTCCCACAAACTAACTGCATCTCTAGCAGAACAGTGGCTCTGTTCAATCAAAAACTGGGAAGTCTCCTCAGTAAACGATGATGAGGGCAAAAGGATGCTTCTAGAACATGGGATATGTATTGATAGTCTTGTAAAAGGAGTGCTTCTTTCTTCCTGGGTGGGTACTCTAACCATGAATCATGTCTTGGAAGAAAACAGCCTGATACAGCTGACTGTAGGTCATAACAGACCTTCTGCTTCTCTGGGGAACACAAGTGAAATACTGATATATGTCAACACTGAATTATAATGGAGCTTTAGATAGTGGAAAGATCCCATCTACCTACAACATGACTTCTGAGAACACATGAATGACAAGTATAATTGGTAATTAAGATGACTGCCAACAGGTAAAATTAAAGAAATCCCTCATGCCAAAAAGGAGAGGGTTATTTCATCTCTATCTGTGATGCTAACCACAAGCCACCAGGTGAAGATTTTAACTACAAATAGGCTATGGAAAAAATCAAACTCTAGATAATCTATTTTATGTGCTTTATTTTTTGTGCATCAGGCATATTCTAAGTGCTCCTTCTGGATCAGGTAGAACTCCTGCCTTAGCTTTTTTTCTACCTCAAGTCTGACTGGAATTCAGATGAAAACTGGATACCTGTTTTTCCAGAAAAGGTAACATATATGCATGAACTTCAGTTTAGATTCATAGGCAACCTTGCAATTCAAAACTTAGATTTCAGACTGTGTCACCTTTGATAACTCATCCTCTGAATCCATCACTGTATGTAGCTGCTTACAATAAACCAGAATCCTATTTCATATGCCAAGGTAAGCAGCCTGGATGCAGCCCGAGCCTCAGAATGGTTTTCAGCCAGAGAAAATTTTAGCAAGCCAGAACTGAAACTTAAAAACTGTATTCTGGAAGGTTTTAAATATAATGTTGGAAGTCCTTGGCCTCCAACAGCTGCACATAACAAGTAGGTTTAAGTAGCTGAATAGTTTTTAGTATCCACTAAAAATTTTGAAAATGAAACTGAAGAGGGAAAGACAAATGGGGAAAATTAGGAAGAATGGGTATGTTGTTCCTACCTCTCTTTCCAAGTTCTTTCAAAACAAGACTTGTAAGAGATTTGATTGCATCTCTGGCTGTCTGATTCAACCTGGACTTATGAATCACAGCAAAAGCTGAAAGGGGGTTGGCAGCAACATGGGAACCTGCCATACATTTTGTTCTTCTCTTCTTAATTAAGGACTATTTTGAGTAGCATATGCAAATGTCAGCACATTTGAAGGAATCAATATACACCTTTATCTTAGCCTTACAGATAGATATATTGTTTGTTGTCTGTCAGACAGGCTCCGTAAATCTAATGCCTTGATGCAAAACCACTTGTTAGACATAGTAGTAGAAGATTCTTGGGAAGTAAATATTTGAAGCCATGCTTAATTTGTCTGACTAAATGAGATAGTCATTACAGAACAGAAGTAAAAAGCATGACACTAGGTAAGAGAAATAATTGAAATGGAAATCTATTAGAATGTATAGAAAAAATTGAAATGATCCTGTATATCAGACCTTGCAATAGTCACTACTCTCCTGGTTAAAATTAACTTTTTTTTTTTTTAATTTGGCATATTCTATGATTCTATAAAACAAACAAAAAAAGGACACATCTACTTCTTAACCTAGCACTAGTGGAACTAAGAAATAATTGTCTGAATATATTTTAACAGATGTGTAGGTGGTTCTTTTTTCAGAAACTTAGAAATTTTTTCTTTCGGTGAATTAATTGGTAAAGTACTTGGGAACACTGAATAAGGATTTTGAACTGAATTTAAAAGCAAAACAAAACAAAACAGGAAAGCCCAGATTTTTTAGCCTAAATATATGGCTAGCTATCTGTCTCACACTTGAGAACTTTTCCAAAGAGGTATGATCAACCTTAAGTATAAAAAGAAGGAAATCAGCATATGGATTAAAGTTTGTACATTCATAGGGAGGATCCCTATACAGCAATGACAAAGTTGATGATGGAATGATGTAATCCTTGTATTTCTTCCCACAAGAAAAAGCACTCTCCATAGTGATAAAGCTGCTACACTGAGATAAACCATTCCCCAAAAGACACAAATGGCATAATGTGCCTTATATACCTCATAGCCTTGACAAGACAGAGAGGTCAATAGCAAGATAATCTTGTTTTTTTTTTTTCAAGCATAGCATATGATAATTTCTTTTGCCATAGCTAATGTTTCTGTAACCCCGTTTTTGGTTGGACGGTGACAGGTTCCGATTTGAATCAGGCTGTGCTACCAATCATATTAGAATAAAATAAAACTTACAAAGCGTCAGTATACAAGAATTTCTTTAAAACTTCAGTTAATGACAGACTACTTTATACAATGGAAATGTGTTTTTTTCTTTTTTTTTTTTTTGTTTCTTTAATAAACCCTGTAAATCTGTGCATAGCACATTAAAGCCATAATTAAGATGTTATACTTTTAATTGTAGTAAGCAAATATGCATGCTGTTCAGACTCTAACTTTAAGAAAAAGCTTCAAAGGAAGACACAATATGCAGAATCTTCAAATGCAGTTATGTCAATGCATTAGCATAGTATGTGTCTCTTCCAAACATAATCAGAGAGTGGTTTAGATTACATTTTAGAGTTGTCCAATACATAAACATCTAAAACACCATCATTCCCATTCCTTTTAATGTATTTTTATGAGAAAAGTCTGAAAACCTATATACTGTGTAAAAATCCTGCTCTCGCAGGAGCCAGTGACAAATCATTCATGAATTTCAGGAGGAACAAGATCAGAAACAAGAAAGTGTTGGCTTTGTGCCATCTCAGTGCAAGACCTACCATCCATGTTATTGTCAGCTCTCTATTGCTTCCACCCCCTCCTCCAACATCAGAAGGAGCCACATTAGGAGCTAGAAAAACAGAAGAGATGAGAAAAATTACTACAAAGTATGCAGTCAGTAAAAATATCACTATTTACTTTTCTTTCTACCAGCAGGGCCAATGAGCCCACATGGCACACACAATGAAAATAATGATACCTTGTAATAGCTGTGAGAGACTGTGGTCTTGCCAAGACTGATGTATAGCTACTGCTGCAGGAACCATGCCAGCTCTAACCACATCTAGCAATCAGTCATTCTTCTTTTTAACCATATTCTCAACAAATATTATTTAATTGAATATTCAGAAACAGAACACTCATAGATCTTAAGAGAAGCATTGTGTATTATTGTCCTTGTGCTTCCTCAGACATCAGCATGCCAAGGGCTCAAGCACCCGGGACTTGCACATGTATTTGCCTTTACAGACTGTGATTTCTTCCATCGACTTCAATGGATTCACTCACAATGTACAACGTTAAACCCCTGGATATGTCTTTGAAGCATTGGCATCCTAATCCTGTTCTAGATTAGTGGCATACTTCTTGATTGTCACGTTCACGATGGACAGATGTTCAGAAACAAAGCTGGCATAGCACTAAGTAATTTACTAATTGCATTTTACACTGATATTCTGTGTAATGAGATAAGATCTGTCAATCTGTCATTAGTGCACAGCTGACTGGTAAAGCAGTATATGCTCAAGGACTCCATTACAGATCACTCCTGAATTTTAACTTCTGTAAGACTTTTTGCACGGTGTTATTGTATTGCTATCCTCTGTGGTGTTTGTGTATTTATTTGCTGTCACTCAATACTGAGGACACAAAAAATACCACTGAAAACTTAGGAAATGGTGGCTTACCTATAGTATATTGAATATGGCCCAGGTGATCATGCATTAGGTATGTGCTCTAGCTACATGAATATGTTCTTTGTCTTAAAAATTCTTATGTGATCAGGAATTTTCTCCAGTAATCAGTGAATGTCACAAAATAGGTGATAGTTCCTAAATGTTCTCCAACTATTTATGTGAAATGTTTGCTGAGGCCTTCTCTGAGAGACAGCTGAGAACAAACACAAAGCTGAGAAGAATTACTGTTTTCAGAAAAAATAAAAATACATAAAAATAAATTTGAAATCAAGATTTAGTGAATGGTTTGTGTTATTTATTCCTAGCCTTCCAGAAAACAAATTAGTGGAGACCAAGTCTAAACATACATACCATAATGATCCAAGACTAAGCTTGAAATTATTTCTGAAATACACTGTAGTCACACTATTTATTATAAGAGTATAACTTCAGTGATAAGTTAGAAGCAGAAGTCTGCTAGAATGCTGAAGTAATCAACAAAGATATGCATACTGCCAGAGAAAAGAGAAAAGAGTGTTTAATGTCTTACAAATCACCCTTTTTGAGATAATCTCCATCACTCTCTCAACCATTAAACCCCGGTTTCTCTATCCATTAAAACCAGATTACTAATTCAGACAGCAATACTTAGACAATTAGCCTAATGCATCCAGAGCTAAAATACATAAATGCAGCCTTTGAGCCATGGAATTTCAAGAAATCACTGGGGAATGTGTTATTGATGAAGCAAGATTTCATTAAAAAGAAAAATCATAGCACACATTCTTAGCAGGCTAATAAAAATGTTACTGATATTGCAGTTATCTGGAAGAGAAATTTCAGAACTGAAAAAGATACCAGTAACATTGCTTCCCCCTCACACAGTATGACCCAGATGCAGCAGTGTTTGCTGCTGTTTAACACAGGAAAATGTTAGAAATAAGGACAATGGGTGAATATGGGTTGTTGTTTGGATGATAAAATATTTACCTTTTTGATATTTACATGAAAATGCACATGCAGGTCTGGCTCTGCAGTACCCTTGGAAGCTGGCAGCACAGCCCAATTCCTGCTGCTGCTGCTCATAACAAATTCCAGCTTCTGGAAGAAAATTCACTTGGGCACAGAAGTTCATCTACAAACTGTTACTGATTTGTACCCTATTTTGGCACGGGAAGAACTGCTGAATGATGCCTAGGAAGACTACATTAACATTTTGCTTTCTTTCACTAAAAATGTCTCACAGGCTGCCAGAGGCAACAACAGTGCTGTGAGTGGGGAATCAAACAGACTAAAATGACTACCTCTTGCAAAAGCATTGCATCCTGCTATAAATCTGGAGGATTATGGATATACCATTTTTTTGGGGAGGCTACAACACACACCATGAACATGGCACACTGCAAACTACAGGATGCTACCACTATTTCACCCACGAGAATTATTTCTGTCTTTTTAAAGACATTTCAAAAACATTTGCTGTGCACCAGGCACTCCAATTAGCAGGAGTAGATTTCTCATTTGGATTCCAGGGCCTTCAAATACAGATGTCGAGTCAAAACAAATGATGCTAATAGTCAGTTTTGTAGGCAGTAATTTCCTTTCACTTTGGTAATAAAGTTCTGTGACTTTTTCTTCCCTGTCCAGATTAATTTATCCAATCTGTATATCCTTTCTCCCTAAGTAGTAATTTTTTTAATGGACAAAATGTGGGTCTTTTGTAATAAACGTTTTGAAATTTGCAACGCAAATACATTTTATTTTGAAAATACGATCTAATCAAAGAAGTGACCTAGAAGGTGAATTGCAAAAATCAATTTTTACACTTTGGTTTTGCATGTTTACTTTCAAATCTCAAGCCATGGGACAACAACTGTAAATGTATCTAGGCTGCACATGGATGCTAATATGTGTTAAGGAGGATAGTACTGAGGCTTTGTTGGATATAGTCTTTCTGCAGTGATACATTACTTCCTAGAGCGTTGCTGTTATCTCCTTTGTCCAGTCAAACCAGAGTGTATTATCTTGAGTAATAACATCTAATTCCTCATTTTGGAGAATTCATTTTTGAGAATTAATTTTAAAAAGGATTCGCCTGAGCCTAAAGGATATCCTTAAGTATGCTCTGAAATTTGAACACTGAGCAATAAGACTGATAAGGGCATATGTTGTGTCAGATAATGTCACATCTTTGACGGGAAATAAGAAGACAAAAGACTAAACCTTCAATCACAGGAAAATGGCATTATCCAGTGTAACACATATAGTGACATATATTCCTTAGTTAGAACACAAACCAAACAGCAAACGGATATTTTCCTTGTTAAACACATGAATGTTTTTTCCTAAGTCCTGTGCTGTGGTCCCAAGCATGTACATGCACTCATACACACATGAACTCTCTGACAGATAGAGTGGGCAATCCCTGAGACATACAGGATGATTCTGTTTCAGCAATGAAAGCAAATTTGTTGTTTGTATCATGATTTTTTTTCCCTCTCTGCTTGGCTTCTATCACATCTGGGCAGTCTGGTATTTGTTTACTAAAATACACGGTGTTGTGTGTCTGGAAACGTATTCTCTAGACTTGCACCTTATAAAGTGCTTTTTTGTTTGGCTTTTTTTTTTTTTTTTCATTTAAAAACCAAAATCATAACATTGATTATTAAAAATTTGAACATTTGAAGCACATTGAAAAAATTGACATTTGTTGTTTACATACGAGCTCCTTCAGTTCTGATTCTCTGTGATGGCATGCTAGGTTCTCCTGTCCCCAGAGTGTTTGTTGCTATTATCCGGAACTCATATTCCATCCATGGGATTAAATCGATCACGGTAGCAGATTCCATATTTCCTTCAATATCCGACGGTTCTAAAAGAAGATAAGAAATTGCTTTAGAAAACAGCATTTTTACAATAAGGTAAGCAAAAATTGGTTTATTTTGGCAAAACTGCCACTATTCTGCAACCACACGTAGCCAAGTGAAGGAAATTTGGTGTTTTATGTTAGGGATACCACATCTTACAAGGAGTACCCATGGCAGTGACTGGAAATTTGGAAACTATGACACAATCTTGGATAAACCGTTACAGACTTGTAAGATTTAACTGGGTGTGAACTAGAAAAAGAAGCATGTGTACTTATGTTATGAGGTATCCTTACTAATTACATATTGTAGTTGTAGAATTCCATTTTACCTACAGACAAATTCATTGAAAAACCTGAAATGAAAAACCAGTAAAATAGAAATTCGTTTTACAGACAAAGGCTAGATGTGAAATGTAGGGTTTGATCAGTTGACAAAGAGTGGTTTATAAAATGTGGTCATATTTTGGTGTGCCTTATTAGTGAGCATGCTACAACTTGCTGTCTGATCCCATAATGGTGCTCTTATAATACCTGTGAAAAGACTTATTACTGTCATGAGGATGAGCTTCTTTACCATAAATAAAATGCATAACTCACAGAGAATAGGGCTTGTTTCTATAGCTGTCTGCAGCTACAGAAAGACAGAGGAATTGCATTTCTTGCAGGGGTTAAGAGGTTTTTTTCAAATTTAGAGTCTTTGGTTCAGAGGGAGATGATAAATGTGACATTCTGCACTGGGAAAATAGCTGATTTAGAATTAAAATATGAATGCAATGGCTGAAAAATAACCCCAAAACAGGCACACCAGCGTAAGCACTAGATGGTGACATAATTTTCCTCTACCTAATGTTCATTAATTTTTTCATTACAGAATGAAGGCCTGAAGGAGAAAGAAGAACACTTTCCATTTTCTTTCCTCCTGCCCATGAGCATTCGCTCATCTTTACTCAAATTCCTTCTCTGTCCAGTCAACAGAGCCATTGCAAACCTCCTATGGCATCCAAGCCACGATATAAATTTGACATTCTTTTTCCTGTGATACTTTGAAGCTCTTCGTTTAATCTTCCTGTGCCAGAAATTCTCAGAATAATTCTGAATACTCAACACAATGGGAGTCTTATCCCTGTGACTGGAAAGATCAACATAAATGTAAACAACTTCTTACATAACCCATTCATACATCTTTCATACTGTGAAGCAGAGTATGCTTCTTTCATAAAGCAAAATTGATATTATGCAACTTGAGATGAATGATTTGGGAATAATGATAGCAGCGATAATAACAATATTTACAAAGTGCAATGCCAAAGTATATATTTTTTGTTCCACACATTGAAAATCAACAGGATTAAATGATAGCCTAAATGCTGATGAGAGATCAATTTGGACTGTTCCTCATGGTTCTTTCATATGAAAGTGAACACTGAGCCAAACTGGGAGGAGCCTCGAAATTGAGTAAAAGCTTGCAGTGGTGGCAGTGATGGTTACTATGGTGATTTTACCTTTTTTTTTTTTAGGGAATCATCTATTAAAAAGCTACTCAAGGATGGCTCAAATGTAAAAGCAATGATTTTGAAAACACCAGAATAGTCAATTTCAACTTTTCAGAAATTAATAATTTTTCTTTCCTACTCTCCCTTCTCAAAAGAGGAATTCAGCAATCTAGGTTTCTCCCTGCCCTACTTAATATATGAATCCCATTCAGCATGCTATAGGATAAGACTCAAAGTCTGACTGCATTTCTCATTGATTATCTCATTAATTCTGTGAAGCAGAAATTCAGAGATGCAGGGAAGTGCATCCCATCACACCTATAGCAGTGACAACAGGGAATCTTCCTGAGAAGTGAGACAGATGTGTTCAAGTGGCTGCTCTGAACCAGACAGATCAAAGATCTGAGTCCAACATTCGTATTTCCCACATACATTTTTCTAGTTCCAGTAACACAAAGCACAAAAGGAAGCAGCATGAGAGCTGTCACCTCCTGTTCATAAATTACTCCTCTGTATTTGTGTAGTCTCATTTCTTCCAAATTATTTTTTTTTTAATTTAAAAGAAGAAAAAAGGAAATAAAACATAATTAAGCCTGAAAAAAACAGAGATTAAACTAAAAGGCTCCTCCTTCTTGAGTATATTGTTATTGAAGAAAATCATCAGTTATTTGAACAGCTCTAATTTATCCATTTTTTTTTTTTTTAAGTTCAAATAAAAATATTTTACAGAAACTAATAAACAACATTTAAGAGATAGGAAGGGACCGGGGAACCTTATCGTTTTATTTTCCATGCTACTTGAATATAAGTCATATGAGAGTACTGGCTGTGGGAGGTAATACATACAGTAGAGATACATATACTACGTATTCAAGAAGATGATGTAAGGCAGTAGGGGTTGTATTTTCAACATCATACCCTAAAAATGTAACAGATTTTCAGGTCAATATGTCAGTCTATTTCTCAGATATCTATCTCCATTGCTTCGAAAGGACAACTTAAATGAAAGCAAATAGTTGAAACTATTAATATACTTAGTATTTAGAAATGCTGAAGATGTGATGCCATAATTTTACTTGAGCTATAATTTATTATGGTGGTGTGATTAATTATACTGATAAGACAGTTCTGTATAGGTTGTGGTAATGCCATAAAGCATTCAAAGATACTAGTGGTTTAAAAATAGCTTGATAATTTATGCATTTATGTTAAATCTTGCAAAGAAATATACATTAGCATGCCCTGTGTTCATGTAGCTGACACCAATTATGTGGCACAATGATGACATCCAGTGGCTAGAAGGACAATCTTAGCTATTTTTCCCTAGCAGTGCCAGTTTTAACACAACTGGACCTCAAACAAGCAAAGCTAACCAACTTTCTGCATAAAAAATATAAAAATGAAGACATTTATCTGCCATCCAAATTAAACTGAAAATATTTTTTTTATGATTCTAGTATGAGATGTGGAATGTTTCCAGCAATGAGAAAAGAGGTAATAATCAAGTAAAAACCCTGGCCTGTTCTTTTCCCTATTTCTTGATGTTCAGTTCAGGCTCTCCAAGTGCTGGGAACAAACCTGCTGACAACACAGTGACACTACCTGCTCCCAAGCCCTGTAGGAGACATTAACAGCATCTCTGGCTTCTTTTTATTGTGCCTATTTTTTGAATAGCAAACTTTATAACTTCTGGCATTGCTCTTACCTGTTTTGGCATCTTTCCACTCTTCAGATAGAAATGTTTTTGTCTGGATAGTGTATTTAGAAATAGGGCTATGATTGTCTGTTCCACGACTCCAGGTAAGTGCTACAGCAGTGTCTCTAATGTCTTCTATTCTTATACCACCAGGAGGGCCTGGAGGACCTGAGGAAAAAAGTTCAATTAAAAAAAATAAATATTCTGAAGATGAAAGTTCACAAATTCCCTGCCCTTTATTTTATGCCTATGTAGTGAACTTACCATCAGATTCAAACTTCCTACCCATACTTACTAATGTAACTTGAATGACAGCAGAAGTAGGCAATGTTTCTCTACAGTTCAACAAGAGCCCTCCCACAACAAGAATTCAAAATTCCATGCCAAAATGTGGAATCTACTACACCCACTGAACTAACAACAGCCTTGTGAAGTCCATGGGTGAAATCAAACCAGTTCTGTGCACCAGAATAACCCCACAAAGACCAACACCAGGGAACTGAGCTGACAGCACTAGGCTGTCAAAGGAAAAACATTTTTCTCCTAACAGCCATTCCACATCTCCCCTTTCAGTCTTGATCATCAAGAAAACCTATAAAATAACTTCCGAAGAGTTTTTTAGTTTGTTTGTTCAAAAGATAGATACTTGCAAAAATTAATTTCAAAATTTGTAGCTCTACTGAATACAAAAAGTCATGAACTAAACAGATGTTGGCTTGATGCCACATTATTATGATCCCAACACACAACTAACTCGTTGCACATAGCAGTTGCTTGTCCTGAACTAGATCATGGTCACATCTCTTGTTTTTCAAGTCTTAAATACTATTTCTGCTCAAACCAACTACTTAAAATAGCTATGTTAAAATACCAGCAATTATTCTCAATCTGTATTTGGCTTTAAGTTTGTTAATGGCACTGAAGAGACAGACCTCTGTCCCAAAAACTTGCCTGTTTTTTCCAAACATATCAGTAAACCTAATAAATGGTATTACAATTCTTCATCAAACTTCATCGGGTATATTACTGAACAATAATAACAGACAAAAAATGCTGGAGTGCTTGCATTTTTCTCAATGTATTTTTTTAATTTTAAAAAAATTCTGATTGCTTCTACTCCGTCACCCATACTTTGTGAGGGTAATTTTTATACTGATGCAATGATGTGACTTGGTCCCCAGAAGAGAGGCCAAAATGTGCAGATCAAGAGGCATAGGTCCTTTTTTCATAGACTAAAAAGCTAAGAGAGAGATGCAGGCACATACATATATAAGTGTAGGAATCTTCATCTGTAAAAGGCACTGAATGTTCAGTAAGGTGTGCTGAAAAACATGAAACCTACAGTAATTCTGTAACCCAAAGCTCAGTACCTACTTACAAATTTGGCCTACAGATATTTTCAGATCATTCTTTTCAGATTGTCTATTCTGGCTTTGTTATGCTTCTCTTTTCCATGATACACAGACATGATATATATCAAATGTTGTGTAAAAAACAGGGACAATGCAATAGGACTGTTACTATTGAGAAGTATTTTCTGACTCTCCATTCAGAGATAATAACATGCCAAAATGATTCAGCTAATTATCCAACCATCTGATTGAACAAGTCCCAAGGCATATTAAAAACCAAGATAAAATAACAGGATGTATTTCTCTGCAGTACTTATGGAGAAACCACAGAAAAGCAAAACAAAAACAACTCAAAAAAAAGAATGGAATGAGATTTCTACATCAAATCTAAACACAAGGCATGACAAATATATCTCTTGAGCTCTATTTTCTCCATGAATCTGTGCAAAAGGAATCTAATGAATTTAACCAAATCAAACCAAAATACAATCATATATTGCTGTTCCTCAGTTTCTATGAATTTATGTTCTAATTAGCAAGCCATTGAAGTTCCAGCTCCAAAAATGTTCAAATTTAGGCTGGTTACTTTAAAAATATAAATGTCTTTTCTTAAAAAGAAGTAAGTGTAACCACTCTCCACAATCAGTTGGCTTGTGGCCTATGACTTTAAGAATAAAATTCCTGGTTGTTTCTTCTCTTAAGATCCAAAAATACTTCCCATATAGTAACCTTGGAAAAATATACATCGGCTGACTACTGGATTGCTCCTAACCAGCTTTTATTAAAATTCAAATCTTGGCATTGAAAACTAAGCTACTAATTAGCTGTCCTCAGACATCCTTTTCAAGGTAAGGACTAAATCTGTTACTGCATGTGGAGACAGCTTCTTACTCTTCACAGAGGATGCACAAAGTAGAAGTTAAGGCTAAGGACTGATTTTTAAGATGGGGATTGCTGGTCAACTCTCCATTCTGGTAACATGCATATTTGCTAGCCTGGATCTAAGGATGGGTAGGTAAAGCCTGAGAGACCCATTTTGCTGCAAAACTGTTCACATCAGAAGCCCTCAAGGTGGAACCTATCCAGGTTCTTCAGTCCCAAGATCTTTCCTTCATTCTTTAGGAGATACCTCTTACAGCTTCTCACTTACCGCCGAACTTTCTAAAAATGGCACATCAGAAACCACCAAGGGGTACCTACTGGAAAGATAAGCCAGGACCCACAAGTAACCCCAGATTTGGCAGTTTATTCAACGAGGCAGAATACACAGGGGCTGAATACAACAGGCAGAGCCAGGTGCTGATATTGCAGTCCTGGGTACCACAGTGATGAGTCAGGTGCATGCAGGTGACAAACTACTGCATATATCCAAGCAGCCCATCCAGGAGACAAGATGCGTATAGCATGGGTCTGAAGCCCAACCATGAGGAAGGGCTGGAGACAAAGCTGGAAGAAGGTATGTCTGTAACTTAGCTCCAGTCAGGGCTGAAGGTCCAGAGCTATGCTAAATGGGGCTCCTGGGCAGTTGCATGGATGGGTGTTCTGGCTGAGGCTGGGCAGGACCATTAAGGTCTGTTGATACACCCTAAAATTTTTCAGTGTTCTAATATCACTAGCAGTTCTGGACATAACAGCAACTTTCATACACCTTGGACAATCCATATGAGCTGGTTTTTTTGTTTGTTTGATTTTTTTGTTTTTTTTTTCGTGCACAGACAAAATATCTTCCTGTGCCTGCATGAACAGTGGCTATCCTTTAAGCTCTGAAACCAGTTCTTTGTTTTCCTACTTTGCTGTTGCCTCTTCCTACTAATGCAGTGAAACTGTAATGTCACCTTTGTCATATTCCATCATATATTTAACCTTGTCCCTATAAGATACAGTCTTCCACTAAATGGTAGTGAGAATTACTCAGCAATAAGCAGAACTGTGTTGATCTGACTAAAGCCAAAATGTCAAGAAAAAAATGAATGCTGTTTTCTTTCACAACATAGCCTCAGAGAAATTATTCTTATTATAACTACTGGGTTGGAAGGATAATCAGAAGCTCAATAAGGCACCACATCTCTCCTTTTATTTTTAAAAGGAATTTCTTACACAATACTAAGGCACCAGAACAGACCCTTCTCATCTTTGCAGATGTATTCTGCAGTTTCACTACTTACCACATATGCTTTGACATTTCATTTAAAAATTGTGACATTTCACTGGCTGTTAATATCCAGAAAAAAATTAAATACAGAAAAATTCAAGTCCACAACATTCTCAGGTGACAGAAATGCAGAATCAGGGCACAAGCTACACTTCAGGTGCTGTAGACCTCTATAGTGTAACTGGAACATGGGGCAAAACATGACAGCAAAGCAGCCCCAAGTATAAGTTATGTCTGCTTTATACTGTCAGCATTACAGACCATTGATACTTCATAATGTGTTTGACCTGGAGGCACAAAACAGAGTAAAATCCCCAAAGGACACGTATTAATTCACATTATTGAAGCCGTGCATTGTAACAGATATTGTAGGACATCTTCCATATAAGCAAGCTCAGTGTTTTAGGACCTCAGTAACAATTACCTCCACCTAAAGTTCCACCTCAACATGACGAAGAATTTCTTTACTGTAAAGGGTTACAGAGCCCTGGAACAGGCTCCCCAGAGAAGTTTTGGAGTCTCCTTCTTTGGAGACTTCCAAGACCCATCTGGATACATATCTGAATCACCTGCCCTAGTTTTAGTCCTGCTCTGGCAGGAGAGTTGGACTCAGTAATCTTCAGAGGTCCCTTCCAACCCCTGACATTCTGCAGAATTCTGTGAATTAATAGACATGAATCAGTTAACAATCAAGAGACAACCTAAACTCCAAAATGTCCTGATGTCTGTAATATGAAAACTAGGTCAAGTAGGTCTAGTACTCTATACAATAACTTCGGTCTAATATTGTAAGTCTAGTGCTGTACATAATAACTTAATCCATAGAGCTTCAAGAGAAAAAAGAGAAATCTACTTTTATACAGTAGATTTATTGAAATGACACCTAAAATCTATTCTTAATAATGAACACTTAATTAAAGTATCTAAAAATGCCTTCCACATAAGGGAAATACCCATAATAAACCATTCTTCATTGATTTTCAGGGAAAAAAACATGTTCATTTAAACATTTAAATGTCTGGAATAGAATCAGTGCCCTGACTTTACATGCTTATGCACTCCTCATTTTCTCATTTCTTGCTGAGAAAGAAAACAGTCTAAACAACCTGAAACACTCTGCTTAACTAGGCGAAAACCAGCCCTATTTCTGGTTTACCTGGAGAACCTTACCTCTGACTACGAGGTCAGCTGAAGCCGAGGAGTTGTCAACAATGGTCTGAGCAGTGCAGGTGTACCTCCCAGCGTGACGCAGCNTAAGAGACAGACTAATTAGCTGTCCTCAGACATCCTTTTCAAGGTAAGGACTAAATCTGTTACTGCATGTGGAGACAGCTTCTTACTCTTCACAGAGGATGCACAAAGTAGAAGTTAAGGCTAAGGACTGATTTTTAAGATGGGGATTGCTGGTCAACTCTCCATTCTGGTAACATGCATATTTGCTAGCCTGGATCTAAGGATGGGTAGGTAAAGCCTGAGAGACCCATTTTGCTGCAAAACTGTTCACATCAGAAGCCCTCAAGGTGGAACCTATCCAGGTTCTTCAGTCCCAAGATCTTTCCTTCATTCTTTAGGAGATACCTCTTACAGCTTCTCACTTACCGCCGAACTTTCTGAAAATGGCACATCAGAAACCACCAAGGGGTACCTGCTGGAAAGATAAGCCAGGACCCACAAGTAACCCCAGATTTGGCAGTTTATTCAACGAGGCAGAATACACAGGGGCTGAATACAACAGGCAGAGCCAGGTGCTGATATTGCAGTCCTGGGTACCACAGTGATGAGTCAGGTGCATGCAGGTGACAAACTACTGCATATATCCAAGCAGCCCATCCAGGAGACAAGATGCGTATAGCATGGGTCTGAAGCCCAACCATGAGGAAGGGCTGGAGACAAAGCTGGAAGAAGGTAGCTGTAATATGAAAACTAGGTCAAGTAGGTCTAGTACTCTATACAATAACTTCGGTCTAATATTGTAAGTCTAGTGCTGTACATAATAACTTAATCCATAGAGCTTCAAGAGAAAAAAGAGAAATCTACTTTTATACAGTAGATTTATTGAAATGACACCTAAAATCTATTCTTAATAATGAACACTTAATTAAAGTATCTAAAAATGCCTTCCACATAAGGGAAATACCCATAATAAACCATTCTTCATTGATTTTCAGGGAAAAAAACATGTTCATTTAAACATTTAAATGTCTGGAATAGAATCAGTGCCCTGACTTTACATGCTTATGCACTCCTCATTTTCTCATTTCTTGCTGAGAAAGAAAACAGTCTAAACAACCTGAAACACTCTGCTTAACTAGGCGAAAACCAGCCCTATTTCTGGTTTACCTGGAGAACCTTACCTCTCACTACGAGGTCAGCTGAAGCTGAGGAGTTGTCAACAATGGTCTGAGCAGTGCAGGTGTACCTCCCAGCGTGACGCAGCTGAACGTTTTTGATGAGCAGCTCACCGTTGGATTTAATCTGTCACAAAAACAGCACTCTCTGAAGCTGGTAAACATCCCTGCACAGTTAGGGGATACCCACCTGTACATCTCTCCCAACTCATATATACAGTGGTTGCTGTTTCCAAAAAAAACATGTTTTCTTCAAGCACGGATCACCTCAAAGATACATCTGATTTATATGACAGTTGTTTAAGTGACTTGTTTCCTGAGGAGCTGCTACTGTTTACTGCACTTGAAAAAAAAAAAGATGTCTTAAAAAAGTAAATATTTTTTTTTCACCCTTTTACTATTTGAAGCCTTTATCCGAACATCAAATTTGGTCAAGAATTTTTCCATAAACATCAGTCAGAGCATTTTTCCTTTACTTTCACTTGCATTTTTATGCATGTGTGTACACTAAAACATCATGGAGTCCTTCTAAGAGAGTATGATACTCTTTTGCTCTTCCCTTACAAGTCTAAAGAAGTATGAATACTTTTATCACAGAGCCTTTTTCAGAGATTAAATAGAGGTACACCAAAGAGATACCGAAATGCAGGGATTGCAGAGAAATAACCATGTTCAATGCTCAACACTTTTCACAGCTGCTTAGAGGAAAGGACAGCCCCTGCTCTGCACAGGGGTGTTGGCAATGGACAGGACAATGACAGTAACTGGAACCAGGGAAGCAATTCACCGTTCAACAAGGCTAATACCCTCATCATCATCATTAGAGACCCTAATCCGTCCTCAACACTCTTCATCCCTGCTGGACTACTGGGAAAATAGGTAGCTACATTTTCACAGGCCTGTAAGGTCCACCATCTGCTGCTACCTGTGGTTCTACAAATAGGCAAACTGACCAAAGTATTTTTACCCTATGACACTTCTGTGAACCCACTGGGTAACTACATGTGGCCCTGTAAAACAAGGAGTAGAACAGAGAGTGCTGTACACCACAGCTATTCATAATGAAAAGCACATTTTATGTTGATGCTCATACAAATATTTAAAAATAACACACTTGAAATATTTTGCTTATCTTTCCTGTGGTTTCATTCTAGAAAAGGATTCCTACATTAAATCACAGGGTTATGCATGTATTAGTCTTAAAGGTATTTCAGAAAACCCCACAACATTATCTCCAAAATATATCTGTTGTCTTTCATGGAAGCTGAAATGTTATAAAATATTAACAGATGGATTTATTCCACACTCTACTGAAAGAGGTAACATTCAGACTCCCTAACTCAGTCCAGATTGTTCACAACTGTAATTTTTTTAAAAAACAACAAACATTGAGACAACTCACTGTAATCCTGAAACCTTCACAGGCAGGAGCAAAAGGGATTCAGATGCAAAATGATATATAATACAGAAAATGCTAAACATTTAGGTTTAAGAACTAGTGTCATCATTATAGAAAGTTCTAGGGAGCAGAGAATGCTTTCAATACAAGCTCAAATATTATGGGCTGTCATTAGTGTCTCTGCATTTAGACATTCTGAAGAAATGAAATAAAGTTATGTCATCCAGTTTATATTTCTAACTGCAAAGGAGGGGGAAAATATAAGGTTAAATCTTTTCCAAATGGTCTGAATCTGGAATGCCAGTTTAGGTTCTATATTTAGGGGAGATTAAAATAGCCAGATAAAACTATCCTTTTCCTTCCCAAACTCCAGTGAGGATTTTGGATGCCAGCTTCAAAACTGGCTGGCATAAAATTTCAGTAGAGACTGAAATCTGTTAACATTATTTTTTTTAAATTCAACATAAGTACTCACATCTTTAAGAAATTACTGAAGTAAACATTGATTGGGTAAAAGAAGAATCAAGCACACATGAAAGTAACAGCTTGATTCTGGCTACCAGTACTTCAGATGATTGCTAGGTAGGGTCAGAAAGAAATGTGGGTTTCTTTTCAATTTTTTGGCAATGCAAATGCTATTAACAATGTTCAAACAGATTAGCTGGATAACCAAACGATCCCATTTTCTTGATGTATTTCTCTTTTAGTTATTATTAAACTATGTCCACCTTGACACATATATTTATTCGCTCTGGATATATTTATATATATGCACATTTCACTCAAGACTAATATGACAGGGTTTTAAATTTTATTTGCCCAAATGCATATAGGATACAGGGATGAAGGGAGTCTGGGACAGTGGCATTAGTGTACAGGTTTCCCCCTGCCCCAGTTTATTCATGAGCACTTCCGTGGGGCTGCCTTCAAAGAGAGCAGCCTTGGAAAATCTGTGGGGAAAGGGGGAATACTGCAAAAATGAACACTGGCTGGCTGCCTGACTAACCCCGTGTGAGCCACAGTGGGCTCAGCAATGCTGTCTACAGCTTTCAGGAAGAAAAAGCAGTGGGAGCATCAGTACTTCTGTGGGAGCAGAAAGGATGGCGACCTGCTCCTCTGCCCTCCAATAATTACAACAGTCTCTACAGAATTTCAGACTCCTGGATTTTTCAGTTGCTGGGCTTTCCTTACTTTGTTCTTGTTCTTTTTTGGTTTGCTTTGTTTTGTTTTGTTTTAATAAAAGAGATACACCATTCTCTGTTTTAGTGCTGTGTATAAATCTTTAGTTCATTAAGACTAAATGTCATCTCAGGAAGAACCATACTGGAGCTCTGATCACTACTTGCACTTTGAGCTGAAAATAAACATAGGCAAAGGTTGTGCAAACCAATAAGGTTTAGGAAAAATTCCTAAAATTATAATTCCCATAATCTTATTATTACTTCAATAACAAATTATTACAAATTTGGAATAATCTTAGCTCTTACTAATTCCTGAGTAAGCACTTTAATTAAAATACTTTATTACATTCATTAATGATATACCCATATATTTGCTCTAAGATTAATTTTCTTTATGGTAACTTGATCTTTAAAGCTACCTGATGAAAAACAGAGGAAAATGAAGCATAATTTAAAAATAAACAACACAGAGCTACAGTATTAACTTGTTGATTCAGAAGCTCTCCTGGACCAAGATTTTATGTAGTTGGTGAAGAAGCTTTCCATACCTCAGAAGCAGCCTACGTTCTTGGTGGCAAAAGAAGAGCTTACAGAGCACATAAAGAGCGTGGGCATCAGCAGATTCTGTCCACAAATTAGATATGAATGCACTGTATGTTTTTATTCAAAAGCCTCAGCTTGGTTGGATTTAAAAATGCCTTCCTTAACTCAGAAAAAAAATGAATCACCGACTGGAAATTGTGATAGCAGTACTCAGGGATGTTCCAAGGGTAGCTGTGGTTCACCACTCAGTTATTTACCACATTTCAAGCAAAAGACTTTGATCATATCAGCCCTATATTTATGCTTTAATAGTGATGTCAAAAATAGCATTGTATGACCCGTCTCTAAGATTCACTATCCTCTTTTGACTGTCACTTTTGCCAGTGCACCTAATTACTAGGAGCCATCAGAACATGCCCCTGTGCAATCAAAAATAATTTGCAGGAATTTTGACTGAAAGCAGCATCCACTTCTCTTGGACCATCAGAGACAAGAAAATTTATGTTACTAAGCTTACAAGCCCTTTGTAATAATAAACCTCACTTAGCAGAAATAGAAGAACCTGGTAAGCAGAGTCAGTCTTTTTTTTTTAAATTATTAATTTTTTAAAATTCAGGTTTGAAAATTAGAAACCTGAGCTTCAGAGGTATTTAATACACAGTGGAGCTAAGATGAAAACAGAATTGATAATCAGAAATGTGGAAGACATGGTATTCTTGGTGATGAGATAAGCTTTTCCAAACCTGATAACAATTTAAAGCATCTTTTTCTATTACTGTACCTAAAAATATTAACTCTAAATGACTTCATGGGAATTACTCTCTTCCTGCCAGGAGAGGATCTGCTTTGTGGTGTATACAAGGAGAACAGAGAAACCAACAGCTGTTGGTGCCTGTTCATGTAAATGTGATCACACCTCTCTTCCTGATATTGAGATCAGAGATGAGATGGGGACTACAGTGTAGTTCTATTATCTCAAACCTGTCCACAAAAGATCTTACCTCATTTTTTTTTTCAGTAAACCATAGCTGGCAGAGAAGGGTAAATACAATAAACCAGCAGGATAATGACAAAGAGTCATTCCCACTGAAGAATCTTTTCCTTCACTGAACTATATTTATATATAAAGGAAGTACAGTGCTAATTCTACCCTTGAAATGTGGACTGGGAAATATTTCCAACAAACATATTATTCTTCCACATTCAGCATAGTGTTGAGGGTGACTGAGGAAACAATGTTTTGTACTAGCATCCCTGTGGTAATACGCCTTGTTATTTCATTTCCAACAGCAGTTAAAAACCCTAGGTACTTGTTCATATGTATTCATGGCTCACAACTTTATGGCTGATGACAAAAATTCACAATACACTGCAAACTACAGTCCTCTGAGTAGTGATGACACCTGGCTTTCACAGCTCCTGCTACCTAACTAGTGCTGGTACACGGATTTTGATATTTTGTGAAATCTCACAAGCACACAAGGTTACAGCCAACTGATTTTGCAGTGTATTTTTTTTTTTAATTCCCCTACAGAAATTGGCATGTCTTGATCCTTTAAATAGACTACATTTCTTCATGCTGGAAATAGCACTGTGGATTAATAATAGGTTTCCTCAAAGGCTTTGGAGCTAATTGCTCACTGGTTTCACCCTCAGCACTGTCTTCTGCTTTCCTTCCCCTCCTTCCACTTAACCACTGACTCCATCCATCTCATTCCATGCTCACTACATTACCATTAGGCCCTTGCCTCTGAATTTTATCCCAAAGCTAGACAAACTACGTGAATTCCAACTCACTCGTGCTTGAAGTGTCTCCCTAATATATCAAGGCATTGAAAGCAATGTACTGAAAACAGTGCCTCCAGAGAGTCCTGGGACTCTTCTCCAGAAAATAAAAACTACAGTAGCACAGTTGATTTGGTTGTCTATGCCTCATGAACAACCACATGACCCCTCAATATATTCAACAAACTGCACTGAATGAGCTCACTGCAGCTGTCACTCAGGTTTTCTTCCAATCCAGACACAATCTCTTTTTCTCAAGCCATATAGAGCCTTCCTCCTTGTCAGTGTATATCTGAACTTTCCTATCTAAATGTTTTTCTCCAGTTCTTCATTTCTCTTCCTGAACTTTCCATTCATTTCCTGTCATATAGCTGTAGCCAGATTCCACAGTCTACACGGAAGATTACCAGGGAAAGCAGTGAGAAAAAACTACAGTTAAAATCTTGGTATTTTTTCTGATGCAGAAAACTGTGCAGGGAGAGACTTAGACACAAAAACTAAGTGTCTACTCAGGAATTTGTTGAATTAGGAGCATGCACATCTTTGTCTGCCACGTCCAGCCAAGGAACTGCAAATTACAGTAATTTACAAAAAACAAGTAGGTATTAAGCTATACTCTAATAGGATTTTTACAGTCCAACATATTCACTGCAGCTTACAAAACCATCAATCACTTTTGGAGAACTTCATTTTTTGGCAAACACTGTCTCCAATCTAGAATTCATCTCACTTATTGTAGACATGTGGTATGGATCTTGGTATCCATGCCACCTTTAGGAGATGAAGTGAAGAAACAGGCCCTTCTACATGCATTATACTTTAACCTAAAGTTACTGTCAGGCCACCCACCTCTAGAATATTATGAATGTGGTCTTACGAGACTGCAAAGCTTTCTGTACTTTAGTGAGGTACAAAGTAAGATAAATTGTATTTGCATAAGGAAAAAAAAAAAAAAAGCTGTTGATAATCCAGTCTACAGTATTGTAAATTAACTGTGTGATGGTTGCAGAGACACCAGAGCTAATTAGGCACGAACAACCTGCATTCAGAAGTGACTTCACAGCTAAATAGAGCCTGAGCAGTGTTCAATACTGCCTTTAATACAATTTAAATTTTTTTACGTACGTAAGTATATGTAAAAAATCACACAAGTCAGAAGGATCTCAGGTTGTGTCTTGTCCAACCTCCTTGCTCAAAGCTGGATCAACTGGAAGAGGTTGCTCAGGGTCTTCTTTTGTCCAAATATTTTGAATAACTTTTTGCAGGGAGAATCCATAGCTTCTCTAGGCAACCTATTTTAATGTCTGACCACCTTCACAATGAAAAAGTTTTCCTTATGTTTAATTAGAATTTTCTGGTTTTCAGCTGCTGCCCATCATATCTTGTCCACTTACTGGGTGCTAATGAGAAAAGTCTGGCTCCATCTTCCTTAGTTCCCTCTCACCTGGTGTTTATACATCGTGACAAGGCCCTCCTGACCTTTCTCTTCTGGAGGCTAAATAATCCCAGCACCCTTGGGCTCTCCTCATATGTCAGATGCTTCAAGCTATTTATCAACTTAATCATTGAGAAGTGAGCAGAAGGTTTGGGGTCATGCATCTTTCATTCTTCTCCTTTTACAATAGGAATGGAATGACTGCTTTCTACATCTCAACATTTTTTAAATGCAAGATGTAAATTTCATAACAAAGCAAACAAAGAAACCAAAAATCTTTGCGTCACACACACAAAAAAAAACCAAAACCAAAAATTAAACAAAAAAACCCAAAAAACCCCCCAGAATTCCAAACTTCTCATAATTAAGAAAAAATATTGTTGTTTTTTTTTTTAAATTATGCAACGTCCCACAAGTTTCTCTTATAAATAGTCTTGATCACTCCAAATTTTGCCCCTAACATTTTGGCATTCTGTTTTTTCTTGCCTTTATCTTGTTGCTGTAGAGGAGAGGGGAACTCAGTTTCTTGAGTGGGGCTCCACTGATAAATTATGATCACAAAACAACATGAAGTCTTACAGCTATCTGATGTAAAAATAAGGATAGTACCTCAAGAACAGAACTTACAAAGCACTTCAGCAAGGTACTTTAAATGATCCAGATACTAAATTTTAAGGTGATGCAGTTCTGCATTTTGAAAGGTGTGGAAGAGTCTCAGGTACCCAAATACAGTTACTGTTATCTCACTGATAACTTACTGTTATCTCCTGTTATCTCACTGCTATTATGAGAAAATGTGATCAAGGAACGAGTCAATTGTCTCTGTAAAAACTCATTGTCTGGCCTTATGTCTTTTTCCATCATCACTTCCTCCTTCTTTTAATTCTTACAAAAGAAAATCTGAAAGCCAGACAAGTTCCTGAACACTTGTTCAACAATTTAATTTACTTATTAGAGATAAAATGGGGAGAAAAATATCAGGGTTTCAGGTTTACTGATATTTTATAAGACAACTAATAAACAATGTAGCAAACACAGGAATAATCATGGAATGGAAAGTATTTTAAAATGTATGCAGCCTATATGTGACTAAGTCTATTACAGCCTACATATTAAGCCTCTTCCTAAGTGTATGTACAGTTTTCTGACTTGAACTGGTTAAATTATGGGTTTCCTCTTCCTGATTATCTATACAAATGGACTGTGTGGCTCCAAAACTATAAAAAAAAAAGTTGCACACCTTCACATGTTAAAGAGAATTTTTTGTAATAAATGTAAAGGAATACACTTGTTTTGATTGTGTATATATATATCTTTAAAATCTATTAAAAGTAAGCTTTTCAGTCTTCTCACATACCTTACAAAAAACAGATCCCCACCTAACAAATGACTGAACATTACAGTTTTCCAGATTACATGAAGTTCTGTATCTCTACAGGACTTGAAAGGAAGTGTTAATGTTTAGTTCCTCAATCAAATAATCAGAGGAAAAACCATACATAAAGTCAAAAGCAATCAATTTAATGATAGGGCTCTGAAGACTTCATTTGACTCTTTGAGAGCTAACCAATTAATATATATATTTTTGTTTTTAAATATTAACACCACAAGAAATTAAAGCAGTACTGACAATGTTTTGATAAATGAGTTTTAGTACTAATATAATACAAATTTGTTTTGCCTTCAGCAAATGAGGAGGATACTAAAGCTCCCATTTAAAGAAAGAAAACTTATGCATGTATTTACATGAATTTCATTAGCATTCCATTATCTGTATGTGACAACAATATTAGCACTATTCTGAGAGCTGAAATCCTGCAGCTGTTGATCTGCATTATCACATACACTGAGAGACATTATCAGGAACACAGATGAGGATTCTCCATCAACAGGAAAGTACAGCACAGGGCACATGCATCACAGATCCAGTAATTTAAACATGCACGTTGGAATAGGGTTTTTTATTTTTTATGTTTGCAAGGGGTTGGTGGCAGCATTCCACAGCCTGAAGCCCAGCAGGGAAGGCTGCTGCTGTCAAATGCTGAGAAGCTCACACCAGAGAAAGCTCAGAAGCAGAGAAAGCCTCAGCAAACCAAACCTGCCACCCAGTGACTGGAGCTCAGAACTGCCAGACACTTGGAAGAGAGAGGCAGTAGAAAAATCCCTTTGCTTGCATAGGATGGAGAAAACCCCTTAATGTGAGAATAGGATACTAAATGGATGAAACAGAAATATAGAAAGTGCATATTCCTCTTAATTACATCCTATATAAACCTCTGTATTGGAGTTGTTGAATTGCTTAAACATTCTGCATTTGTTATTTTTTAAGTGTTGAATCACTGGAACACACACAAATTGCAGTTCCAATCCTACTGTCCCTCAGTCCTCAGTGAGGAAGACTGAGCTGCCTGTGGAAGAGCAGCAGAGATTATCTTCACTTGCTCTGCATTTGAAAGTCCAGAAAAAAGGGTCAGGAATGCAAACCAAGAAGCTGGTCCTGTTTCAATAATTTCAGTATTGACCCAAGTATAAAATGAGCTCAACAAACCAAGAAATATCCCTCGGGAAGATGGAGTTACACACTGACAAACAAATTAATTGATGTTTCACTCTAACTTACTTAAATTTAACTGTCTAAATGAATTAACAATTAGTCACTAACTCTTCAGCTACTTTTTAATCCTATTGAGTATCTATATTAATTCTTGAAAAATTAAATCTTCCAGCAGAAAAGTCAATGCCCATATGAAGTAAACCACCTCTTTCTCTCTCTCTGCAGACTATATGTAAAGACTGAGTTGGGCTAAGTTAATTTGGATTAAAAAAATGAGCACTTCAACAAAGTGCCACATGCAAAAATTGTTTTGACTGTTGCTTCTGTACAAGCAGAGATTTACATGTTTTATATTTCCTGACTCAACAAAAAATACACTGGAAATTGCTTAGTAACTTGCAAGTAACTTGAGTTTGAACTTAGACTTTCAGGAGGTTTATTGCAGAAAAGTTTATGTCTTTGGGTTTCAGCTGATCTTAGAGTACCTCTACTGGCTTGGTGGACAAGAATTTGTTCTCTCACTGAAAGAGAGCAGTGTGACTTCTTAGAGACATTTACAACTCAGCAAATGAGCTCGCTGAGGCAGCTCTGACTCTTCTAAGGACTGGTTTTTTCCAAATTAGACTAAAATAGCTATGCTTGAAACACCTTCTCACATACTGATAAACATATATTGGAAAAGAGAGAAGAATAATCTCTTGGAAATCAAGGAAAATCAAATAATATTGCCAGCCTAGGAGAAAGACTCCATAGGAGGCATGGTTGCATGGTACATTATTTTGAACATGAACCTAAAACTGAACATGGCCCCTGGCATTCCCAGACACTAAAGGCAACCTTTTTTTGTCCACATCCACAGTTCCTCTTAGAAGCACACACAAAAAGTACCTAAATCGGAGTTTTTTTGAATCATTTAGACCCAGAACAACATATACACATGTGAGCAACCACTCTGCATTTGTTGTTGAATATCAGTAAAATTAGCATGTGATTAGACACAACTAGGAGGGATTTCTAATCAAAGTCTTAATTTTCAATAAGCCTGACAGAAGACTGTTAGAAGAATCATACATGCAAACACATAGAATTCCTCTTTCTATGTGCCAAAATGAGTGTCTTTGTATTAACTTGTTTAGACTTCACACAAACTCTTCTTACTCAGTGTTTACAGACTATTTGACTCCTACCCACCAGCTGGCTGGGTGTCGTGCCAAATTCCAGAAATGGTGGTGAGAATAACATGGGTAAGTAAAAGTGAATGCATATGCATACATTTTTTTGGCATAATTTGAACCCTGTTTATGATTGGGCTATCTTCTTACCAGTTGTATTCACTATTAATCAGCGTGGCGTTTAACTGAGGCACCAAAATATGTCAATTTAGGTATCTGACTTGAGGTATCTACCTGCAAGTTTCTACAGGCCTGTAAGGCTTCTAAATTGTTATTTTATTTTATGTTCTTAGCTTACACCAACACAACAGAAAAAGCGAAACAGAAGAGACAGCTATTCACAATAAAGCAAACTAAGCTTTCACATATTAGATAAGGATCTGTAGTATCTTACCATAACATTCCTTTCATAATGTTCGTGCTCTTTCTCAAAATCTATTACAAAGCCATTTAGAGACCAAATAAATGTCAGGTCTAATGTGGGATCATGTGATGCAATGCATTGCATGGTAGCATTCTCTCCAACGGTGACATCCACATTCAATGGAGCTAAAGTAATCCTTGTAGCTTCTGTGAAGTTAACAGTAAACAAGGAAAATTCCAGTAAATAAATGTTTTTTCAAACGTAAGCTCAGCTCCATAACTGTTCGATTATACATTAAACCACTCCCTTGGACCATAGGTTACATGTTGTTCATGCAGCTACATTTCAAAGGACCAAACTGAAGAGAACAAAGGAAACCTCTTACAATTGAAATGCTGAAGTTCTGTTTAGCTGTCCTTTGAAAATGGCTGTTTCAGTCTCTGAATCACATTACTATTCAAAGCTATTTTTATTTATTGAGTACATCTCAGGTGGAAAGAAGACAGATTATTACTCTTATGTGATTTGTGTTGCATCTCTTGTTTTAATTATAATATTCCTTGTGCTTTAAAACCTGTATTTTTAATGCGTGAAAAGTTCTACTCAATTGTCAGGCTTAGTCAGATATCCATCAGAGCATTGCAGGGACCAAGACTGTAATTTAGCTACTGAGAAACAGTATAATGGATGTATAACAAACTATGCAAATAGCCACATGTGGAAAGGAAAAGAAAACAATGCAACAAAAGGAAGAAAGCTATATATCCCCGGGAAATGTCTCTTACTATTACAGAAACAAAAAAAAAAGGAAAAAATCTCATGATTCTTGACAGAGAACTGTGTATATGCATCAAAATCATATAGCAAATTAGCAACACTGTTGTGGAAGAGACTGAATCACAGAAACCTATTAATTCTTTTTCAAATATTATCATAAAACAGAAAGCACAGAACAGTCAAGAAAACAAACATTTCTTGTCCATCTACCTTGGAGAGAAACTCTCCTCTGGACTCTATTCTAGTGACCTAAAACCTGCTTAATTGTGCCATATGGGAATGGCACAACTACTGGCTATGGAGCTATCGTAGAATGCATTTGAGCAACCTGTTAACACCTGATCTCTAAAGTCTTAGCTACAGACACAAGTTTAGGCTAGCTGCTCCATTCTAGCACTGTGTCTGTACATTCAGCATTTGGTTCTGCCATCAGTGATTTTCTAAATATTTACCTAAAGTACTCTATCAGTCTAAGAAGTGGACGAAAGAGTGGTCCAGAGGCAGTGAACATACACCATGTGGGAAAAAACATTTTAAAGTGCCTGTCAGATTCAGATTTAACTTTTTAATTTCCTCTAGTCATGTATTCTGAGAAGTTTTATGGGCCACAGAGTGTGATTGGGAATTCCACTTTCAAAGCAATGTTTCTCAACCTCCATAACTGTCCACTATGTGAAAACAAATATGTCATCTGACCCTTCTGTTTCTGCTGTGATGCGGGGAAGTTCTCTTAGTCTTTTCTTTTTTAGAATAATCAGAGCAGAATTCTCAAAAATTTTAAAATTCTTTACACCTGGTTTATAAACTTATACCTTATGTGTTTCATTGCGCAGACTGATTATGCAAATGTTCTTCCTGATTTTAGAAGGTATGATATGACTTGAGGAGCTGGAAATTTATTTACACAATCTTTCAAAATAATCAAAATGCCTGAGGGCAATATTAAGACATACAACACTGCAGAAGTTGATATAAAATAAGTGCTAATATTGAACAAATCTCATTAATCAAAAGGAAGTCTTACAATTCATTTGGTACAATAACTTGGTATAAATCAGCTAGAGAAATGCTTTCATATGACCAGATTATTCAGACAAATTCTCACATTAGCACAACAGTATTTTGGCATTGCTGTCACATCCAGCATAAGTTCTGGAACAGACATTAAAAAATGTATTTGATAAATGACTCTTCTGCTGTCAGTAATACTTGACAGACAGAGCTGTTCATAAATGTCATCTCTCTTGTCTGTATTTTGCAGTTATTTATTTATTTGACTTAAGATTTAAAATAAGCAATTAAGCATATCAGTATTAAATCAGTAAATATTAATACTTATAAAGGAAGACATTTTAACAAAGAATCATATGAATATATGCTCTGTCTCACTAATTTAATGCATATTTCTTTATGTGCAATTCTCTCTCAGACTTGTTTACCCCAACAGAAGAAAAAATAAAAGAAGGGAGGTGACTAACAGTCCCATTTCTCTGAATCATGGCCCCCATATTGCACCTTATCCTCAGTGCTAAGCTATGAAATTTAGAGAATGCATCAAAATATGTCAGTTTAATGGATCTGATTTAATAAGCTCTTATAAAAATCAACTATGAAAATGGAGATACAGGCAGAGAACTGGTGCAAACATACACAGTTTCTACTAAGCAATATGCTTTAAAAGCAACGATTCATTGTTAATGAGCATTTAAATTAGAAAGAAAAGATATAAAATGGCTTGCAAAAGTAGTGCAGTGCTGGAAAAAAAGAGTGATTTTGACTTAAGGGATTCTAATTGAAAGGAACTAATGGAATTCCGAGGTTTACCTGTCATTTCTAGGACACCAGTGCTATTAGCTTTTCCTCGGTTATTTTCAGCAAAACAGGTGTAGCGACCTTCATCCAGCTTTGTGATATTGATAATTTCCAGGCTCCCATCATCCCATATACGAATGCTATTGAGTGCAAAAAATACAGCAAGAGAATTCAGCTATTTATTTTAGAAAGTAGGTCTTTCAGTAAGGATTGTAGTTAAATGAAGAAAAATCCCAAACATCTCTTGGAAGCTCTCATCTAGCCACCACATTTATAAACACTGCTCTAGTCAAAAGTATTTTAATAGACTGTGGCAAGATTAGATGCCTCACATTGTTGCAAGAGAATGTACTTTTAGTCACTTGAAGTAATTCAAATACTTTCCCTACACTTCTTAGAGTTTTTTGATTCAGTTCTGAAATGTGAACAGCATCAAAAAGAATGGTTAAAGTTGGATGCCCTATTAGCTATTTGGGTCAGCAATGCAAGCAACATCTTGGCATATAATTTTCCTGAAATTGCGTATTCTCCTGCCTCTGAAATCTGCAAAAGTGAAACCTAATCAACAGGATAAACATAAGGAATAATTTTTAAAATTCAGTGTCCACTGGCAGTCAATACTCACCGGCTCCCATTTACAAGCAACTCTGTTCCTTTGCTCCATGAAAATTTTGGTTTAGGAGCAGCTTTAGGCTTGCATTCAATGATTACACGTCCCCCTTTAGCTGCTAGGATTTTCTTCTTCATAGGGTTCAGTTCAAAAGTAGGAGGTGAAGCTGAAAGCAAAATAAACACAAGTACCGGTGTTAGTGATGTTTCTGCAAATACTTTTCTTTTTTTTTTTGCAACATGAAGGTAAATGAAAGAACTACTGAATTGTATGCAAATGTCTGTTATTCAGACTAGTGAGAAAATATCAATAGTGCAGAGATGTGATGACACGTAGATGGTGATCTAAAAGAAACAGGAAAAATCATTACGTAGTCCTGTGCTGTGTTACACCAGAAGTTTTTATCTGATGATTTCTGAACCTCCATCGAAGTTTAATCTAACAAGATCAAAGTCCCCAGAAATCAATAGAATGTTTCTCCCTTTCAAAGGCTTTTTGATCCATTCTGATAAAATTTATATTCCTAGAGCCCAACTCGATCATACTTTCAAATAATTGTTGGGTTACTTTTCAATGGTTTTAACTGCCCTCTAGCAACTCTAAGGTTTCTTCTTTGTCTTTGTAGTTTTCCGTTTGTCTGGCTGGCCTTAGATATACTCAGATGTACAAGAGTAAAGAGACATGACTGTAGCAAGCACCACATTCATGTATGTGAGGTCAGACCATTGCTTACTGATTTTCTCTTTATTTGTAACCAAACAAAAGAAAAAATGCTATTAATAATTTGCATCTTGGCATACCATCATTTTTAATCCTGCCAGCAAGCATGTGCACAGCTTGAGGAAATAGAGCTGTTAGTTAAGTCTAGCAATACAGGGAAAAACTCTGATGAACATCCACTTCTTACCACCACTGAATTTTGAAAATGTGCATGCAAAAAGTGCTTGTTTCGGGGTAATCTAGGCTGATACTGAGTAGACAGTAAAGGAATAAAGAAGAGTGGAAGATGAGGTACTGCGGTGCAATGGGTTGGGGAAGTTGAGAATTGTTTAGCTCTTGGGAAAGTCTGGAGATGGAAAGTACCCAGGGAAAATACTGCAAAGAAATTGCCTGTGAAAGCCACATCATACAGCCTGTACACCTGCTCTAATGACATCAATAGTAACGTCAGAAATTGTTTTAAGCCTGAGCACTCTGGATCTGAAAGGCAAACTTGCAACAGGATGCTACTCAGGATAACACAATGAATTAATAGCTAATTGCATCTGGTTGTAATGAGTTGTAGAGGCCAGAAGCAAAGAGGAGAGTGAAGAGGAATAGCTTCAAAGGCCTGGTGACTGAAAACATGGTTTCTAAATAAGAATATTTTGGCCCACAGTAGAGGGAGCATAGGCTAGCAAAAAAACCCCAACGCTTCTCAAGAGTTTTGTAAGCTTGAGAGGGTAGACAGCAACTCTAGGCACTTCATGTCATTTCTGCACTACCAGTTCCTCTGAGTGGTAAGAGCAGTGAGCAAACATCAGAAACAAACTGCAAACATTCTCCATAAATTAGTAACTGGATTTCTTAAACCCAGGTAGGGGGCTTGAATAAACCTCACCGCACTGAGATTATGAGAGGGTTCTTAGCTTTATCTTCACAGAAATCTGTTACCAAACAGTGCAAATATGACTGCTATCTTACTCAAATGTGAAATAATAAGTAGAGCAAATAATCCCACTGACCCACAATCTTCAGCTCAGCATTTGCATAAATAATTCCATACGCGTTTTCAGCTATGCATTGGTACATGCCGGCATCGTCAAAGGTCAGACTTTGCATCCTTAGTTCACCTTTCCGAAACTAGAACACAGAATCAATCAAACATCAGGATATACATATAGATTACATATGCTGAAGTATTCACACCCATACGCATTTATTCCATTTTTATTTTTATGGGTGTTCCCAAGAGAGTCCCTCACAAAACACTCAGGCATCAATGAGAGTTTCTTTTATCCATCCTACATTCCCGTCTTTGTAATGATGTGTTCACCATTTTTTAAAGGAAAATTTAGTGTTGATTGATATTTTTTTCTGGAAAAAATCATAGCTGAGAGGTACTAGACACATCTATTCTTCAGTCCTCTGTTACTATACCAATGCAAACCCTACTGATGCAGAAATAAGCAACAAGACATTAAATTCACTTTATGCACATAAGCTTTGTTTCACCGTGCTCAGACTTCAGTATGTTATATGTACATTGTTTTACAACAGCAAAAGGTCAAAGCAAAACCCAATGAGGTAATTTTTCAGAAGATTCTTCTGGGAGGTAGTATGAACTATTTTCTATCACTTTGTTTTAATATAAAAAGGAAATCTGATAAATCAAAATGAAGTACTTGATGCATTTAAAAAAACCCAACTGTATATAAAAATTCACAAAGTATGAAATATTTCGTAAATCACAAACAAATGTCAATAGTTTTTTAAACTATCATGCTAATAAATTCTGCTTTCTTGTAAAAATAAGGCTGAATAGCTTTTAACTTTGTATATGAGTCAACTGAAGTGCATGGAGTAGTGGAAGATTAAAAGAATATTATTTATCTTAAAAAAAGAATAGATTAAAGGGATCATATTTCCTGTACTTTTTTACTGAAAAACATTAAATCAGATTGTCTACAAGAAATCTTTGTTTTTGTGCTAAGTGAAATACCTAATTAAAAATTATCTGATTTAGAAACAAACTATACTCCCAAGGTAATTTAATTTTTTTTTTTCTCTTTTCCTTTTGGAAATCATCTTGTACCATTAACACATAATCTTCTTGTGCACTACTGGAGAATTACCCACTGCTTTTGCAACCAAATATTCAGATCTTGTCACTGAAAGCCAAGTTCAGTGGGGACTGTCAAGCAATTCAGTGGCTAAATTACTTTTTTTTGTAACAGCTACAGAAGATAGAAAACAGCATTGCTTTTTCTGGCTTAAGCTATCTCCCCATGGCAGATGGTGATGTCCCTGTTCTACTTCCAACCTCCCGCATTTTCCCTAAGACCCGCAGCCAAAACAATGCTGCCTCATTGTCTTTTTTTTGTTTGCTTGCCAAGATCAGTGTCACCACGGCTCAACAGATGCAGCCTTACATTGTGCCCTCTTCTATTCTCTTTGTTCTTTAATGGCTCAGCATACAGTATAAGTAATGGATATTGAATACATTGTTGAAATGCCTGGACAGAAAATCAACTTATTTTAAACAGAACAGCCAATGCAATAAACTGTAATTATCAAATGGTATTCATTTAAACTTCACGTCACTTAAAATAATGGAATTAATGCAATACTATATGGCTGGAAAAAGATGGAAAAGTATATGATGTGGGAGCATCACTGATCATTTAAGAATTATTCTTTTTCCTCTTCTCTCTACTGACTACATTCTTTCTTACATTTTTAGATACACTTGTGCTTTATATGATGAAAAGGATTCTTTTTAGAGAGACGATCACATTCATTTTTTTATCCATGGGAAAGGAAAGAGCCTTTACTCACAGAGGCCTTGAGAAAAAAAGGATAACCATCTCCTCAACGTGTGGTAAAAAGGCAAGCTTGTAACTCAGACCTGAATATTAAATAGCGTTTCAAAGAAATGCATTTCAAAACAGAAGACAAGACTGAGGTAAAACTGTAAAAAATAGATTTCCATGCCTAATGCAAGTGGAATCAGCAAATATTTGTATCTCTAGAATTAATTTTCTTTAACCTTTTAATAATGCATGCTTCAAAAAAAAACCAAACCTGTTTCCATCAGCTAACCCATCAATTTTGCATTGACTGTGGCAATATACTCACTGAGACACCATTCTTCAACCATCTAATCGTTGGAATAGGTTTGCCTGTAGCTACACAAGGCCAGTACAGGTCACTGCCTATATCCTTCTCCGTGTCATTGATATGTTCCACCCACTCAGGAGAGGCTGAAGAATAAAATACATGATGCTTTGTAAATATAACAAGTACATATTTGATTAGCATTACAATCTCTTAATTCCAGATTTTTTCCATGATACTTCGGAGGCCACACAAAGTAATGATAATGCAGAAATGTATCAGCACAAGAAAGAACTAAGATGTTTTTGTCTTACCACTTGGACTCATAATAACTTCAAACTATTTCTTATGAGAAGAAAATATGTAATTGAAATAATGCATCATGAATGTCCAAAGATACAGGATGCTACTGCTTTTGCTAATCTGTGGAAATTATTCAGTAAAGCCCTAAAAAAATTATAGTTATTACATAGAATTGTGCAAAATGATCTAGGAAAGTCTCCAAGAGAGTCTCCAAGAAAAGAGTCTTCAAGTCTCAAAGAGTCTCCAAGAAAAATATTCGGTTGGTCTAGAGAAGACATTTTGGAAATTAATATTGAAAATATCCCAGCTTTTACAAAGCAAACAAATTTATTTATTAACTTTGCCCATAACAACCTGTCACAACCTTTCCACACCAATTTTTAATTATTCCTGCTTAAGTTCAAGCACTTAGCTGAGGATCTAAACCCAAGAAATGGTCCATACAGTCAATTAAAAGAGAGAGAAATCTTCTGAACATAATTCAGGTGTTATGTATAAGCTTTTCACGACACAATGTTATGACACAAGTCTCAGCCAAGGAGCCACGTTACTCAAGATTATTCCAATATGAGCAGTAAAATACAGTATTGGTTCTCTCATTTAACCAGTTAAGGGAAAGGGACAGGGACAAAGGAATAAAAAATTAACTTCAGCTAGTAAGAAAGCAAAGACAGAAGAGACAAGTGGAATGAGGAAACAAGAAAGCATTAACATATCCATTGTTATTTTTTTGTTCCTTGCTTCTCTTTCACTTCAAGTACTCTAAATGTATTTAGTTTCCATTATGCATAATTATATCAATACTAATGGGAATTGCTGTCAAGGTGTATATACTGCTACCATAACCAGACAAACTGAGTAGGTGTTCAATTAATTAAATGTTATTCCTGCCACTCGGTGCATGATTTTCATTTTGCTCTGTTAACTTGAACAGTAGTATGTCAGGATGATGCAAGGAGTCAGAACTGACATCAAGTGTGAGAACAAAGATACTTCCAACATAAGTAAAAGCAACGTAGATCATGAAGAAGAAAACTGTTCTGCCTACCTTGTACATAAACTCTTGCTTGATGTTTATCTTTTCCTTTATAGTTTTCAGCTTCACACTCATAAAGTCCTTCATCTTCATACTGAATGTTGAAGATCTTAAGAACTGCACCAGACATGCTTATCTCAGCAGTGGCTGGCATGGGTTCAAGGTATTTACTCCATCTGAGTTCAGGAACCGGACTTGAAAAGGTACAGCAAAGTACAAATCAGCATGTTCAAGAACTGTCTGTTAAAGTGTAGACTACAAAAAAGTGTTTGATGATGAAACATGTTTTTTCATTCCCTGGAATATGAAAGCAAGCAGTGCTCTACAATAACTTTAAAACATACTTACTTCCCAAGAGCAAAACACTCCAGTGTCACATTTTGCCCCAGGAGAGCATACGTGTCCTTGAACTTCACCTTGATATCAGCAGGATATACTTTTGCACCTAAAATGAAAAGAAGAGATTCTCAGAAAAGGCAGGGCAGAAACCAATAGAGCTATAAAAACTTCAACAGTTCAAGAAAACTGTTCTTATAATTCTTAATGGTGAATAAATAGCTTGGCCATCCACGAAGTCTGATTTAGCACTGAACTTTTCATAGTGCAGCAGAACTGTTTTACTCAGTGACAAGTTTTCTTTCTCTGAGATGGTTATGCCTAATATTTTTTCCAGCACAATGCTTTAACATAAGCTTATTTACTTGCATTTGAACTGTGATGATGTACTGCACGTGTGGGTAGACAAAAGTCTGTCTCTATTTTCCACAGATGCTTTTACTAGAAGGAGTATTTTGAATTACTGTGAATTTACCCTCAATATTATCTTAGTAGTAGTATGAAGGAGCCAGAGCCAGCAAATCTACACTTAAATGAGGCCACAGGGATGTAAATGTAATCAAATCTACCTAATGGTGATCCCTGCAGGACTCCTCTTGCAGTTCTTCTAGATGAAGATCTCAGTGTGAGTATTGGCCATGGAAATTTAGATAAAGATCACTGATTTGTAATCACTCAAATTCAGTCACAGTTCTTCACTGTAATATGGGAAATTTAACAGATAAAAGGGGCATTGAAATCCTGGTGATGGATTTAAGAGGCTCTAGTGATTGGCAGCCTAAAATGGCAAAAGGGGACTTGGTTACCATTTGGAAAACATGCAGTTTTCATGAAGAGAAAAATTTAGTGACACAAAGTCACATGGGTGTCATAGGTGTCTGGCCATGAGACACAAAGCCCTTAGGCCACTGTTGGATAGGAAATTTCAACAGTGGAAAAGGATTTTCCACTTTCACAGGGGATTTCCTAGGGAGAAAAAAAAACCCCAACAATTTCTCAAACTGTTTATCAACTTTTAAATAAAGTTTCTGCTTCATAGTCATGTCCCTTTGAACAAAGGCCAAGATCAGACAAGTTATTAAGGATTTTCGGATTAATAAATGGGTTTATTACATAAAAGATAAGCGGATTCTCGGAGTGAGAACAATGTTCTCAACCATCCGAAAGAAAATTTGTGAATGAATCAAGGGAGATTTCCTTCAGAGAGATTTCATCAAGGATGGTAATGATTTGGACCTCTGTATGTGGACACAAAATAACATTGTGCAGTAGCCACTATAACTTGACATACAATTATCCTCAGAGACCTGAATGTAATTATGACTAAGCAAAATTAAAATACGCTTAGAATATTGCATGTACATAGTATTTCCAACAAATACTTACGGTCTGCCTGTGGGATGAGTGGAATAAATTTACTGAATACACTCTTAGTTATTGAAGGGCTGGACACAAAACACGAATAATTGCCCTTATCTGATGCTTCCACATTTGCAATGTAAAGATTGCCGTTCGTCTGTGACACAAAGCGTCGCTTGTCCAAAGCAATGAACACCGGGAACTCATTTAGAAGCCAGCGGTAACTGAGATCATCTGGAGGAAAATATTTACTAGTCAATATTAAAAAAAAAAGTACTACTATCTACTTAAGCCACGGACTGCTGTCTGCATATAAATCACTTCACCCTGATTTCTAGCTTCTTCATATCCAGATCTTTCCTTTAGGAGAGGCAGCTATGTCAGAGTGAATACACATGTCTCGGGAGTCACCTACACTGAACATTGGGGTACTGCTGCCAGCAGTGCAGATTACTGTGGACCCAGCTACAGTCTGCATGGATCCCCATGGGCACAGTCTTCCCACAGGAACTGGGGTGGGGTGGAAGGAGATGGGAAGCAGGGTCTTGCCCTGACCCAACTGAGAGGTTGGGAAGGCCTTGCCAGTGTTGCAGCTAGAGTATAAAAGCCAAATTCATCCATTATGATGGAACTTTAGATGCTTGAGGTTATGGACATGATCCCTGCAGAGCTCTTTAGCAGTTACTGCTCTGAGAATGGCACTTTCAGAGCATAAATCACCTCATCACAGTAATTTGTGTTGTGGTGAATTCATCAGGTGGAATGGAGCCAGGTCCTGTCCAAGGCCAGTAGAAAGGCCAGTGCAGTAGTGACACAGTGACAGTACTCAGATCTTTGGAATGGTAGGCCAAACCTCCCCTAAATGATCCAGATTAGTTTGAGTCATGCTATTTGTAGTATCAAAAACTGTTTCCTAATTCAAGAGTATCCTTTACATATGAACAACTACAAGTATATATTCAAAATGGAAACCTAACCTAAATGGGGATTATCAAGCTACAGAAAAGCTACTGTTTAAGTAAACTTAATGGATTTTTAAAAAAATAAATATTATTCTGTCTTGCTCTCTCCAGCAGTTGAAAATGAAACACACTTTGAGCTGGATTACCTGGGTAGTGGTAAGGGGGCTCACAAAGAAGCACTGCTCCAACACCTTCTCGAACTTTAACCTCATAGCGTTCCTCAGGTGGAAAGGGATCCAGATCTAGTTTAAAAAAGGGAAGGTAAGGAAAAATGTGGGATTTTTAGTTTCTATTCATCATCCTCTTGCCCTATTATCACTTAAATATTACATACTAATGTTCAGTGTAATTGTCCAGTACGCTAATTATCAACATTATGTTCATACAATCTGCCAGTTGGTCCCTCGGGACTGTTTTGGTTGTACTTTTTCATCTATTATGTGTATCAGTTCAACCTGAAGTATCTACAGCTATTGTAGCTTCTAGCCCCCTGATCATTCAGGACTGGAACCACTGATGTCTGCTTTATGTAAAAACCCAAATATTAAATATCCTTTAAACTGAATCTTGATGTTCTCTTCATTAGTAGGAAATACCAACCTTATCATCTATTCATTCCAGAAAATATACTGTGTAAAACACTAAGAGTAGATCAATCATTATATGATTTATCACCTCATTACAGTTGGAGTTTGCTTGACAGCATCATAGACTGGTTTGGGTTGGAAGGGACCTTAAAGACCATCTAGTTCCAATGCTCCTTCATGGGCAGAGACATCTCCCACTATATGTGGTCCCACAGTCCAAATACTAGCAGAAATGAGAACTTTTCACATCATTTCTGATCTTATACAGTAAGGAGTGAATTCTGCTCATGGAGGCTGCTGAAAGGTAAGAGGGGCACTAAGCACTTAACATCAGGATAAAGGACACACAGAACTTTGTGAATGGTCACCAGATAGGAGTGGATTCCTTTTTTTTTTTTTTTTTCCTCTGATGAAAACATACACCCAGGGAAAAAAGCATTTTAAGGCAAAATAAAAATCTCAAATTCTGTCTTCACTTGGTGAAATGCTACACTACTCTTTATGTAGTACCTCAGTTCTTTACAATGAATGCATTTATTGACAGTGCAGGTCTGTGGATATGCATGTGTTCCCAAGACCAGTTCATGCACGTCTGAAGCTGACAGAAATGTTCCCCAGAAGGGTCATCATAGCCTAGGAATGCCAGGCTTTCCTCCTGCAGGCATCCCAGTTGTGTTTGCATGGCAGCAGAGCCTTATCACGATATGCTCCCATTTGCATCTTCTGTGACTATTTCCCTTCAAGTTCTACCATCATTTAAAGAGAGTCTGGACATTATTACCTCAAGATCTGTCTCCATAAGTCTCTTCAATTAAGAATTTAATATTTACTAAGAGGATCATCATGTCAGCTGAATGCTACAGAATCAAAAATGCTTGCAGAAGGTATTTTGTGTTCTTCTCTGCAGACTAAGGCACTTGAGGTACTGCTTTTACAGAGCAATACGGCTACAACACATTTTATCAGGAGACACTGCAGTGTAAAACATCAGGCATTTCAAGCTAACCATGTTTCAACATTTTGATGTAAATACCAGCTTACATCCAAAGCTCAGGGTGGCTTCACTGCTTCTGACAGTTCCAAAGATATTTGACACTACACAGACGTATTTTCCAGCATCCCTTGATTTCTCTGGATTATTGATAACAAGTCTGCCTCCCACCATACTGTAGCGATCCTTGGTTAAATCAATATCCCAGTTGTTGAGTTTCCACCTAGTAAAAAACCAAAAAACAGACATAAGATTTGGATCAGGAAAACAAACATGGTAAGAAATAATATTTGAAAAATAACTAAAAAATTACCATAAACTTTACAGGAAGTTAGCAATATGCTTATATATATATATATATACTAAGTTTCTCTTAAGCAAGAGCCATAATTTGATGAATTTCATAGGTCTTCTAAAAGTTTCAGTCTGCTGACAGTAATTACTGTAAAACCTCGCAGACAGGTCGCTGAGTAACTGTAATTTTCACTTCAAAGATTACGAGAGGAACTCAGTGGACCACGTCTGGCCCTTACTGACTTCTAATGACTCCAACAAAGTTGCTCACCAAGCAGTGGGGACCAGTACCCACGACTGATATCCACGGTTCTGGTATTGTGCCCACAAGAGGGAGCCCAAAACCTTCTTTGGAAGGAACCGCACGTTTCCTCCGCATGAACAGGAAAGATGTGACCAAATACATTTAAAGATCTTAATATCACCTCAATGTAAATTGTTTTTTTTGTAACAAGGGGAAGACAGGTATTAGTGTTTGAAAGTGAGAGAGCATACCCTATGCGTTCTGTCCTTACTGAAGATGTACTGAAACACACAAAATACTTTGGAAACTGGAATTGCAATCATCATAGGAAGAAACAGTAGAAAAAGTGGTATTGAAAAGCAAATAATTAAAAATGAATGCAGAATTTTCAGAATTTTCAGGATGCAGTAAATAGAATTTCGGTTTTAGAAGTATCACTTCAGTCCTGTGATATATAGCATATGTCTGTACAAGAAATAATAAATCTCCTGTTGAGAAATACCTAGGAATAACTCATGAGGACATCTTATGCTGCAATGAATAGATTAGGATAATATTGCATAAAACATGTGACTGAGGAGTAAGAAATTAAAAACACATTAATTTTTTTCTTCTGAATTTATTAATTTAAAATCAAAACACAATCATATTTCCATTATAATTTTTTTTTCTCTGAGTAAAGTATTATTTATGTTAATTTGTAAAAAACCCTACTCTGTAGTATAAAAAATTAACCTTAATGAAGATATTCAAGTGACTACACATCAAGAACTCTGGAGATCTGCTTTCTCAGACCTTGCCTCTTAAATGGCAGCTGCTCTATTCCACAAATCTGTGTTTGTGAGGAGTTCCACACACACAGGCAGTTCTCACTAGGTTCAGCTTCACTTCTCACATGCATGGTGCCCCACATACATGAAAAAGCAGAGTAAGATGCCTCATGACACCCAATGGGATGCACTGAATTTTAAAAAAGTTGTCTCTTTACTGAGCTGGAAACGAATCTGTTTTTCCCATAAATTGCCTTGTAGTTTGGAAAGGTGTATTCATAAAATTTGTAGTTATCTATTATTCCTCTTCTCTTTTTTCTGGTCTGAGTTTCTTCCAGCTGATATGTAAAACTGCAGGAATATACATATAAAGATATCTACAGATGAGTTAGGAACAATCCAAGGGTTATATCTGAAGAAAGGCTATAGAAAGAGAAGTTTGATGAAACCTGTGAAATTCTAGAACCCCAGCAGACCAGTGAAATCTCTAAAGATGGTAGGAGGTTCTACAGGAAAAGGTCACTGTTAATCACCAGCATGTATTTGCATAAAAAGTCATTTCAGGAGCAACAGCATAGTAGGCTGAGGTCTGTGATTTGCAGACAGGACTAGGGACTAAAGAACTGTCTTTTCCCCATGGAAGTAGGTTTCCTTTCCTTCCTTTAGAAGGCTCCAGCAATGGAATAGCAAGGGTTAAGAATTATCATATAACAGGAGAGTGGATTAATCCTTAACAAACAGTAAAAATAAGAACTTCTAAAACAAGACTAGGAAGGTAGTCAGAGAGAATTAAAGTAGCAGTAATGACTGTCTCTGAACCAGGAGAATTTTGGCTCATGAACTGTTGAAGGGCTAAGAAATGAAGATGATGCATTGAGGTAGACTAAAATAATGATGTCAGGAAATAAGGAAAGTGGCCTTATCCTGTATTGCAATTATCACATCAGCTATCAGCAATAACAGTCACATCCTCTCCTAGATGGAAGAGCTCTGGAGGTGAGAGGCAACTCTTCCTGAGTGACTTCACTAGGTCAGATTTTGCAGAGCCCATGACAGATAATGCTAAAATTTCTGTAGAGTCTGTTGTCACTCTATAGATGGTGTATTTACATAGTCTTGCAGACAGGGTGAGGACATCTCTGGACAGACTGGGAGTGATGAGTAAGTATTTCAGAGGGATACTGAATATATGGGTGTATGATCTCTCCAGGCTTCCAGTCCTTTCCAAGCATATGGAGTGGAAATAAGTGAAAAAGTAAAATACTGTGTAGAAAAACTTGTAAAGATGGGGATATTCTAGTTTCCCCTCAAAATCTTCAGTCACAGGTGGTTGTTCATATGTAGACAACCTGTAAGAGTATTTTAAAAGAAGGCAATGGAGACTGTCTAAGCTGTTTTGTTGGAAGAATACCATAGTTGACCACAATAGATTGTGAGTGATTTAAAATACCAGCCAGCAGACTGATCTGCTATTGCTGTCTTAGAAACCAGTTTGGGAAGATGCATAAGTGAGCAATGGGAGAAGATCATAGGATAATTTAATGAAATTGATCTCTTTTGCTAGAGAGAAATTGCATCTGCCCTCAGAATTATGACAGTAGTTCTCTGCCCATGATTAGGTGGTAAATTGGTCATGGTTCTAATAAGGAAAATCTTAAGTACATTTCTCAGTGCATAATGACTACATAATAGCCAATAAACTAATTCAAATGCCCTGAGTTCTCACAACAAAACAGAATGGCTCTGCTAATAACAACATAATTATTGTGAAAGAGGTCACGTGTGTGAATCTTTACTGAAATTAGTTGAAACGTTCTCAGGATTAATTTTTCCACGTCTTCAGCAGCATAGCTGATACAATCATGAGCATCTGTCTATAATATGTTGTACACAAAAGTAAGATAGGATGTAGAATATACCCAGGCTAGACAGCCAGTATTACTTCTTTCAGAGCAAAATACAAAAAAAACACAAGAACAAGGACTCTAACCTCAGTCACCTGTAAGCTAAGCTAGAAAAATATTCTCTTAATAACTTTTCTAAGGTCACCCTTTTTCACTTGTTTTGCATCTGGTTTAGTATTCCAGTGTGTATATATATATAGAGGAACATAATATTTTTAATACTGACTAGACATTTTTGCAAATTGAATCAAGGTTGATTCTTCCTCAAAAGTTGCAAAATTCTTGCCTTGAAGACTTTGTACTGACCTGTTAAGACGGTGACCCATTTAATACCACAACCTGAAATATTCACAAAATAAAATATGTAAGACCTGAGAATCAAAATGAGAGAGGTTACCTGTATGTAGGAAAAGGAATCGCTCGAGCCCTGCAGTTCATTGAAACTTGCCCATCTGAGGACTCTTCTGGGTAGATGGTATCAATGGGTTGCTCTTCAAAAACAGGTCCATAACCTTTGTTTCCTTCCTCTGAAAGACAGTTTGAAATGAATCACTTTTTAATTAGTAGGCAACTGAAGATGAATTTACATCACGCCTTGTGCATTCAAAATGTGAAGGCTAAATAGTGAGCTCTGCAAAATCAAATTTTATATGCATCAGCAAAACCAGAGCAGTATGGATTGTAGAAGTGCTGGACCTCCTTCACTGACACCTGCTTCATTCCTGCCCTCTGTGAACTAATGTAATTTAAACTATATTCCTGTAATAATACCTTCTCTGCCTTCTCTGTTCACATCCTTAATTATTTGATGAAGATAATTATGAACTGAAAATATGCCCTTTGAAAATGAAGTGAGACCAACTTATTTCACTGAGGACAACAAACTCTCATCATAAAGGTCCACGTACAAAACAACCATCCAAACATTTTTTTTTTCTTATCTTGTAACCTAATCAGCTTCAATGTTTTATACATTTGGAAAGAACTCTTATTGCATCAGACAAAGAAAAAATTGTGCTGGAGATCACAGCTCAGCATTAGATTGCTTCCATAATAAATTTTTGTTCTGCCTTTCATACTGAGATATATGTTAACTCTCTCTCCAAAATAATACTTTAAGACAGCATCAAATAAAACATAATTTAAGTTTATAAAGTCAAGCACTTGAAGGCAAATAAATGTCAAATAAGTCTGACAATAGGCTATTTTTTAAAATCTTTATCTTCCATTGGCTGATGTTGCTATAAAGTTTGCGGGCTCTGCTTGCCTCAGCTGTATTCTCATTTATCTCCTCCAAGTGTACAAGACTGCTCTTTGGGCCCTGCAAAAGTAAGAAGAGGAGCAATGGTGGAACACTATGGGAAAATTCTGCCCAGCAGAGCCAGGATGTAACTATTTTTTTTCATGAAAATGGCAAATGTGCACTTTAGGTACAGAATGGCACTGTGAGAAGGTCGTGCAATCTAAGGATAGACAAAAAGTTTAGACAATACAGTTGTCTAATTCTCACAGGTCTCTCTTGAGATTGAACTGAAAGTGTGGACACTTGCAAGCAAACTCATGGGAAAAGCAAAGTACTACATGACTGCTACCAGGTTCACTTTCCATTTAACACTTTTAAGGATGGAAAAAGCCACTCCAGGTCTTGTAATGCTATATTTAAAAATATTCAGATTGAGACATAAACTGGTGATGTAACAAATCAATGTCAAAAAGCAAGTTACTGATCCTCTTAAAATTTTTGCCCTTGGTTTTAAAATATTTTATACTAAATCAGGCAGGTTTACAGAACCTGAGAAGGAAGAATCTATCTATATAACTAAGGAAGGTAAATTATATCCCTATTAAAATATAAAAGAGATATAAAACAATTTTTAAGCAGATAGGTTTATATTCTTTCTAAATTCCATATACATAGATAGACACTGGATTACAGTAATACCAGAAAAGTTGAGCTGTCTTTCAAATGACTTAATTTTGCTCAGTTCAAGTTTGGGAGAAAAAATAAATCACTGTTTCCCTTAGGGACAGGAGCAGGTCCAGAAGGCACAGTTGTGTTGTAACAAGTATGGTCAGGCAACTTCAGTTCTAAAAAATAATTCACATAATGAGATGAGAAGCTTTTGAAAGAAGAAAAGAAGAGCAACTAGAAAGACAGAGCTTTTAGAAATGGTCTGCCTTCTTTCCTACTTCAAATCACAACACTATTTAAAAATCAACGTATTGCTAGATCAAAAGAAGAGTAAATTCAGACTGAAAGGGCAAGAGTCATGTATTGGATCAGAGCCTGGAATGGCTGAGCCATAAACCTGACAGCAGTTTCTGTGCAGTTCTTAAATATGAATACAGACAAAAAAACAGCCTCTAAAAGCAAATGGCCAGATCATATGCAGCTGACTCTTTCCACCTTAGGACTCAAATGATGGTACACTTAGGCATTTTTTAGCATCAATTTTTAACGCTGCCAGCACTATTAATTATACTGAGTGAATGTCTGCTTCTCACACATATCAAATATGCTTTATAATGGCACTTCTGCTGCAATCTAGCATGAATTTGGTTTCAGATGTCTAGCTGAGCAGAAAAAGATGTGCACATTGCATATCAGGACTGGCAATGAATAAACCTTTCAATTTCCTTCGTGAGCATGGACTGGGGATGTGTAAACAGCATGAGGCAGAAAAGGGAAAAGAAAGGGTTCAAGAAATGTTCATTCACACTGTAGGTGAAGCACTGTGCCCTTGTGACTAAGTTTGGAGAGTGAGGGAAGTTGGAGTAAGACCACAAACAAAAGGATCAGTTGATTGAAGTTGTACCTACAAGAAAAAGCAGAAGCTGGGAAAAGAAGAAGGAAATGGATGTATTAAGTAAACTAAAGAGATGAGAAGAAAAGCAGATTTCATCTGTTCTGATCCACTTTAGACACGATGATGGTCTTAAGGAACTCTCAGACACCTTTACTGCCCTATTTTCTGGGCACACTTCTTTTGATTAGTATTTTTAATTGGAGAAAAAAAGGTATCATCTCGTTAGGGTTATTTGAAGCATTCCTAAGTGCATTCTGCAAATGGAATTCCAACTTTTCAACACTGCTAGAATATTTTGGGAAGTTTTTGCAAAGATCAAGTAAAACTCAACACAGCTGATGAGATTGTGGATCCGATAAAAAACCAATGCTGCTGGAGGGTGGCCCAAGAGATCCCCTCCAGCTGGGCAGTACCATTCTCCCTCTGGGTGCTTCTGCAATGTCTCTCATGCTTGTCTGACTTCTTAGGTAGCTGTTAAAGCTAAAGAAAGTGGAGATTTATTAACTTCCAGCTTTCTGTGTTACATTTCTACCAGTTTAGGGATGTGAATTTGTTCACTGATGAAGACCTGTGCTTGTGGAACAGAAGCAGCACTAGGGGCTTGCACCTGCTGAGTAAAAAATAGTTGTCTTATTAACTGGATCATCCACTACTTACAGATGGGCTACAAAATTATATTACTACACCTTTATGTCTCTGCACAATCCTATGAGAGATCATAAATAACATATCCAACACATTCAGGAAAAAATACTCAAAGGATGTCTGAAAATAACAATCAGAAACCAACTGAGGCAGTAATTTTCAAGTCATTTCAAGAAATGTCATCACAAGAGGGAAAAGGCACAATAAGAAGGCTCATTCAGTTCATCCTAGCTCTGTATATATTTAATTGAGGAAATGTCCAAGTTCTTGATATAAATTATTTTTAAAAAATGAACTAGCTTTCAAATTGCTTAATTTTGCACACTAAACACTACTGTAATGCAGAGACAAAGAAGTTTTCCAGCCCATGCACACTCCTGTTCTATTACTAAAGTCATAAAAAGAAAATTAAAACAAATCAACTGCTGATCATTCTTGTAGCAATCCTGTATTGATCTCCCTTTGACTCACATTACATGTCCAAAACATTTGGACACACAAACGGTCTTGCAGCCTCTATGCACCCTGCTCCTCATTCTCCCTGTTATTTCCAGCTCAGATTTGATAAGGACATTATGCTTATCTATAAATATAAAGGTAATGAAAAACTTTTCAGTATAGGCACCATATAGGTCCACTTCTTGTGTGTTATTATAGAAGCCTAATCACTGTCTGGTATTGCTAGAGAGTATATTTAATTCATTCTGTATTCAGTTTAATGATATAATTCTATATAAACATATTAATTCTGTGTAATGTTGTAACTGCACTGACAATTTACTCATGTTGGGCAAATTTGGCATAAATTCAACAACATAGAAGATAAATTTTGAATTGATTTTTGAAAGATGAATGACTGAAGCAAAGCTGCCCTGGATATGCCACTTTAACATTGGGAAGGGAAGGGACTTATTTATCGAAGCCAAATGCAGTTGCTTTACATTAAAAATACCATAAATTAAACAAGTAATTTTCCAGCTTAGTTCACAAGTCTTCATTCAGAAACATTCAGGAAAATGTTTATGGTATTAAAGGGTTTCTTTAAGAGTGTTTTATGTGTGCTCGCTGCACATAGGAGAAAGGTTGAATACGGATAAGGAGAGTGCAATCACATGGTCACTTTGGGATTTCAGGATCAGGAGCCTGAGAAGTGGAGAGGACACATGGTAAGAGCATCCCAGGAATGAAGCCTGGGATACTGTGAAAAAGGGAGAATGCAGGTGTTTGGTTATTTTGTGGGAATGGCAGAGTGATCTTGGTCTGCTTGGACACTATTGTGATGAAAAGAAATCGATGTCTAAGGAGAGGAAATGTCATAACTAGAAGAATGCTTGGGATGCAACTGGGAAAGGAAACCAGAGTAAAAGGAAACTTTAAGAGTTATAAATGAGGTGCCAGGAAACTACTGTCCAGTGTAGACATCATCATACACGACTTTTGGAAGAAACGTGGACAGGGTTAGGGGAAAAGTGAAGGAAATTCTCACCACCTGGGAAAGGGTGGGCAGCGCTCAGCTGCACATGAACCTAAACACAAAAAGCCCACCTACTCTCTTCCCACCTTCTTACCCACCATCCAGTTTGGAAAACCCTACTCTGAACAAATACTCTGTGTTTTCTTGGTTTGGCATTATGCTGTTTGTGACAACAAGCTTTTGTAAAATTTCTAATTCTCTAGCCCTCTCCTGTCTGGGTCCCAGCCTTTCTGAGACTTGACACAGAACATACATACTTCTAATACTCAGGGCAACACGTCTCTATTTCTTCTCTTTTGATTTTCATTAATACATGAATTTTCCTTTTAACTACAGGAAAGATCCTCCAAACCAACCATACCAAATAATCTTAAAAGATGTTTTTTGACTGATTCTGTAAACCCTTCAATACAGGTTGCCCCTCTATTCTGCTCTGGTGCCACCTTACTTGCAGCTCTGGAGCCCTCAGCACAGGAACTAAGTGGACTTGTAAGAGAAGGTCCAGAGGAGGGCCACAAAAATGATCAGAGGGCTGGAGCACCTTCCTCTATGAAGAAAGACTGAGAGAGTTGGGCTTGTCCAGCCTGGAGAAGAGAAGGCTCCAGGGAGACCTTACTGAATGGCTTTTCAGTACCTAAAGGGGGTTGTAAGAAAGATGGGGCCAGACCTTTTAGTAGTGTTTGTAGCAACAGAACAAGAAGTAATAATTTTAAACTAAAGAAGGATAGATTCAGACTAGATATACTGGGGGTTTTTTTAATGATGAGAGTAGTGAGACACTGGAAAGGATTGCTCAGAGAGACTGTAAATGCTTGATCCCTGGAAACATTCAAGGTAAGGATGGATGGGGTTGTGAGGAACCTGATCTAGTAGATGTCCCTGCTCACTGCAGGAGGGGTCCTACTAGATGTCATTTAAAGATCCCTTTCAACCCAAACCATTCAATGAATCTAAAAATGACTTTGTAATTTATTTTAGCCAATCTTTTCCCATATCTAACAATGCTTCTAATCAGAAGTTCAGAAGATTTTTGGTTTTAACATCTGAATTTTAATATGTAAAGATCTTCGACTTCTGAACCATTTTGTTGAACTTTCTGATTTTACTAAAAGTTCTCACATTACATCTGATTTTCATCTTGTGGTATTTTACCTTCCTCTTGGGTCTTTCCTCTTGCTAGTAAGAAAAAAAAATGCATCAAGTACGTGCAGACAACCACTCACCTTGTTCATCATGTGCAATATAAATCTTTGAACATAAATAGAATAATTATGTTCTGCATAATATTAAGTAACTACATCAACCTGCTACTACCATAGACTATCCAAAATCTTGAACTCAAACCAACATTTTCAGTGGGTTATAGTGATGAGCAAATAATTCCTCAGTTGAAAGAGAGCAGGGTTAATTTTCTTGTTTCAATACCAGTCATCCAAATCACTTTCAGACAAGTCAATTTATTTTATTATCAGCTAATTCAGCCCTTATGTGCATCTAATTTATTTTGAAAATTGATTTTATTCATAGATTAAGGACGTCATGAAGTAAAGCTGCTAATAATTATTGGAAATGCTGAGTGTGTGAGCACAGTCAGAAAGGTAAGTTAAAAGTATGTAGTTTATTAAAGACACTGTGAATTTTTTAGTTCATAGGGCTTATTTTTCCCAGTACAGAAATTAAATAAAACCTAACTGTTTACTTTTGCTTTACTCATTCTCAGCCACAGATTGCATATATTGCATATAGTTTGCAGGGTGGCTTTGTATTATTTGTGGCAAATAAGAAAACATAAAATGCTTTAAAAGGCTTTTCTTGTCAATAACCTTGGCTTGCAGCACTCCAATATCTCAAACCTTAATGAGATCACACTGAGGTAAAAAATTTCAAGAAAGGAAGTCATAGCAACAGTAGCAGTTCATTCTTTCTTCTTTTTTTCTGCTAAATCTACTCTTGTGTACTGTAAATTCAAAGTGAGACTTTAAAGTGTGGGATTTATCTCACATAATTTTAAAAGGTAGGGATTTTGTCTGAAGTCATCACATAGGCTTCCTTTAGAGGGGTGAGACAAGCATTTCCAGCAGGTAATTTTGATATCCTATTCTCTATTCATCAACTACAGAGAAATCTGAAACCTATAAGCTGAACCTTTAGATGACTAAAATAAAGTATAATGAATCTTCTCATGATAAAATCTGCATTTACCTGACTCTAGTGCAGCCCCAGAAGTGCAACTGCACTTTCTGCTCCTTACTTGTTCTGGAGGTCTTAGACACCCAAAGAACATGGAGAAGGGCAACCACAAAAAGATACTATTGTCCTCACATCCTCACAAATCAAAAGATAACAGTGTACCTGTTCCTTCTTAGCAAAAATTGAACATCCTCTACTGGATGTCACAGAAATACACCTTTTTTTTTTTCTTTTAAATGAACTTAGGAACCTTATGCAGACATGTACTGAAATAGTGATTTTATTGAGAGATGATATATAGAAATATAATTTCCACAATACGAGATAACTCATCTTGTTATGATATCATCTCAATAGCTAGTGGAGTCTCCCAGGGATCAGTGTTGGGTCCAGTCCTGTTCAACATCTTTGTCAGTGACCTTGATGATGGGACAGAATGACTTCTCAGCAAGTTAACTGATGACACAAAGCTGGGAGGAGTCGCTGACACCCCAGAAGGCTGTGCTGCCATTCAGAGGGACCTGGACAGGCTGGAGAGCTGGGCAGGGAAAAATTTAATGAATTACAACAAGGGCAAGTGGAGAGTCCTACATCTGGGAAAGAACAACCCCATGTACCAGTACAGGATGGGGACTGAGCTGTTAAGAGAGCAGCACAGGGGCAAGGGACCTGGGGGTGCTGGTGGACAGAAGGATGACCATGAGCCACCAATGTGCCCTTGTGGCCAAAAAGGCCAATGGCATTCTGGGGTGTATTAGAAGGGGGGTGGCTAGCAGGTCAAGAGAGGTTCTCCTCCCTCTCTACTCTGCCCTGGGGAGGCTGCATCTGGAACATTGTGTCCAGTTCTGGGCCCCTCAGTTCAAGAAGGACCGAGAACTGCTTGAAAGAGTCCAGCATAGAGCCTCCAAGATGTATAAGGGAGTGGAAAATCTCCCTTAGGAGGAAAGGCTGAGGGAGCTGGGTCTCTTCAGCTTGAGGAGAATGAGGGGTGGCCTCAGTAATATTTACAAATATGTAAAGGGTTGAGTGTCAGGAGGATGGAGCCAGGCTCTTTTCAGTGATGTCCAATGACAGGACAAGGGGTAATGAATGCAAGGTGGAGCATAAGAGGTTTCGTGTAAACATAAGAAAAAGCTTTTTCACTGTGAGGATGACAAAGCACTGGAACAGGCTGCCCAGGGAGGTTGTGGAGTCATCTCTGGAGACATTCAAAACCCACCTGGATGCATTCCTGCGTGCCCTACAGTAGGTGGCCCAACTCTGGCAGGGGGGTTGGACTGGATGATCTCTCAAAGTCCCTTCCAACCCCTAACACTCTGTGATTTCTGTGATTTCATCATTTTCATTTCCAAACTTTCCAAACATTTTTTTGATACAGTATCTGTATATCATTTGCTGACAGAACAGACACTTCATTTGGATCTATAAATAAAAAATCTCAAAGTGTAGGCTTAATCTGTGAAGTTCCTGGGCATAAAATTACCATCTCTTTGGGTATCTGCCTTCACAGGACTGTAAAGTCCAGAGAGCTTTCCTAAATTCATTTATGAAGCAGAATTTAATGTTCAGATTAAATATGACATTAGATGTGACAAATGGTGTGTGTGAAGCTGAAGACAGCTCCTGAGATCAGCAATTTCTTATTTTATAATGAGAGCTGAGAAAATGGTAACCCCAGGCAGATGGCAGCTCGTGGCTGAAGTAAGGCACAGAACTTGTGCTTTAGTACTTCATTTAACAGAGTCAGACTTATCACCACTGCCACCAATTTTTAATGACTTTTTCTAGGTTCAATCATGATCTTCTCTTTTTCCTATCTATTCTGCACTTGGATAGTTTCACAGAGTTAGGAATTTCCTGGATAAGTACTGATGAGGTGAAAATTGGCTACAGGTGCACTGCTTTCCAGGACACCGGATTAAAGGAAGAAACAAGAAGGAGCACAGCAAATCCAGTGCAGTGAATTTCCTCTGATTTTTACTGCTGCTTTCAGCACTGGGAATCACAAGGCTGAGATGTATTGCACAAGCAGGGAATGCACACTAGGAAGGAAAGAGCTGATGTCAATTAGTACTCACATGTTAGAAAATTTGGAAAAGGGGGAAAAAAACCAGTATGTTTACTGGTCGATGCAGCTACTAATAATTTCACATTACTACACAGTTAATATTTAGCAGCCACCCTAATTCAAATATATCTATATTGTTCTGCTCATGGATAGTTGCCACAAGTACACAGGGAGTTACTTTACACCTGATCACAGAAGTTATTTTGTAGGGAACGTGAATGGAATAACTCTTGCAATTTATTTATTAAACTATTTGTACAGACTGCAAACTGTCTTCATAAAATCATTCTCACATTTTGCATAATCAGTTCTCTCTACTTAATTTGAATACAGGAAAGTAGAAGAAAACAGAAGAAATAAAAACAGTACACTAACACACTAACAATAATTTTACTGTTAGTCTTTTATAATGATGTCTCTCAAAGACAGGTCTCTAAACCATTTTAGGACAGTTAAGCAGCATTCTCGTATGGGTATTAGCAAAAATGTTATGAATTAACATTTACTCCCACTTTCTAATTTTCCATGCTGATTTCAAGCACATCTTCATATTCTACATTCTTCACAGGAAACACTTTTCATGTTGGATTATAGTGTAGCAATAAACCATATTACATGCAGGAGCTGTGGAATATTCTTCACTTAGGAATAAAAATAATCTTTAAACTTCTTATTTACAAAGCTACTAATGATTTATCAATTTAAAAAATATTTCAAGTGATTAATCATAAATGGTGGATATATATTTATATGGCAATTCATTGGGAAGGTAGATGAAAGTGTCCCTAATCTTACTAAATTCTTAAATTAAAACACACACACAAAAATATAAAAGTCATTGAATCTTAGTAAGGGAAACAGTTGATTAAACTAAATGGAGCAAACATTCCTTTAACCAGCATCTAGGGCACTTTTCCATTCAGAATAACTGTACATAAACTAATTCATTTTGAAGACAGTTGTAAGAAGGTTAGCAGTACTTTTTTTGACTGAAAATTGCCTAATAACTCTACTGTAACGAAAACACATTTTCAAAATGTTGGTAAGAGTTTTACTAAAGGATAACTACAAAAGCTGGAAATATTAAAATCTTTAACTTCATCTTTGAGAAATGTAAAATGGTAATATTTTCTGCTGAAAGCAAGTAACAATGAGACAGAATTAATTTAAGTCCATTAAAGGCCTCTCTTATTCTTTCAGGAACTCAACCCATCACATATTTTAAGGACAGAGGTTGGGTCAAATCAAAAATCTTTGTTATGAATGCAATGTTAAGCACATGTTCAACCTCTCCTCTGGATAAGACTCAGCTGGATTCTAACAACAATGCAGGCTGTGACATGGCTACCAATAGCAAATTACAGTGAAAAATTTTACAAAGGTCGTTGCCAGAAAGAAGCTAAAACAGGTGTAAAACCTTAAGATCCCATCACTTCCACTGTGCATTGATCTAATATTTTTCTCATCAGCATCTTTATTTTTCTCATGTGCCTTCTCCTCTTTCTGTCCTGCTTCCTGTACATCTCTATTTCCCTGGAATGTAACACTGCCAAAGGTGGCTGCTCGAGTCAGTCATTTGGTATGACTCCCATCAGTATTGATCTGATCAATCCTGTTGTATCTTGTTACATATTTCCACATGAGAGAGAGACAAAGATCTGTTGACACAGTGAATAGCTAGATTAACCTAGCTGAACAGAAGAATCATGGACTTATTCATTATCTTAAGTATTACTAAGTCATCAGGCTCCATATCAGCATAGCAAGACTGGAAACCATTTGCTATTTAGATGTTGAACTTGAGCTGTTTGCAGTATGTCACAGAAATGAGGGCCTACTAGTACCAGAGAAGCTCATGCTCAGAACCAAGGTCATTTAGGAATGAGCCAAAATATCTCTTCCAAGCTATTACAAATGTCAGACACTCTTCAGTGACATGAAATGGTCATCTAAGATCCAAGCAGGGACATGGCAGACAAGGTAAACAAGTATTAAGCATATTCACCCACTTTGTATTTTAGAAGAAAACACATATCTCTCTTTAGCAATTGTGAATAATGCCAGAGTTTCTGGTAGAAGGCTTTAAATAATGTAGATTTTGGCCCTCAGTTCACAACACATGTTTTGAACCTACTGTTCCAGGAAAAAAAAAAAAAAAAATCTATATATAATTTAAGGTTTGAGGGTTGGATTTTTTCACTCCTCTCATAATCAAGTGGGAAAAGCTGCACCAGGCATTCATGGGAAGATTATATGCTGAAGGAGAAATATGTCCATGTCACAAAACTCATGCTGTAGCATTTCACAGTCTATAAAGAAGATTCCATCACCCCAATGGAGAAGAGGCACTAGTGTAAGCTAGTGATGCTAAAGCGACATCAGTTTGCCAAGGACCTATCAGCACAGAAAACAGAAAAAAAACAGAAAGAAACAAGGCAGCCTCACTTTATACTATATAAAAGGGTTAGACTGGCTTTAGGAAGGCTGCTTCTGGTTTTCCAGACCAAAAAGAGCAAGAGAATTTCTCCTATCTCATATGTGACACAGAGGTGCTTGAAGAGCCACATAGTGATTATGCAGCTTATCCTTTACACCAAGTTTTGAGTATGAAAGAGAGAGCAAGTTTCTCCACTTATGCCTTAGCATGACAGTTTGCTTGTTTTCCTAGGCTGTCATGAGGAATGCCAAGCAATACCTGTTAGATTATTTTCAAATGTGCCCACATTTGCCTATCAAATAGTTAAATCATTTAGGTGATGCTTCTTGAAAAACACAAATGTTACTTCAGCTGTGACTTAAGAGCTTAACATACTGATCTCATGGGAAAGCCAGTGCTCAGTAAATTAGGAATGAAGGTGAAGTGCAGCAGGCACTCTGCACAATCTCCCCACACAAGCCTTCTACGTGCATATGAAGAACAAGCAACATACTCAGAAATTCAGCATGCTAAGTAATCACACCAAATAACTGCCCCGCACTGAGAAGCCCTGTGTATTACTGGCTTTCTGGCTTGAGTGGCTTTCACTGAAGCTTGGGGTCCTAGGGATTTTTGAAAATAAGTCATTAGGCTCCCTAAATAGTAGAAGTGCTTTTAGCAATTTTTATAAAGATTGGACTACCAGCTCATTTTGCACAAATCAAAAGAGTCGCTGGAGTGTCAAGCTGCTTTTGGGGCCTGATCTAACTCAGGATCAGGTATTGCCTGGCTCTGCACCATGAAATCCCAAGGTAAAAAGTGGAATAGTTTTATTAGAAAAAAAAAACTTGAAGGAACACAGTAGCATTTTTTGATACTGATTCCTCTTATAGCCAAATGTTATAAAGTATTCCTTAAGCAAAATGAAATATAGGGCTTTTGCAGCTTTTAGTTTAGCTTTTGGAGGAAGAAACAAACCAAGCCTGCTGCTGAAACAGACTCTCAGTTCTCTTGGTGCAAGGTTATTATCTCAACTGAAGATACAGTTTGGTTCATTGATTTATACAGGATGTGCTAGATGAAAGAAAAGTCTAGAATTCAAGACTTAGGAATAGGATATGAATTTAACAGGAAGTCAGAGGCAACTTAGAAGTATGTTGGCAAGAGCCCAGATGTCAGGAGAAAGAGAAGAAGAGTCAAATCATACCAGTAATAGGCATGAAATAACTTTTTTGGCAGTGTACTGACAATCATCACAATGTTCCCTGAGGAATGATTTGCTGCTCTCATTTGCCTCACACTGCTCAAAGTGCACTCTGAAAAACAACCCTTATTGTAACTGTCTGTTCTATCAGTAAGTGAAAGACCAATTCCTTACGGCTTTTTCATCAGTTTATATCTGCAAGACTAAATTCCAAACCCTTATTTACCTGGAAAATAAATATTGCTCCTGTCTCATTGCAGAAGATGGCCTCTGTCTAAACTTCCACTGCACTGATTTGTGCAATGTTTGCTTCCCAGCAGCATAGTAAGTGCACATCCTCCAGAGATGGGAACTGGTCAGTCATTGTCACAGGGCTCAACTTCTGCATTTAACTACCACAAAACAGAACTGGTTAAAAGTCAAGGGTTTTATTCTAGGGGAAACTCCAAGTTTCTAATAAATACATATTTCAGCTTGGGGAAAAAAATATTCAATTTCCTGCAGCAGGAAAAAGATATATTTGAGAACAGGTAAAAATCCATAGCTCATCATAATTACTGTCACTCTTTCAGGCCAAATTGTGAACCTTTCAAGTCAGCACAGCTTTCAGGTTTTCAGCTTCATAGCTCCTCGCTTCCCAAATACTTCTAGCAGGCAATTCTGCAAGCTCTCAGAACTCAGTCAAAGGAGTACATGAATTCTCAGTACCTTCAGGCTTCTTGGCTGACATCTTTGAAACTTGGACAGACCATAGGTGAGGTATTTGAAAGAACATTGGCCCTGGCTGCTATCAGTTAAAATAGTTGGTCTGTTTTGGAGCCATGGGTTCCCAAAATAGAATTACAGAATTGTCATGGTCAGAAAGACCTCTAAGATCACTGACTGAGTCCAACAGTCAGACAGCACTCCCCCCTTCCCCCCCCTGAAAAATGAAAAAAAAAATATTTATCACCATCCCACTAGAGCATGTCCTGAAGTCATCTACATGGTTTTTAAATACCTGCTGTGTGATGACTCCACCCCCACCCTGGGCAGTGTCTGACTACTCTTTCAGTAAATAAAATCTTTTTATTATACAAACCTGCATATAAATCTATATAAACCTGTATATAAGCCTATATATATATCTTTAAGTATATAAATCTTTTTAGTATATGAAATCTTTTTAGTATATATACCTTAACTGGTGGCTTCAGATTGATAGATTGGTTTGCCTTAAGGCAACTTACCTGGTAGAACTGTGGGTACAGCACCACAGGAGTCAAGGAGAGCCAAGGAAACCCCATATTTTGTTTAAAAGTGCTGAAGCACCTTTTAAAATAATCTGCTTTCAACATCTGCTTCCAAATAACTTCCCTCTTCAGTCTGGTCCTTGGTGTGTCTTGTTATTAAAATGAGAACTCATGGACTCTCCTCAAAACCCATCCCCTGTTCCAACATTCTACATTTCTGTTGACATTGCCAGCATTCCCCATGACAGCCCGTGTGCAAGTACACCTCCTAAAACCTGACCTGTTCAACAGAATTATGCACTTTTTTTTCTCACAGTTTCTATCTTTACTCTAACTATACTGTGAACACTGCCTAATCAACTCCTTATAATTTAGATTGGTTACTGCAGCTATGTATTTTCTGGTTTCCATGGCATTTCATTACCAAGGAATACATCAAAAGGAAAAATTGATAAGACTAACTGCCAGCAGCTCTAGCACTCATTTGAAATGAGAAACCCTCCAGCAGGATTCAAGTGCTGTGACACTTGCAATGACTGCAACATCAGATATAATCCAGAACTGTGTCCTAATCCCTTGGTAATAGAAGCAGACTTTCTCTCAACAAAAATGGATATTTCTTTATTTATGCAAAGTAGAGCAGCTCCAAGAAGAGAGTCTGTGGGTGTGTGTATTTTTACTCAGCTTTGCAATAATGCACCAAAAATAACAAACTCCCTCTGATTGTATAAGATTATGAATCTTTCCCATTGGAGGATGGTGTAATATCTTCAGAGATGGTAGCACATCTTAACTTGGGCTTTTGATGAAAAATACAAGCAAGTCCTGGATTTATTCCATAAACTAGGAGGTTTCTTTGAACTGGGAATGGTACTATTAGAACCTTCCCACATTCAAAACCCTTCACATCAATGCCTCCTGCTCTTTTTACAGGAATCATAGCTTCACATAGCCAATTACAGTAAAGTGAGAGAGCAAATCAATGTTGCTATGAATATATTGGTACATACTCAAACTGCATGCAGCACCATCATATCCATCTTTGTTCTTTTTATGTCCCTTACTCATTAGCCCAGCATTTACTTGGCTAATGCAGCTGATGTCACCATGCCCAGAGTGAAATCACACGTAACTTCACTGCTGGTAGTCAACAGCCTCTCTTTTCAGGAGTACCAACTTAGCATTAAAATGACGAATTTTGATTTTTAATTTTGGTGCTGGCAGCAATCCCTCTCTCTTAGCAAAGGCAGCACCCTTGAAACACATACTAAACACATTTTAAGGATGAGAGCATAACATTTTAAAGGTCTTTATTAGGTGTCAGTATATCCTCCAGAAAACTGAAATATGGAATAACTGAGTCTAAACCCTTCACAGAATAGTTAAGTTCCCACTAAACCAAAAAGTGCTCCTGTGAGCTATGGAATAAGCTCACATCACATCATAGCAACCGAGAAACAATATTCATTTAAATAGTTATGGATGTTTGAAACAGGCCTTATCAATGTCAAAGTTGTTCAGAACAGTTGTAATAGGAACTATATTTTAATCCTGAATTTTAACTTACCAAAGAGCTCCTTCCGCCTCTTAGAACACAAAGTTCAGTTGCAAAAATCTGTAGCTTCAATTGTAAAAAATGTGATTCCTAAATGTTTAAAATTTATGACCACATCTCTACTTATGACAAGTTTTCCCATTTGTAATTTTAAGCTGAGGTCAGTATATGTAGCATTATACATTATATATTACGTATCTGTTTCGTGAAGATTACTGCTATGTTGTGCTGGTAGGACTTTATAAATTTTAAATGATGTTTATGACCGAAATTTGTGTTAAGTGTCTCTTCTTGTGGGCATATTTCCATTTTTCTAAACATGTTGATCAGCTGTGCTCGAAGAGATGGCTGATATATTTTTTAATGATCTAGATAAAGAAATAATTCTTTATCTTGTGGGCATATTTCCATTTTTCTAAACATGTTGATCAGCTGTGCTCGAAGCGCTGGCTGATATATTTTTTAATGATCTAGATAAAGAAATAATTCTTTATACTGAATTAGAATAAACAAAAACAAATGTTAAGTCCAGATCTGCAATTGTTCAGGCTTTGAATCATGGTTTCCATTGTAGTAAGCATGCTTCCTTTCAGCTTCATTATTCATATTTAGAAATACATTGTATCTGCAGGAAGAATTTAAAGGCATACAAACAGAATAATTGACCTTGAAATGTATAAAACTGAAAACAGTTAAACGAACTAACATGGGAAGTCATCTTACCTGTCAGGCAGAAGATGAAAGAGGGCACTGTAATAAGATGATAGATGAAGAGCCACATGGTTATCTTCTGTTCAGCGATTATCTCAAAAGGAATTGTGCCACACCAGCATTCAAAGAGCTAAAACTACCTGAATAGAAAAAAGAAAAGAGGAATAAATAGTTCTGACAGAGAGCTTTATCTCTTATCACATTTAACTTGCCATATTTTCTGTCTAAATCAAATATTTAAGAGTTAATATAGGATAGAAACTTTCGAATAATCCAGCATTCTCAAATTTGCTGGATCAAATTAATGATCTGTTCAAAGAGAGCACTGTTTAAGAGCACACAGATTTTCTGGTGATAGCAAATTATTAATACCAAACATCCTTTTTTAGACTTGTCTTCCTAAACCAAAACTTTTCATTAGGTTGGATATAGATCCTCTCTCTGAGAACACTTCACATTATTAAAATATTAAAATAATACACAGTGTGCAATATGATATGGGAAGTCCATAGTCTATCCTCCTTCAACTCAGTAAATAATGCATTACAATTAATGATTTCAAAGTCCCTAAAGAAATGAAACAAATGCATGAATCTCTTTCAGGATCCATTTATTTTGTGTAGTATATCATTCATTTTAATTGTCTAACATACAGTTCATGATCCTCTGAAAGGCAGTATTAGTTTTTATGAATTTCCTTTTAAATATTAAATATAACCATATCTGAAGTTTTCTCTTTTCCCTGTGGGAGAAAGTCTCTCTGTACATATACTATAAGCAAGCAAAAGAAACATAAAGGTTGTTTTTAATATGCTAAGATTTTGGATATAATTTTTAAGAATACTACTATAATATTTTTTACTTCTTCCAACCAGAATATTTTACTAGCTTTTTGTACCTGGCTGGTGGCTGTTATCCATTTCTTTTTGGCAATGCATCATCATACTTGCAGTGTGCAAGTTTCCATTCTGTTAAATAGATTTCTTGCCATGAATAAATAAATTCTACATCCTTCACTCTCATTCACAGTTCTTGATTGGTTCTGCTCTAGCACTGCCTGAGTTATGTCTTTCACATGCAGCAAAGCTTCCAGCTTATCACTGACAGAACATTGCTCTACCTCAGGCACATGCTGATATTATCCATTCCTCTCAGTTTAATAATTTTGTTACTATTTCATTATTTGAATACATTCATACATACTTGAAAACCCTATACATATACCAGGATATGTTGCATGCTAAGATAGCATTGTCATTTTTGCTGGATGTGATCTTGATGCTACTGTTTTCCAGCTTCCCACTCCTCCAGTGGCTTCTACCCTTTACCTACACTCTTGCTCTTTCCAGGTCAAAAATTTTGCTGAATTGTTCTTCTTGCAAAATCCAAATGTTTTAGCTCTTGTTTTGAAACTGCCATTTCCCACCTTCACCTGAATTTCAAAGCAAAGGTACAAACATATCTGACTCTGTATGTGTGTGTGGGATAACTGCTGCTCTGCTGGTGTGAGCCGTGGTCAGACAGGACTGGCTCAGTGTACTTGTCTCATGTCTCTCCTTCAGGTGGCTGGGAACAAGTCTCACTCCTCAGAGCCTTACGCTTGTCCCTGTTTCCTCAGAATAACACTTAAGAAATGTTTATTTGAATGTGCCTTAAATAGTGAGTTTTCCTAAGAAGTGAGTTTGATGGGGTGTTAAATGCATAGTGTAGGAAAATTACAAGCACTATTACAAGAGAATCTTTTGGCTCAGAAATCACAGGTGCTGTTGCATTTCATTATTTTTTGTTTTTTCTTTTTCGGAGGTGAAATCTTTAACAAACTGTATTAGTTGCCATGACCCTAAAAAAATGGCTATTACAGGAAAACAATAGAGCTAAACAGCGATCCCCAGAACTGAGATTTATTTAGAAATATTCCCTGGAAAAAGGCTTTCATGGTGGCAATAAATGCATATGCTTACTGTACCTAGATTCAAGGGGAAGAATTTACTAAATATCTTTACCCTCCCCCTTCTGCTGGCACTGAAGTTTCTTCACTCTGTCACACAAAGGATATTCACAACTATTTCAGGCATCTACCTTAAATGACCAAGGTATGAACTATTGTGGCTTTATGGTACCTCCAAAAGACAGCTGTAGGTTAGATCAACAAATAACTTGTATACTTTTCCAGCAGCCACACTCTGCCTGTGAAACTTCTTGTGTTATGACACTGTCTTGCCTTGAACATTTATTTCCAAGTGATATCAGTTAAATTGCATAGTTAGGCTGAAATAATAAACACAATTCGACAGCAATGAAACAGAAACTCTGTTGGGAACAATTGTAATTAGACAGTAGCTCATGGTGATAATAACTGTGTTCAAAAGTATTGATGGATAAACTGTTAAGAGTAAACCTGGGTTCTCCCTCTGGCATTACAGGCACAGCTGCAGACAGAATATCCCTCTCTTTTGCAGAATCCAAGTTTGATTTTGACAAGTTACTTTGTCCTCTAGCTCTCAAAAAATTCTTTTCTGTTGGCTCAGGGGAAAAAACGGTTTGAACACTCATTCAAATTACTGTAAATAAAAATTGTCAGTAAATGCTATAAATACCTCGGTTTACTCAGCTATAAAAATATCCACCCTGCCAGGATTAAAATCCTTTCCTTGCTCTCGCTTTTCAGCTGAGTGGGTTCTGCATAGATAGCACATCCATCTCAGCACGTGGCTGAGAAGTGAGGCTGTTTCACATCACCCTGCTGAAATTTTGGCAGAACTGACTGCTATGAGATGAAATGAGATAGCACCCAGGTCATCATCTACATGTCTGAAGTAGTATGCCTGTACGTAATGTTACCAACCCAGCTACCCAAGGATGAGTCCAGGGGCTTTTGAGGCAGCAGCACTTGAGCCAGTGGCTGCACTGTGGGCTGCAGTGCTCACACAGGGTTATCTACTGCCTCTTTTGCTTTACAGCTCTGTCTTTTTCCTTTGCAATCTGAGTATTGTTGCTTAAGCAAACAACACCCCTGAACAAAAAGAACAACCATTAGTACAACTCACTTTTCTCCCCTGTAAAAACAGAAAGCGACTGCATGTCTGGTCATATTCCTTTTAGTCTGCACAGTACATTATCCTTCTTTTCTCACAGCAAAGCATCATACTTCTAGCAAACTGGTAAGACATTTTGAAAATAAATAATAAAATAATCAGGCATTTAACTGCAACTGTGTCAGGTTTAATTACTATCTAATGCTCATTAACACATTTAAGTCTCTTCTGACTGCTCAGTTTCCCAAGAGAGCCAGTCACCACTACAGAGCCTTTGCCTTACCAGATTCAAGAAAACTCATTCTGGTGAGCAGTTTGGAACGCAATCCTCCCAAAGGAGGTGGGGGAAAACTAGGCCATTGGCTACTGAATAGAAAGCATGTTCAAATTTGAACACAGGGACCTCCCAGGACACTTCTGGAGGCCTGCACTGTCTCATGATGCTTCATTAAAATGGGGAGTGTTCCCAGGACATGAGGGAAGACCTGCTTCTCTATAATACCCAATTTTAAGGATGTTTTAATCTCTAAAAATGCACTTCAGGAGAATGCCTACATTTTCTTCCATATTCTGTCTGGCTTTCTTCAGATCTTCACCACACATTTGGGCCTTCATTTGGGAGAAAAATACACTTGTTTTAGAGCTATGAAAAGAACCTATTTAATCCACAGGTAGATGACACCATCGTGTTGCATGGACATAAAGCAATCATAATGTAGACACACAAAAAAATTACAAACAGCAGGTAATAGAAGTCAGTTGAATAAAGACCATAAGATCAAAAGCAGAGGAAACAAGCTACATAATCCACTAGACTTGAAATTAAGAAAGACTGGGAATGGACAAGGGAAAGGAGAGAAACAGTGGGGGATGTCCAAAGGGGGAAGAGGAATCACAAAAACAGGACTTTGTGCTAGAGAGGGGAGGGGATGTCATGCAGACATATAAGTGATGTGTGGGAGGTTGGAAGTAAAAACTGACCCAAAAGGGCAGTCCAAAAGAAAGGTCAAGAGGAAAAGTAATGGAGAGGAAGACGTAGGTAGATGAATGTACAGGAATATACAGTCTGCAGTAACCACAGCAAGAGACCAAAGGACTAAAGTAACAGATGAGATACAAATGGGGAAGGTTATTTCATCTGCTGTATTTTGGTTAACTAGATCAGCACAAAGTAAAATGGGAGGAGCTGGGGAAAGCATAGAATCAGGTTGCACTTGTATAGGAGAAAAGTAACAGAAGATAGAAGGTAGCAGAAGAAGAAAGGTAGTCAAGTTGCCTCTGTCAATAAATCTCAATGGTTAGCATGAGAACATCTCCCCTGACCATCCTTTAGCAAAGGTTTCAGTGTGGAAGCTGTGTGATCACTGCACTGGGACCTGACACCCATTAAAGGTTCCCCCTCAGGAACCTTTGAACAGGCAGAGATGGGGCAAAGGGAAAGGTTGAGAAACTCTGGCTTGGTACTTAGTGAGGAGAGGTCAATCAAGATGCTTGTTATAATTCTCATTTCCTGGTATATTATGATATGGTATAATTATGATAATTATACACATTCAAGCTTTAGAATTGGTAGAGATTCCATACAGATTAGACTATAAATAGATACAACTATCTAGAAGAAATCTCTGGTTCTCCATCCTTTTTCATAACAAGAATATATATAATTGCAATAATTTACTTGTAAATTAACACAGTGGTAAGTTATAATCAAAGCTTTTTAGGAGCCACACAATACTTCAACAAAATCAATGTTTTGTATTTGTTTTTATTTCAGGCTCTTCTAGTGACTTTAGCAGGCATCTAATCGCTTGTTTTCATGATTTTCTTTTTAAAGTTCACTTTTTTTGCTATGATAACTAACACCATGGAAATTTTACTGGTTGCTCAGTATTTAGAATTTCCAAGAAAAATTTGAATTTAATAAAAATAATTATGTTTATTTCATAATATATATTGTGTCACCCTTTACCTTTTGTGATCAATCAATAAGTTTTGGCAATTAGAAAGGTCACTGCTTCTTTTTGAAGAGTCTGGCTTCTCAACCATCAACCACAACCCTTTGACTTACCATAATCTTAGCCACTAGTGTTAGCACTTATCCTCTCCATTACTAGAAATGTGATGGCAGTCAGATTCCTTGCCACTGCACAGATTTATCTCAGTATGGTGGTCTGGGATAACTGGAGGTAAAATTCCAAGTCAACCCTGTTCTTTTAACACTATTGTGTCTACAGAAGATTTTAGATATCTGTCCACAAATAGCTTTAATTCCCTTCACAAAAGGATTCTAGATACACTTCATTCATTTTGATGAGCTTTGGTTTCTATAAGCATACTTCTAATTTTTCACAGATTTGTTCAGGTGTAAACACAAGTTCAAATTCACTGCCCCCCAAATACAAGCCACTGGCCCACTTAGTCACCAACAGTTGAGCTTCTAGTACTTTCCACACCATCCTATGGCAAGAGTGCAGCCACTATATCCATTTCAAATGCATGAAAGCCAGCTAAGAGCCCCACTAATTTGATGGACCATAAATAAGATACTCTACTTGAACTGAATTTACCCTTTCAAGGGCAACATCCAATAACAAACATACCAAAAAGCCACTGAGAAGGAGCAGAGTAGTCTAAATCCCGCCTCCTCAGTTACTCACATTTTTTTCCTATTTTTACAGATGCTAAATAACTATAACTAACTAAATAAATATCAAGATCAGTTACTTAATACTTTAGACAGTCTAAATTAATACATGATTCTACCACTACTGGACAGTTAAACCAGTTCTGTATTTTTGTTTAATAAACATTGTCTTGGAAACATGAAGAACCAATGTCGTGGGTATGATGAGGACTTCAGGGCTGTTACTGGGTTTGGCCCACATTTCTATAGAAAACCTCACCTTAAGTTTGGAGTGCAATAGGAAATCTCCATTCTTTTACAAATATTTATTAATTTACTCTTCATGCCTTCCTTTCTATTTACACTTTTATGTCAATAGGCTTAAAAGGACTAATATCCTGGCATCCTGATGACTTGCAACATACTCTAGCTCAGAGGTACCCTTTTCTTCCCCTCCCTGACTCCTTCTTTGGAAGCTGTGATTTCTCCCTAAGAATCAGGCACAAAAAAGAATAAATTCCTTTTCTAGACATGTTTTGAGCCAGGTGTGCCTTTTGCAGTTGAAAACAGTCATGTTCCACCTACAGAGCAAGAAAACATAGTGCCTGTAACAAGAAACCAAAACATCCAACATAGCACAATTAGCAGCAGATCTTTAGGATGTACAGAAGGTATCTGAATGGCAACTTTACTGCTTAAGATGCCTGTTTTCCATGGCAGTTCTCTAATTCATCATATTTTCAAGTAGGACAGCAGGTTGGTAGTTAATCACACCGTGAAGTTAGCTTTCCTGCTTCCTTTATATTTACACATCAAAGAATTTGGACCTTGAGAATCATTAGCTTCTTCAGTCAGTTGCTCAGTATGCACTTTTGCTTTCTTGCTAAGCAATTAAGAATCTCTATGGGATTTTGCTTGCCTTCTAGATCATCCTATCCATTTTCAGTTCTTTTACACTTTGTTTTGGCTTTCTGTCATTTTCTTTTCTCAGAGTTCATGCAACTAATTAGACATCTTATTTTTCTTATTTGTACTCACAGATTCATTATGAATCAACATTAATTCTTTTCTCTACAAGGGTTTTACAGTGGTCACACATCTATCTCATCTTGCAGTTAATCAATGAATCTGTACCAAAATATATATATATATATATATATATAGTTCGGGGTTTTTTTAGGAAGTTTAGGCATCTCCTAATTTGTGGTAAGATCAACAAATCAGCTTAACTATTAATTATGACTACAGTTTTGTTGCTTATTTTTGAGTCACTGAGCGGCAAAAAGATTTTGTTTTGAAATATTTCAGATAATGAAGTGCTGCTTAGAGGTACTGTCTTTAATTATCATGTCAGCAGCAAAGGGTCAGGCAGGTAATCCTCCAAGTCCTTATTCACACCACTTGCTCTAGCAGCAACCAGTCATTTTTTCTTCTAAAGTAATAAATAAGAAAAATACCACTTACTCCTGCCATAACTCACAAGCACTGCTCACACTTTTCTGAAAGCATGCTGTAAGGGAATTGCTGTTTAAAGATTGCCTGGTAAAAAAATTCAACAAACAAAAATCAATAAATCTCCTGAAAAGCACCAAGGATCACACGTCCTATTCTGTTCTTATACTTAGGAGCAGCTTCTGTTTGCGTCTGAAAATTGAATGAATTTGACTCCAAAATAACCAAACATACCCAGGACTCTATAGCGAGCATGACAAAGAAAATCAGCCTTGAATACAAATAAATATCCGTGATTAAAATTGGACATTCTTTCATCCATTAAAGAGGATGTTTTGACACTGGCCAACAACTTTTGTAGGAAAAAAACCCCAAAACTCTTTGGTAAAATTAATTGTATAACTGCTGGTATGTTTCAGAGTTTCAATTTTATCAAAGTTTATAAAAGAGCAGACTTCTTAGAATGTGATGATAAAATAAAATCTTAAACACTCTAGATATATTTCTAAAAAAATATTCCCTTGATTTTTCAAAAAAATCTTTATTATACTCTTCGCATTTTCCATCTGATTTTGTACATTTTCTTGCACTTAGTAATACCTTCTTATTCATCACTAAATGAAGATGTAGGAATGAATCACATTACTTCAGTATGGTGATAGCAGATGTATTTATGTACATTAAAATGTAACAGTTTATCCATATAATCTTTAACTCAGGATGCTCCATATCATACTTCCTATTGTACAGCCTAAGACAAGCTCAGTGGGAGATTTCATCTTCAAACTGCACGTTTCCTAGCAACTCTCTTTAAATCAGAGTAGCTTTTTTTACATCAATCACTTGGAACTGTTGAGAATGCTTAAAAAACATCCCTTTCATACTGTGAATAAGCAGTTTGAATCAGACTAGCAGCTGCAAAAAGGAGAAAAAAGGAAAATCCATTCAATATTTACTAGGATTTGCTGCTGGATTTTGGAATAATATGTTACTTGTGTCTTTTGGTTTTAAGCTTACACATATCAGAATAGCTATTGGTGAGAGCCATGGGCTTTTTTTGACAGGTTTGAGCTCCCATCCACCATTTCCAAGAACCTCTGTGTTTTAAAGGATACTTTCTGAGGATACTCATGAGATAGATTTAGCTGCATTCTGAAGATTTTAAAAGACAAATGATGGCTACTATTGGCTTAATGAGCTAAGCTAAAGCAAAGTTTCTGTAGTCATCTGACTTTTTTCTAAAAAAACTGAACACCTTTCTCTGAGAGCTTAATTCATTGCCCAGCAATGCTCTTCACACTCTTAACAACCCCAATATAACCTCAGAGGCACCTATACAGCATCTACAGAAATCTCTCTTAATGCTTAGTCAGCAAAGTGGGACCCATAGATCATCAGATCTACCTGTTCATCATCAGAGCAGTCTTTGGATGAACCCTAGGGTCAAAATCACTACACCTGAGAGAAATCACATCTTCCTATGCTCATAAGAAAGCATACTGATGCCATGATAGCACTTAGATTAAATCAAGGTGGACTGGAGAAAAACAAAGGTGGGAAAATGGACAGGTTAAGAGGACAACAGGCCCTACTTGCACATCAGCAGTGGTCAGTCAATACATTTGTTTGCCCTGCTCACCAAAGCATGTCCTTTTTTCCCATTAAATTCTATATCTGCCCAATTTCCTGGATCAGGGGCTGTCTGTCCTTCTTGTACTTGTGCGTATGGAAGCATAAATTCCATCCACTGGGGTGGTACCATGAGCCCAAGGGCCCCAGGTGCTCCTAGTGGCACTAACTGGAGAGACCAGAGTGTGTGAGGGAGATGAGTGGTGGCCACTGGAGAAGGGAACACAGGTAGCAAGAGCCCAGGTGTCTGCAGCACCAGCTATGACAGAAATGGGAGGAAAAATATATGGGGTGGGCGTGTATGCCACTGCATAATCACCAGAGGACATCAAGCCAGGCTAGCAAGCAAGAGGCTCAAGAGCAGGTATTAGTGTCCACTGCCAGTAGCTGGGGATACCAGGGGCTTCAGGGCCAGGTGATAGAATCACAGAATCATTTTGGTTGGAAAAGACCTTTAAGATCATCAAGTCCAACCGTTAACCAAGCACTGCCAACACTACTGCTAAACCGTGTCCTTAAGCACCACATCTACACATCATGTAAATACCTCCAGGGATGGTGATTTCACCACTGCCTTGGGCAGTCTCTTCCAGTGCCTGACAATCCTTTCAGTAAAGAATTTTTTCCTAATAATATCCAATCTAAACCTCCCCTTGCACAACTTGAGGCCATTTCCTCCTGTTCTCTCTCTTGTTACTCAGGAGAAGAGACTGACACCCACCTCACTATAGCTTCAGACCAGATTTTGGAGGGATAAACATTTATGTCTGGACACATGCTTTCCACTCACAGGCTTTCATCCTTATCAGACAGGCAGGATGAGGGTGTTGGGGCCTTGCTCCTGTTTGCAACTGATGCTGCTTTTAGTCTGCTGATCTACGTGGCCAGCCACATACATGCATGTACCATGGGAGGTGCTGAGCATGGCTGCTGGCTGGTCCTGGACACAGGGACCTGCTGCATCCTCACCTCCCTCAGGGAACTGGATTTGGCAACTCCCAACAAAACCAACCAGAAAGTTCAACGAGATGCTCTTACCCTGAATTTCTACAGTGATGTGCAGGACTAGCTCCACAAATGGGTGAGTGTTTTAGCTTTGCAATGTCATACATCTGAAAATGCCAGTATTTTATCTTTTATAAAATATCTATTATAAATTAATGTTTATTCACATAGAAAGTAGTTTAAAGTATGAAAATTATATTTTAAAAGTATGACTAATTTGTGTAATGACTAAATCCAGAGAAACATTTAAAATCACTTCTAAGCAATTAATGTCTATAAATAAAGTCAAAAGAGAGAAGCACTTGATTTTATACATTCAAACCATTCTACTGTGCTTTTATTCTTAAATATCATAGAGAAAAAAGCTAAAAAAAGATAACAGGAATATACAAGAGTCAAAGGCCTGATCTACTGAAATGTCTGCAAATATTTAAGTATAGGATGAACTAATACAGAAAATCACAGGAGACACGCATGACTCTGCAGGTCTGAAGCCTAGAAAATTGCATTTGGGAGTGCTTGTTCTGACAAAAGATGCATTTTTATATTTCTCATTAGTTATCAAAGTTGCATTAGTAAGTAATTCCATTCCAACAGACTAATTTAAAATATCCCCAAATGTTTTAGTTGATAACTGTTCCACTGAATGTAACATGAGTGTATTCTTTCACAAATGCTATTTCAGTATGGCAACAAGCCAATCAATCAATATAACTTTCTCATTTGGAAGGTGTGGGTTGCAAAATAATGCCCTAACATCTTGCAACCACAAGCAACTCAGTGTTCTTCCAAGCAATGAAACAGAGTCCCTACAGACTTGGTTAAGCAACTGCCTACAGCTATTTTGTATTTACTGCACTTCTGACACAGACCTGGAAGTGGCCACACCAAGGAACAACCCCTCTGCAGCACACAGGGCCTTCCCCAGTTTAGGAGCTCCTGATAGAAGAGGTTTAATGAAAACTGCAGTCAAGTATTTCTGAAAGAAATAATCCTTTGAAAACATGCATTCTGCCTGTTTTGATTAAACCTCTGATTTTTAGTATGCAGTAGTTTTGGTATTCATGTGCTTACTACTCCTGCTTTTCCGCACTAAACAGGTCAAATGTTACAATGTCCGATGTCTTTACTTATTACAACTTGAACAAACTTTGTGAAAATGCACTGCATTTTTAATATTTCACCCTATTACATCCTAATTTTGTCATACTTTGGCCAAAGAGTAAAACTACCTAATTCTTGATGGTAAACTTTGGGTTAAAATATTAAAATCATTTTTATATTTTAATTTTTCAATTAATTTGGGGGTTTTGAGGGGTTATATATGACCAAGAGCACTGCAAAACCAATGTAGGTCATTGAAATTGTACTGTTAAGTACTCACATTGTAGTAACTGTTCTGATTTTCATTACCTAACTACACAATTGAAGAAAAATACAATCATTATGAAAGGAAAGGGAAAGCACGACATCACCTGCACTCATTGTTCTATTCAGTAAAAGCCAAGTAATCAGTATATATTCTGGTATCTCAGGTGACATGTTAGTGCTTCTACAAATTAGGAACATCCACACATTAATATCTTTAAAGAAAATCAATTATAAATGCTTTAATCTGTTAACTTTTATGCATACTTTCTACCATGCTTGCCTTCATCCTTCTTTCCTGACCTCTTCCCTGAAATTCTCAACTTTTCTTAATTGCCTTAAATTTTTTGCCTCCAAATGAACTAATTTAACTGGAAAGGCATGTAAGATATCCTTTACATTTAATTTATTTGGAAAAAAATAATTGATAAAATTACCACCCTGCTGCACAGCAGAAATGACAAGAAAGGAACAGACAAAATTTCATGCATGGTAATCAATATCAGAAATTGAAAAAGCATCATTATCTTCACTGCCATCTGTGTGCTTTTATACTGATGGAGATACAAAGAGAATGTAGCTCAGCTTGCACTATTAGTACATTTAAAAAGGCAATGTGAAAGATGCTGCTATTTATAACTACCAAAACCTGCTGTATATTACACTCTGTGGTCTGCTAATGCATCTATCAAATGAATCATTATGCCAACACAGATTTGGTCATTTGGTCTTTTTATTTCTCAATATACTACAATAAATCAATTTTTAAATGTACATAACTTGGGCTGTAATATTGATTATGTTCTGAAACATTCTTAGAACTCTGGGGGACTCTTGATAAGGAAATTTTCTAATTCTCATTATAGTACCAACAAGAGGAAAAATATTATAATGGGGGCAATGCTTGCAAAATAATGATTAATAATTGAACTCACCAGGCATTTTGCAATACAGTTTCATATATCACCTTGTTCTTCTCATTAACACTGAGTATCTCTAGGTCACAGCTCAGATCGCTTCTGTTTTGATTTTTTTTTTTGAAGATATTGAAATTTGACAATAAGTCAGTATTAACTGAGAAATGGCATCTTACACTACTATTTGATTTGGTAGTTTATTTTAATGCTGCAATCTGTTTTTTCTCTTGTAGTCATCACAGAAATGCACTGGCAGTTTTGAAGAGCTAAGGTTTCAGTATTTGTGAGCTGTCACAGGATCTAAAGTCCAAACTTCTGCAGATCATTCTTTGGACTCAAGCAGAAACAAGATGTACAAGAGAGACAGGAGAATATGAACATTTGTCAGTACGGTGTATGGGGACTGAAGGAACACAGTGGAACAAATGAAATATGATGGTTTAGGACCTCAGGATCAGGAAATCATGAATATTTTTTGTGTGGTAATTTTAATGCGTGCATTTTAAAGCTGTTACTGGTCAATTTTACCTCTATCTCTAAACTTTCTCAGAATATATTCAGAATTATGATCAAAAACCTGGACATAAAAATGTTGAAAGCTAAACATTTGAAAAGGAGTTTATGTTAGGCCTTCTACGTCAATAGCATGTTATGTGATTTTCACAAAAAGAGGAGCTTCAGAAGAGATGCAGCAACCTTTACACCAGCTCCCCTAATAGGGAAGGTACCAAGGACATCTTTAAGACCCACCCTAACAATGAACCTTCCTTCCTGTTTTTTCCTGTATTACTGCACTGTGGTGCATATTTGCTTGGTACGAGCAGACTGCTCAATCATTTATATGCTGAACTCTATGGATGTTTGTCATGGATGGGAAGGAGCAAATGACAGCCAAAACATCAACAATAAAGTGATAAATAACAGACATAGATTTATGTCTTTGTTGTACATGAGACATGAATAAACACTACCTTTCTCCTTTTTGATGCGGGCAAAATGCCCTTTGCAACTACCTACAGTAACATGGTCAGGAGGGGATTGATTGATATTCACAAAAACTCTCTTCACCTATGTTACTGTGTTTGAAACTTGAGATTGCAGCTGAGAAGATTATTTAAGGCCCTCTGATATTCTCTTCCAGTAAATTTTGCAGAGAACACAATTTATACATGCCTGCGTGTCTTATCAGAAAAAAAGCAACTATACTGAAGAGAAAAAACAGAGCAAGCAAATTTTATTTCCTTTGTTAATCACTGATCTTCCTGTCTTGATGCTTGCCTTGAAGTACAGTTTGAAGAAGCCAGTTACTAATGTCCAAGATTACTATTCACAAAATAATAACCCCACATGATGGGGTTAGATGATTTCAGTAATTGCTCATACTTTTTCATCAGAAGTATTTTATGCTTCATGGTACATCCAAAGATCAGTTCTAACACATCATTATTGTTTTTAATAAAAATACTTGCATTTAGTAATTTGTATTTATCCTGTGAAGAATATGAACCTCCTATGAAAACTAAATTCATCTGAATTAAATACAGACAGAAATGGTCAGGTGATAGACTTAAGTGATGAATATCAAGAGGTCAGAGTGTCCCCTATGTTCTGAAATAAAAGTAGCTCATCCTATGCCTCATAAACTTGATTTGAAATATCAGATCAGTTAAGCCTGCATTGACATCACATTATCAAGTAATAACTTCTTTTAAAATCTAAGGGTTACCTGGAATTGATTATCTGCTGTTGGGCAAATAATTCATGTCACTACAATCTGTATGCATTTTGGAGATATTTTGAATAACTGAATCGAAACTGAATCTGTAGCTTGAAGATGGTTCTGAAAGGCTATTTAGTGTTTAAACCTCAAATTTGTTATAAAAGTTGCAGATTTCAATTTGCATTTTCTGTGTGGTATAGATAACCCACTGCTCTTCCTAATTCCCAACAGAGAGGATAGATCTTAAAAGAACCCACAGGTGGAAGAAGTCTGACAGCTCATTAGTCTCTTCCAGCAGGCATTGTAAAAGTTCCCTTCAATTCAAGAAAACACTTCAGAGAGTACATTTCTGAGACTCTATTTTAGGGTTGCTTTGACACAGGAAACTTCCTTTTTGATGTGTTACCTTTCAAAACTTTTTGGCACTGGCACTCGACTGCATGCCACAACCAAAGGTCTGAAGTCTCAGGTTTTTCCCACCTGATAAGACCAAAGAAAGAAAATGGAAAAGGAAACTGTATCATGGGAGGATTTTGACCTGTTCATCTTGGTAGCAGCTGTTCTTTGGAAGTAAATATATAATCACTCCTGTTATACTTGTAGATGAAGAAAGTCTGACTTAAAAACCCCAATTAACAATCAGAACAAAGCAGCTATAGTTTTCTTCAATGCTTACAAAAGGACAGCATTCAGTGCAGAAGGGAGTAAATTATGAAGGTCATAAACCAGAATGGGTGTCCTCTGGACAGCAGCAACTCTGAAAAGCATCTAGGGCAAACAGTGGACAAGCAATTTAACTGGGGTTTCCAGGACAATGCTGTGTCAAAAGAACTTCAACACCCTTAGGGATTAAATGTAAGAAGAACAGTTATCATGTGAATTTGCTTATTAAAAATATTGGAATTAGCATGACTCATACTGGAACACTGTAAATAATTGATGCTGGATAATATTTGTTACAAGATACTGAAGAAAAAGAAAAAAGAGTGTTGAGAGATGAAAAATATATAAATATACACAAAAGGAGTGGAGAAAATGCCTTATGGCAAGAACTTGCCTTGTTTAACCTGTCTGGCATACCAAGGAGACAACTGAGGAATATACTGGGTACAGGACAGGAGTGGGTTGAAAATACTAGAGACAGAAGGGTCCTTGAAGCTATTAGAGAAAGGCATAATAAAACAAAAAAAAACCTGGAAATCGGTCCTAGAGTGATTTAGATGGGATGTATGGTGAAATTTCAGCAAAGAACACAGTAGCATTCCCAGTGGTAGAGGTCTTCAATAACTACTAAATAGTTTCTTGCAAAACATAAGCACTGAGGCAGCTGTTTGAAAGCCACTGATCTACATCTGAGCTCTCACAATCTTTTGAGAAGTCGAGCAGCAGAAAGCAGGCTGCTACTGATGTTCTGGCATAGTGCTTCCCCAGAGTAGGATCCTGTGTTTTCAGTCTGTCAAGCCTTGTTACCTGCTCCCAAAGCCAGAACCTCCAATTATATTCAATTTTATGGCACCTTCTTTTAGTATTTCCAGGAAAGGCCACTGTTAGACCACAAATTGAATTTCTAGTCTCCAGTGAGATTCAAAACAGCAAATTTTTAGTGAGCAGCAATTTTTATCCCTTCTAACAGGCAGAAGCCCTCCAATATACTTCACATATAAATATTAGAAACAGCTTGGAAACTGTAAACAAAGCTGTGATCAAGACACCAACAACAGAGAAAGAACTGATAGTAAAAAAAAAAGTCTTGAAAATAGCTCCATCAATAACAAAAGGTCTTGAGATGATACTAGGTTATGAATTATATTGAAAGGTGTTCTATTCACAGAGAAATAAAATACCTGCATGAAAAAGATCTTTATAACAAGCAGCCACTCAGCATTCCACTGGCAGCAAAATTAAAAACAGATCTTGATGTATTATGGCTGTATCTCACTGCTCCTCTATAAAAAAACAAGATTCATGGTTGATTTTAAGTTTATGCAACAAACATCAGAGTTTATTTTGAGAGATTTTCATGTCAATATTTCAAATGTTAAAGGTGAGGATTTGCAAAATTGGCTTTTAGATGTGTTATCAAAATACTTCATGCACTCAGATAGATTAAAATGTTCTGTATTCCCACAGATGCTTTTTCTTTTATTATCAAAATTCCTTGCAGAGGTTAAATACCAGAATGACAAAGGTAGAACATCAAGTGCTCCAGAATTCCTATTACTGTGTGCACATAAACTCCACATTCATAGTCTGGCAATGTGCCAGGCAATGACAAGGATTCTGCTGTGAAATGTGCTAAGTTCAATGAGAACAGGGTGAAAATTTAGAGAAAAAGATAACTTCACAGTGAAATTTTTGTGAAGCCATTATTAGGTACACTGCAGTGTACATTCATGTATTTTGCAAAATAAGGTGAGCAGAGCAGTCTCAGTCACTCTGAGAAATACTTATTTAAGCTGAGGAGACAAAGAGCTGAGACTATAGGATTAAGGGAACAAATTTCACTGTCAGCTGTGTGCTTGTAGCTCCCACTAAGGTCAAAAGAAAATGTGACATTACACGGGAACTACAAGTACTCATTTTTTATACTCCAAATGTGGGGAGACTCCATATTCTCTCAACTTTGCAAGTTGTGTTTGGTTACAGATCTGCCTACAGGGAGACAGAAATTAAGTCAGAACGTATCAGACCATTGCCTGACTGACTGTTTAAAATTTTATTCTTGGCACTTCCTTTCTTTTCCTAAAATACTTCCAAAGTAATTCCCAGTAATGTATTTAGCACTGATATTTCAAACCCCATTGCTCTAGATGACATTTCACTCTTGGACCTTCTACACTTCCACTCATTTCCAAAACACTTCCATCTAGTTGTTATTTTTTTCCACTTTGACTTACATTCGAGTACATATACATGTACACATGCCCACTCATTCTATACCTTGTCTGAATTTGTCTAGCATCAAGAACCAGCCTTTTTTAACCTTTATTTGCAAAACAAAAGATTACTCTTTAGCACTTTATCGTTCCTTATAGGTATCAGTTGTTTCTTTGTAAGCCAAATACTCTATGGTATATACCTCTTATCATAAGGCATGATTTCAGATACTTTCATTATCCTCATGACTTTTCTATGAAGCTACTTAGATATTTTGAAATTTACCTGAATGGCATCTGCAGTATTTTCCTCAATCTTATTTTAGTATTTCCTTCTTTATTGTAACTGAACATCAGAGAAGAGGCTTTTTTTCATGCAGTGCTAAGATACTGATTATCTCTGAGACTTCTCCTGTCTATTAAAGCCACTCATCCCACAGAGAAGATAAACTAATCCACAGAAATGACTGACTTGTACAGATTACCTTCCTGGAAGGCAGAAGAACTAAAAACCCCAGGAACTGCTAGCCTGAATCTCTCCCTACTCTGTTCTGCATACTATCTATTCTCTATTAAGGAAGAAATTGTTCATTCCAACCTGTTTTTAAAAACCTTGTGGCATGATTTTGGTCTGTGAAATGCACTTAATGAACTGTGCACAATGATTTTCTGTTAGATCTTGGTCTTTGCTATTATTTAATTGGCAATTAGTTCAACATACCGCATTGCATGCACTGCTGATGTTACCAGGTTACAAGGACAGAAAGTACTTTTTTCTGAAAGGAGTAAAAGCAATAGAAAAGGGTATATGAAATTCCATCACTGGAAAGGGTGTTTGAAAACCCATCAGTACCAGCACTTGGCAAAGGCTAAAGAAGGCTAACAGATCGTGAAAACAGTGTCTCAATAGGGAGTATCCTGCCAAAGGTCAGGGTGATGCTGCATAAAAAGAACAGAACACAAAAAGCTTAAAAAACGACCATAGCATTTCTCAGATTTCTTAGCTATAAACAACCTATAAAACTTGCAGCTTCTATTTTTATTAGTTCTTCCTCCTTTTAATGAAACTGAAATACAATGCAACCATTTATATTTGCTGTATTTCCGTCTGCAATATAACAAGTGGAGGATAAGGAAAGGAATGACCAATGTGTTGGCTGCTGATGCATTTTCTGCATCAATAAGACCATTATGGCTTCACACTATAACCTGAATTCTCAGCCAAGTCAGCCTGAGTGAATCTCAGATTTTGAAACTGTCTTGAGAAGCCGCCTGATTTATCACTGTGTTACTACACCTTCTGCATAAGGTTACACAACTTAAAAACTGAAGCAAAGCAGCCCTGAACTAGGGGTGTGCCTTAGCTGTACAATTTCCTGTCTGTTTTTAAAGAAGGTTTTGTAGGATAGGAAATTTCATTTCAGGAATTAAAAAAAGCTCAGCTGATTTTAAGCACTATATGGCCTCTTTTTTTTTTTTTCCCCAGGTAGAGAATTAAAGGCAACAATTTGTTCTAATGTCTTGAAGCAGATAAAGAGTAAGTGATGTATACAACTACTGTGCATCCCTGCTGTGATGCAGCTGCTTCTTTTGTGTTACTAATGGATTCTTCTGTTGGCAAAAAAGGAATCTCCAGTCCTTTTTCAACAGGTGACAGGCAAAAATAAATTGCAGATCCTGGAGCTTGCCTGACAGGGAGCCAATTACCTACTCAGCTGACCAGCATCGCTAGAAAAGAAAAGCAAGGAAGAAGAAACATGACAGAAGATGACAGAAAGATTACAGAAAGCAAACAAAATTGGACCAGAAGGAAAAGTGGATTCAATGCTGAAAACAGGAGAAGCTGCAAAAGAAAATTAGGATGGTCTCCCAGTAGCTGTGCTGTTTTCCTTTCTTTTCTTTTATGTCAGATGGGAGTAAATGCAAAGACCATGCTCCTGTGGACTTGGTTTACAGACCTTTTCTGGTATCTGAAAAGTCCACACTTTGCCCCTGGCAAGTTATTCCTGTTCATTATTTCAGTGACTTGGGTGTTACTACAGTGCTGCATCTTATTCAACAGCAAGTACTGGAATGAACTTGGGATGCAGCGTGGGTCAAAGGGGGGAGGGGACAGAGGGGAAATTTACTGATCCCTCCAATTATAAAACCCTACACAGCTTGCCCAGAGGAGGGAAGGGTACTGGACTCAGGGACAAGGGCACAAAGAAAAAAAGGATAAATGTGGTGATTTGGCTTAATAATATGCTGCCTGCTATATCAAACTGGATTAGACACAGTTCATTTCCTGCAAAGGTTTCCCAAGCTTTGCTTTATAGTGCCTTGTGCCAAATGAGCGAGCTGCTTCCTGCTCTATCCCATTAATGTGGGTTTAGTAGAAAGATAGAGCTTTTAGTACTGTGTGGTCCTGACAGGGAGCTTCAGCCTGCAGCATCTCCTACTCTGAATCTTGTTCATAAATTGTTCCCCTGGTCTCCCAGTGGGGTGAACACTGACAAGCAGATGACAAAGATCTCTCCTACAGATTCAATTTTATCACATATAACAGTTTAGAGCAAACCAAGTTACAGACTATATAATGAGTGGCAGTCCTAACACAGTAATTATATGCATCTTTCAGTTTGCAGAAAACATGCCGGTACATGTGGTGTTGCTGGTTTTGTAATTCACAGCATAAGGCAATTGATTCAATTTGATCTACATGCAAAAATGCAGCAGAGAGAAACATAAAGGAAAATCACCAATTTTCTGTCAGCAGCTTGTCTTCTTGTTGGAATGGGAGTAAAATCTGAATCCTCTGGAAAGGGAAGGAGTGGTGCCACTAGATGCTAGGCTGTGCTAGGGTTGGATGATATGCATCTCAAGCAATTTATTCATCAGCTCCTCTGGATCCTGTTCTTCAACCTGCATCACAACAAGCTTCCTGCCTTTGCAGCCAACAGTAAATAATAGCAGACTTGGAGATTCAGAACACAAATGCCTTCTATCAGGAAAGAGTGGCTTATATTACCCAAATGATGCAAGAAGCAGATTCTCAGGCAATGTTAAATGTCTGATACACAACTTCCCACCACACAGAATATATATCATCAATGTATCCTGAAGTACAAAAGGTTGCATTACTATTAATATGAAAGAAAATCACAGCTATATCCACTCTTAAACCTCAAAACTGATTTGACTGATAAAATTTACACATTATCAGGAGGTTTGAGGACCCAACTGACCTCATGAAAAGCAGACATTAGTGAAAGTCTACTGTGCCAAGTTCACCATTATGAAGTTCAGGGTGAATTCCTCAGAGACACGCAGTTAGACTGGTTCCTGCCACACTGAAAATATATGCTTACCACAAAGAGTGGGAATCCCTTTTATAAAAGTAGCTTTGCTGTTATTAGCCTGTATCTCTGTATTTTGCACAAATACTTGTACATACTCCACAGGGTTCATAACCCAGTGTCATGGTTTGAAGTAACTTACGATTTTTGGATGCGTGAGAACAAAGTCCAACCACCAGGGGTTGGGTGCAAGCATAAAGTTTTATTTGACAAATTACAGGCCAAGGGATAAAACCCAATGAAGATACAGAAAAATACATTGAGAGAGAGAGTTTAAAGAATGAGGGAGAGAGGGAGAAAGAGAGAAAAAGAGTGAGAAAGAAAAAGAGTGAGAAAGACATCACCACCCATGGATGCAGTGACATCCGTTGATCTTTCTTCTTTGAGATGGTGGTCAGAGGCCCAGTCAGAGGTGGTGGGTTGGTGATAACAGACATGATAAGTGCATCAACACTTTTTATCCTCATTTTCCAGGCTGGCTCAGGTAATCTCACCTCCCAGGCGGTTCAGTTGCCACACTGAGGTCACGGTAGACCATGGGGGGGTGGAGGACCTCCACCTGACTTCAATGTTAAGTCAGACTCCAGGAATTTCACCTCCCAGGAGGTCTGGTTGCCACACTTAGAAGGCCATTGTAGACTGACCCACCTGGGGGGAACCTCCACCTGGCTTTATCAGTCAATGTGTCACCCCCACTGCCCTCCAGGCATCAGCCCTTATCAGTGTTAGCTAGCTCTGCTCCAGTCGACTTTATTCCATTTAAAATTGTCTTTTGAGCCAAAGAAAATTCCACTGATTGGAACCTCACACCCAGTTATGAGGAAGGGCTGTGAGAAGCCTTCCCTGGGACTGCCGCTCACTTTTTTGTTGCTCTTTGGCTTGGAGGTTGTGCTGAGGTTGACCTTGCCTTGCTGACTTGACCTTGGACTTGCCTCATCACTGCCAACATGTCTGGCAATCTGGAGTCTGCACAACTCCCACTTGCCATCACTGGACCCCTTCTGCTCTTCTTCAGTTACAGACTGGTATAGAAAGTTCTAGAGAGGTATGTGTCTGTGTACATACACATCCAAGCATGAGCATGCTTTAAGCAATAAGAAATAAAAAGATTCACATGTTTGCATGTGTGTCTGTATGAAAGGTGGGTGGGGAAGGTTGTTATGACAAGGCTATGTGTGTCAATAGGGACTGTCCCAAATTGATGCGTGTGTGTCAAAACTGGGGAACAGGTCTCGTGAAGAACATTGCCCCTGCCTTAGGTCCTGGTATTCCTTCTGCTATGGAGCAGCTATGGAGGCTTGCAGGCCTTGAGAGACTGCATGATCTTCTTCTGAAGTCATAAAAGAGCTGAGCTGGTACACAAAGAAGAAAAGACTCAGAATAGGCAATTCTGATAGACCGTAACAATTTGTATCAGATATGATGAGGTCATGGAGAGCCATTCTGAATTTACCACATCCAACAGTTCAGCACATATAAGTTTAGACGGGTGTTGTTTTCTGAAGACAACTAGCTTATTTTCACATCACAGAATTGCTTCCATTTCTTTAGGAAATAAAATGAAACGAAGAGTTTAAATTTTCCTGTGCTCTGCATAAGCATCCAGCCAGAGGATTATTACTCTTCATTGCCAGCCAAACTTCAAGTTCCATTTGCAGAGCCAGAGAAGAACTCCAAAATGATCACTGAGGCATTAACCATGCTTTTGTAGTCTGGTGGCAAGTTTCCTACGTCATGAAAGCAGCTGGGGACTTCTCAGTTCCAATGCCCCAATGCCAAGTTTGTTTGTCCCAGTTTCAGAAAGTTACAGCAAAATAAGGCCGATGTGCACACTATTTCCTACCTTTCTGCAATGGGTCCATCTTCAATAGTCTGTGTTAATCTACCAAACATTTACAAGTGAACGTGATTTTCATCAGAAAAGCAGTTGTTCAAAAGTTAGTTTTAGAGCTATCCATTACTTGATTTTGTTTACTGCTAGAATATAAGACATTCTATAATATCTCTATGGTTGAACTGCCTGTGAATGTACATATAATCAAAGAGATGAAATCAACAATAAAAGACATATGAAAAATATTTTTGTTTTGCTTCCTTAATGCCAATCTTGCTTTTAAAAATAATACATTAGACAATGGAAGTGTTAAAAACATTCTATCTTTACTCAAACTAAAGTGAAGAATTATTCTTGTTTTACAAATTTTTAAAAAATTCAGGGAAAATGGAAGTGGTGAGAAAAGTCTATCCTCTTGATGTTATATTAACCCAACACCTAATTGTCATTATTCTGGACATACGGACAGAAGGTGTTCCACTATCTCCAATCTAATCTTATGTTTTCCATACAAGCAGGAAATAGAATGATACTTGTACTTAATAAACAAATAATTTTAAAATGCTTATAAATATTTATAATACGAAGTTGAAGAAAAAATATGCATCCACAGTGACACTCATTCAGGTGCAGATGATTCATTTAGTGGTCCTGCCTCTTCTTGCTTCCAAAGCCAGAGTCTTCTGTATGGCTTAGGCAAACTCAAGATTTATATTCACATGGCTCTATGCTGTATTCTGCTCCAAAGTATTATGTCAATTCAAAAATCCTGCTACAGTGCCTGTCTTTTCAGGGATAAATAATAAATTCAGTGGCCATGGTTCTGTATCTCAAGGTTCTTTACATTATCTCCCTGTGTATCACCATTATGTCCCTTCTTTTGGCATCAAATCAGACTGGTTAAGTCTGAAGACCTGGCCAACTGCTTTACTAGGAAAGTAATCACATTAACATGCACCTTTATTAAGGGGTAAGGTAATAAAAAGTCGAAACCTATTTCGTTATAGGTATCTGCTAGAAGGCCTTTTAGTTCCCTCTAATTTTTCCTTGTCATTCAGTCAACAGTGAAGGATTTCCCACAGATCCTTTCCTTTTAAATGTCTCAGAAGAGCAACTGATTATTTTGCAAAAGCATAATAAAAAGGTCTGTCTCGACAATTTGAAAGAAAATACCATCATGAGATTAAATCAGAACTCCATCTATTTCATGATGCATACAAGGTAACATAATTCCCCAAAGATAAATTGCCTTAGGACATATATATCTTTCTTCAATGAAAGGAAAGATTCACATGAACCCACAGATTTTCTCACAAAAACAAGCTGTAATTTTTGCAGGGATAAATTAACATTCTGTTCATGATGAACATCTGCGTTACAAATGCCAAAACAAAGCCAAAACAAATAAGACAAAAAAGACACAAATGATGGAAGCTAGATCCTCGAATCTGTTTTGTTCTCATCTTTGGCAATAAGAGAGAATAAATATTTCCTTAGCTCACCACCAGAACAAGCTCTGGGATGAACCAGCCAGACTTACCCTGTCACAGCTGCCAAGCCCTGACTGGCCTCAAATCTGGCCTGGCCTGCCTCAAATACTTAACTTCCAGGAAACCAGTTCTCACTGTTCTGCCAGGAATTGATTTCATCAGCTTTGAGCCAGTGCAGGATAGTGTCACGAAGGGGCATTTTCTATAGGAAGAAAGCCCAGGAGGCTGGCTGTCCAAGAAGGGACAAAAAATGCCCTATATGCATGTTGCAATATAACCTAACTCATCCCAAAGGGGAGATGGTTCTGATGTCTTTGCAGCCCATTTCTCTGCTGTCATGGTAAATTCAAAACAACTGTGCTGGTGTTTTTGCAGGACTTTAAGGGTAAGATAATCAAGCACCACAGCAACATTCAGACTTCTCCAGTCTGCTCTGTCGAGTTGTTCAGTGACGACAAATTCTGCCCATGTCCACCTATTGGGCTTTGGTGGAACTGCAGGCCACCTTAGTAATTCTACTTACCAGGAGAGTTTTTTTGCTTTTAAACACACTATAAGCACGAAGACGAAACTTACGTAATGTGCTAGACAGCACAAGAAACCAAGTGGTTTAAAAACAGTAGAGGGAATGCTGATAGCAAGTGCCCTAATCTCTCCTAACATCTCCTGAAGAATCACAGAAAGTTAGGGGTTGGAAGGGACCTTGAAAGATCATCAAGTCCAACCCCCCTGCCAGAGCAGGGTCAGCTACAGGAGGTCGCACAGAAAAGCATCTCAGGTGGGTTTTGAATGGCTCCAGAAAAGGAGACTCCACAACCTCCCTGGGCAGCCTGTTCCAGTGCTCCCTTACCCTCACAGTAAAAAAAATTTTCCTTGTGTATATATGGAACCTCTTAGGCTCAAGCTTATATCTGTTGCCTCTTGTCCTATCATTGGGCATAGTTGAGAAGAACCTGGCACCATCCTCCTGCCTCTGACCCTTTAGGCATTTATAAACATTGCTGAGGTCACCCCTCATTCTCCTCAAGCTGAAGAGACTCATCTCCCTCAACCTTTCCTCATAAGGAAGATGTTTCACTCCCTTCATCATCTTGGAGGCTCTGCGCTGGACTCTTTCAAGAAGTTCCTTTTCATTCTTGAACTGACGGGCCCAGATCTGGACACAATATTCCAGTTGTTGCCTCGCCAAGGCAGAGTAGAAGGGAAGGAGAACCTCTCTCAAACCTCTAGCCACCCCCCTTCTAATACACCCCAGGATGCCATTGGCCTTTTTGTCCACAAGGGCACATTGGTGGCTCATGGTCATCCTTCTGTCCACTAGGACCCCCACATCCCTTTCCTCTGTGCTGCTCTCTTAACAGCTCAGTCCCCAACCTGTACTGGTTCTTGGGGTTCTTCATACCCAGGTGTAAGACTCTCCACTTGCTCTTTTTGTAATGCATTAAATTTCTCCTGCCCAACTCTCCAGCCTTTCTAGGTCCCTCTGAATGGCAGCACACCGTTCTGGGGTGTCAGCCAGTCATCCCAAATTTGTGTCATCAGCAAACTTGCTGAGAAGACACTCTGTCCCATCATCAAGGTTATTGATAAAGATGTTGAACAGGACTGGACCCAACTCTGATCCCTGGGGGACTCCACTACTCACAGGTCTCCAGCTGGACTCCGTGCTGGAGTGTATCATCACTCTTTGGGCTCTATTGCCTAGCCAGTGCTTATTCCATCTCACTGCAGATTCTTCTCTCCCACATTTTGTGAGCTTGCCCACGAGGATGTTATGGGAGACTGTGTTAAAAGCCTCGCTAAGGACAACGTAGACTTCAAGAGAAGACCATCAGCAAAGCAGACCCCCTAATGTTGTCAAGAACACCAGATAATTGCAATTGTATTTTTAGGATAGGACTCTTAATCTCTATCATGCATCCAGAAACCCAGCATCTTTCTCCTCCTACTCTGCTATTACTCTTCTATTCATAGACAATAGCTCTTATCCTGGCAATAGCCAAACAAAACCTATTTATTGCTAATAAAGCCAGCTTGCCTTTGTGCTGCAGAGGAGCTGCCTGCATAAGGTTTTAAGATTTAATAATTTCGTTGAAATGGATGGAAGAACATGAGACTAAAAAAGAGAATACAAAATATATTCCACCTTACGTGTATATTGTACATTAGAGTATTTCATGTAACTGAGACAGAAACTAAGTTACATTAAATCAAAGGCATATTGCTTCTTGGGTTTGCAATGTAGTCATAAATACACATAAATAGCTAATAAATGTAAATTAGCACATTGGAAGACAAAGGCTTTTAAGAAATTGCTCTTTGGGGCTTTTCCTCCAGGTGATATTATTATCAGTGCTGGGATGTTCTTTTCCGCCACGTCAGAACTGGCTATATGAGAAAACTTGAACGTTGTTACAAATTACCAATATTTCATCAATAAAGCTATTTACCTTAGATTTTACTTCATTGTTGTTTCTTTCTGAGTCAACAGATTTTTGCCTTAAGTTGTTACTGTTAAGATAACTGAATCTAACAGAATTAACAAGAGATAACACTAACTGCTTGAAAAATATTTTTTTGTTTCGTGATGACACCAAACTCTTTTATGATATGAATTTACAAAGCTACCTATATTGCTACAGGGTATTAATTTTTGAGGTTCAGACCTCAAGTTCTCTTGGCCAGAGCATTTGTTCTGCTTCATTAGAAAATATAAAGGACACTGGTTATTACTATAATTGTACTACAAACTATCAGCACAAACCCCAAGATTTGCTATAGAAGCTGTAATGTCCTACAGTGTATAGAGCTATAGACCTCTACACAGTCTCAGTTATGGTCTCTTAAGAAAGAAGAAGGCATTCAACCACAAAATGATGCTGAAAACATCATTGATGGAATGAAAACATGACTTCTGACTTTGCAGAGCTGGCTTCTTCCTGAGTAGCTCAGAAAGTTTGTATCTCAGGTGAAAAGGGAAATAAAATGCCGTAATTCCTGTTTGAGCTGCTACTTCCAGGTTTTTGATATGAAAAGCCCTACTAAAACTATATTCTCAGTTCTGCTGAAAGTACACAGAGATAACAACACTGAATTAATGAAAGAAGAATAGCATCTAACTGAAACAGATTCTGCTCTCATTCACATAACTAACGGGAAAGAGCAAATGCACAAACTGCTAAAATTCTTTTTTGATATGTAATAATTTTAAAATAAGTAAGTCCTTCTAATTTATATAACACATCTAGAGGGCAGCTGAGTGCCAGACAGGAGTCATTGCCTGGAAATTATCTTCTAAGTAAGTGTGACAATTAACATCCTAAATGCATTTGTCTTGTGCTAACACAATACCAAGAGACAAAACTGATCATACCCTGTTACCAACCTGAAGAGAAATTCAGTACAGGATTAACAGTTTGCAACCAGCTGAGATTTAAGATTTCTAAAATATGTTGGTTTATTTCCTAAAAATCTCAGCTATTTTTACTTCACAATGAAGAGTTAAAAATGAAATAATGTAGAAGCACATGTGGTTGTCAACACTACAAATAAACATGAATTCATGCCTAATAAGCACTCCAGGAAGTCAACTATACAACCTTAATGATCCTAGAGGCTAAAGTATATAGTTCATAATCTCAAGCAGATTCCAGAATATTATATCAATTAGGATATCACACAGAGCAACAAAAAAGGCAACACCAGCTGGAGGCATTCTTTGAACCTCATTGTCAATGCAGCAATAAAAGAAATCCTGTTCTACCAAAATGAAAACAATAAAACAGAGATTAGCTCAACTGGGTCAGGAAGTAAAACAGGTCAGAAAGTTCTGAGCTACCAACTTCAAATTGCTGAGTACTAAAGATACTTGGATAATCTATGAGTTGACACCTTGGGGCCTGTCTAGTGGGATGCTACCACTGGATGTCACTGGTGCTTCAACAAAAACACACTGCCCAGGAACTTACCAGGCTGCACAGTTGGGAAATGGCGGTACTGTGAGTTGGACTCTCATGCTAAGACTTCTCTTCAGCTTGCTTGTCACTTTTATCATGTCTCCAAATCATTTCAGAAGCTGGAATTGTTCAGTGAGACTCAGTAACAGTTAAAGAAATGAAGAAAGCTAGCAACCATACTGCTGCAATTACCCTGATCCTAACGTTTTGTTTTGTTTTGCTTTCCAGGCCTCCTGGAATATCATCTGCTCTATTTACTCTTGTGCTTACTCCATATAGACTTGAAAAAACTCCTTATTGTATGCTAGTATCTTCATGTTTGGTCACACCAGAGATTTTATTGGCCCGGAAAAAGAGGATATACACTTTTTAATAGCATGTTTTTGTAATAGATTTAACAGCTAAAGATGGAAATCATCAAAATTCATGCAAATTCTACTCTTACCTTGCTTCAGAATTCAGGCATGATACAACCTTGCTTTCACCTATATGGGGTACAGCTATAAGGAAAATTGTATCTCTAAACTAATCAGATTATTTATTTCAATCTAGTGGCAAATCTAGAAAGAATGGGAAAAACATTCTAGCATTCTATATGCACTGTATTAAAGAGTCCCTCTCTGCTGACCCAGGCTCTGGGTGAAGAAACCAAAGCCAGAAATTAACAAAGCAATGGATACAGGAGACCTGCATGGAGTCTCTACCCACAGCTCACAGGGCTGGCAAATATTCTCTCCTCCCAGAATCTCTTTTTGTCGATTATTATTAAACACTAAATAAAGGGAAACGAAATGTAGGCATAGTGGGTTGGTTTTCACAATGGAATAAGACTACCAGAGGGATCCCTCAGATATTTGCAACAGATTCACAAAGGAGAGGAAAAGGGGCAGAACACTGAGATGATGCAGACTGCTGAAAATAAAACACTTCTCGGTTGATGTAAGATCTAAGCTAGCTGTGAAGAATTAGTGGAGATCATAAAACCAAGGAACTGAGGGTAAAAGGGTAAAACAGCAGGTAAAATTCAGTTCTGATAATACAAAGTAATCATAGAATCATAGAATGGTTTGGGTTGGAAGGCACCTTAAAGATCATCAAGATCCAAACCCTCCTGTATGGGCAGGGACGTCTTCCACCAGACCAGGTTGCCCACAGCCCCATCCAGCCTGCCCATGAATACTTCCAGAGATGAGGCATCCACAGTCCTCCTGGGGAAATGTATTCCAGTATCCCACCACCCTCACAGTAAATAATTTCTTCCTAATGTCTAAAGTAAATCTGCTCTCTTCCAGTTTAAAACCATCTCCATCCAGCCTATAATGGTGCTTGCATCAACCCAGGTGCAGGGCCTTGCCCTTATCATTATTGAACTTTACAAAGTTATATGCAGAAAAAGAGTCTAAATCAGTCGTTACTTCTCAACCCCTCCTACATTTAAGCATGAATAAGGTCTCTAAAAATATCAATCCAGTTCTTAGCAGTGGTCTAAAAGAGAGCAAGACTTGGGAATAATATTGGTCATGTTGTAGGTGCAATCACTTCTCAATAAAGGCAATGGCAGTATTGTAACCAGCAGTATCTAATATGGGTGGAAAAACCTAAAAATCATTCACACTTTTTGACTCTTTCTCAGCTCTTGTAAGTAGCAGCAGCCTTCAGAGTTTACTACAAGCTGAGAAAAATAATTCTGAGTTCAACTTAACTATGTCATGCAGTTACACCATGTGGAGCAGATAGGGGGTGTTAAGTACACTAACTTTATGGGCAGCTTTAAATGAGGTTTCCTAATGCCATGAACTTGCTTTGATGAAGAAAGAAGCCTCATATATCCACAGATGCCACATACAGACTTCCCTTACAGGGAAGAAAAATCATTTAAGAATTATAACCCACATGGAATAATGATCCTACCTCATCTCTTTTTTCAGAACATCTGCTCCTACAGCTCAAGCAATCCCTCAGCTTTGTTAAGCTCCTCATTAGAAGCAGAGTCTCCTTACACAAACATAAGCTGTCACTGAAACCATCTCCCTCTAGGACAGCAAACATAAGGCTTGGTGACCATCTCCACAACCAGCAAACAAAACTTCCATTCCTAGAAGGATCATCCAAGTTCCTCTACTGGTACAGCCAGCAATACACTTGATGCCATGTCCCAAATGCCCTTATCGGGTGCACATATGTGGCTTACACTAAACAACCATTCTGCACCAGAACAAATTCTGTCCTTGACAAAGGATAGAAATATACTGTCATCAGAGGGCAAACACACATTATAAAACCACAGTTTCTTTAATGTCTCAGTATAGATCACCTGAGGAAATCTACCAAACATCTTTTAAAGATAAGCCTCAGAGAAATCATGGAATGGTCTTTTCAAGGTCATCTAGTCTCATATTCTAAATATTTTGGAGTCAATAAGGTTACTAGTTTTGGGGGCTATATTAAATTCCCAGCTAGCTTCTAGCTAATGCTGCCATTTTCTTGAGGATTCTCTTTCTGGTACCCACTGATCTCATTCCTTTTCTGTAAGTACTCCCACTTTGGACCACAAGCTACAAACTTGTTCTCCCATCTAGTCTAATTAATTTGAACACTGAAGATGATCTGAAAACAAGTGCTGTCATCTTGCATTTAGCTCCTAAGACTGATGTTTCCAGTTCAGGAGAACAGAAAAAGCCATTATGCTTCTCTTTAAGTCTGAACTTAAGATGCCCACCTTTTCATCCATAGTCAAAGGTTGGACTGGATGATCTTGGAGGTCTCTTCCAACCTAAGCATTCTGTGATTCTGTGATCCAGCTGTCCATTGTGCCCACTCATACAGAACTTGATATATTACAGAGATTTTGCTGAGGACTAGTTGCATAAAACGTTCCACAAATGAACTGCATAAACCTGTACTCGTTTCATGAAAGGGATGACTTCTATCATAAGGAGGTATATAACCTTGAGAATGAGGTAGAGAAAATGAAGAGAGTGATTTTTCACTTTATCTTGTAATATAACCAGTGGTATCATCAGGCACTGGGTTTTAAAGGAAGATATAATTAGGGAGCCTGTCACTGGATGTTGAGGAAGCCAAGAGTATAAACAGACGTTTAATTTTTTGGTCACTAGAAAAGCAATGTTTCAGATGTGACCTCAAGTTGACAATGCCTTAAAACTGCTGCTTGCAGAAAGTTGTGTGGGGAGGATCCATGCTGGGTGTCCTCCCTCTTTCAGGCTCTCTTGCCCTGACTTCCCTTCTCACAGCAGTAGAGTTAAACCAGGATCTCTGTTCTTGCTGGTCTGCAATCTGAAACAGAGATTTAAAAGAGGATATATCTTGCTATTCCCAGCAACTGGAGAGAATGTGTCATAACAAATGCTGGCATCCTCTCTCTCTGTCTAGTTCATACTCTTGTGGGGCAAAAGGCTACAACCTGAGGCAAACCCAGCATGCACAGAGAGAGTTTTTACTGAGAATGATTTTACATGAGCTTCTGCTTCCTCATTTAGAAAACGGTCACTCCACTTTCCGTAAGCTCCGTGGTCTTTTGGATTTTTCTATTTTCTACTCCCCCAACAAGGGATCAGCTATCTTTTATCACAGCCATGGCAAGGTCACTTGGTGCAGACTGGGAAGGGAAAACTGACTGCAATTCCTGGATGTAAGCACATTCATTTTCCTCACTTGAGAAACTGAGCTGTTGCTATCGATTACATGTATTTGGCTTTTCCCTGGCAAGAATAAATGCTAACACAGTAATTACAGCTTCTCCTATGTCCCCAAAAGCAAAAAGGGGAAGAAATAAAATGTTTATCATCTGTTTCTGTTGCTTTTCACTTAAGTTTTATGCTTCTAATTACAATGGTGCTACAATAAATAATTCAAAAGGTTTTCTTTTAATAGTTTTCTCTTTTTGTAAACTCAGCCCTCAAAACAGCTTTGTAAAATCTCATTAAAAACTACTGCATTGCTTGTGGGCTCAGCATCAATAAATTGAGATTCACTATTAAGAATGCTAATTGATTTGATACACCATAGTTCACTTATATGTACTGTGTCTAATAAATTTACCATAAAAAATTAATAAAAATGCATTAAAATATATTCTTTTATAAGAATATAATATATTTAGTAGTCAAGGCACAGCCGATACTTAGTAAGAGATACTTCTCTATCACATTTCTTTGTGCAAAGACTAAAAACCTGAGTATTTTTATACTCCTTATGTACTCTTTTTGCAGTCTATGTAATACTCTTTTGCAAACATTGGTGATACATATTTAGTAGTAGTAAACTAATGATTAGGGATTGAACATAGTATGTAAAAGTATCCTTTTTTAAAAAAAAATATTAAAGAAAACAAGGCATGTATGTTAGAAGAAAAAGCTGTAATTATTTCAAATTACATCTTTTATACAATAGTAACTGAAATATGCATTTCTATTTTTGTAATTTGTTGTGTGATATACCAGTGAAAGTCAGTTTGGTTTATTTTACCAGGAAACCATGCCTCCCAGCTCTGTTGGAGCTCTTTGAAGGAGCGAATAAAAAAGTAAACTCCTTGCTCATTAACACTGAAAAAAAAAAAAATTTGCTAAGTACTACAAGAAAAGAAACACAAAAAATACCAGAAAATGTCAAAATGACAATCTATAGACACCAGAGGTCAACAGCTTAGGAACTGCAAGACATTTTGGTCTTTTCATTCTCCTTCTCTCCAATATGCCCAGTGGTGGAGGGACAGAGGTGATTGTGCCCTCACCTGAAGCAGTGAGGAGGAACTGGCACAGAAGACCTGACACCCACACAAAGTGCACCTCGGGTATTTTACTTCTGACTGTGGAGCAGCAGGACACACGGAATACCTTTTTGAGAGTGGTAACTGGTAGTTTTTAGTCTTATCTACTGCATACATTAAGCAATTAATTATGCTTTGTACTCCTAAGCTGCGTATATCCTGCTAACAGAATCTCTTCAGGCACAGGTTGCTCATGCAATGTGTCCCAGAGAGAGGCTTCATATAAAATAAAGACATAAAATAATACAGAGCACAAGTTCCACTGCAGTTTAATCAGAAGAAATTCAGTTTGTGCGCTTCCTGCAGCTTTACAAAGGAAGAGGAAAATTGGCAATTGCCATCAGAAGCTCACTCCGTGGTAGCAATATGTGTACTGTGGATTTCCCCACTAATTATATAAGGATGTCAAAAAATTCTGAATTAATTCGAAAGCAATTACACAAATGTGCAATACAGAAATCTCTAACCTATGATTAAGCCCAAAGATGGCAGCCATGATTTGGGAATTCCCAAGTAATAAATTGCTGGGGACAGACAGAATATTGTTGGAGTGTATTATGTAATTGTTTCCCTCTTTTTATACTCTATCCTTACTATACGATAATTGAAACTCCTGGAGAGACAATAACAAGCCAGAAGGACCACTTCTAAAATTTTCTGTAATTTCTGTGTCCATACAGAATTTCATCTGTGTGTATTTTCACTATTCACAAACCAGTAAATCTTACTGCTCTTTTGCACAGAAAAGAAAGAAGCAGTAGGTTTTTCTACCATCTCCTTTCATTTTCCTGTTACAAAATCTGAGCTTTTTTTGGAGGCTGCTTCTTTGATTTTACTTTGATTGTCATGTCACAGTGCCACCTCAGCCAGACAGGTATTTTGGCTCAAATACTGCCTAGAAGTTAGCTACTCTTACAGAGCTATAAAGAACCCATTTATACACAGTAAAACACTCAAACGTCAGTGTCAGGCCAAGTCAGGATAAGAAGGCTTCTTGGTTTAGACACAAACACACTGGAATACATTTCTCCTTCCTGACAACACAAAGACTGCCTTCCAGAGACCATGGCCTTTCAACACATAATATTTTTATGGTCTTCCCAAGTCCCTCTGTGCTAAAATAACAGAAAGAACCAAGCTCAGTCCACACTTGGGTATTTACCACAGGCTAAAACTTCTAGCACCTTGACCAAATGGAGGGTGTGCAGCATACAAGGTGAGCTCTGAAGAGCTCAGTCCTGTTAAAATACCTGTGATTACACAGGCTCTCTGGCAAAGAGAGAATCAAGCTGCTAACGACAGGGCCACGGTTCCACCAGAGAACACCAAGTACTTCTGCATCAACACAGGAGTAAGAAGGGCTGCATAGAACATCTCAAATAGTGCCATGTGCTGTGAAACCACTGCAATTACTCTTTGGCTGCGTGAGGTTTATGTGAGGGTGCACATATGCCCTTGATCAAGGACAGGACTTGGACACATATTTTGCAATGAATTTAACCCTCGATGGGCAGCATCTTTACAAGACATGTATTTTGTCTGTTGGAGGAGGGGAAAAGAAAAGAATGCTGCTCACTCAGGTAACTTCAAGCCTGTAAATCAATCAAACCAACCTTTTTTTACCAGGATGCTGGAAGTCATTTCCTCAGCTAAGCACCTACTCCTCCTGAATTTCCACCTACAGGCAGTTGTTTTACCATTTAGATTTTGACAAGGAGAAAAAAAAATACAATTTTTCAGTCTTCTGAGTATCAAAGAATCACAGATGTATTTCAGTTTTGAATGAAGACCACAGGCAAAAATATTTGTGTTAAGAAGGACAATCAGGAATGCCTGTACTGCCCTAACAGTGCCCTAACAGCTCACGATTAACCCAATGCCAGGTGTAACTTGTAGCTCATGTTTTTGTAAACCTGAGTCCTTAAAGGTAGCTTTAAAATTCACCTATAGTCTTCCAAATAGAAATTGCTTGTGTTTAAACATGTTATGCTTCTACATATCCATTTGGAGTTGATTGGAATTAGCTTGCCAGCATTTTTGACAGCTTGGTCACATTTAATTTAACTTAGGGAGTTCAGACACTAATTTTAGAGGCAAGTGTCTTGCTTTTAGTTGCAAACGATAGTCTCAGGTACACCATTCCAACCTCTAAAGGTGACACAGCAAAGTCATTAACAGTTATCTCAGAGATACCCATCATTGCAAGGCTTCAATTTTCCATTTAACACTTCCAGTCTATCAGTTTTCTAAGTCCTAGCCTTGCACTTCACTGCATGGTATTTGGAATGTTGTTAGATTTTTGTGCAACAGAAAATGGACCTTTAACTAGGGATAATTTATTTAAGTTCTATAACATTTTCTAACTCCCCAAAGTTTTAGCATTAAGAATCTGCATAGATTAAGAGCAATTTGTAATTCATCTAGGCTGCAATTTTGGGTATAATATACTGATGCACTATATATATTGAAATCACAGGGGAAAATGTCCACATCTGAACATCTATTGGCATACAATCCTGTGAGGCTCTGCAGTTTTGGGATGTAGCACCACTGTTTTTGAGCCTAGGGAACCTCTGCAGGCTCCAGGATGGAAGAGGAGTGAGAGCCTTGGATACAGTGTACACAAACCAGGCACAGAGTCCATCCAGCCTGCATGGCCAGGGATGCTGCTGTGCCATTTTGTGATCTGTGGTGCAACACAAGCTCTAAATACAAGCTCTGAGCACCAACTAATATTTATTTGTAGAAAACAGATGGGTTGGAGGAGGTTCCAAATCCCTGAAGCTCTTTTTTTGGCTTGCTCCTGCAGCTGGACTCTAATGTTTTCATTTGGTTTGAATTAAACTCCTCTTTGCTTCTGCTTCTTTTTTTTTTTGTTTTGTTTTGTTTTCATACTCTGCTTGTGACTCTGCACGTGTGCAGTGTCTGCTGTATCGATGAGTCCTCTCCAGTGGATTTGCTCAAGTAAGGAAACCTGCAACTGACCTATGAGAATATTTACAAATTAGTAGTCCAAGGAGAATTTTTTTAAATGGCACTTTCAACTCTACGTTAAATTCTGTTTTATAATAGGGCTTGCTACAAAAATCTTCTTTATTTTTTTTTTAATCCATCACTCAAAATACAACAAAAAAGGTTTTTTAGGGTTTGGTGTTTTGGTTTTATTTGGCTTTTTGTTTTGTTTTGTTTTGTTTTGTTTTTTTAATTATGGTCTCAAATTTAGCTGGTGTAGTTAAAACACTTCCGTAAACTGCTCCAATTTGCGTAACAAAATAATTCAACCCCTAATTATTGTACTTCTACATCTCAAGAGGGTTTTATAGCTCTTGGAGCTTCTTTAAAAAGGTCTAATCAATCTGAGAACACTCATTAAAAAGTAAGATACAAAACTAAGGCAAAATCCCTAAACAACTCATGTATGCATGTGTATACAGATACACACACACTACAGTATCACAAGTCTAGAAGATTAATATAATGCTAAAAAGAGTGCTTCACTTTCTGATTCTGGTTCATGGCTTATTTATTATTTGAAGCCTGATAAGTATATTAGTTAATTATAATAAATGAATAAATCTATTAATGTTTAATTAGGTATAAATGTTACCAAAAAAAAGCCTTTCTGACCACTGCAATTTAGGGCTGCTAGAATTAGCAGCAAAAAGGACATGTATAAAGATAAATGTATGCCAAAAAAAGCATTATTTTAACTTTCAGGTTTTTCCTGTGTTTTTTTAAAAACTGAAATGCAGAATAAATTCCATATATATGCTGTTACTTACTCCCTAATCTCCCTTATAGCTCCTTCAAGTTCTCACAGTCCAGGTTTTTCTTTCTCTGATTCAAGAAAAAATGAAATTGGGTCACCTTCCCTTCATATTCTTAATCTCTTACTCTAAGTAAATTCTAATAAAAAGTAGCTCAAAGCTGAAAAGGAATTCCTTTTCTTTCTTATTATCTTTCATAGGCTTTACCTGCTTGTACCAAAAATGATGTTTGCCACTGCAGCCATGATACAGTGCATTGCTTCTGTGCTTGGCTATGCCAGCAGTCTTGATAGCCTGAGAAATGATACTGGAGAGTCATGCTCATCTTATTGGTAAAGATTGGATTCTGCATCCTGCAGAAAAACAATCAAAAGTTTTCCTGTTGTCAGGTTACCCACCCCACTCTCATTTTCCTGCTAAGAAGGCCACTAGATCTGAATTAACTCTGTATAAATCTGTAACTGACTTTTTTCTGAAAGAGGCTAAGCAGGAAAATCTGATTTTTTAGAAAAAAATGGCTAACCTCACTATACAAACTGTTCAATCAAAGCCTAATTTCCTTGAGTTTAAGAACTACAGTGTTTAAGGACTACAGAGTTAAGGACTACTTGAGTTGAATGAACTACAATGCTGCTTGAATAAGCTGGGCACCAGGAGAGGACACCATTGTATTCATGTTGGACAAAAATCTTTACAATGTCGAGGCCTAGGAAATGTAAATGGAAAAATAAAAAAGCCAGTACTGTGCTGTTTCTGTACAAACAAGGTGGTCTTACAGACTTATGTAATGAAGTCTGTAAGTACTGTAAGAGTAATGAAAGAATGGAGCAAGAGTGACTTTAACTCTACCTTTAACTCGACCTACTCATCTTCCAGATGAATCTGTAGTCCAGAGCATTTTAATTCTTCTTAAGGGTGATCAGGCATTGGAATAGGGTGATCAGGCATTGGAATGCTGCCCGGTGAGGTAGTGGATTCTCCGTCCCTGGAGATATTTAAAAAGAGACTGGATGTGGCACTCAGTGCCATGATCTAGCAACCGCAGCGGTGGGTCAAGGGTTGGACTTGATGATCTCTGAGGTGCCTTCCAACCCAGCCAATTCTATGATTCTATGATTCTATGATTCTTCGGCTCAGAGGCCAAAGTGCACTTTCTGGTACCATCTGTGCTGGAGTGCAGAATTGTGACAAAACCAAATACCACAGAGAGGGGTCTATCAAATGGGGGGTTTGCCTGCTTGTCACTAAGTGTGCTTGATGAGCTTTCAGAGCCATGATCCACTGAGTAGGTTCACAATGATATATGCCTAACACCAGAGTCAGGGGAACCTCAACCTTAAGGAAAACCTTAAGAAAAAGTATCCCATGAGATGGTTTACTGAAATTTACTCAGATTAAACCTGACAAATACTCAAGTTGATGCCACTGTCATGAGGACATTTTGTTGATCTGCAATTACCAGGGCACGTTATACCACACGCTTTCCCATCAACCTTGTCTCAGGAGAGCAACAAACAAAAGCCAGAATTAATCCTGCTTGTGCTTTATAATAAATGACTCTGCAAGACCTAAGAGCTGTGAGGTTGAAATGCAAGGGCAAGAAGAGATCATAGTTTTATAATGACATAAAGATGGGACAGAAAGGTCACTTACAACTTCAATGAAGTTTTAAAGATGTGTGATCCCTAATAACTAGCCTTGTAGGTTCCCATGGACCTATAGAAGGGGAAAGGGTAGAATGGCATCAGAAGGACTCAAAGCAAGTTTTTGTCACCGGACTTGCCATCCTGCACTAAACTGCACTAAAAAATTACCTGTGAGAGCACCTGTGTGGGTACTGCATGTGTATGGCAAAGCCACAGAAGAGCCTGAGGACCAGAGTTGGTTTGATGTCTAGGCATGCTGTCTTTTCATGTCCCTGGTGTAATATATAGTGGTAGTAAAAAGATGGAAAAGCAGAAAAATTTCCACACCTGGGCATATCATAAAAGGCAATTAAATGTGTACAAGCACTTGATGAGAACAGGGACGGTTGCTAGAAATCAGCTTCACAGTTAACTCATACAAAAAGCATTTTATTCAGGGGTTATTTTTAGAAAAATAGATTGGCTTGTCTGGAATTAATTCTATAGCCATAAAGGGAGGAGGATTCTGGAGCAACTTTCCAAAGAAGGAGTGGGAGCGAACAACCATTCTTAAAAATGGAAGTGATTTTGAAAGAAGTTAAAGAACATAATGCTTTCTGACAGCTGGAGGCCTTTCCTTATCCTACAATCACCTGTTTTTAAATGAACCTATTTTTAAAAAAGCACTAGAAGAGGCCATGTTCAAAGAAATTAATTCAAAAGTATGCAAGAAACAATTTGAATACAGAAGTGTTTTATGTTTCTGGGCTTTGATTACCTTAAGCCCTTATATGGGCACCCACTGTTTTCCATATCACTGCATCAAAGCCCACCCTTACCTACTATTTGAGTAATTACATGGAGGGGTTCAACTTCAGATTAAGATCAGCTTGTCATGCATCAAAAGTTTGAGAGGTCTAAGGAAATTATTAATGTTGTAATGAAATGTAAAGCCATCATTCTTCAAATAATTGTAATGAAAGATTAACCATGAAAATCTGACTGTGCTGTCCCACAGTAAGAAAGGCAAATGGGGAACAGAGGACACAGGCAAGTCTGCAAAGTTCACCTCTGGGTCTTTTTGTGGAGAATCATGGTGTGTGGAGAGGCCTGCCCAGGAAGCAACCAAACGAGTACAGAAATGCTCTTCTGTATTTCAGAGCTATGCTTCAACATGGATTTCTCTGGTAAGTCCTTCCCAGGGCTGGCCTCCTGCTTCTCCATCCTGCCTGCACAGCACATCTACAGCCACCAGACATTTCTGGAATATATTAATAAGGTACAGACATAAAGAAATATTATCTTGGAAAAAAAATCCCACAAAATTTAGCATAATAGAGATTATCTGTTGATTTAAAAGAAATAGAGGGGTATAAACATCCTTAGCTTCAGCTGAATATTTGGGCTTGCTTTCTCAATGGACTGGCGCAATATAAAGTACATGGACCTAGGCAATTTGTTGGAACATCTTCTAAGGAACTAATTTATCTTAATTATAGAAGGCGTGCAAGATAACCTAAGACGACATCAGAAAATTTATCTAAGTGATGTACGGGGCCACTGTAAAGTAGTTAAGCAATGGCTCATGAGCAGGACTTGTTATTTAATTGATCTGTAGCTATCCCTTTTCCAGAAAGTACCTTTGGAGCTAATAAAAGAACAATATTTGTGGTTGACCACTTCTCAGACAAAACCAAAGAAGAAAATTTTAAGTGTTTTTTTTTTCTTTCCTCTGGACCCCTTAGACAAACATAATCTTATTTTCAATATCTTTTTCTTTTTTTTTTTTTTAACTAAACCCTATTAAAACCAGCCAAATTTACAATCTAAATAAAATTTTTAAATTAAGTCCTGGAAAAGTGGATGTCTAAGCATAGCGTATAACTCACACCCTTCACCTTTTAGGGAGAGAGAAGGAACAGAAGTTAATTGCTTGCTGGGTGTGAAATTAGCCCAGGTTTTATTATTTGTACAAAAGAAGTAATGAACAACACAAATTGTGATTCTCATGGTATAAAATCTTGATGTCCAGCATTTTGTTCTCAGACACATCTTAAATAATTTATGAAAAACAACAGAATATACTATTTTTAAGTAGGCTGATGAACATTGTATGGATGCTGCATATATAGCAAGACTATTTTCTACAAAAATCAGCAGGGAAAACCTTAACACCACTCATATAGTTTTGAACTGAATTTACACCTGATTATCAGAGTTAGTAATGTTACAAATAAAAATTTAAGTTACATAGGCCTCAATTGTGCACACTTCTACGAGGCTAAGAAAGAAAATAAACATGGGAAGTATATAAATGAACAACACACAGACATTCACTTCTCTTTTTATTTTGCTCTGGACTCTGTTAGAAATAGCTGTATAGGCAGTATAAGTAATTCTATAATTCATTACAAGATGCACACTAGAACTAGGAAAACAAAGTCACCTGCAAAGCCTCTGTACTCACAGCAGAGATAAAATAACAGAAAAAACTCTTAAAAGAGTCACCTTGGAAAGTACTGAGGCACAGCATTCATCTTCACCATGGGGAACAAAGAGGAAGCACATTACAGCATCCAAAACACACTGTGGTAGTTAAGAGAATGAAGTTTTACTGGGAAAGCACATATTTCTGTTTTTAAATTCTTTTATTCTCATACTTTCCCTATTTGCTGAACTTTTGACACAATTGTCTAAACTCCCATTGGGCTGAAAACAAAAACATATTACAAGTGCAGAGAGGAGTGTCACGAAAACACTTTTATGAGCATTTGAAGAGATAAAACAGTTTAAAAAGAGATTAAACAAATTCCCAGTGGACAGGTTGATCAGCAGCTATTAAACACCAACACTGATCAGGAATTCTCTGAGCAGCTGAGAGCTGAAACGTGGAGGCAGAGCAAGGGAAATGTTTTTTGCTAGTGACTGACCAAGGCAGGATGCTGGACTAGGTCTGGTGCAGTATGGCCTTCCTTATGTCACCCAACAACTCTGCACCACATCCATTTTCACCCAAATTATCATGTAAAATGGGCCAGTCCCGGGCATCTCATAAAGGTCCAGATGCTCTGTAGGCAGAATGACAGCAAAGTAACCTGGTGTTACCAGTTCTCTGAATACTACTTTCTCTGCATGCTTACTTTCAGTCAGTCCTTGGAAAAGGTTCTTTAATAACAAAAGCCCACAACAGCAACAACAAAAAAAGCATCATGGCCTGAATAGCTACCAAGCCACTTCTGATTACTGTAGCCCAGGCAGATCTTTCTCAGATAACAGGTAAAGGACAGTCATATTGTATGCCAGATGGTGTTCAGCTGTCTGGACTCTACTTCTTTAATGTGTTAGCTCATTAGTGATTACATTTTGGGTGAAAATAAATATTGTCTAGTTTATTTTTAAATGTGTCCCAAGTGGAGATTCAGAGGAGCAGATGTTGGGGGGGAAGGGGAAGAAAGGTGTTTCCATCTCCTTGGTATGTGATGCTTGATACAGCTTCATTGTAGCTCTTGCAGTGTATGTAAGCATTACACTTTCCCATTCAAGCCTATGCGTGTCTGTTCCAATTTGTAGTGGTTTATTTTACCTGCATCCCTGTTGAACACGTGTCCATTTATTTTATAGAGCATGCAACAACTAAAAGGATTTTTCATTACTTACAAAACTACAGCAAACTGAGGATTAAAAAAACCAAACAAACCAAGAAATCCCCAAAAGGCAAACCCCGAAATGATGAAGATGATCCTGCACTGTAATTCTAATAAATGACAGAAGGCACAAATCCTCTGAAAAAACTACCACCTATGCCAGGGATAGTAACCTCCTGATTTGGGGCTGCAAGATAATCTTGGCTCGTGGTGTAACCCAGAAAGTCCTGAGGGGTCTGGCTGCATCCCAGCAGCCTGTGATCACCTGCATATGGACACCTCTCCTGCCCAGAGCTTCCACAGCACCACACATGGCAGCTTGTTCTGCTGCCAGCCACACACACCACTGCCACAACCCTCATCTCTGAACTCTGAGAACAACCATGCAGGTTAAAACCATGGTGCATCTGGCCTGGCATTCCTGCCCTGACAGTGCTAGAGAGAATCCAGCCAGGATGCTGTATGTAACCCTGCTAGCCTCCCCAGAACACCCTCTGCTTCCAGAACTTTGGCATCTGGGGGCTTCTCACATCAGAGGCAGCACCTTTGTGCCTAATAGTCTTTGGTGGATTGCTCCTCTGAAAATTTCTCTCATCACTTTCTAAGCCCATATAAGAACATTTTTCACCTATACACCCTGTAGCAATAACACCAACAGTTTAACTACTCTTTACATGAATAATACATTTTTTTGTTTATTCTGAACCTCGTTACTACAGAACAAGGGAGTTTGTATGAAATAATTGCTAGAACCAATGACAGTGATTCCTATTCACCTTTTGCATGCCCTTTGTTCCCCTCATTTGTATTTAGATACCTCTTACCAAGCCTAAAGACACTATACATCTATTTCATATGTTTTCAAGTGTTACATATTACACTTTAAAAAAACCAAAACAAAACAGCCCCCCCACCAAAAAAACCCAAAAAAACAACAAAAAAACCCCAAACAATAAAACCAACAACCTCTTGCTGTTTTTATTTCTTGTACTGTCACACCAGGTTGTCTCTTCTCAGCAATACCAAAGAACTAATCAGACCAGGTAAGAATATCTGAAATACAGAAAATGCTGCTCCAAGAATCAAGTATACATTTCTTTTTGGTGCTTGCTATAAGGAAGCTGATTAACACTAAAATATACAAGAAGCACAATGAGAATGATTTGCTCTATATGGGTAGAATTCAGGAGGAAATTGCTATAGTGAACAAAAGCCAGAAACTTAGTCAACTAGACAATGCATCTACTCAAAACCACCCAGACTCCACTATTATTATATGGTGTATTTTTTTTGTAAAATGTACATTTACACATATTCTGCTGTGATCAGTGTTAGACCAAATCAGAGAAGCAAATATGGAGGGCTTAATGCAAATACAGCTGGAAAAGGCTGAATTTCATGCAATGCATTCAGCAGTCAGCTGCTATTTTGAGGCAGTTCCTGCCCCACCTCTGCAGCTGAGACCCTGCTCACAGAACTAGGGAAGATCTTGGCATGGAAAAAAAGTATCCTCTTGGCAAGCAGGTCTAGTCATGGAGTACTCCCAGTGGAGAATGTTCTACTTTCTTGCTTTCGTAGAATCATGAGAGGACATGTAAGCCTCCACAGAAAAACTTTCTTTACTTGGATTTCTTTATAAATTAACCAGTCTCCATTTGAAGCTGTATTATGAGTTGCAGCCATTTGTGCCATTTCTATCAAGCTGAAGACATACCCATTTTCGAAGAGTTTGCCTCAAGTGCTGTGGTCCTGCCTTTATTGACAATGATACACAACAGAATCTTTTCAGCTCCTTCCCAACAAAATGAGAAACTGATCTCTTCTCTATTTAGTGAGTTAACCAATAAGCTAGAGTTACATGTAATACATGAAAGGTGAAAAACCCTTGGGAAGCCAGAAATAGACTGAATGATAAATCCCTCTTTCTAGATTTTTCCATGCTTCTTATCATGAAAATCATGAAGGTAAAATACACAGGAGAGTGTAATACATCATTGGTGTCAAATTAGTAAGTAATTAACTTGTCTGATGGGAAAGCTATCAGTAGGCTTGAGAGTAGCTCTGCAGACTAGGAGGAAGAGAAAACAGGAGGGGTAACACTCTTACTTGGGTTGTTCAAGCTGTCTAACAAGAGGATGAAATGCTGAAGCTCAAGGGTTGAAATTTCCCTTGAGAAAGTCGAGATGAAGTACCACCACCCCATTGATAACTCTTGGGGTGTTTTGTGAGCTGAGGTTTCTTATCACTACACGACTCCAGGAGTAAGGAAACAGAGAAGAGCAAGCAACTTCTAGGACTAGGACTTAAGAGGGGAATAAGGAAGAAGAGAGAAACCCAGCAGAAACTGACATGCTCCTTTTTCTTGGGGACTTAGCTCTGCTGGAGCCTATGGCAGCCATCCCAGCAGGTGAAATGTCATCTACTACATCTACTAGAGCTTAACTAGTAAAGGTGACGTAAAATGGGTGGGAAAAACAAGAGTTCACACATTTGCATAAACGCTTTGTTCCAAGGTGCTCTGGCAATGCACATATTTACTCCCACAGATTTCTCTAACACTAGCAGCATGCATGTCCTCTTTTCCTTCGTCAGACACTTTTCAACTGCAGGCTTCAAATCAGGCATGGGAACAGTGAGGAAAGAAAAGAAAAAACAGGTTTGGATTTCTGAGGTAGATAGTAGAGCATTCCTACTTCCATTACAGCACTCGTTTCTGGTGTAGACAAAGCCCTGGAACCTAATCAGTGAAAGTATTATTTTATTCTGGAACAGTAATGAAACTATATAACTGCTCCAAGCCAAGTATGAAATCAGTGGTGAAACAAAGTACTTTACCATCATAAATTTATTAATAGGAATTGCTGAGCTCTTACATTAGGAGAAAATATTCAGGAACCTGAAACACAAATTTGGAACTTCATGTATGCAGACACAACTCTGTGACATTGCAAACAAATGCAGGATAGGCAGAAAAATAAAAACTTAAGTACATTGGTTATTAATATAATGAATCATGAGTGCAAATATTTTGTTCTTCTCCCTTTTTTTTCTATGAAGTGTTTCAGGAGAGAAAAAAAAATGTCCTAGAAAGCCAGCTGGGCAATTAGTTGAGTCCAAAGATATAAAAAGCATTTACAGCTATGAAATCCTGGGTATCCCCCACCAAGAACATTTTAAAAGGGCGCAGACCTCAAAACTTAAATAAAGAGCATGTTTAGGAAGAGTTCAGTTCTGACCCTACTATGAAATGCAATGTACTTTGGTCTCTAAAAACAGTTGAACCCCCCTCACAGAGCGTAAGCTAGAATTTGGTACAGGTTACTGAAATTTGTAAAGCACTTTGTCATGACTGTTTGTAACATATTAGCTCATTATTTTGCTGGTCGAAGGACTTAGAAGATTCAATTTAATCAGATGTCAGTGATTTCTTATATGGTAATATGGTCTATGCTTTCCCAAAGTGACTGCTGAGATACCAAAAAATCTTCACCACTGTAGGCAGATAGGTACACTTATTAATACAGTTCTCCATTTGTATCAGTTAATCCAGTTAAAATTGTGTACTTCACGTCTAGCACCAATTTTCTGGTCAGAAGCAACAAGTAAGAAGTCTTGTGACACAAAAATGTCAAACTGCTGGCATTCACGTGATGTCAAGAGCACTAGTGAGGCTTCTGGAGCTTGCTGGGCTTCTCCACGTGGAAAAGCACAGCCAGCCTGAGGGCAATTTCATCATGTAACAGGGTGCAATGGGAACAGCCCCGTATTAAATGAATAAGATCATCATTCCCATCCCCTTGAAAGAAGACTTCAGGGTGGGAGATCACTTGCTGGGCTGAAGAGGGAAGAACACTGTGGTCAGGTCATATTCCAGCACCCAGAGGGGAAACCATCCTTAAAGGTTTGCATATTTTTATGTCATTATAGTAATATACTCTCTCTGCTGCATATACTAAACCTTGCCAAACAGATTTTGCTGTCTAGGACTGTTTTACTTTCTGCCACACAGTTCCTCCAGTTAAAATGCCCCTTGTGCACCAGTGCTGTAGGAGGTAGTAGAATATCTGTGCTGAATCTATGCTTCAATACACTAAACCCATTTCTAAATTAAGGAACGAGATTTAGTTTAAAAACCTCAGCTGAAAAATTCTAAATAGTTTCACTGACCTACTTTAATCATTTAATTTATAGCTTCCAGCACAAAAGGCAGGTGAATAATTACTTTTATAAAGTAATCTTTAGTCTGCCAGCCCTTTTTTTAGTAAAAATGCTACCAGTAGAAATACTAACGCACCAGCTTATCTTCCCAGCTTCTCCTAAGAGATTAAAGACCTTGTTTCCAACATTCTGAAATATTACTGTACTGTGAATAATGCCATCAGCAAATGGTATGAAGGAGTTCCAGTTCTCTTGCCTCTCAGTGAGGGTTTTGGCTGTATCAATGAGTGACGTTTAACAGAACTCACCTGCATCTTTCCTTCAGTGTTATTTACAGGGAAATGCTAACAGAAGGAAAATGTGGCTATTCTTAGTTACTGCTGAGAAATTGGAGCTCAGGGAACAGATTTGCTGAGTAAGCAGGTATTACATACAGACACACACACACACTGACATATTTTTTCTGTTAATAAGCACTGATGAAGTATTCATAGGTTACTTGCTTAAAACAAATCTATGCCATTACCAGTTTTTAACTGTCTGAAGATTTATTCAATCAGTCATAAACAATCTGATAATTCTCCGTGATCTCTTCTCTGCCACAGTAGGAAATAAATAAAACAATTGTAATGGTGTATAACACAGCAAGTTACAGGAAAAGCTATTTTTTACTGTGTCCTTAATAATTTAGAAGCATGCTTCGGTTAGCAAGCATATACACCTAAGTATTTCTTCATTTCTAATCTACTATTTCGCCACTTTTGGAACAATCCTAACTGCATCANAGAGTTGATGCTAAGGCATCATGTGAACTCAAATGGACACAAATCAATTCTCACTCCCTGTTGCAGTAAAGTCATGCTTTTGACTTATACCTTTATAATATATAAAAGGAAATATTTCTGGTCTATGTTGGTTTTAATTTTTTGTTGGAAAGAGAAGGCAGAATTAATAAGAGGAATTAATGCATCTGAAATGCTGATGCAGTTAGGATTGTTCCAAAAGTGGCGAAATAGTAGATTAGAAATGATTTCCTTTTATATATTATAAAGGTATAAGTCAAAAGCATGACTTTACTGCAACAGGGAGTGAGAATTGATTTGTGTCCATTTGAGTTCACATGATGCCTTAGCATCAACTCTTGAAGCTTCTGATTGTCTTAAGTATTGTCACCCCTTTAGTTATTAACTGCAACAAATGGATCTGCACTGCAACCCATAGAAAGAACAAAATCAATCAGATCTGGTACTAGGCATCAATTATCTGATTGCAAATGTATTTATTACAAGACAGTTTTCCATGATTAAGTCCAAGTTGGTTGAAATTTGCAAAGTACTAATTTGAGAAAACCAAGTACTCTAATTGAATCTTGGACATTATAATGAGAACATGAAAGAGAATATTCCAACAGGTTATTAATGGAGACTTCTGTCTACATTAAGCTGCTTTTTTTCTGAACAATATCCTTTATGAATAAGATGTCTGCAAGATCTTCCCTTCCTACCCTTTTCTTTGTATAGTACCCTGCATTATTTCTTGGTATTTTAGATTGTATAATTACTCAGTTAATGGAGGAGATAGGGGAGAAAAAGAACAAGAACAAATTCTGCATTTCCTCTAATTACCTATATTAACTGTAAATAGTTGCTAGGTTGCCTTTGTTTTCCTGCCTTTTAATTCAAGCTTTTATTTCTGTTATATTTATATATGCTCCTCTGAAAATCTCAGCCAAAAAGACTAAAGATCACAGTCCCTAGTGAATTGCAATGGACACTGGATACCTCTCTCAAATGTCTTAGAAAATCCCAGCCATTAATTCTTAGAGAAAATTAGTATTTCCACTTGTTACTATTTATTAGTATATGTTCCATCAGTAAATACAGATAATTTAAGTGCCTTAGTATCAACAGGGAAAAAAAAAGGGAAGATGTTACAAGATTAATATTCATCCTTGTCACTGTGAGTGTCACTGTGATGTTTTTTATTTATGATAGTCAAACATGTACGTAATGTTTATTCACTGACACATCTGGGAATAATAACAAAGCACTGAAATTGCTGAGCCATATTTCAGTAAACCACCATATGCTCTGAATTCAGTATTTGAATGTCCGAGACTTAACTATATACGTGTCATTCTCACCAAAAATAGGTTTGCATTATTTTACTGAGTTTCTGTGACAGACAAAGTTAGACAATCCTTAATTACGCAGACGAGAGGAGTCCAGGAAAGTTTGGGTTTTTTCTCCTGTTATTCATTCTCTTTTGTATCTGTTTTTGTGGTTGAAAGTCTGCTCAGTCTGCAAATGATACATCTCAGGTGATAATTCATGGCAGAAGCGCAGCAAATGTAATAAATCCTCCAAGACAAAGGAAGAATGACTGGCACATTTGCAAGCAGCCAGCTAGCATTCACATCTTTCTTGTTACTGCTGCTTGAAGCTCTTCACTGTTGTCACTGTCATCCCCCCCACCCCCCGGGATCCCAGCCTGGAGTTCACACACCCAGAAGTGTGTCTGCACTCACCACAAGATGCAGCGTTTGCCAGGGAGGATTTTTAACGTCTGTCTCCCTTCCCTCTGAATGCTCCTCTTCCCTGTATCTGTATTTTTCTTCCCCGGGCTTCATCTCGCTGCAATAGCTGATGTGGCTACAGCCAGGGGGCCAGCGAGCACCTCCCAGACCTCTCTGTGACTCAGCATCCAGCAGGCCTTTGGGATCCCAGACACCACCACTGCCTCTCCCCATCAGCGGGATATATTCCTGAGCCCCGAGACACAGGAAGCTTCCCCCAGCAGGGAAAGGAAGGGAGATGGAAGGACCCACCCCTGGGCAAGAGCTGGCGGGATGCGGGATGCCGAGGCCGGAGGGCATCTCCCGGGGCTGTAGCAGGGATCCCGCCTTCGGGAATGCCGCCTCAGCCCGAGGATTGCTTGGCGTCTCCTTATCCCTGCTACGGCATCTTGCCAGCTGATTGTGGGGAAATTAACAACCAGACACATACTGTGCACTGAAGCGGGGGGCTATAGGCGTTTCTGTGGCACACGGTCTCCTAACTGGACCACCAGGTATAATTAAATGCAAATGAAAAATAGCAGTGCAAACTAAAAATAAAAAGGCATATGCCCAAGGAATGGCAGCAGAAGGAACTCCTGTTGTGACTGCCCGTAATACTTTCCGGCTGTGCCTTGCCCCTTCAAACAGCAAACAGCTTTCAGGTTTACTCACCCAGCTACGTCTCCGTACTCTTGACAATGTCTCTTTGAAAGGATGGGTACAGGTTCAAGTTACTGACCACAGAATCTAAAGTATTTGTACCGTATTTTCCAAAACACAGCGTTTCCCAAAATATTAAAATTTACAAATGCACAAAATGTTAATTATACAGAAATTTATTTATTGTGTTAAATAATTCAATAAGCAAGAATAATGCAATTTAACTTCTCTTATTTTCAAAGGTGATATTTTCACTGAACATCTGCACATTGTTTACAAATTCCTAAATTGCCAAATATCCAAATGAAAAGTATATGTATATTTTAATTTTTTTTTTCCAGAAAATTACATAATTAAAATAGCTATCTTTGTATATAAAATCCCCATATAGTTTTCTGAAGGACAAAAGGGACAGGTTTGTCTCTTCAGACTTTTATCCAAAATGTTTTATCATCTTAGTTATTTACCGGACAAGTCAAGCAATAGATTCTGGGACTTGTTTGTCTGACACACATTTTACTGTAGCTTCCAAATGTTAGAGAAAATATATAGATAGAGGGAAAAAAAATTTAAAAAGTCAATGAAATTTCATTGTCATTATTCAGTTAGGATCTCTAATGAAACAGATCACGCTATTATTTTGATTACTTTGATGAATGCCCTGCCCCTCCCCACAATGCAGTCATCTATAGCAGATAAAAATTGATCAGAAATGCATGCTCTTGAACAAGCTGCAGGGCTCAAAAAGTATAACAGTATTTATTCACAGCAATATTTACACCATTCTCTTAAAACAACCAGGCTAGTAGGATCTGTGCAGCCATATCCACCCGAGAATCCTTACTCTGCATTCCAACGCAGATCTCTGAGTCAATGTAACCACACTGCATCATCATAATCCTGCCTCAGCATATTCTTCCTTCTTCACTCAAATACACAAATAAAAAATACCCCTTTTTACCTTAGAGGGTGAATTCCTTCTTGTCCTTCTGCTCATAACAACTATTCCAAGTTTGTATCTTTGAAAATCGCAAGGCTGGTTGCACCAATAAACTTCACTGATCCTCTCCTGCGGCAGAAAGCAAATTAAAAAAAAAAAAAAAGAAAAAAAAAAAAAGACTTCAAGCTGTGACCTCAGAGCAAAGCACAGCCGTTAGCATCCCTCAGCCAACCACCGGCAGAAAGCAGGTTAGACAGCAGGAAAACTGCCTCTCTACATGGCTGAAACACTTTCAAATCAAGCATTCTGTGCCGTAAACTCAGGGATTTATATCTTCTTAAATAGGCCGTCCCACTCAATGCTGCTTGTGTGCATGAAAATATGAAGCATTTCACTGCAGTCACTTTATGCACGAAACTACCCCAGTCATCTTTACAATCTCTGTCACTCTGCTCTGAGACTAAAGAATGAATACAGCATGCATAATTCATACATTAAAATCTTCTGTGCACTTCCTGCAGCAACTGTTACATCCAGTAATGGGCTATTGATCAGATCAACTCTAAAACAATCGGGGCTGGGCAATTGGTTTGCTGCAACAAACAATATTCCATCCAAAATGGGATGCAGACACAGACTTCCTCCCTGCAGCACTCAAGCTGAACTCCAACATACATGGCCTGGCATTTACATATTGCAGAGTGTTTCATTTGTACTCTGCATTTCTTTGACCTTCGAAAAACACTGCATTATCTGAGCCTTTTATTTGAAGTCTGTGTTTTCTGCAGCTTGTTTCTACTTTAAATCTGTGCATCATGAGAAGCAAATATGCTTTCCTAACTCCATGTTCAAAGCACGTGAACACCCAAAAGCAAAGTGCAGCTGTAAGAGCTTTCTGCCCCCACAATATATTCTTTGCCCCATATACACCAACCCCTTCTTTGTACCAGTGGATTAAACCACTTACACTTGAAATCTTTTATTACAATGCATATGTTGTATGCAATATGAATAGAGATGCACATGTGTCATTTTTGTCTAACACAACTCACACAATTTGTATCTGTCAGATCAATTAAAACATGCCCCAAAGTTGCTACTTCTTCCCACAGATCTTAACATCTTCCAGCCTCTTCAGCACACTCACTTTTCTTGCACACCTATCACTTAAACAAGCCTCACCAACAGTTTACCAACCCTATTTTCAGCCCCTGTCTCCAGCAGCCTCTGAGCAACCCCACCCTTTACTATGTTCTTCCCTCTCCACACACAGCAAAACCAGGACTCTCACTGTTTCAGAATATTAAGATGAAAGAGAGAAGACAGACAAAAGGAAATACTGGAGCTATGACTGGGAAACATTGACATGACATTGTGGAAACTCCAAAGAAATATTTAAAAACAAATAATGAGAATCTTTTATTACCCTGCTGTTGACAAACAGCATAGTCACCTAAGTATGACCCACACAGACCTGTAGCTTCCTAAAAGAAATGGGATTATTCTTTACCCTGACAGTTTTTTATGATTTTTGTCATAAAAATACATCATCATCAATAAAATAAATAATTATTACCATAGTTTATTTGAAGGGAAATTTAAGAGGCTAGTAAGACCTATGACAATTTATTCTTAGGGAAGACAAAGGTACAATTGACTCAAACAAAAATCTTGATGGGACTGCAGCACAAATGGGGGCACTACATATATTGATGAGAACCTGAATCTGGGCTAAGTTGTTGACATTCAGATTCCTCCAAGTGAGTCAATGGAAAATTGTCTGATGTCAGTAGGATTTGGCACACGGACTGGAAACCAGAATGAATAGAGGCTTTTTCAGAGGAAAATGGGGAAGAAGTTCTGCTTAGTCTGTCTCTCACTAAAGTGACCACCTTTCAGTATACACAGACCCTACTGTTTCCCCTTATGCTAAGGTACACCCATACATTTCAGTGAGGTGGGAAAGGTGTCATCAAGAAATAACTATATACCTTTCTGATATGTCCTCTCTCAACAGGTACAAGGGCTGTAATAAAAGAGCAGTTAATCTGTATTTTGTGATACATCAAAACCAGCAGTTTAGGTGATCAAATTCTTCACCCTTTACTATATCCTGAGTGCTGGGTCATCATCATTTATGACAAGCATTAAACTATAAGCTACAAGCCATACCAGAAAACCTGGTGTTGTGAACTTGATGGCTTAATTAATCAGATTAGAATGGGAAGAAACCTCAGAGAGATGAGATTAATGCCCCAGGTCATACAATCCCCATGAGCTTTCTCTGATCTTACTCTAATCAGACATAAGTGAGAAGTTTACTGGGAAAAAAAATATGCTCATGCAGGCACTGCAGAATAGCTCATTCTATGCTTACTATTACAGTGGACATCTGCCACTTCTTGCCATGTTGGGATTCTGCTCCAGATAAAGGTGTGTAAATGGGATAACCAACAGCACATGGCTCCACACAAGGAATATGTCCATCCCCTTCCAGGAGTTTCTTAGAAGCTGTTTGTCTGTCCAGCTCCTGCCATCTATTTAAAGGTGAGTTGAATCATTTCTCTTGCCTATCTTGAGTGGGATTTTGCTGATTCTGATCAGACTGCAGACATGTAGATCACATGTAGATACTGATATGTAGACTGCTCAATTTAGACATCTCCTTCTGGCCCTGCATCCACCCTGCACCTGGTCTGATGGAACGTTTCCCTGGCACAGAACAGAAGACATGGTAATTCTGGGCATTTAGGAAAACTTCAACACCTCATGCTCTGCTCATTCAGGCTATGTTTAGAATACTATAGAGCATTTCAGTAATTGCCTAAGAATGATTTACTGCATAAACACCATAACACAAGTGTCATTTTAGACAGTTCTGTCAAGACTATGAATTTTGATCATTGATTCAGAAAGAAACTAAATTTTTACATTTTATTAAGACCTAAAGGTAAATTATGTGTTGAATTCAGAGCTGGCATTCCCATTTGAAATATAAAATGGAAAACATCTCTATGCAGAAGTTATTGGTACTGTAATACATCAGTCTCATATTTCCTGTAGAAAAATGAAAAAATCTTAGACTATCTGCAATCTTTGGCTGGTATTTTGGAATCTGTAATCTGCCTGGTTCCTCAAAGCAAGACTAGGAACTTTGGGGAATAAAGTAAGTCTTCCCTCCACCAACAAACAGTCATAAGAAGCACAGATAATAAAAAAGATAAACTGCTGCTGCTTTCTTGGGAAGGTCACAAAGATAAGAAGAACTTCACCATTCAGATGGACAAGGTCTGGCAACTGGGCAAATCAGTGCTTTGATGAAATTACTTGTGTTAACAAACACAAACACGAGTCTTTGTTATAGGTGCATTTCACTATACTGAAGTACTGCTTACAGATTCAGTCCATTAGGCACTTATCCCAAAGAAAGTTGGGATAATCCATTAGCCTTCTATTTTTCAGTGTTTCCTAAAATACCAGTAATGAAAAACGTGAAATGAATATTCCCTACTCTCTTTGGTTTACTAGACCATTCCAATGCAGCTTGTAAGGTGAATGACAAATCAGGCATTTATAATCTAGCTATGGCTGTGTAGAAATCAGAAGCTCCCAGGCATAAACACAGATTCCTCCTTCATCATGAGTTCCAGTTTCAGCACACTACCCTTAGCCTCACAGCCCTCCTGGCACATTACCCTTTTAAAGCAGAAACTCCAGACTTTGGAATCTTCTACCCAGTTTGAAATGGGAAGGCAGTCATGGGTCTGTCAGTTACTCTCATGCAGAATACCATTTCTAGCAGACTATATTGTGCAAGCACAAAGCCATTTAATGCAGCCATTTCTTGTAGTCATCTTACAAATCTTAATCTCCTTCACATTTTCCAAGTAGACAGCTCTTATTTTACCATTTATCACATCCACAATGACTGTAACCTCCTTGACTCCAGTTCTCAAATTCTCCTATTTCTTCTTCCCTATACACACGCCTATGTTCCACCCTCTTAGAGCCACAGCCATCTCATAATTTCATTATTTCCTTTTGAAACTCTCATTTCCCCATACTTGTCAGCTTTAATTTTCTTCACATTCTCACTGCTTTATCCTTTCAGAAAGAAAAAAAAAAAATAACAAAAATCCACTCCCGAGTGCTTCCCTTAACCTAATTTACTTCTGCAGCCACCATCTTGCTCCTTTCTTTTAACTCTATGTAGCTTTAAAACTCCTGCATCAAGTCCTTTTCTTCCTTTCCAGATGGCCTTTACCTTTTCCATTCAAAAGTAGCAAATCTCGAATTCTGCAACATTTTAGCTATGCAGACCTTGGGAACGGGGCTCATTCTTCATTCTTCCTGAGGTGCCAGCTGCTTTTCATGGTTAGGAGACCTAAGGTTTTACTTTTAAATTTTGTCTTCATTGACACAGCTTTATCCCAATCTCTCTAGCTCTTGCTCTGCATGTCATACAAAGAAACAACTTCCTGCTGTCTTCTGTGCTCTGTGGAAAATTATTTGGTCTTCTTTCCTCTTAAAACTTGTGAAATATCCTCTGTAACAGTGTCAGCTACTATCTCCTCTTCGGATGCTGCACCCCTACTCCAAACTACTACGCTCTTTTCAAATGGGTATCTCATCCAGCATTTCAGGCAGCAGCTGAACTTCAACACAGCCACATTAGGGGTTGTATTACCTGCCCCCACAAATTCCTCCTGCCAGCTCCTTCCTGAATCACAGTGTACAGTGGCACCACCTAGCCCACCATATAAGACACCTGTCTGAATGCTACCTCCAACCCAGATCATCCTCAGGTCATCAAATCCAGACCAAGTCTTGCAGAATCTTTCTGCACAATACTGCTCATATACAATCTTTTTATAGGTACTTAGTTAATAGCCTTGCCCAGATCCTCATCATCCCAGGACTAGATTACTGCAGTATTTTTTCCTCTGGCCTGGACAAACACAGCACCTAATCAGAGTGCTGCTGCAAAGACCATTTCTCTGGTGCATCACTCTGACAGTCTGACCTCTTTCCTTGCATCACTCCATCCCTTCCTNGAAAAAAAAAAAAAAAAAGTAGGCTGTTCAGGAAAGCTGAGACCACTATCTATCCTCATGGCTGATTTTCTTTCACTGTTCTTTTCACTGTTCCTTAGCAATTTCCCATCTGTCTTTGCCTTTTGTGTTATACTTCCACTCATAATTTCTTATGAGTAATTCTTACTGGGAGAGGGACAGACATTTTATTTTCTTTGTTCAAAGGGGGCTCTGGTTGATGACTGTGGCTTTTCAGTACTACTGTAATCAACAGTACCAGAGAGCATAAGAGATGTGGACCCTAGCAGGGGTTAACTAACACAACCTGGGGAGTCAGGAGAAGAATTTGTGCCAGGCCACACTTCCTATGGAGGAGTCATGCAAGGCTAAATAAAATCAAGAATGCCAATTCAGTCCTTTAAGCTGAAAACATGGTTTTGTTTCTCTATGGACCATTTTGCTACCAAACTGTTTTGCTTAAACATGTTTCCCCAGAAAACAACTGCTTGTTTTGCTTTACTGTTTAAGTCAGTGTTCTGAGCTATCAAAGATACTAAGTAATTATATAAAAATGCTTTTCCTAATCACTATTCTGAAACAATTTTAATATTTAATACAGTTATATAAATTGTATGCCAATGTAACTGTCCATACTGCATATATTGAATTGTATTCTATTATATAGCACAGGTTTAAAATATCATACTACATATTATATAGTTATAAAGTTATATACAGTATTAGACTAGCTACTTTTATTATTACAACAGACTACAGACTATACCTATAACTGCTATATTTCAGGTACAAAATATTTCATATATACTGAGAAAAGTATGTGATTTCAGTCTCTCATTTCTGACATGTGCTTTGCTCTGGGGATGTCAAGAGCATTGTACTGCTAGAAAAAAATTACCACCACCATCACCTGCAACCAGGAGGCAAAAAACCTTTGTATGTCCTATACAAAGTCTAAGCCTTTCTTCTCCTGTCAGAGTCCTAAATATGAGGCACTAGTTACTCAAAATGTCATTTGACTTTCAAGAGCTAGCCACACATACAGAACTGGAGAGTACACTGCTTTCATGGCCTCCTAGGCCTTTGGTTTCAAAGAGCAACAAAGACTGCATCCAAGATAATGCAAAAAACTTCCCTCCAAATGCTTTCCCACACTTAGAGAGTGATTTATTTCAGATTACTGCTGTTCCAAAACTGGCATGAAGCGCAGCATGACTTGCTGTAGTATATCCCTCTACTGACTGTCTGTAATCCTGATAGGAAAAATCTGTCCTTCGGGTCTTTTCTTCACCTGGTTTTCTGGTCACAGCATCCTTTTTGGACCTGCAGCCCACATCCCACTGCTTCACTGAATGTCCTCATAGATTCTGAACTCTTGTGCTAAAGAAAAAATCTGAAATGATCTTTTCCTATACGCTCATTACCACTGGTCTTGCACTCTACTGTGTGTGTGTTTCTTCTGTGGTGTTCCTGACCTCTGGATTGATTTTTCTATCCATCATTAGTTAAGAACTCTCTTCATTCGGTTTATTGGTCCTCATTCATCACACTAACAACTTACATCACTGGATAAACAAAGCAAGCTCTTATACTTGTCCCAGTGGCAATTCCCTGTTGAGCTGCTTGGCTTTAAAGCCAGACCTTTCTGATACCCTTATTCAAAGATCCACAAAAATTCAGGGAACACCACAGGAATCAACTGAATTATGTGTTTTGGTGAAAAGTGGGAGAAGCCAAATATCCATTACCATAAGCAGAAATTCAGGGCCACTGCCTGTGCAGAGCATAGCAACAAGTTCAAGGCTGCCAGCTCCTAAAGTGTGCAGTTCTAGCCAGTTAATGTTTCCAGCTGACTGAAATGCTATAACTACAAGCTGTTCACCACACAAACAAGAGACAAATGGCTGCATCCAAAGATCTTGCTGGGATTGCTCTGAAAAAGCTTGGATGGGAAGGGGTTGCTGGGTGAGGGCAGGGGTTCAGGCAGCCTGGGGCCATGGGCAGCCCCTCACCCCCAGAACACAAACCCAAGACCCTCGAACAAGCAGCTTGGGGATGGGCTTGCAACAGGGGCAGCTGTGGGTCAGGATTCCCAGAGAAAGCCATTGCTGGAGGACAGGTAGGAGGTCCTGCCAAGATGAGGCAGGGGCAGCAAAGTGCTTGCCCAGACACAAGTGAAGACACAAGCTGAAACACAGCTCAGGCAAGATCCCAGGCAAGGCCAACCCTCATAGCATCTCCTGGAGTAAAAGGAGAGAAGGGTTCTCACAACTTTCCTACAAATCTGATCCCAGTTCCACTATTTCAGAGTTGGGTTAAACAGTGGGAGCTAAGTCCTTGGAGGGAGAAGGAGCTGCAAAGCTTGTTGGTTCACTCAGGATTCTGACATCCACAACAAGCAGGAATGAAAAACAATAGGATTGCCATGAAGACTGGTAGGTTGAGAGGAGGGGGAGAAAAAAGAAAAGCAATAAAAATAATTAGCTAAAATATATGTGAGTTTTAGTCTACAGCTATGGGAACAGAAGTTATGGAAAGAGTGTGAAATTGAAAAGTCAACCAAAAATGACAATGACATCAGCAGAATGTTGAGAGGAAGTCCACTGCAAAGGCAAGGAAAAGTGAGGGAGTGCAAAACCAGGGAGGCAGGTGTGATAAAATTGGGTGGAGATGAACAAAAGGAGAGATGCAATGGCAGCATAGAGGTGGCTTTATATACTGAGAGCCAACAGGGTTGTCAAGGCTGAAGTGAGGAGCAAGGATCCAACTATTACACACACAGTTTGGGTTTTTTTGCCTCCTGGTTGCAGGTGATGGTGGTGGTAATTTTTTTCTACCTGTACAATGCTCTTGACATCCCCAGAGCAAAGCACATGTCAGAAGTGAGAGACTGAAATCACAGATGGTGCCAGCATGCCAACTTGGCCCCAGTGTAGCCCAGTAATCCAGTCAACTGCAGAAACCTGGGGGACAAGCTCCTCCCCATACAGCAAGATCATATGGCCACAGATACTAACCTGGAGCCCTGAAAAAAGTGTTTCAGGTGCCAAAATACAAGACACCAACTTGCATTGCAAATTAATACTTATAATAAAGTACAGAATAGTCACAGTGTTTTTCTCCTGCTAACTTTGTAATCTGCACATTAGGATTTTTACCTGATTGGTACTCAGTCTGCAAAGTGCTCAGAGGGGACTGCTGTCCTTCCTGTCACACTGATGGAGGAAACGAGGGTGCCTGCTCCCATAACATCTCCCTGCACGCTAGAAGAAACACATTATTTGCTCACTTGATTTTACTTCATTCTCTGCTCGCTCTGCATGTCACTCTGCACTTCTGAATGAAGGACATGTCAGTGTGTTCCCTGATACACAGCGTGGGACAGCATTTGGCTGCATGCAAATCACAGGGAAGCTGAGGTGGGAGGCCAGTATTTAATGTTCAGCCTCATGTCAAACATACTTGCCAGTCATACCACACAATGCCCTCAAATGCAGGTAAACTTAGATCAGTAGCTTGGCAGCTAAGAAGCAAAAATGACATAAAATAAACAGAAAGAAAGCCTCCTACTTCCCTGCCACCAACAGCCTGCTTTGTCAGTGCCAATCATCCTCTGCTACTCAGCACCAGCACACAGCCCTCTCCCCCCTTTGGCAGAGCATGGCTTTTGACTTTGTCATCTCCATTTGTTCACAGTTCTCTGAATCAACAGATGCTCCACCACACAACACACACCCTTCCTCCTATCTGACCAGAGAGAAAATAAACATACAAATACAAATGTCAAAACCAGTTCTTTTCAGCTTGCGAGCAACTGTGTTCCTCCAAATAAAAAGTGAATCAGACATCCAGGTTTTCTAGGAAGGATCTTCCCCTGCAGTAAGATGAATTCTCAGATCCAAAAGCAATCATGTTCTTAATCCTCTGCTTTCTCCTTAGAAATGAGCTGTGAGAAATTACAGACTGGAAATGCACAAATGATATAAAAGAAGCAGTTCTAAATACAGACCACAGGTTGCAGGGCGAAGAGCCTAACAAATGATGCAAGTAGAAAGCTCTAAGTCATCAGTCAGAATTTAGTGGAAAATCAATTAAATCTGTAAATTTCACTGCTGTGAGGGAAAACCTGAAACTAAGCCAAACCAAGATTGTGAGTGCCTTAAAAAGGGGAATGACAAGTACTCTCTCTTTTACCTCTTATTTTCTAATCTATACCAATGTGATTATTGTGCACAGATTTTAGAATTATTCTCTCCTCCCCAAACTGTTACTTCGCATGCAGCTTTTTGAGGTTTCATGTCTTTTTTTTTTTCTTTTTTTTCAGAAAAAAGGCAGATTTCAGCAACACATACAGAATAGGATATTTCTACTCACTCAGATACCTTCATTGCAGTGTGGATGGTCCTATGAAGAATTATCAAAGAAAACCACCAGAAAGCTCTTCTTTCAGTTACNAAAACATGGAGCATAAATTAGTGACATTTAAATGACCTATGCAAGGCTATAAAGTGTGGTCAGGGTTTGAAAAAAATATATTTTTTTAACCTCCAGGCTCTAATTCTGCCACAGATCTACAGGCAGTTTCTATTGACTTCAGCAAGACTGCAAAGTTGTTCAAGTGCAGGAAATGTTTGTGCTATGTAATTAGTTATGTTTATCACAAAAGCACACAAAGACATCTGCTATCTCCCTAAAAACAAGCTGAGATACCAACAAATGCCACTGTTGCTTTAAAAGAAACAGCATGATTTTAGCTGGGCCTACTAAGGGGGACCCAAAAGCACTTTTGTTGACACTTCAGGCTGGATGGAGGAGGTGGGTTTGCACCAGCAGGCAGTCAATACTCTACTGCATCATGGGCAGGGACTCTGCTGCTCCAACAAAAATCTGCATAAGGGACACCCCGCATGAAGGGACAATTTAGTCTGGCAAAACCAAACAATATATAACTCTCTGATGACTGTCTCCTCTATCTCCACCTCTAGTTTATAAGTGATGTACACATACCTTCAAAGTATGTGTACATAATTTGTATGTTCTTAGTTAAAAAATAGGATATTTGAGTACAGGGGGAAGTTGGGTCAGCTGCTTGTGCTGCCTTGACACATGGAGGATCATGGACTTCTCTGTACTAAGGAGAAGAGCTGCAGCCAACCCTCAGTAGTTACAAAGAACAGGGGCAATGGCAAGGAACTGCATCCTGTTTGCTCCACCACACTGGAGGAAAAAGCCAGCTCTGCAAGGACTTGGAAAAAGGGACTTATTTTCATAGAATCATAGAATCATAGAATTGGCCGGGTTGGAAGGGACCTCAGAGATCATCAAGTCCAAACCCTTGACCCACCGCTGCGATCACCAGACCATGGCACTGAGTGCCACATCCAGTCTCTTTTTAAATGTCTCCAGGGACGGAGAATCCACCACCTCACTGGGCAGCCCATTCCAGTGTCAGATCACCCTCTCCGTAAAGAAATTCTTTCTAATGTCTAACCTAAATCTCCCCTGGCACAACTTAAGCCCGTGTCCTCTTGTCTTGTTGAAAGTCATCTGGGAGAAGAGACCAACCCCCACCTCACTACAGCCTCCTTCCAAAGCCTTTTATTTTAATGTGTTTTACCAACGTTTTTTCCTAATTAATGAAATACTTGTTCCAGTTCATTAAATTGAACCCTAATGAAACTTAACTTAAAAATCTTATTTGGTGAATTTAAGTATACCATCAGATAGAAAAAAGATAAAGCTCTGTTACCTCAGTTCTCAAAAAACCCTCACAAGCTTGTCACATACATGGATAACAGGAAAAACCTCTGATTTCTAAGTCCATCTTTTTGTCACAAAGGAACACTTCTCAAGGTGTATGTAGGCTGATGGCTTGTTTACTTCAATCCATAGTTTCATCCAAGAAAAGAAGCATGAAAATTGGTATAAGAGGAAACCAATACAAGTACCAAGTGCTCTGCAGTGCTGGACTTGTCAGAAAGATGGCACAGCCACAGATTTTGTTTGTCACATCATGAGGAAGACCAAAGCCCAAGACCACCAGAGACAAACTGAAGAAAATATGTGGCTTGTGTGACTCTGTGTAGAGCTACAAGGTGCCTGGAAAGTACCTGTTAATTTCAACATGGCTCTGTGGTAGCCTTTACCCTTCAACCAGATCAGGTCACTTTCCTGTTTTTTCCTTCATACTCCTACCATCCTTATGTAAAAACCCTGAAAGATAAATCTTGTAGAATCTCTGACTTATGTGGTCCCCTGTTTGTTGGCCACTTCAGTCTATGCATGGTACTATAACACCCACCATTTGCTTCCATGTGAATCCAGTCATGCTCCCTGCACTGGGAGCAGGGTTCTGAGACCTGGGGAAAGCACTAGCACAGCAGGCATCCAAGTCTGGGGCTTTACCAGAACCTGCTGNTATACACATCTTTCAGCTGCTGCCTGAAATGCTGGATGAGATACCCATTTGAAAAGAGCGTAGTAGTTTGGAGTAGGGGTGCAGCATCCGAAGAGGAGATAGTAGCTGACACTGTTACAGAGGATATTTCTACTCACTCAGATACCTTCATTGCAGTGTGGATGGTCCTATGAAGAATTATCAAAGAAAACCACCAGAAAGCTCTTCTTTCAGTTACTGAGATTTGCAAAAACTAACAGCAGCTCCCAGAAAAATATAGGATACATTCCATACAAGCTGTACTACCATGTAAGACTAGGTACTGTGCTTTATGGGATACAGAAGCTAAAAAACAACAAAACAAAGCAGTTGCAGTACTGCCTTTTTATAGCTCTCCATCTAGCTAGTTAGATAATAATTAAAAATTAACTGCTTGGGCTTTTGAGTTTACAGATGTTAAGCTTTGTTTATATATATTTATAGTCAAAGTATAGGAGGCATTAGAGTCCTGTTCTATGACAGAAAAATGCACAGCATGTCTCAAAGGAAAGGAAGCTGAAGTGAACACTGTGAATGGACATCTACAATAAGCCACAATAATGTGTCTGTGAAGAGAAGTAGGAACATTAATAAGAAGTACATTTGTCTCAGAATACCAGTTGCTCAAGCCTTTCAGTTATTCCAGGTGAAGATTTTAACTTCTGAGGAATATTAGAAGAAATTACTCCTATGTGTTAGATTAATTGTATGCTTGGGATAGAATTTTAGGGTTTACAAAAAAAATGATGGCCTCTATTCTGTAAACAAAGATTTTAGTTACAACAGCAGAAGAAGCTATGGGGTTATAGACAAATAATGAATCTGTGTTCAGATCCTGAAATACTATTGCAAATATACCACCTGGCACTTAAGATCTGACTAAATGTGACTGATACAGTCCACCTGTTCTGTAGTAGTTTCATTATACAGAAGTTTCACCAAATTTCACACAGAAAGTAGTAATCTGTTGGAGAATGATGATGAGCTAAAATAAGAAAACTGCAGGCATGCAACTCTAAAAATCAAGAACAGAATTTACCCATTACAGAATGAAATACAAAATGTATTTAGTGCTCTCTAGAGAGGACAGAATTGAGTTAGTCTTGAACTTTCAACTAGAACTGGCCATATTCCATCTCTCCACCCTGTTTTCAGTGTACTTTCTGCCAAAAAGCATTTAGAAGGTTTTGTCACTATCAGACTGAGCAATGTCCTAAGATAATCTGACAACAAAGAAGGACAAAAAACTTCTGGACAATTCAATTATGACCAGGGTATCTCTGGACTACTGATAAGTTATCACCACTTAAAAGTTGGCAACCTTATGTGATCAGAGCATTGAATTTTCTAGAAGTCTTTTTCCAAAGTCTTCCTCTTATTTCCTAATATAAACCAAAATTGCTGCTGTGCAGCACAAAACATGGAGCATAAATTAGTGACATTTAAATGACCTATGCAAGGCTATAAAGTGTGGTCAGGGTTTGAAAAAAATATATTTTTTTAACCTCCAGGCTCTAATTCTGCCACAGATCTACAGGCAGTTTCTATTGACTTCAGCAAGACTGCAAAGTTGTTCAAGTGCAGGAAATGTTTGTGCTATGTAATTAGTTATGTTTATCACAAAAGCACACAAAGACATCTGCTATCTCCCTAAAAACAAGCTGAGATACCAACAAATGCCACTGTTGCTTTAAAAGAAACAGCATGATTTTAGCTGGGCCTACTAAGGGGGACCCAAAAGCACTTTTGTTGACACTTCAGGCTGGATGGAGGAGGTGGGTTTGCACCAGCAGGCAGTCAATACTCTACTGCATCATGGGCAGGGACTCTGCTGCTCCAACAAAAATCTGCATAAGGGACACCCTGCATGAAGGGACAACTTAGTCTGGCAAAACCAAACAATATATAACTCTCTGATGACTGTCTCCTCTATCTCCACCTCTAGTTTATAAGTGATGTACACATACCTTCAAAGTATGTGTACATAATTTGTATGTTCTTAGTTAAAAAATAGGATATTTGAGTACAGGGGGAAGTTGGGTCAGCTGCTTGTGCTGCCCTGGCACATGGAGGATCATGGACTTCTCTGTACTAAGGAGAAGAGCTGCAGCCAACCCTCAGTAGTTACAAAGAACAGGGGCAATGGCAAGGAACTGCATCCCGCTTGCTCCACCACACTGGAGGAAAAAGCCAGCTCTGCAGGGACTTGGAGAAAGGGACTCATTTTCATAGAATCACAGAATCATAGAATTGTCCGGGTTGGAAGGGACCTCAGAGATCATCAAGTCCAAACCCTTGACCCACCGCTGCGGTTGCTAGACCATGGCACTGAGTGCCACATCCAGTCTCTTTTTAAATGTCTCCAGGGACGGAGAATCCACCACCTCACTGGGCAGCCCATTCCAATGCCTGATCACCCTCTCCGTAAAGAAATTCTTTCTAATAGCTAACCTAAATCTCCCCTGGCACAACTTAAGACCGTGTCCTCGTCTTGTTGAAAGTCGTCTGGGAAAAGAGACCAACCCCCACCTCACTACAGCCTCCTTCCAAAGCCTTTTATTTTAATGTGTTTTACCAACGTTTTTTCCTAATTAATGAAGTACTTGTTCCAGTTCATTAAATTGAACCCTAATGAAACTTAACTTAAAAATCTTATTTGATGAATTTAAGTATACCATCAGATAGAAAAAAGATAAAGCTGTTACCTCAGTTCTCAAAAAACCCACAAGCTTGTCACACACATGGATAACAGGAAAAACCTCTGATTTCTCAGTCCATCTTTTTGTCACAAAGGAACACTTCTCAAGATGTATGTAGGCTGATGGCTTGTTTACTTCAATCCATAGTTTCATCCAAGAAAAGAAGCATGAAAATTGGTGTAAGAGGAAACCAATACAAGTACCAAGTGCTCTGCAGTGCTGGACTTGTCAGAAAGATGGCACAGCCACAGATTTTGTTTGTCACATCAGGAGGAAGACCAAAGACCAAGACCACCAGAGACAAACTGAAGAAAATATGTGGCTTGTGTGACTCTGTGTAGAGCTACAAGGTGCCTGGAAAGTACCTGTTAATTTTAAAAGAATAGCTTAAAAACCTGTCTGGACATTTACACACACTTGCCACATGGCTCTGTGGTAGCCTTTACCCTTCAACCAGATCAGGTCACTTTCCTGTTTTTTCCTTCATACTCCTACCATCCCTATGTAAAAACCCTGAAAGATAAATCTTGTAGAATCTCTGACTTATGTGGTCCCCTGTTTGTTGGCCACTTCAGTCTATGCATGGTACTATAACACCCACCATTTGCTTCCATGTGAATCCAGTCATGCTCCCTGCACTGGGAGCAGGGTTCTGAGACCTGGGGAAAGCACTAGCACAGCAGGCATCCAAGTCTGGGGCTTTACCAGAACCTGCTGCTAGGAGAAAGGGCTTCAGCTCCATGTCACCCAAACGCATGATGAAAAGAGATGAGTTGTCCTGTGTGCTGATGTGTGTAAGTTTCACTGCAGTTCTCTTAATACTGAGTTCATTTAAATAAACAAATAAATAAATAAATTTTAAAATAGACTACCAAGAAGCATTTAATTATGTTTATATATGGAGCTGCACACAAGCAGAATGAGACCCATCTTGGACTGCTTCAGCATTCAAAATCACCACTGGCAGCAATGGACTCCTGCAGTATCTCTGCTGATGTTCTTTTCCAGCATGTTCACCACAATGGAGATGCACAAATGGATGCATAAGTCACCAGGAAGAATCAAGGTGGTTAGTGCTACAATCTTCCTTCAACCTTCACCTCTAAGAGCTCTAAAAAAGCTGCCAGAAAAGTTAGAGAAGCTCATCAAGACGACCAGGACTTGGTTTGATGTTTACTAAAGTAATACTTATTCCCAGAGGCTCACTTTTACTGAAACAAAGGCCTAGATCTAGGGTTCTTAGTTAGGACCCCAACTTCTTAGTCTCTGATGCTTTTTTCTCTGGATTTGAAAAGGAAGAGATTTTACCTTTTTGAATTTCAAAAATTAAAATTAAAAAAAAAATTAAAATTTTAAAAATTAACTCAGACTTTGTTGCTTTTCTCAGCAGAGGCAGTTTTGAAGTTTTATTATCCCATGTGATCAAAACAGTGCACCTACAAATCACAAAGACTTACCAGAAACAGTAATAAATGTATCAGAAGGCAAGATGGTAAATAAATTGCACTGATTACTAAGGCACATGTAATAATTACTGGAACCAAAGCTCTATTTACTGTATGCAGTTAGATTCACAGGGGAATTTACAAAGTAATACTACTCATTGATAATATTGGTATAATTCCATTATTATGATGATCAAGGAAAGCTTAAATGCTCATTTTAAAGAGGCAACTGTCAACTGGGCCCTGATCCAGCAAAGCACTTAAAAATGTTAATTTTCATTATGAAAATAATCAAGTGGATTTTGACAGGACTTGACACACTTAGGTTAAGATAATCTTGGCTTTGTTAAGTGTATAGTGGAAAGTCGAGTAGAGGCATTATAAAAGTAAGCCATGAAGTCTTGCCAGAATATTGCCTCAATATTACATCATTATCATGCATTCTCCTAGGAGCTACTTTCTTCTGGGAGACTACGAAGTAAAATGAATAACTTTTATACGAACTGTTTTGGGGAAAAATACACACACACTTTTGGACACACCCAGACTTACAATCAATATGTATCAGATACATGGTCACAAAATCCATATCTGGTATGTATGGTCAAGATTCAAGTGTCTTCCTGAACCCAAACCCTGAACCAGGTCTTCCACATCTGATTTTGAAATGTTTTCTTTTTTACTCACACTCTTAAATAAGCAGCTGCTCCTTCAGAGCCAAAGGTTTGGGCTAGGCATCCAGGTGTTCAGTTGCAATTTGTTGCAGAAAAGGAAGAAACACTGGAACCTATTTTTATGAAACATCTTGGCAATGTTTGCCTTTGGACTAGGTAGAAGCTTATCACAGTAGTTATGGACAAACAAACTGCCAAGGCTCTGTAATCTGTCTGGAGGGGATCCTGCCTGCATCTGGATCTCGTTCCTTTTATCTTACCTGATGTACAGAAGGTGCTTCTAATGCTGCAAGCTTGTCACAGCTTGTCAGGACTCCCAAAAGCTATCTACTCATCTACTTAAAAGAAATAGTGAACCTCTTCAGAGTCCCCTGTGGAAATTTGTTCTCTTTTGACCAAAGACTCTCCAGTACAATAGAAATTCAAACAAACAATCATGGTATTGAGCCAGAAATGTAGACAGGGATTTTTTGAAGGATGGATCTTCCTTTTTTTCACATCAATCATGAAAAGGGTAGCGGTCAAGGAAGAGTGTCTTTGAATTCTGTAATAGAATTTAAACTGCATTCAGCTGCAGCAGAACGAATTCTGAAGAACCCAAATAAAATGAACTTCAGCAGTTTTTGAGAATAACATGAAACGTGTGTTTCCTTTTTTATTCTGCAACATCTGATCAGGCTCTCCTTTTACTTTTTTATTTTTACTCTCAGTTCAGGCCAATATTATTCTCTGTGTATACATTTTATATATAATAAGACTCATAAACTTATCACCAGTATCTTGTCATGAAACTTTTGCCTAAATCTTTTAGCTCTTGCCTTTTGCTAGACAGAGATTTCTTCTGAATGAATGAATTCAGCACAATGAGAAATAAAACATGAGATGAGGAGTTTCACATAAAATCATATTTTAAATGCTCCATCCACATACACTTTTCTCCTGTAGCCTCCTGAATTTTCAGTCTGGGTTCCTACCTCTCCTCTTTCTGAGCAGCCAGTGAAGACTAGATCGTACTCCAATGCACACAGTATTCAGTGACACCCATTTCCCATCTCTCCATCCATTGCATGTTTATACAACATGCAGTTTTATTCATCCTTCACAGCTACCTTTATTCTCAGATTTTTAGTGTTCCTAAAGTAATGTCTACAGGTTTCGACATTTCATACTTATAATATTTAATCTCAAATCAAGAGATCTGAGACCAAGATGATTAAGGAAATGGAACATCTCCCTTATGAGAAAAGGCTGAGGGAGCTGGGTCTCTTCAGCTTGGAGAAGTGAAGAATGAGGGGTGACTTCATTAATGTTTATAAATACATAAGGGGTGAGTGCCAGGAAGACGAAGCCAAGGTTTTCTCAGGGGTGACTAATAATAGGACAACGGGTAATGGTTATAAACTGGAGTCCAGGTGGTTCCATATAAATATGAGGAAGAAATTTTTTCACTCTAAGGGTGGCAGGGCACTGGAACAGGCTGCCCACGGAGGTTGTGGAGTCTCCTTCCCTAGAGACATTCAAAACCCACCTGGATGCATACTTGTGTGACCCTGGTCTGGCAGGGGAGGGGTTGGACTCCATCATCTTTTAAGGTCACTTTCAACCTCTAACTTTCTATGATTCTGTGATCATACCTCCCTCTGCCCATGTGGAGCGTGCAAAACAACCAGAACAAAAGGACATCTTCTTTAGGAGTTAAGAAACCGGAAAAGATGTAAAGGCCATTTTATCAGTTACATGCTGCATGATGTTTCAAGTCTATTAAATATGGCTCAGTACCAGAAAATACAATTACAAATATCATTAACTGAATTAACACAAATTACATTTGAGCTACTGAAAAGACAGTGCACTGCTGGTGGAACATAAATGGGTTGCCTGACTCATTCAGGATGAAGGTTAATCCTAAAGACTTCAGAAACCAAGTGGAAGGAAAAGAAAAAAATCCCCACAATACCACCAAAAAACATTTTATTAATTTCATGCACTTCTATATAGCTCCCAAATTTGAGACAAATGCTTTACAAAGAAAAACAGGGTGACAGCATAGATTATAAGGTTTATCTGTGTGTCATGTGGTGCTGAATTGTGCAGACAACTGGGTAGCCCTGAAAGCAGAAGCAGTAGTGATGTACCCAGCCTGCTGGGAGAAAGCAATACTTGATGGAGTCAGTGCACTGTAATTATACCTAACAGCCCTTCCTGTATCTGTGCTGGTGGCACAAACATATCAGACATTTCTGACATGCCCTGGCATTGCATCGGCTGGCTTATACAATAAAAAATCTGAACAAACAAACTAGGGTAGCAAGAAATGAGGATGGAACATGTTAGGAAAAATGAGTGTCACAGCAATTAGATCAGACTTAGAAATCTACATATTTCATGACCATGCTGACATAATGACACCCTCCAGCTGTGTCCTGATTTCAGATAAGACCTGAATGACAACACCTCTTCACTACATTTTCTTCTCCCCCTCTCCTCTCAAGATTCATGTTTCCTTTCAAATGAAGGCTGGAAAGAAGCTATGTTTAATTTAAGGAAATCTAAAATTAAAAGCTAGCAGATGAGGTCTGTTAGAGTGTGGATGTATCCCAAGATCAGGATTTTACCATAGAGATGGCACATGTACTGTGGGCATCCAGAGCTTAGCTTCACCTGCTTCAATACCCTAGTCAAGAGCAGAAAGTTGTAGCTTATAGAGAAAACTGGATCTCCTTAATGAATAATTTTGTCCTCAACTTTTTCTAAGTTTATGCCCTTAAACACAATGAAATGTATCCCTCTAACACTCCCTGAAGAGGTAATCATTGACTGTTCTTTGGAATTTTATTAATCTCTTTAGATATCATATACTGTGATGACGTCAACAAATAATTTAAGTAAAATATATTTACTTTTATTAATTTTAATTTTTAAAATAATTGTATTACTGTGTCACTTATTTTTTTGTATTATTTGAAAGAATAAGCGGAACTTTACACACATATGACCAACTTTTGTTGACAATATTGTAGTTCTCCAGTTCTACCTTATATTGTATCTGCAAAAGGAGCTGTCCTAATCAACTAATTACTTTGCAAAATAATAAGCCTATGTCCAAAACCACTTCTCTAAAATATTTATCCATTCATAGTTTCGAAGAACACATTCAAGCAAGAAGGTATTGCCTAACCTGTTCTTCCACTCTTTATATGACACAAATGTTTATTTCTTGTTGTATATTGAACAAATGTTTTTTCTTAGTAGTCTGGCATGATCTCTAGATTTCTGCAATGATTGTTACTGAAAGCAGAACACAGCACTATTGAAATTCATCTTCCCAGTATATCTTTCCTTCCACTCGATAAAGCTCAAAATGGACTGCCTTTATGCTGCCAAACCATTTATCTTTGGTTTTGTTCCTAGGTTGCCTTCTTTGCTCCATTTCTTCATATTTCATTCAAAGTGTTCCTATTTTTATCAAAGCTAACTCATGTTTAGCTGTAATGCCAGTTCTTCTGTGTTCCACACTGTACCATAAGCCATCCCCACTGAGCTGTCTGGCACAGTGGTGACCCAAGGAGACCAGTGGCAGTCAGATCTCCCCTTACTGGGAAACCTCCATCTCTGGCTGCCTGTCAGAAGCCAAACTCAAACTTTACAGCACTCTTAAAAGGCTGTTTTGTTCACTCAGCCTGACAGAGTCATGTTTAATTTGGGTGGTTTTTTTTCAGGTTAGTTTGATGCTCAAGGCCATTCAAGGTTTTATAAAAGCAAGATTTTTAAACATAAATTTTATGCTTTGTTGTTAGAAATTATTTATAGTACTCAAATAATTTTGTCACAATACAATCAGTAAATATATCAATATTAATGAAAATATGAACGCAAATTACCAGCTCTCAGAAAAATACCATTTGCTAAGTTTTTAAATTCACTCCATACTGAATTTTTTTTTCTTTAATGGCCTTCTAGTGACATGCTAACTACATTTCAATGAGCACTAATGCTAATCTGCTCAAAGACAGGCAAAAAAGATTTCTGAAGCTGCAAGTCAGACCAGTGTCAGAGAACAAAACCAAAAAATGGTTCATAGCTAATAATTCTATAGACAAAGTATGAAGCAAAATAGCCTTAGACACATTAAGCATAATGAAATTTCAGTTTCACAGTCATTCTTATCTCAGAGGCATCTTATCTATAAGACTGCGTATTTGGTGAATCCAGTAATTACATTACTTAAAAATTGAAATATGAATGGTGGGGAAAAAAAAAAAAAAAAGAGTTGTTCTGTGACCAGACTAACAGATTTAATGAAACGATTTCCTACAGACTTGAGTCCTACTTCTCTCATGCCCCTTAACCAAAATAATTTCAGCTTCTCTCCCACCACATGTAGTTCCTGACATCCCTTCTGGGCAGGAGACAGAACCTGCTGGGCTTAGCCTGGAGGTATGTATGTGCTGACTGCTGCCAAGGAGAATATAGAACAGCTTTCCACTCAGTAGGGCACTGATTCGGGTTATTCGGCTTTACTGAGCCACGGCCATCCTGAAACTCCTAAGAACTTAATTATCTTTCAGACTGGCAGAAGAATTCCTTCCCGTGTTGCAGAAGCTGGAGCAACAGCTGAAAATCTGAGGCAGAGGACTGAGAGAAAGAAAGTGATTGCACAATCCTTGTTTCCTGAGGAAACAGTAAAATGTTACACCAAATTAAATCTCCATTACACTAGCAGTGCTGGCAGCACAAACTCTATGAAAATCCCAGTATATTTATAGCTTTGTGTATTCATTCCATAAGAGGCATTTGCATGTAATAGCCAAAGTGCAGCTGGGAAACTGTGACAGGAGCAATCGCACTGTGGATGACTTTCCAGGTAAAACAAGCAGCTGGTTGCCAGCTAAATGAAAGCCTAATGTCAAAACAGAGGTGGTGATAAAGATGCTGCTCACACTGAATTGAAGCAGACATATTCCCACCCTGAACAAATATTACCCTCTTTGAAAAGTATGGTTTTCCATTGTTCTGTAAAACAACATGAAGAGAGCTCAGAACTACACATGCTGCACCCTATACCTTAAATATAATCCTGAAAGAAATTTTTGTGACAACTGGTTATCCAAATAGAAGTAATTGACAGCAAGTTAATGCAGCTTAGTAGTGGTAATAACTCATATATGGTCTACCACAGAACCTAAGTCAATTTTAATACTTGTATTTTTTTAACAATAGGCCTGAAATCTCAAGACATACATGCTAAGCCCCTCCCAGGACTTCTCCACACAAGATTGCAACCAGTTGGCTCAATACTACTTGGCTGAATTTCTCTCCAAAAACTGAGAAAATGTTTTGCAAAGTAATGCTGCAGGCACAAAAATGCATATACACACAGAGGTGCATAAGGCTTGCACACAGCCACAAAAGAGAACAGGGTTCAATAGCCTCACCAAGAGGTAGACTTCAATTAAAAGCCACAGCTTTCCTCTGAATTTGAACTACAAAATCTATTAGAAAGACAAATAAAGCTCAATCTTCCTAACCACCATAGAACAAAACATAAACCAGTGTTCCAGTTTTCTGTTACTTTTTAATTTAAGATTAAATTATTTATTAACATCAGTATGTGCTGTGGTTATAGAAGAATTTTAATTTAGAAGAATAATTTCACCTTCAAGCTCTGGCATGAAAGGGAAGAAGGAACATTTTCAAGATTGAATCTGGTCTGTGGCCACAAAGCAAAGTGTTGGCATCTCCAGCCATTTTTTTCTTTTTCCTGTGCTGACCTGGTAGAGAGATGGGGTGGCTGGTGGGCTTCTCACCACCAGTGCTTCACACCCATGATTTGTCACACAGGAAAATTATTCTCACCTAAAACTGTGGAAGCCACCTTTCTGATCCATTAACTACCTCAGAGATGATCTCCTGGGAGAGCAAACAGCCAACCTGGATGTTGCCAAAACAGACTCACTGCTTTCCCATCAGCTGCCAGCACAGTTGTTCTCAGTAAGAGAACAGCACAGAGCAGACAGCAGATGGTCTCTGTCCTGTCCACACCTGGTGGGCATCCAGAAACTGAGCTCATAACACCATTATTCAAGCTAATATTATTAGATTTTTCTGTGTTACTTCAGCAGCAGCACAATGATTCCTAATCTGATTTGCAGAAGTCATCACAGAAATCCTAATGTTGTTTTGGCATTTGCAATGCTCTGCACTTAAAGGCAGATGCTAAGAGTTTTCGAGAAACTAGCCAGCATACACATATATTTAGCTAAATACTTTACAGGAGGTTATACTTTACAGAAGCTTATTCTGGGTAAAAGAAAATAAAATCACCAAACCTACCATATCCACTAGAGTAACTAAAGCAAATCTCATCCAGAAGAGACCAATAGATATGTCTGAATATATGTGTGTATAGACATGTAGGAGTAACTAGGTGACAGAAAAAAGAGGTAAGAAACAGCCAGCAACACTGATGTTTAAATTAGAGTGATGAAGGATGAGAAGAGCACATGTAACTCAGCAATTTGTTACGCTCCATCAGCAAAACCAGGGAGGCACTAGTGAATAATTTATCATTCATATTTGGATCAAATCCTTATCCAGCTTTCAGTTACAAAGAAGTATGCTTCTTCCATCCTTTTTCAACCTTGGAATGATATTGTTTTAAAGAATTAGCATGAAGCCTTATCTATAAAATGGAGCTCTGTATCCCAAAAAGCTCTGAAGTCAGCAAGGACCTGGAAAACAGCTGGACATGCACTTCTCTTGTGTAGTTTTAGCCACCCTTGAGGAGATAAGTGGGAGAATTAAATACTAGTATTTAATTATCCTTAGAATTAATATGTAAGTTATGCTTTTGTGTTTGTTACAATTAGAACCAGTACATCATGTTAGCAAAGTCATTACTAATATTCGGCATATAGTCCTCAAATCAACTCCTCAAAAGTATGTGTGAAACTAAAGAAAAATTTCTTGAGAAGTTACATAGTCACTCACATTCATGAAACTTGCCTCAGGCAAGACCTAAAGAACTTCAGTCTATATGGGTTATCCAAAAGAAAGCTAAGGTCAAATAGCACATTTCACAAATGCTGGCAGAAGGTAACAATTTTCATACTATCTATACATTTTCAATGTTTAATTTATTTTATTCTTAAACATATTTTAAGACAGGGTGGGATTCAAGTAGACTATAATTTTAAAAGTCTGTAGTGTAAACATTCATCTCTGATCTCTTTATCTAGAGAACATTAATATTTAATGAGAATTTTTAGCAATACAAGTATCAATAACTTACTGAAATTATTTTCAAAAAAATTCATGCAGTTCAAAATAATGTCTGCACTGGGGAAAGGTCTGTGGCTTACATTGTCGAGGGATTGCTTTTGTGTCTTTGCATAATTCTTGGAAGTTTCAGTAAGCAATTTTTTTTTTTGGTCAGTCTCTTTTTGATGCAAAACACACACTGGTCTTGATGCAAGGTGAAAAGTCACATAACCAAGATGTCAGAGTCCTGTAAGATTATTTGGCACTCTGTTTTCAGCCATATGGATATCTTCTTATTTAATTATGAAATTCAGCAACACACAAAAATAAGTGCTTTAATATCATGTCTCGATCCAAATAGCGTTCAACACCTTCCATATAAATGCCTTTCAGACTTTTCCTTTCTCAAGAAAAATAGGTGATACCCATGGCTCAACCCCAGCATCAATACCAGCAGCTGACTGAACAGACATGTGGACAACTTTCCTCCCACTGGCTCTGCAGAGGGAGTGCAGTGTGCTCACAGATGAACAGGGACAATGTTCTGAGCATCTGCAGGGATTCCAACCCTAACCTGCAATAAATTGTGTTTTTTCTGCAACAAGTACTTATTTTGAACAAAATGGCAGCTTAATTTCCTTTCACATATGAAGGACTTTGGGTTCTGTTGAGGACTTGCACACAGTTTCTGACACTCCAGTTACTGTATTTGCTCCAAGGCTACTGACTTTCCTGGCTCAGTCTAGCAAAGCCTTCTTTGCACACTCCTGATTAGGAAATGTCTTTGCTTGACCCTCAGCATTTCTGCTGACATTTTAATAATCTTATCGAATGCTTCACAATAGCTATTACACATATGCTTCAGTATTGTCCCCAAAAAAGTTAAAGGAGTTTATTGCCAGTGTTGCCTTTCAGTAGCATGCCAGTCATAGTTTAACCCCAAGGGGGGTATAAAAGTACTGAGGAATGTTAAGAAATTGCAGTGATAACCACAAGAAAATATGTACTGGCTGCAAAAGCTAATTATAAAAAGAAAGTTAATTGTTAAAGACGTGCAGTGCTACCTACTTCAAAATCAAGTGAGTTGAAGGCAGAAATACACTTGAATCAGTTGATCTTAGTTGAACATACATTGTATTTTCCAAGTCCCTATTGTGTCAAACACCTGAGGGAATTACACCCTTGAAAAAAAATGTCTGAACAGAAAAATGGCAAGATAAATTACTTCGGCTGTCACAATGTTTCAGTGTATCAATAACACATTATCTGCACTTTTCATACATTCTGCTGTGCATTGAGATAGCTGAAAAAAAATATGTTATATTAAAAAAAAAAAATCAAAAAATCTCAAAAGCACAATTAACTACAGTGTTGGGAAAGCCAGTGCATATCCAAAACAGCTCACCTTTCATGAAGAAGACAATGCTGTACATTTACATTTCTGCCAGCTACAATGGCTACTCCATGAAGAGGAGCAGCCACTCCAACAATACAGCTCAAGGATAAGAATGTGGAGCAGCAGGAGCCGAGGCAGCTGAGTAATTCATCTCACTTGAGAGGAATAAGACACGATTGCACTCTCTGTACTGGCTGGCACAAACTCTTCAACAACAATCCACTATGTGGAAAACAGCCTGGCCTTTGTACTTTGTGCCTTTACTAAGAGCATCACTCTTAAAATACTTCAGTAATCCAAAAATAATGAGTCCTATATAAAGGGCAGCTGCATAGTTATAGAAATTAATGTATAATACGCAGTACCTAATCTATGAAAGCCTTTCCAGGAAAATGTTGATTTTAACTGCTTCTCCTCATTCAAACATATTCAAATTGAATTCTGCAAGATTGTTGAGAAGTATTTAGTCTGAAGCAACAGTCACATCCAAACACAGATCTAACTCTTTCATATTCTGTCACTGCAGTACTTACTTTTAATGAGAAGACACTGCATTGCATTGTACAAATGCAATAATTTATGTAAAGCATTTCCATTAAATGTCTGCATAGCTAATTAGCTTATAGAATACTTAAAAGCACTTTGTTAGATGAAATGCTAAATTTTATGCAATAATCAACACAACACACTACCATGAGTCCTGCTGAATGCCCACTGGATCACATACCTCTCCATTGTCTGCACATATACATGACAGTCATTGTGCCAGGTGAGATCACAGAATCCTGTCTATAAGTCACATCTTGGAAGAGGCACACAACAGGCACCTCGTGCCATTTGCCTGCAGCAAACCCATGTCCTTCGAAGTGCCAAGTCCTTCTAGAGAGCACTCCTCTGTTGCAGCTCTGTGGGGCTCAGCATCCCTCCCATTCCTGAACCAGACACAAACTGCAGGCAGATCCTACATGTTGCTGCCTAATGCCATAAGGTCAGAGAGTTAAGAGGAAATGTGTTGCATTACAGCTGTGCTGCCCTCCCCCCAGCCTTCCATTTACATGACAGGCACTCCCAAAAGATGGTGATCACAGCTATACACTTAGCATGTGCCCTGCTCTCTCCATGGCCCAGGAGCTCAGGAGATGGCTGTAGCAGAGACAGGTGGCTTATTCCCAGCTTCTTCCTTCCCCAGGGAAAAGCACTGAATGGGGAACAGCACAGAAGACTGTACATCTGATCTGCAGGCTCTCTGCAGCTGCACAGCCCCACAGAACTACCTGATGGATTTGCAGGCAGGTGCCTTGTCCCATCAGAAGAATAAGAAATGCTTTCTGCCTCTGTGGGGTAGTGCAGACCCCTGCAGTTCCATCTCTTGCTCCTTCATAAGGACCTTCATCCTCCATTTTGCCTTTTTCTCAGCCAAAGTATAAAATTAATATTCATCCTTACTGAATGCAGTTATAAATTAGAAACAACAGGAGGTTGTGGCCATTTTGAGTGAAAATTAAAAGGACCAGGTATGTCCAGCTGCTCCTGGGATATGAGCTCATTCTTAAAGAACAATTAGCAGGGGAACAGTGGCTCTAAAAGGGGAGTAACAGCATGTGCCATGCCAATTATAGGGTTATTGGTAAGGAAAGTATGACAAGAGGTACATGGAAAACTGAACATGAGGATCACTACAAGAAAGATGGATAACACTTCAAACAGAAAAGGTGCATGAGAGCAATTTAATGGACCTCATCTCAAACATAAAACAGGTTTCAGAAATAAAAGATCTGTCTCATGAGTACCTGTCCCAAAGAAAAAAAAATATATATATGTGTGTATATATATAATAACATACAGTAAGATATAATAAGAGCATAAGACCACTATGAAAATCTGCTTGGAGCAGTGTGAATTGCTACAGATTTGAGAAACTCTCTCTGCTCTCACATCATCACACAAGACCCACTCCCAGCTCAGACTGATTTGGCTGATAAGAAGCTTCACTTATAGCTGTTAATAATAATAAAAAAGAGCCTAAGGTCAGTTTCTGTAAGGACCAGAACTAATACAGCCTGGTATGACAGTGCAAAAGTATCCCACAATAAGTAAGGTGTAAGTGAGCTCCATCCCATACTTGTAACCAAAATGGAAAACCTCCACCAGCTTCCAGGGAACAGATCTGATCAGGCAACTGGCAACACAAATAACAATTATTGAGCTGCATGATTTCTTTGTTAGTGTAGAAATCAGCTTTCAAGAACAAAAATAACACGAGCTGAGCAGAAGAGTTAGTTCTCTTCACTGATTTTGAGATAAATCAAACCCCAAAGACATTATCTGAAAATATGTATTTCTAAGGGTAGAAAATATTTGGACTAAAATCATGCTGACAACATATGCCCCACTAGCACTGAACAATACAATATACAAAAATCATGTCCTTGTAATCTAGAAACAGAGAAAACAGCCAGACAAAATATTTGACTCTGTAAGAATGAATAAAAACAGTAAAAAAAAAGAGATTGGGCTACTTATCAGACAGGTTTTCTAACAATGACTACAGTTAAGTCTGACCTATACGATTGTTTTCATGAAATTAAAATTAATTGGGCAGTACATAGAATAGAAATGCAAGGAGGTATTTCACACAAAAACCCCAAACACAATGCATTAGAAGAATTACTGTCGGTTGCTTAAGTTGCACAGATCCCTTGAGTTCAGTACTACAAAAACATCAAACAAAACAGTTTGTCAATATATCAGTCAAAGACACCAAGGTTCAGATTCCTTCAAGCATTAGGCTAGAGGTAGGGACCTGTAAGATTCACTACAGCACTACCCTGAACTGCTGCCATACTTGTCCAGTAGCAGAAAATCAATGGTTAGAGAGGGTAAAAGATGGAGAAATTAAACAACTCAGTGCTAAAAAACTTTTAAGTCAAGGAGCCATGGTTTGCCATTACAGAATGACAGAATTGTCAGAGTTGGAAGGGACCTCTAGAGCTCATCTAGTCCAGCTCCCCCACTAAAGCAGCATCACCCAGAGCACGTCACACAGGACTGTATCCAGGGGGCTTTTGAATATCTCCAGAGAAGGGGACTCCACAGCCAATTAGGAGCCATGACTTCCTCTGGTCCTATTCTACAACAGAACAGAGGATGTCACTTCAAGAATTTCAAACAATATACTGAGAGTGTTTCCAAAATTGTATTAAAATGTCTCTTTATGCTCTTCCACGTACGATAGCCTTAGGAATATACATTAACGTAACGCAACCTTTCAAGTGATCTTCAGGGGGAAAAAATAATGCCTGCATACCCCTCATGAAAATCTAAGCCTACTCTATATGCAGCTAGATGGATTAGAAATCACTGTGCCCAGCTGAGCTGCAGCTCAGCATGGCTGCACTCAGCACTCACCCTTCTCCAGCAGTAACTATAAACGTCAAGTGCTATTAGCCCTAGAAGCAGACATGGACCAAAAAACATGCTGCTCGTTTCAGCAAGTGCAGTTATGTAGAAGAGAGAACTAAAAAGTAAAACTACTCAAAGAAAAGTGGTTCTAGCCTGTCTCAAACCAGGATACACTTTCGTTTGCCCATCCTCCCAGAGCAGCTTCATTAGAGCCATGTAATATTGCTTCTGAGAGCCTCGCATGACTTTATAGGGAGCCCAGACGTAGTCCACCTTCATGTAGTCAATACAGTCATCAGTGAGCTATGGGCTTCCAATTGCCCAGCAATGGGTACATACAGAGCCAGGTCAGGAAGGGCTTTAGCCTGGTCTAACCTCTCAGCAGGTTAGACCTTTCAGGTTTCAAATATATATATATATTATAGAACCTAGCAGGTCATTTCTGAATAGACAAAAATAATACAGATCAGGTCCTATGCTTCTGTATTATATATAAAAAAAGCTTATTTGGTGTGGCTTTCATGGCAGATACAGTCTCAGAAGTACAGATTAGGCCAGCCTTCAAATTGGAACTGATGTATACACATATCAGTTCAAACCCAAGAAGCATTTGAATCATAAAACCTCACCAGTAGATGTTAAGTGTTATATTCATATTTCAATACATCTACCATTTAAAAACTAATCACGCTGATGAGGTCAAAAGCAAAACACTAATTCTGTGCATTAGTTCAGCATAATTTTATGAATTAACAATGTTTTTACTGTTTTTTCCATTGCACTGGGACAAATCATTGCTAATAAGAAGCTCAGATCTTTCACTTCATTTCTTAAACCTAGCAATAAATACTTTTAAACTGTGTGCAAGAACTGAAAAAAAGAAAACTCACCAGTTGCTAATAAGGTGCACTCTTTTTTGATGCAGATCCAGAGGGAGTACCTAGAACTGAATAAAGACAGGGTTCAGTTGTTTGCTCAAGTGTCAATTTTTCAATTACCAGTTCTGGTAGAATTTGTTACGCGCACTCTCACAACAGCCTCTGATGATCAGTTTTCCCCAGGGATTTCCTGCAATTCACAAACATGTGGGATTCCAGTTAGTCGCTTTCTTGCATAGAAATAACATATTAATGGAATGCTACCAAAATTAACTTTAAAATCAGAGTCAGCTTGGGTGGCTTTAATTTTCCTGATTATTTGATATAACAAGCTATTATAGCCTGCCTTTAAAAATAAGCTTAGGTGCATATTTATCTATTTTTAGTCGTTAGTACTGCATCATGAAAACTTGACGCAGAAGCTCTCTCCTGCAGTAAATTACACTGAGATGCCTGCTCAGATACCTGCTGGTACACCATAACCAAACTCCTGCTTAGTCTAACATATATAATTTCCTCCTTTATAGTATCACTTCTGTTATATCCTTATATATCGTCCATTTTTCTCCAGCAAATATTGGCACGCCGTAGAATGATTCAAAAATCTTTACTGAAGTTCTGCTTTGATTTCTTCTCAAACCTTCTCAAATTCACAGCTGCAGATACTGTCAAACTGCTTCCAAAGCTCCATTTCCTCTCTTAGCAGTTTGGGTGGAAAACCCACTGTATGTCTGGATCAGTGGATCCAAGGGAAGAACTACATGACTCTAGCATTATTTGCAATTTTTTTCAAGTGCTTCCAAGTTCTAGCACAATCCAAACACACCATAAAAACCAAAGCACGCACTTCAGAAGTTGGCCACATAAAGTAACAGATTTCCAGCTCACTCCCATGCCTCTATTTCCTTTTGTAACTGTAGTTCATGCTACTACACAAAGGATTTTAAGTTGTGTTAAAAGCCTAATGGACAATTATTTATGTATGTGAATATGAGGTACAGAATTTTTTTCTTGGACCTCATATTTGGGTTGAATGCTAATTCTACTGGTGACATAAATGACCAAAGCACTCAGGCTCCACAGCTATACTACTTTGAAGGTAGCTTAATCAACTTGCTTGTGGCACCTTATCTCTACAAGTTTAATGTCATAAATATTTCACTGTGCTCAGAGAAGAAAGACGATGATTGTATTTCCAGGCTCACCCCTTCTCACTATAATAAGAGTACATGTTAAGACATTGGGCTTTAATACTCATTCTGCTGCTGACCTGAAATATCAGAATTTTCCCATCTATAATGAGTATTTCTATTACCTTCACTTCCTTGTAAGCTAGTCCTGAGAATCTGTGGACAAAAATTTTTTTAACAAATCTTACAGAGCCACGTGCACTGAAGAACTCAGTCATGCCTAAATTTTAGGCTCCATTCACACTCTTGCAGAGTACGTATTTGCACAGTCCTAAGTCTTAGTAAATCTGAAAACTGGTTTTCAAGCAACACATTTATCTCCAGCAGGAAGTTCTTGAAATAACAAGTTGCTGAGTACACAATCAGGATAATGCAATATAATCTGTCATTCTTCCAATACTTAATATGAAGATTTACATGTGTGGTCCCTAATTCATTACCTGGGTGGAAAATCAACTATAACTCACAAAAAACAACCTCAGGGTTTTGAACAGTTTTATGAAATGAATTTAAATACCAATTTCTCATCAAAGTTCCAGCAATTAACAATATATCTTTCTAAAGTAAAGGTTTGAGAACTATTCTGCACCATATTCAGTGAAACACTCTAACAGTACTACACAATAGTCTTTTTATAACTTCCTATACATTATTTTCCAGTATGTATTTGTGTTACACCAAGCACAGCACTTAATAGCTTTACATTCATTTCTTTCAGCTGAAGCTTACGACTGCTGTGCAATGTAAAAAGCAAAGAAGCGTTAAAGAAATCAACAGACATTAATTTTCTTCTCAACAGGGCAATACTTGGTTAGAAGTAAACTGTAGTAGCTGTTAACACCTTCCTTTCCTTTCATCAGCAACTCTGGATATTGCTGTTTTATCATCTCCAGAAGTTTTAATTTTACCTTTGGTAACTTGTGACAGATGCACTTTTCCTGTTTGAACTAACTGGACTTTGGTCCAGAGAGATGCTCAGCAAGAATGCCTGACACTAGTTAATCATAGAATCATAGAATCATAGAATCATAGAATTAGCCGGGTTGGAAGGGACCTCAGAGATCATCAAGTCCAACCCTTGACCCACCGGTGCAGTTGCTAGACCATGGCACTGAGTGCCACATCCAGTCTCTTTTTAAATGTCTCCAGGGATGGAGAATCTACCACCTCACCGGGCAGCCCATTCCATTGCCTGATCACCCTCTCCGTAAATAAATTCTTTCTAATATCTAACCTAAATCTCCCCCGGCACAACTTAAGACTGTGTCCTCTTGTCTTGTTGAAAGTCGTCTGGGAAAAGAGACCAACCCCCACCTGGCTACAGCCTCCTTTCAGGGAGTTGTAGAGAGTGATGAGGTCTCCCCTGAGCCTCCTCTTCTTCAGGCTGAACAGCCCCAGCTCTCTCAGCCTCTCTTCATAGGGCCTGTGCTCGAGTCCCTTCACCAGCCTGGTTGCCCTCCTTTGGACCTGTTCCAGGACCTCGACATCCTTCTTAAACTGAGGGGCCCAGAACTGGACACAGTACTCGAGGTGTGGCCTCACCAGCGCTGAGTACAGGGGCAGAATCACTTCCCTGGACCTGTTGGCGACGCTGTTCCTGATACAGGCCAGGATGCCATTGGCCTTCTTGGCCACCTGGGCACACTGCTGGCTCATGTTCAGCTCTGAGGCTATCAGTGAGAACTCAGCACCAAACGCCCCCCAAAAAAAGGGTTTGGTTGGAGACTGGGGTGGTAAGAGGCAAAAAAACTGCATTAATACAGCTGAAAATCCAACAGAAAATCAACCCCTTTATGCAATAAATATCTGCAGCTCTGGGGGTCCATTGAGCTCTCCCTCCACAGGACCTGGAGGAGCTGCAGTGATCTCCCCTTGTGCAGGGAAGTTCTGAAGGCTGCCCCAGGATCAGAGACCCCTTACTTGACACCAGACATTGATGGCTTGGTAAGTAGCTTTCTTTGCATCTATGTAATGTTTAGATCTGTATAGAAAGCTTAAGCATTAATCTTTGTTTCTCATACTAACTTGAAGTGCAATACAGTATTGCCTGCCAATCTATCTGTACTTATTAAATATTTTGCATGCCTAAACTTACTGATTAAAACTTAATAAATTCACTACTAGCTCAGATCTGTCTGAATGATCTCTGACTTCCCCTGGAAAAGTAACCTATGTTTTATTGAAAAGCCTGTCATTCTGAGGCAGCTGCTAAAATAAAATAAAATAAACACAACAGACGATGGATATTAGGGAACTAGAAATGGATTATTCAGATGTTAAAGGCAGAAGACTACAAAAAAACTATGGGGCACAGAACTGTGTCATTTGGATTTAAAACAAAATTTGAAGTGCCTAGAATGATGCTGTTACTGTGGGAAAAGATTAAATATCCAGGAATAGTCTGGGAACTGCAGATCAGAAAATGTTTATCCTTGTAGGTTTAGAACAGAATATAACTTTCTTGCTTATACAGTCAGTGTAGGACCATCATAATTTTTCAACTACTCTGTTGAACACAGTACACACAGACACAGGGTGAGAAGAAGGGTCCTTCTAGCTTGATATATTCACCTGGACAATGGCAAGCACCGGGTGGTTATGGACAGAACATAGGAAAGGGGATAAAGGATTCTTGCTCTGTTGTACTCTATGTGACTTAAATGAGAGAAAAAAAAATACACCACTAAAACCAAATGCATATTCAGAGAGTTCTAACAGTGAAAGAGCTCTATAGGCCTGTAGCCTAAAAATATAAGGGAGACAGCCCTACAAACATGAGTATTTTTCTTTTATCCTCCAGAAAGAATTTGTTGATACCTATTAAAAACCCATTTTAACAAATCAGGCAGGAGGTACTGGTAGTTTGACTGTGTCCAGACAATCCCCAGGCCTGGAGCTCAGTGACCTCCTGGATAACATTCTCTCTTGCTCCTGGGCAAGGGAGGATAGAGGGAAATCCTCCAGCAGGATTCATTCCTTGTGACAAAATAAGCTGTCTTTCACAGAGGACTCTGGGGACCTTTATAGTATAGTCCTCTTTCATATTGAAGCAATGATGCTGGAAGCATCATCATTTGTATCTATTAGCACCTGAATTGAGCCACTGAGTCAGCTGGGAAAGCAGTGGCACTTTCACTTAATTTTGTCATTTTATGAGGAAAGACAATATTGCATCAGGTATTACAAAAATGTGATTTATTTCACCTCATAACATAATGAAGACAAGCAGAAGATTTTTTTCAATTTTATCCCACTTTTTCCCATTCACAGGGGGCTGTAAAAGATAATGAAGTAATTTGCTTGAATCTCCATACATGAAAATTTATAGACAACCAGACAGAATTTTAGATCATCCTTGCAGCTCTAAATTCACTTCTCCAGCCTCAATCACAGTGTGAGGCAAGAGAGAGAGCTGTGAAGGAGAAAGATTACTGCTGAACTCAATAATACCTAAGCAATCATGAGTAGCTCTTGAAAAAGCCACTTTCAGTCTTTGCTAATCAGAAGGACCCATCAGTTCAGCACCAGACACAAGACATGCACAGTAATGGCAAAAAAAAGGTCATTATAAATTAATCTCCACTCAAGTAAAGCTTTTTTGTAATAATTATTATATGTGGGTATCCACTATGGAGGACACAATAGGAGGAGTATGTCATGCAAAACACCACCCATGGAAATAAAACATGGGGAAAATGTGAACTTTACCAAACTGAAAGATGATTAATCTGTTTATATCAGAAAAAATATTTGTATATCTATTATCTAGCTGGGGATGGCTTCCAGATGGGAACACAGTATGCAGAGTCCTGCATAAATACAAAATGCAAGGCATTTTGTGCGTGTCAAGTAGCTTGGATTTTCCAAACTCTAGAGATACATGACTGTTATCTACTTAGAGATACTGAGGTTCAACTGAAAATCAATACGCTACTTTGTCACAGTAAAAAAACTGCCCTTAGTACCAACTGTTAAACGAAGCATTTCTAAAGCCATAAATTGCATTCAGTCTTAAGCTCTGACTCAGAAAGGGAAGAACTTCTGACATTTTTCTATTAGCTTTTGTTAAAGCTGTTACTGATAATTTGCCTCCTTTCCTTAAAGCCTTCCTCTGCATTTTTACCTAATCCCTTCAAGTATCTGTTTTCATGTTCCGACAAATATGGCCTTTTCCAGAAGCCCTTCAGAAAAAAACCTTGCTTGAAAACTGCAAAAAAGATTATGTAGCTTAGCTCTCTCTGTAGTCTGTTATCATCATAGCTAGAGAGTTCAACTTGCTCTGATAGAAAATGAAGCTAACAAAAAGCTCCATAATTACAGCGAACAAGAAGCTGTATTCAAAAACATAACAGCTCTTCCACATCTTTAAAAAATGGTAATGCAAATTCTTGCCCTGACTGGGCATTATTAAAGATGAGAAGCAAGAATTAGTATTCCTTAACCTACACAAACAACAAGCAAGAATATAGGCTCACAGTGCCAGCAAGAATATAGCTCCAGTACAATACAGGAGGTAAGACCAGCATAAAAATGGGGCAGAACAACAGATGAGAGATCCAGCCCCGTGGCTTGAAAATGGAAACAGAGGAGTTATCTAAGAAATCTTCCCTTTTTTGTCTGCTTAGTTTACAGGTTGGGTAGTAATGTCAAAGACATACCTGAAAAATTGTAGGTGCCACCCAAGAAAGACATCAGTCACAAGCACACATAAATTCATCTCACATTGTTAGAAAATTAAAAATTAAATGGCTGGCTTAGACACTAATTGAATTTTACACGAGCTGTCTAGCTTTAGTTCTCATCCTTTAAACAATTTGTGATGCAAGCTCAGAGTTGGGTTTTTTTTCACTTTTTTTCATTCTCTTTTTCTCTTTTGTTTTAACCCCAAATGTCAGGAAGTTGCTGTAGCTGATGCTTTCCTCATATAAAAGACAAAGGAAAAAAAAAGAAAATTTAGAACACAGATATTTCTATTGTCCATGATCTTTCCAGGAATGCTACAGAGGTAGCACTTCTTAAAAGAAATCAAGCAGGTTTCCCCATCAGGCTGCAAGCCTGCAAACCCACCAGTGAATTCTCCCAGTCCAACCCCATCTCCAGAAATAATCTGGAAGCACTGAGGCTGGAGACAGACCGATGCAGTGAGGGACACCTACCTAAACTGTCACCTCAGGCATGAGGCCACCTCCTCACTTCTCCTTCCCCAGCACAGTCCCCTCTGGGGGAGCTTCTTTGACTTTCCTGCAGGGAAGCAGAGCCTTGGCTCATCAAAGAACATTTCTGTCTACTCGGTCTCACTGCTCAGGCAACCACAATGGATGCTAACTCCTAAGTGCCTTGTTCTGCTGCCTAAATTACCTTCTTCTAACACTGAATTTTTGCAACAAATTTAACATATGTTATTTTTTTCTCCTCTTTGAATTTAGTTTTTACCGGAGGCTAGTGAATTTGTAATTGTAATACCCTCACCTGTCATAAAATGTCAAAACAACCATTTACAATAATGCTCCATGGAGGCTGCTTGTCTTTTAAGACATGCAGTTTCAGAATTTGCTGAAGAAAACAGAAACATGAAAAGAGCCTCTTGGCCTTGCCGAAAGAAACCAGCCTGCAAATTATTTCACTGATGGAAGGATTCCTTGTACGGAGGTTTTGTTTGGAAAAAGCAAGAGGTGACTCTTCCAGAAAAACAGGCAAGTTGGAGAGGTCAACAAAGTGGGAAATTTAACCAAAGTAGGTTCCAAAGACCTCGTTCAGCTTTTGCATGAAATTCTAGAAATATCTGTTTCTTAGAAAATCTTCTCTTCAGCCTTTCAGTACTTACATAATCTTCTGCAAGGTCTGAAACTGCATTTTAATAATTATTTAATATGCACACACAAGTCTGACACAGGCAATCCCTTGTAGGGAATTCCCCATTCGTTTACAATGTGTGCTTGTAAACAGATGATAATAATCAGTTAAAATAAGACAGAAAGAAGTCCTTATTTAAATCGGGAGATTTTTCCTGGAAGTTTTAAAAATCAGTTCTTTAAAGTTACCAGTCACTTAAGAGGTTACAGCATAATCTGCTAATGTGCTTAATTAAAGAGTGTATAATTTTAAATCAGAAATCTTGAAGCTGATAGAAGTAATATGTATATGCCTAACATCGTTCCTATACATACATATTTATATATTTATATATATATATTTATACAGACAGGGTTTCTTTACTCTTAAAACAGTAAGAAGGTCACAGGGATGCAAGAAGATGAAGAAAAAAAAATCACACTAAGAAAAAGAAACCAGTTGGCTTATACTGATATACACCGTGTATACAATTTTGTGAATATTGAAATAATTTCCATTTCATCAGTCATATTTTCAGCCCCAGGATTTCTTTAAGAAATTTTAACTAAAGCTATAAATATTCTTTTGTGAAGTATGCTGACACAATTCACCTTCTTTTAATGGGTACAATTTTAGACTTTGAGGCAATTACTATTAAAGAGAGAAAATTTAAGAATCAGCACCCATAAAGTAAAAAAAAAAAACAAACCAACAAAAACCCCCCACAAAATTACTAAGTAATTTTTAAAAAATCTCAACAAAAAACCCTATGCGAATACTGCAAGGATGACCTTACCAATAGAAATATAGATTATTTCATAAACCTGTTGTTCATGTAAATAATCAGAGTGCTTATTTAAACAAACACATTTAAAGAAAGATGATCACTGAAGTGATGCTTTACGCTTTATTATCCAACTAGGAAAACTTGCACAAGCAGGGGAATAAAGATGAGAAACTAGGGCATTTATGTTGTTATCTTTCAACTTTGGAATCTAGGGGGTCACATTTACTCTACAGTCCAGAAAGAGCTCTAAATCTTTGTAACAAACCAACAAAAAAACCCCTGAGCTAAGTTTAATTTCTTCCACCCAAAGTTAGTGATGAAGACACAGAGCTAAGGGTACCCACCCCCCCTTCCCACAGGCAACCTGTGGTGCTTTCAGAGCACCCATTTGATCTGAGTCTATTTATGGTGGACTTGGATCCTTAAGATGAGAGGGAGGTCTGGGTATTGGCTACCTGTCACCTAATGCAAAACACACCACGAGGGACCCCTGAAACCCACCTGGTGCATTTGCCTTTCCTGGCTCTACAGTCTGTCACAGCTGCATGAAGCAGAAGGGAGTTTGTTCAAAAGCCTTTTACAAAAGTTATTTTTGTGTGCCTTCTGGGCAGGAAGACCTCAGCATCAAATCTTTTGCAGGCTGGAACTGGCCACGCCAGCTTCTTGTAAACTGTGGTGTTAAAGTAACTGTGTTCAATTGCCAAAAGCCAAGCTTAGATTTATTTGAAAAAAAGATCCATTCACACCGAAGTCTGCACTGATATACATATTAAAATAGAAGTTAATCATACGCAAGCTAACTATTCAGAATGGTCTTCTATTCAAAATTTCCTATTTCCGAGGGTTACGAAAGAAAAACTTGAACTTTTGCATAAACTATTAACTGTAGGACCACAGAAAATCACAAACTTATCTTTAGCTGTAGGATAGAACCAAAATGGAGTGCAGCAAAGGCACAGGAAAATGCCAGAGGCATCAGGCTGTGAATACAAATCACACCATAAATGAGTGAGTCGGGAAAAATCACTTTTATTGGTAACAAACAGAAAAACAAGTATAATGTCGAGCTAGGAATCAATTAAGAATGTGCAAGTAAGCTAGCTGTGATAGCAAATTTTAAAAACATCTCCAACTTAAAAGGCAGTAAGGCTTTCCCACTGCTAGCACACCCCTTCTCCTTAGTGCCACCATGCTCATGACACACCATAACCTCAGTCATCTGCCCATCTAATTGTTCTTGAGAAGTGTCAAGACCACTAGTTTGGGGACCCAGAGGATGCTCAAAAGGTACGTGTAACACCAAAGATGGAACAGGTACTAGAAAGTCTGTGTACAATAGTACATTTACATTGTACAATAGTACAAACTATGGTAGAGCTGGACTAACATAACAGCTGTGTTTTGATTAGAAAGTCAGGACTTCAGGTTTAAAATAAGCTTTTAGTTTCAAATATCACTCATTGCTCCCTCTATCACCACAACAGAAGCACAACACCTGCAACCCCAGGCTCAGCACCCGAGCCCTGAGTTGATCAGAAACAGTGCAATGGACAGAAAAAAAACCTTATACTTCCAGCTGCCACTGCTCTGTTATGAGGTTAAACAATTTTTAAACTTGCTTTGGTTGATCACATCAACATCTCATCATCTTCTGTTTAGTTAAATGGTTGCAAAGAGGGAGAACTTGATCTGTTAGTGGAGACCCAAGCTTCTGCCATTTCTATCAGTCCATTGTGAATCCAGGCTGCAAACAAGGCAATTTCACAGTGCAAAAGGGAATGCTATCAATGTGTTAAGAGTCTCTGTGATTCTTGCTCCTTTTTTTTTTTTTGGTTTTAACTTATGATGGGAGCTGGAGCCTCTGCTTTTGCCAAGAATCAAAATTGAGTATTATTAGCTATGCATTTATCCTAAGCAGACAAAGCAGACAGATAGATATGGCTCCTGCCCTAGGAATTGCAAAGGTTCTTATCCTGAAAAGATTTACATATCAGCAACTCTATTCATGCAAGTAATCCTGCAGGACTAGGATCTTATTGAGTCTTTCTTCAGAAATTGAGCCTCTATGAGCAGCACATACATAATACTTCTACTTCCAATAGGAAGTTGTTTCCTAACATTTGTCTACCACAAACTCAGCAGTAGAGTTGCTAAGAGAATTTCCAATATACTGTTATAGTTATTAAAATAATGTACACAACTTGCATTTGAACAGCATATTCAAAAAATATAGCAGATCCTCTTCATGGATGAGGAAATCTTTAACTTACCACAATCAGACAACAATGTTACCCATCAGACAGTATGAAATTCTTTTCAAAACCTCCTTCATAAACCATTCTTTACATCAGAGAGAAATTTATTCTGGAAAGGCAAAGAAGATCTACCTGTGGCCAGCTAAGTATAAATATGAATTTCTGTTGCTATAAATATAGAAAAAGGTTTTAAAAAAAGGAAAAGACACAAAATTTCTTTTTGACTAATTCATGCTTTGTTCTAGACAATCTTCAAGATGGTTCTGCCAGTGTTGTTCCAGAAACCACATGACAACCTAAATTTAGGTTGTATTTCAGTGAGGTATTGCAGCTCAGGGGGGTAGTTCAGTACTCATTACAAAGGATGGTCTTCACCATTGACCAGAGCAATTACTAGCTCAGTTAAGGCTATATATGAAAAGCGCTTTCTTATTTCAGTCAAAAGATGTCAGGAAGTGGGAAAAATCAAATGTTTACTGACTGCCTCCCGTGCATTACTGTATTTGCTCAGAAAGACAATTTGACAGTTAGGAAAAAATGGCTGCAAGAGAAGCATTTTCTGAAATGAAAGGCATCAAGTAAAACAGGTTTGTGGGAGTGGACCATGCTCAATCGATTTATCAAGGGCCTCCAAGCTTAGGTTTGTCAAAGACCAGCAAAATATCTCTGTTAGTGAAAGGAAGAAATCATCTTTTACCCTCAAGAATAATGTTAGCAAAGCACATTCAACTCACTCCGGCAAAGTTGTGATAAAAAACCTATTCACCTCTGGATGTGGAGACCTTCAATCTACCACTGCAGAATTTGATAAAAGTGTTCCCAGATCTGCCACAAGGTTCAGATTTAATTATCAGTGGAGTCAACAGAAAGAAAGATTGCGAAAAATTATGAGTTCTCCATCATTTAAGTTTTCTGATTGCTCACTTCTGGGCTTCAGAGGCAGCCTGTATTACCTCCTAAACTAATTCATATGGTCTAGAAAGAGAGATTCATTTCTACTCCAGAGAACATAAAACTGTCTCTACTTCAAAGTATGTTCCACAGGCCTGGATTTACTGGGGAGAGCAAGGAGCTGCATATGCCCTTGTATTTGTCATGCAGAACACCAATTAAACGAATGATGTGATTCTTCATTACAGGATTTTCAGCTAGTCAGTGCATGCCCAAGAACTAAAGAGAGATCAGGCATTAGTTCTACTTGTGAAATGAGAAAGCATATTATATCCACTCGCTGGGAACAATCAAACAATTTTTAGTCAAGCCTTGGATATAAATGGAGAGGGTTTGCCTTGAACTTTCTGCCAGGTAGAAGGATGATAACTACCTTACTCAGTCTGAGAACTCAAACTAGAAGACAAACTGGAAGAACTCAGACTGGAAAATCACTAATAATTCTGCAGTCCTCAAGGTGCTAATATGTTTCTCTGGCAAAATTACACGGGGTATTAAAAATATCATTTTGAGAAGTATCAAACCCCATGAGCAAATATACCATTATTTAAATGGTATGCAAAAAAAAATATTTTTAATAAAGTATTTGGGCATTAATCTTTATGTATTGTGCATAGTGCTGAACAGAGCTTCTGAAAGCATGTTACATTAAAGCTACTTCATTTTAATTTGTGAAATACTGTTAAGACATTTATCACCTTTATAAAGAAAATGTACCTGTAAAAAAGGACAGGAAAACCGTATACTTCTAGCTCTGCTAGCAAACAAATATCCTCTTTTTATTTGACTTGTGTTTCTATATTGCTTAAAAATTTACCTGTGCAGAGTAAAACAGAAAATACTTGGTAAATTTTTCTTTGCATTTCTGTAATTGCCTGCAGAATGGCACAACCTGCTGCACGAGTAGACAACTGAAGGAGCCCCCATATACATGTGTCCAACAATTTCACCTGCCTGTACTGCCTCAGTAAGGAGTCCAGCTCATCCCTTGCCCTGCAGGATCATACACCATCCCATAGCACCAGGTTCTGCAAATCACCCTCTGCTTAGACTGTCCCCAAAACTTGCCATCTATCTTGCTTAAGATCTCAGCAAGATGCAGCCAAGCCTGCAGGTGTACGCGTACAGAGCAGAACAGATAACCACTGAGGTAACCCTCCTGCTTACTGAGGCCAGTTGCATTCATTTGGGAAAATTCCAGCCCATTTATTAAGCCTGAATAGGAAACTGCAGAATAGGTTCAAAAGTTACCAGAGAGCCACTGCTGAGTGTGTAGTACAATAGAGTCTCATTTCTTTAATAAACAGGCTGAACAAAACACAGGATTAATTCTTCTTCTATTTTCTATTTTCATTAAATGTTTGTCTGGAAAACTAGATACTGATGAAAACCTTAGCATGTCATGGGCTTTGTCATAATACTAATGCAAATCTCACATTTGTACATAGCCAGGGCAAATCAGCTTCTCTTGGGTTAATAGGGCAAATTTACCATTTTTTTTTTTCCAATTCTCTGAAACGAATCAATTAGTGAAAATACTATTTTCTGTAATATTAGTCCGTTCAGAACTGAACTAAATAATCATTTTTTGTCACATGAACTACCATCTTTAAATGTCAGATATTCACTCCAGTAAGATACTGATCACTTGGTTTGCATTTTATCTGATTTAAAACTAAAACCACTTCTGTTCCATTACATGCTCTCTGATCAAACTGCCCTTCCACAGAGTAATTTTTGATGTTCAAAAGAAACACAAAGAATGTTTCCCCTAAGTCTAAAATGTCATAAATAATAAACACATCCTTTCTTTACTTAGTGTTCAGTTTCTGAGATACTAGCTCATATTCCACATTGATTGATTTAATGATTGTATCTTGGTGCCTAGTGAACCAAAGACTCCTGTGTAAAACCAGGATCATTTCACAGGGTTTGGCAGAATCAGTATTGTAAAGTCAGAAAAGGCTAACTCTGTTTATCACAGCATCCCTAACAGTCCACCTCCTCATTTTTCTATTCAGCCTTCCTGTTGCGGATCGGGCTTGGAGATTACCATAAACAGCCAATGTGGTTGAAGGAAAATCCCGTTTATCAAGCCCGGTAGCGTGGAATATATACTTTTCTCTTATCAGTGTTACAAACATGGCGTTACATTATTGGTTAACACGGTTCGAACCTGATATTAACTTATAAACTAATTGGCTAAAGGCTATTGTCTCTGCCTACAAAAGGGCTGTCCTGATTTTAAAATAGTTGTTATTGCCGTTACTTTTGTTATCTTGTTTTTCTCCAAAGCTGGTCCCGATGTTATTCGCTCCTGCAAGGTCAGTTCATCAAAACATTCCTGAATGCAGCTTGTTCAGTACATGTCTGCCTGAATGGAAAAACCCCACACCTTCCTCCTGGGCTTAAAACCTGAAAGTTTTAAGAAACCTATCCATATGATAGGCATGCAGCCAGACCAGACCTACATAGTAGTCTCACTTCTTTAGTCCATTAGTGAGTGTGCTATACTGCCAGGGAGTCAGCAGCCTTCTAAAGCAATACTGTAAAACCCTCAAAATACATATCTTAATGTTCTGGTATATAGATGTGAACTTAAGATGAGCTTACTAAGAAAAACCTAAGATCCAGAATAACAATAAACTAGACAGCACTCTATCCCTTTAGATCTCCCTACCTCAAAGGAAGGCCAGGTTTTAGTAGGTGTAGATGGAAATGAAAATTACAAAGTGTCTGGAAAGCATCTTTTCTTTTTCTGCAGAGCTCAAAGCAACCAGTACAGTTTCCCCAGACTAGAGGGGACTGAGAAGAATGACAATATAAGTGTTATTAACTTAACTATAGGATTGTAAATGTGGGAGGCTAACTGTGCTGAAGTTCTAATCATCTGTCTAGAATTTCTGTGACTCATATTAAACAGATTTCTCCTTTGGCAAAAATAAATAACACTGAATTTTAGGATTTTGGATTACCTCTACTGACAAGGAAGAAAACCAAGATAATCTGTCAGGGATATAAATGGGCCCATGTCATGGAAAATGAGATTAGGATTGTTAGGAGAACACTGTGAGAGCCTTCCTGATGAATATTATGTATATCATGTCAGATCACAGAGACCCCAGTGAGACAAGGGCTCTGTTATCTGTACCATGTCACACAGCACAGGCTCAGCCTGTGGGACACTTCCACCCAGCCTGTGGCAGCTTTTTATTTCCTGATTCAAGAGATGCAGAGAAGCTGTCTAAATGGCAAACACAGCTCAAATAGTCAGATGTAACTCTTGTGCTTGTAAGTGGTCCCACATGGCATGGCTGCTTCTTGCTCTCCCAGTACATGACATGAGGTGAGGTGTTTCCTCCTGTGTACGAGTACAACCCCACCACTGTACCTGCCAGCAAGCCACAAGACCTGGATCCAGCACAGCTTAAGCCATTTCAGAGAGCAGGGCTCTGTCTCCCCACATTTCATAGTCAGATAAAACCAAAACAGGCAAATAATAGGTGGGAAGGAATAATGGCACAGAGTAGCACAGTAGCATGTTCGTGTGTGGGCAACATATAAAAAATATCTGCAAGCTAAGAAAGCTTCCCCTTATGCCAGAAGAAAGGAGAGAAGAGAGACAACCCTACAGCAGAATGGTGTCCTCAAGACAGGACACTTTTGCTGCTGTGGAGCATCTATAGACCCATCCTAATGATTCCAGCCATGGACTGCATGGCTTCTGCAGCACTTGCCTTAGGGTGGCTCTCCCAAAGTCAGCACCATACCCTGCTCTGGCTGGCTCAGACCAGCAGCTCCTGTACAACAGAGGCCTCCCAGGACAACAATCTTTCTTCCCCTCTGCCTTAGGAGTACATTTGACTCAGTAAATGCATCTCCTTTTCAGCAGAGAACACTGCTGAGACAGTTTCTTTCTCTGCACCAGTTCCATCCCTGCCTCTGAGGAGCTCAGATCCTACTAATTCTCCTTGAAAGGGAGAAAACAAAACTCCTGGCCCAATCCAAATGACTTTTTTTGGCTCTAATAAGTCTCAAAGAGCCTTCTGGTGATGAAATCTCATCAAAATAGGAATTAGGAAAAATAACTGTTGGTTTCATTATGTGATGCTATTCATAAGTTACAAGGTTCTCTCTTCCTTGTCTAGTTAATCCTAGAAACCTGTGCCAATAAAAAAATCACTTTTTCCACCCAGGCTCTCATAAGAGCTTGCAAAATAATAGCCAAATTCTGCTCTGATGGAAGTCACTATCAAAATCTGCCCCAATCAAACTGGAAACAACATCCCGTACCAACAGCACTTCCCATCTCTCACCTCAGCAGTGACCATGCCCTCCTAGGTTTCCCCTTATTTATGAATAAGGGGAACAGAGGTCGTGCATCTTTCCATATCACAGAAGTACTACAAGAACAGATGCACAGTTCGTAGGAAACCCTTCCTCTCTCAAGTGTGGTGTTTTGAACCTTGTTCTCCTCAGCACTGTCTCTTAAAAGCAGGGAGCATATGGATGTTTTGCATTGCAAAGCTGATGGATCATATGAAGTGCAACTTCTAGATTTGGTTTATTGCTTACTGGCCCCCATTTGCTGCATTTTTCCTCTCAGAGGCACGCATACATCTGCCATATGGTTGCCTATTAAGGCTAAGCTTCACAATCAAAGGTTACAAAAGACAGAATTATTTTAAAGAAAAATTACCATTTCACTTTTAACACCACCAAAAGACAATGTATCTCCCTTTACACAACTGACAAACTTCAGTTCTGTTTGTGTCAAGGATGAATTGTGCCCCACGCCTGGCTGAACCATGTCTGGTAAATGTTTATTCTTCCTGTAAGCTTTGGGCTGGTCTAAGTGGATGGCTTATGAAATCCATCAGTGCTGCCCAAGTAAGTAGTTGGCTATCAGCCACAAACAGCCTCAGAAAAGATAATCATAACTGGTCCATTAAGCAGACTTCTAATATTCTGGAGATGGATGGACTTTGATATGTGCTTATAATTCCTCAAAAGTAAATGAATTGCTTCAACGTTTGGAGTTTTCCTAAATGTTATTCAGAATTGAAGCCCCTTTGCACTGCAGTTGCCAGAAATTGTTTTTACTGCACATGAGAACTGGTTCCTTCATTCTATTTCAGAACCCTCATTACTAGGAGACAAAATATATTTTTTTATTTTTGTTTACATGGTAATTGTCAAAAATAAATTCGATGATGAGAAAAACAAAATGGCACGAATTTTGCAATGTTTTGTTTCACTGCCTGAATGAGTCAACACTTGCCTGTGAGTTACAAAGAAATTTAGCACCAAACACATTGAAAATATATATGTATTTTCAGGCTTTGACATGTAGCAACTTTTAGACCATCAGTAATAATAACCATCATAAACCATCAAGCTTTATGAAGGAAATTTATCCTGTATGCTACACATTCACTGCATCAACTACTCCATGTAGTAACCCATAGAAGTAAATCTGTAATAAAAATGTAACCATCTGCAGCAAGGAAATAAACCACTACAGAGGGTGATGAGGATTTTATGTGGATGACCATTTCTAGAAGATCAAAATGATTTGAAAATAATAACAAAATACCTTCTGCAGAACTGGCACAGCAAGATCTGCAGAGACTGTCAACATGTCTTCACTTACTTATTTTTAGGGATGTTGCTTAAGAATTGTTTTGTTTGTTTTCTTTCCTGGTCTACTTTCTGTAACTATGTATTTTTTATGGGGAAAAAAAAAAAAAAAAAAAAAAAAAAAAAAAAAAAAAAAAAAGTTGAGTATATTTATAAGAGTTTATTTTTCAATTCATTAACAAAGATTAAAGAGAAGTCTGGTCAGCTCCCCGGAGGGCTGGATTCCATTTGCATGAGTGGACCAATCTGCTCATTCCTTTATTATTATTATTATTTTAATTAAGGAAACCTCAACAACCAAACCCAGCAGGACATGTTTCCTCAAATCTAATTGCTGCTGCACATTTCTTTTTCAAGCTTGGAAAATTAGTGAGGAAAATAACTCCACAACTCCCATAACTATCCAGTATGGTTTTAAGAGAACCCTGACCAGAAATTTTTGCTAGACCACAGCCTTCCCTAGCAAGCCAAACTACATTTCAGAAAATCATAGAATTAGATAATTGCCAAGAAAGCTATGCTTAGTAGAAAACAAAACAGAGAAAAAAGTTACTGAGATTCAGATGGAGATGGTGACAGACTCATTGCTAAAAGCAGGGCATACTCAAACTGGGAATGGTTTTAACAGATTTTTTCACAGTTAGGTCTATTCAAATAAGGGACACTGGGACATCTGGGAACCAGCAAAAAAGGAGATGAAATGCTACATTCAGTTTTAATTGACACATCACAAAATCTGGAACTCAGCTCTGCACATGCAATGTCATCCAAGAAAAATATTAGTATTACATAAATTTTTGTTCTTTTAAGGTCAGAATCCTGTTGTGATTAGCTCTGCTGAATCCTTAAGACTGAAATAAATTTCTCATCTTCTGTGTCATACTATAATCCATGTTATTATTGTTTTGATTCCCAAAGAAGTTTCATCTTTCAAAGTCAAAGCTGTATCAAAATCATGGTTTTACTTTCAGATTAGAAAATCCACTTAGCAGCCTCACCCGGATAGAAAACTGACTTTCTCAAGTCAGATATTTTAGCTCTGCTTGATGCTTTAGATGAGCAAGGGCTTCTCAGGTAATAGTGGCCAACAATGAAATACCTTGAAGGAATTCCAGCCACTCAGCTTCACCAGGGGCCCAACATCAATGCCTTTGTGCAAAGCCACATGTGGAATAAGCAAGAGGAGTTAGACAGCTGTGTGCCTCCAGGGCTATGATCTTATTGGCATCATGGAAACACGGTGGGACAATTCCTATGACTGGAATGTTAAGGATACAGGCTCTCTATAGGCATGGGAGGTGTAGAGGAGATATTCCCTCTGTGTCCATGACCAGCTGGAGAGCATGAAGTTCTGCCTGAGGATGGATGAGAAGCTGACTGAGAGCTTATGGGTCAGGATTAAAGGGAAAACAGGGACAGAAGACATTATAGTGTCTGATGGACCTTGTTTGTATCAATAAGGAGGTACTTGTGATTGATGTGAAGCTCAAGAGCAGCCTTGGCTGCAGTGACCATAAAATGGTGGAGTTCCAAATCCTTAAGGCAGCCAGGAGGGTGCACACCAAGCTCACTATGCTGGACTTCAGAAGAGCAGTCTTTGGCCTCTTCAGAGACCTGACTGGTAAAGTACTGTGGGATAAAGCCTGGAGGGTAGAGGAGCCCAAGCTGGTTAACAATCAAGGATAAGCTCCTCCAAGCTCAGGAATGATGCATCCAACAGAGTGGAAGCCAGGAAAAAATGGAAGGAGGCCTAAATGAACAAACAAGGAGATCCTGGACAAACTCAAACACAAAAAGGAAGTCTAGAAGGGGTAAAAACTATGACAGGAAGCCTGGGAGGGATACAGAAAAATTGTTTGGGCAGCCAGGGATCAGGTTAGGAAAGCTAAAATGCTGATGGAATTACATCTGTCCACGGACATCAAGGGAAAGAAGAAATGCTTCTACAGGTATGTTGGGGATAAAATGAAGATCGGGGAAAATGTGAACGCTCTCCAGAAGGAAATGGAAGACCTGGTTACCCAGGGATACAGAGAAGGCTGAGATACTCAATGACATTTTTGTCTCAGCCTTCACCAGCAAGGGCTTTAACCACACTGCTCAAGTCAAAGAAAGCAAAGGCCAGGACTGGCAGAATGAAGAACCAGCCACAGCAGGGTTAGATCAGGTTTGAGAGCATTTAAGAAATACGAAAGTACACGAGTCCATAGGACCTGATGAGATGCATCTTGAGTGTCCTGAGGGAACTACCAGATGAAGTTGCTGAGCCACTAACAATCATACTTGAGAAATTGTGGCAGTTCAGAGTCTCTCTGGAGAAGGCTCTGGGGAGACCTTATAGCAGCCTTCCAGTACCTGAAGGTGGCCTTCAAGAAAGCTCAAGAGAGACTTTTTGCAAATACCCGTAGTTTTAGGATGAGGAAGAATGGTTTTAATGTGAAAGAAGGTAGGTTTAGATTAGATATTAAGAAGAAATTCTTTATTGTGAATGTGGTGAGACACTGCAAAAACTTTCCCAGGGATGCTGTGGATTCCTCCTCCCTGGAAGTTCTTAAGGCCAGGCTGGATGAAACTTCCAGCAACCAAGTCTAGTGTAGTGTCCCTGCCAATGGCAGGGGTGTTGGAACTAGATCTTTCAGGTCCCTTCCAACCCAAACCATTCTATGATTCTATGTTTGGCTGCACGTTTTGTTTATGTTTGTGCAGGCCTTGGAAACAAACTGCTTTATGCAGCCGCACTGAATGCCAAGCGGGGGAAGCAGAATCTCACAGCAAGCGCACGAGTACTTTTTTTATTAAAGGAGCAGTAATGTCTCCTGTCACCTTGTAACATCTCCTAATGCAAAGGAAAAAACAGATCTTTGTCACTAGAGACTGAGGGTGTAATTTGCCCTCAGTATTTTCTACAAGAATGATTGTTCTACGTCTTCCTTGAATGCTTCATCAGTTTGCAGATTGCTGAAGGAAAGCTTCCTATTTTAGACTACACATTACCTTGCAAAAAACACCATGAATACTGGGAATAAATAGCAACAAGAATATAGCCAGCATAGCACAATATTAATTTTGAAAAGGTACTGCCAGTATTCTAAGTAAGAATACACTATCCATATCTGAATTTTGACAGACAAGAATTGAAAACTGTACTTCTGATGTAGAGAAAAATTGCTAAAGTTTTATTCATTTTCTTCTTTCAACAGCTGCTTTCCTAAAACCTTCTGAGCTGAAGTACTCCCAGGGGTCTGGCATAACTCACAAAGCTCAGCTTGCAGCAGATGTTGGTAGAATAATATCTCCCCTCACATAAAGACTTTTATTTACATAGAAGCTCAGCAATTCAATAACAGCTTCAGTGTGCAATAAAAGAATTAACATCTATGAACTTACAACATGGCTTATGAAGACTCCAAGGCAGTTACCACGTTTCTAAATCCTTTCTAGGACGTGGGGAGGAAGAAGTGCCCATGATATCAGTAGGTGTAGCTTTGCATGGAAGTGCAGCAGCAGCTCTGCATGACACTGAGCACTCCAGAGAGGCAGCGCAGGCACCTGCTCAGAGGGAGGATTACACCAACTTTTGCAGCTGTTGGCAGACACACACACACATGACACCGGGCCCCACATCATGCTAAACATAAGGGACACAGTGATGCTGAATCACACATGAAGGATAGATGCTGTGATCTTTACAGGTCATTTCCATCCATTGTGATTCTGTGATAAAGGTCCTTCCTCTACCACGTCCCTTTCTCATCAAAGTAGGGCGAAGCTCTTTGCCATGTGAACTATTCTTCATTGCTCTCTCAAGTCACAAGTGCTGCTCCAGCACTCCTACAGTTAACCTTGTGCTTCCCCAATGATAGGCTTTTTTATAGCACATTTGACAGCATTACCCAAACCAGCCCTGACAAAATATATATTATGCACAAGAACAGGCTGAGTTGTAGGGATGGTCCTGGTGGTTGCATAACAGTTTTATTACGGTACAACTACACCAGTGCCTGTAGGAATGACAACGTGAGCAAGAGAAGATTTACTTTTTCTCCATTGACATTAAATACTTTGAAATTACACAATGAAAACGATGGTTGGCTCCTCGCTGTCACTGCAGATGAATGCACACATAAAAATGGAATCCACTGAACCATGCCATCATTTTTTCAAAGCACAGCAGCAAGTTTGAGAGAAGCAAGCAAGAAAGAAAGATTCATGAGCTTACTGCACATCACACCACTGTCTTCTCACCTTCAGTGACCTGTATGGGGTGCGGGAATTCACAGCCTGCAGCTCCAGGATTAACCTTCATATGCTCTTTTAACAGTAAAAGCAATTTAAGTAATTGGGTTGTGTAAAATTATTTTTACTATTTTTGCTTTTATTTTCCTCTATTAAGGTAAAGAAAGCCTCTATAACTTTACAAAGCTAAGATATGTTCTAACATGTCATTTCTTCCATATGATTTCATTTAAATCTGCAATCTACAGTTTATCTGAAGACATACTTTCCTGTCATGAGATTCTACATAATAATGTGACAGCTACCAGCCTTTTCTTCCAAAAATACACTAGTGGAAGGGGGGCAGGGCATCACATCAGACTTGCATCACATGTTATTTATTCATATGTTTTTACTTTTGATTGTTCATCAAAGTAAATATTATACTTCACATTCTGGCAACATGATCTAAAAATCCTACCTGTCAGTTTGGCTTGGAAAAGATTTTTTTCTAAAGAAAAAAAAGGACAGTGACCTGAGTTTATGTGAAAGTCTGCCAAGAAAAAACAATATTTTCTTACGCTCCTTACTCAAGCAGAATCTTTTAAATTAATGCAAATGCTAAGAAATATCTGTTATAAACATCCAGTTATAAGGTTCCACCTACAAGGCCCCAGTCTCTTGTGTCACTGTGTCTAAAGAGAAGCATCCTACTTGCAAGGGGTAGAGTGCTTAGGCAATGCAGTAGCTCCCACTCAAAGTAAGATGCCTCCAAGAATGCCCCTAGGTGCACACTACCCACACTAGCTATGCCCAACTATACATGTCTGGTGAAGTCTACTAAGGCCAGAGCATTGAAAGGAGGTGCCTTATGTACTTAGTATGTTGTAAGGTGTACAAGATACTCCATCACGGCTGGAGGGGGAGTAGCCACTGCCAACTGATTTTGTAGATTCTGAAAAATTGTGGGAAAATATTTGGTTTGCCCAAAATTTAACAAAAAATTTTTGTTTCCGGGCTTGCTCAGCACTGAGGTCCATCTGCCAGGACTGTGAATACAGGATGGAAACCACAGCTGGTGCCTTATGTCTTCACCAGGGGCAGAACAAGTTGCAGTGTGATCACAGGGTAAAATTGGTTATGTGATTTCATTCCTGACATTAAGATCGTTGAAGAGCACTATATATAGTACCTAACATTTGTTTACCAAGAATATATACATATATATATTCTTATGTATTGTGCCTAATAAACTCACAGTCATCTTTAGAATACAGTTTCTGACAGAGCTGTCAGCATTGACTCATGAAAAATACTTCTATCTTATTGAACTTAGAAGGAAAGACCTTTTTAAGAGGACATTGGTGACCTATTTGGTATCACCAGAGGTACATAATGGACTTTAAAATGTCTGCTTTATTTTGTATATTCTAAATAAACTTTTGGAATATATTCTATCTACTTATAGACTTAGTCTGATTTTTGTCCTTCTCTTTTATATTATCAGCTGCATTTATTAATAAAGCATCTCTAGAAATGAGTCATTCTGGCCTTCATCAGGGAAAGTAATAAATGCATATTGATATTAGTGCACTCTTAAAAAATCTGTGAGCATTTTTAAATTCATTCCACATTGATATTTGAACTTATTCCAGTTACGCCTTGGATGCAAGCTATGCCAGGGGAGATTTAGACTGGATATTAGGAAACAGTTTTTTAGTGAAAGGGTTGTCAAATCTTGGAATAGTCTGCCCAGGGCAGCAGTGAAGTCACCATCTCTGGAGGTATTTAAATGGTGTGTGGACCTTGTCATGGTTTAGTGGTGAGCTTACAATGTCGGTCAAAGGTTGGAATGGATGATCTTGATGGTCTCTTGCAACCAAAGATATTCTGTGATTCTGTAATATGGACTGGTTTTTTCCCTACTTGACAGGCTTTATTTTTCAGGTAGAGAATTTGGCCTATATTTGGTTTTTCACTCTTCTTAAGTATATTTAAGAAAGGAATCGGAAACATAAGCAGCCAAAAACAAGGAAAAAAAGAAAGCATAGAATCAGTGTGTGTATTTCTGTAAACCATCCTGTTCCTTGAAAAGCAACCGGTTGTCAAGTCCTTGAACAAGGCTAACACACACAGTGCTGAAAAGACTCAAAATAAGCAAGAAACACTTGGACTGTGCATCTGGCAAATATAAATTACACCACAGTATCTCACAAACATTAACAAAATTTAAAGAGAAATATGAGAAGAAAATGATAAGACAAAAAAGATTATACAAATCAGCCCAGAACTGTTCAGCTGTATGCATCTCAGGAAAGAAACTCCACAAACTCTGTGATGATCAATCATCACTAGACATGCTAAACATGAAAATACATAGCACACACATACACAGAACTGCATAAAATTGAAGCCATTTCCATGTTTCTAATTTATGTTTATCTTTCATATAAGGCTTTAAAAGTGATATTTGGTTATTGCCAGCCAAAAGAAAACTAGTGAACCTTAGCTGAACCTCTTTGTGAATTCATGTTCCAGACCTTTTTTCCAATCCCATTTCAATCTCACCTATGTGGATGGAGTATTTGATTGTTTACTCGTCTTAGCATTCACAAAAGCCACAGTATGGAACATGACTTGCAGCCAAACACACTGTTTGACACCACCTGTAAGCATACATCCTGATGAGTTTGTTGGCTAGAAAAGAAATAAAGATCCTGTTCCATTTTAAAACTGTCTCTACAATAACCTGTGCTTCAGAGACAAAGCACATAAATGATGATCATTTATGATTAAAAGATACGAGTATGAGTTTTTACCTTCTGGTACAGTCATTTCATGGGTGCTCAAGAACTGAATGGCATTCAACCAACGCCAGAATTACCAGGTTTTAGTTAAGAAAGTCAAACATGGGTGCTGATCACAGCCCCTGGAGGCTTCCCCCATAGCCAGAGATGGCACTTCTCATCTGATAAATGATTTGGGGAAGCCAGCAGGCTTTAGAATAGACTGCTATGGAAGGAAAAGCTTCTGTTATTTTAGGAGCCGAGTATTTACAATATAAGATCAGATATACTTTATTTATTGTAAAATTATGCTCACCTATTTCTACAGAGATGGATTGCTTCCTCAGACAGCATAGATGAGGAAAAAAAATACTTATACCCCAGCACATGTAAAACCTCATTAGAGACAGAAAAACATGCTTGAGTTTCACTTTGGAGCAACATCAGAACATCAGATTTTAAGAGCTCTGTGGCAGTTTTTTTCAAATAAGAGTGGGTCTCTGCCAGCGTTTTTTCCTTTCTGAGAAAGGAAAGGACACAAGGTCTTGTGAAGTTTTCCATGGCATTAGTCTCCATTTAGTCCCCATTTCTAGTGCTGATGGGGCAGAACTTGCTGGGAGCAAAGGGCAACTGTTGTGCAGCCAGGTTCACTTTCAGTATCAGCCACCAAATCTTACACTTTTGGGGCATCTGTTTTGTTACAATCTCAAATCAAAAACTGCCTATATAAAAGGTGGAAACCATCTAGCTGACTCTCAAGAATGAAACAGTAAAATCAGATAACTTTTTCCTTTGGTCTGGAAGAGATGGATCATAACCAACAGTAAATCTGAAACTGAACCACATTGTTACTGTGCAAAGAGAATTGCTCAGAAAAATAAAAATAGGACAGCAACACAGCAATTTTTTTTCTCAATTATGGGAATTTTATTACCCAAAATAAACAACTTCTTGATATCCACCAGATGCATGCAAGAGTTATTTTTAAAGGCTGACAAATGTCTGCATTATTTATGTAATTAGAAGTCTGAAGTATTTATCCTATTAAATCCAACATGTGGTAGAGAGCTGGTTGTGTTTGAACAGGTCTAAGGCATAGGCAAGTCCAAGATGTTTTGGTTTTTTTTTAACACCAATGGAAAAATATTACTTTATTGAATTTCCAGCCAGTAATTACTTTACTCAAAATAACTCAGGAAGAATTGGAAGTAACAGTTTGATAGAGAGACAGATAAAGTGCAAGAGAAGTTTTTCCAAATAAATTTAAACACAATTATTTCTTATTTTATATGATCTTCCTTAGTCATCTGTCATTCTTAATATGCTTCTTTGTACTTCTTTCTGCATGTACAGCATTTATTTTCAAACCAAAACAGTCCAACAGAATTAATGAAATGGCATATTCTAACTGGACTTTTAAAGTCTAAGTAAGCTAAGTAAGGATATTACCAGTTTCACATTTAGAGGGACACATTTTTGAAACTTTTTCTATTCCATATTTGGGTAACTTTTTATTTTAAAAAGAAAGAGAACTGCAGTACTGCTATTTTATACAAAATGTAAGACTGAGGATACTATTTTGCAAGGACAGTTTGTACAACTGTTGTGACAGGAAATATTACAGTTTTGCTATTACTTTTCTGTATGATCCTGTGAAAATTTCTGTCAAATATCCCTGTTTCCATACCTGACCATTTCTTTAGCAACTTTGGAGGGACAGAGAGAATCAACAGAAGTAATAAATCTCATTTCCTCATCTAGTTTGCTGTCTAGCCTCATACTTATTTCCTGCAATTCACAAAAAGAAGGGTAAAGTGAATAATTTGTAAAACAGCTGTGGGTTTGCCTACCATTCAAAGTGAATTTTAATGGTTATTTACATATGAGTTTTCCTCTCTGGCTTCAAGAAGCTAGGTGAAAAGATGCATCTCCAAGGGAGACATATATATGTGTATGTACAGGTATATATATGTATATGCATATACTGTAATTTCCTGCATTTCTGAAGAGCTGAAGAGTAGTAACTGTTGAAAGAGTAGGCTTTTACATAATACAAGCCAACTCTCAAATCATTAAGAGATACAGATACAGATACAGTATTTGGGAGCAGCAGTTCTATTATTTTAGAGGAAAACACCACTTAAGAGAGTCTTTCAAAACTGAAAAAACTTTGATAAATAGTAACACAAATCTCAAAGGTTAAAAGTCTATGCTTAGCAAAATTAGCTACAAGCAACGACTTACAAAATAACACGGAGCATCTCCATTGGTAGGTATGTTTGCAAAATCGTGTAGAATCTCTGAACTCAACCATCTGCATTTTTTATTCTGCATGTTTAAAAGCAAAGCCTAAATTTGGTCTTGTGAGAGTAGTCTCATTTCAAACTGGTGAGCCACACACTGTCCTCATTTGAACCTAAACAAGCTCAATGTGTCTGACATAGTTTGATGTATGAACATTCAGATTACTAAAATTTGTAGAAGATTAAATGTTAATGTTTCTAGGGGAAATTGACATACATTATCTAACATTTTTTTTCTATAAGTTAATTTCCTTCTATTCTCTGCTTATTTTGCATTCTGAAGAAGGGCAGTTTTTCAGCTGACCTAATGAAAACTCTGCCACGACAAATGAGAAACCAACCTGTGTGCAGTGGAGTCCAGCTGGAGAGAATGCTAATTCTCTGCCTCAATACTGCCTTCAAAGAGATTATTCAAGCCCCTCTCTGACATGGAACACAGTGATCAGCCAGCAAATGCTAGAGATGAAAATAACCTTTATCTGTTTTAACAAAAAGGTGAACTAAAAAAAGCAGTTAGTCATGCCCTGAATGTTTACTATTAGCAATAAACAAAGTGACTTTATTTAGTGCTTATTCAATAATTTTCGTTGATAAGTTAGTTACTGTAGATTTTGGAATTATTAAATAAGCATAATTGATCTATACAAGACAAAGGGTGGAATTCAACAAGCAGTAGGGACCTGACATATATTAACAAACAAATTACAAAACCAAACAGCAAAACAACCGAACCAACCAAAAAAAAGAAAGCACAAAAAAACCCCAAAATCTCAAAACCCCAATCTGTTACTGCAATCTAACAAAAGCCTGAAAAATCTGGGAAATTCTGCATGTAAAAACTTTATACACTGAAGCTCTGAACCTACTGTCCTTGTAAAGTGAGAGGAACGAGTTACAGAACTCAGGTGTCAAATACTCCAAAAGCATGAGGGTAATTCCAATCATACAATGTGGCTCAGCCTCAATTTATCAAAGATGTGTGGACAGACCAAAGTCCACACACATATGTATTTCCTGACAGGCCCATTGCAGTGTCCATAGATAAAAAACCCACAAATCCCAAACTGAAAGACACAATCTTGAAAGGAGATAATGGAAAAAAGAAAACAAAAACTTCATCTGATGGGTGTTCTGTAAACTAACAAAAGCTAAACCCTTTCAAATGTGATAACAATCAATGCTCCAAATTTCATTTTGACTAATCTAAAAGATATGTACACACAAGGAATTCTAAAAGGAAAATCTGTTTATGGAAAGAAGCATCAAGCAAAGGCAGAGCAGAACAGAAAGCAACACAGTACCCAAAGAAGTTGGATCTGGACAGATTTAATGAAGGTCATTGGACTGGGGCTGTTTCATATTAACTGCTGCCGAAAATGGAGACTGCAGCATTTGGAGATGTGCCACAGAGAAGTTTCCAAAGTGTAATTAATGCTGGAAGTCCCACCCACCCTAACTAATTTGTTCTCATCAACAGTGTACATCTTTTAGTCTCTTGTCCATATTTGAGAAATTTCATGTGTAACTTCTAGGAAGGAAGCAGGAAGGCCACCTAGCAGTACTTTTCTCTGTAGGCTACAGTGACCAGGTTCACTAAATCCTATTCATCAAACAGGCTGTTTGATTAACCTGTTGAATGAATCTGATGAATCCAAATCTGTTGCTGGATCTGCAAATTAAAGGCAGTGTCTGCCCCTTCTGAGAACTGAATCTTTAAGTGATATACTCCCATGTAATCCTACTAGAAAGAAGAGGTTTTTAGATCTCTAAAATTGCTGAAGACATTTAAGTACTTGGCAGGGGAAAAAAAAAAACCAAAACACATTACCAGGCTTGCACAGGACACATTTCAAGGGCAGAACTGGAAACAACATTTATGGATTGTGCAGACACAGCAGTCCCCCCAAAAAATTTAATCAAATCTTGCTACCTAGAGCAAAGGACAGAAAACCTGCATAGTCCACTTTACCCTTAAATACATTAAATACAACTCCAGAAACTACAGAGTTGTTCTTACAGTCTCAGAAACAAGATGCATCAAATGATTTAGGAGACTGCCAGCCTCTCTCATCAGCCAGATATAGATGGTGAACTCCACAGCTCGGTTGTGTTTAATGTCCTTTCTTCAGGGCACATAACTCTTGGTGCAGCTAATTAGAAAAACACTGAAACAATTCATCAACTGCTGTAAACCATCCCCCGAAAATGCTCCTCTGACAGAGAGAGAGGGCAGAATACTTCACCTATGGTTCCTGAGGATAGATTTCCCACCTCGAGGCATCCTGCCATGTCATACGGTATGTGTCTGCTTCTGGACGTTTCTGGAGTTTATTTTTCCAAGCCATCCCTATGCTCCTGTCATCCTAAAAATTATAACCGCATGTGATCAGGCTGTGTTCCAAGTTCACTCACTTCCCATTCTGTACTACAGTGAGAAGCAAATAAAGCCTTTAAAACCCCATAAGTGGACAACTGTTTACCGATGCATTCCCAGGAACTCTTTTCCAATCCAAGCCCATTATTAGCTAACAGATGCCAGAGTTTTTCAACAGTTTCCTTCTCTGTATCATCAGCCTCCCAATAATCACTATCATACAACATTGTTACTCATTATTGATCTCTCAGCAGTACTTATGTCACTTAGTTCCACCAATTTACTGTGGACCTATTTCAAAGGTGATAATTTTTAATAATCATTTTAGCTTGATTTTTAGTTTCCTCTGTCTATTCCTTCTATAGCAAGAGGTGAAAGCACTGTCCTTCCTATTGTTATTTGTTATCTTCATAGCTTTTTCTTAGCATTATATCATCTCTGCCTTGCCTAAATAGTCTGAAGAGGTATTGAACCAAAAGCTTTGATATCTACTAAATGTTCTTTTTACATTAGTCATGAGTAATTGTTAAAATATCAATCATAAACCTTCCTGCACCTTTACATAAAACTGAAAGCTAAAAGACACACAGCACAGTAGGAAGGTGAAAGTAAACTCTAGGTAAAGAGTTACATTTTTGATACATCAAGCTGGATGTACAACACGTTTCTGTGATGATGTGGAATTCTACCCCCAGAGCTCTGCTGGCTTGCTGGCCCCAGAAGTAGTTTTGGTTTTAGCCATGACAGACACAGAACTGGAGAGATAGCTGAACAACCCCATGACCTGCATGTGGCTGAAAAGCTATAGGTTGGCCAATTTTCTAGTTACAGAAAGAGCAGATGCAGTGCATGGAGAGACAGTTTTCAGTTACTGGTAAAGCAGTACAAAGGCACTTTGGGGAAAATGCACTTTGGCCTTTTTATATCAGCAGAATGAGATTTCAGCATGTGAAAGAGATCCTAAAATGTGATTCACAGGACACATTGGAACATAGGTCATGTAAATAATCCTTCTGGTTCCAACCATCTATAGCTGTCAGAAATAACTAATAACAGTAATTAGTCTACAAGGGCCCATCCCACCTGGTTTCCTCTTCAATCACTTTCTCAGCTCTTTAGGACCACAAATTGCTCATAGTTTATGGCTTAAGCCACAGAAAGATTGACCGTTGTTCTTCCTTACATATTTTACACAAGGGAACACTAGAGCAACACTACGTCATGGAGAGGTCCCTTTGTCTCTAACACTTTCAGTGACTGGAAAACTCACTTGTTTCTTTTCACATTCATACAGACCTTGATTTTGCTGCAAACAAACACCTTCAAACATGTCACAGGATAGTACTGCTGTCTGTGTGCTCCTGGAAGGACATTTTTTCTGCATGAGACAGGGTACAGAAACAGACCAAAATGACTTGAACCTAGTTTTAAGAAGCAGTAAACAAAACTGATCATGGTAAGCAGAGGTGAAACAAAAGCAATAGATTCACTTTCTAATGGACACTTGGATAATTAGGAGAATATGAAAAAGTCAGCACAATTTGAAGCTTTCACTTGATGCAGTAGCAGAGGAAGAAGTCCAAAGTTGCCTGGGGCTGGCATGGGGCCTAAAGGGACACCAGGGAAGTGCTCAGTCTCAGTAGTAACACTTGAAACCAGTGATGTACTAAAATCCTCTTATTATTGCTTGTGTTATGTGCAGGATCTGACTGAAGAGCTATCCCACCAGTTACCAAATCCTGTCCCAGCGTCTGCTAATTACACAATAGAGATATTTTCCATTGTGTACATCAGTCTTCACCAGTCATCAGCAAGTTATCTGTTATCCCCCCAGCACTTACATATGAATCAGGCTACAAAGATGAATCATTCACATGATTTCATGGGATCTACATTATCCAACTGATGACTTATAAATATTTGATCCAAATGCCAAAATTTAGATGTCCAAGTGTCTTTGTTAGGCTAATATTTCCATTTGTGCTGTCGTAGGGGAAGCAGCTCCATCATACCAAACAGCAACACAGAAAATGTGAGATCAGCTCTCTCTGTGCTGCTTTCCATCTGGTGCTCCTTTGTGGAGCACATCTGTAATTTACTCTGTGGACAGATTTGATCCTATAAAAATAAGTATTAAAGGTACTTGACTGGCATCAAATGTGCTCAGTAGTGTTCCTGGCAAACCTGTGAAGAAGATGGCAACTTCATACAAGTTTGCTCTTTCTTTCTGTGGAATAGAGGGTTTGCACTATCTTGAAAGCCTGTCACAAAGGATGAATTACTGACTGACATCTTGACTCCTGGCTGGGAGCAAGGGCTATTTGTATTCAATTGGATTGTGATTGTAAGAAAGACGTACGAAATAAGACCAGGATTAAATGTTCAGAAGTCTGCCACCCTGTCATCTCTGTAATTTAGGTTACAGATCTGAACCTACAAGACAGAATTCACTTACTTAGCAGTCAGATTTCTCACACTTCATACTCCATCCTGTTTAAGTGTGAAATTTGCTATGGGAACTTCCCTGCATTAGGTAGAAATTCATTTGCATTGCCATGTTTCAGCAGTACGTATTCCTGTGCAGGAAATGCATACACTCATCATCTGAGAAGACAGAGCAGGGCTTCTCATGTTCATTTAAAATTTAGGACTGTTTTTGACATGACACATCTTCAAAACTGGGAGACACCTCCCCACACAAACTCCATTTAGCTTATATCAAATAGGTAGGGAATTCCTCTGAGAAGCAGAAAAATTTCAACTCCGTTGGGCTGAAAGTCAGGTCTTCCAGTTCTTGAGTGCTCTACATACCAAGACAGGTAGCCAATGCTCTGACTGTATCTTAAAAAGAAAAAAATGACTGAGTCTATACTGCATTTTGCCACAGGTCTGCCCTTATACAGATGTATGAGACATTCATTCTCTATAACCCACACAGGAGACTGAAATCTTTAGAGGATGTGGGTGAAGCAATCCTTAAACCAAGTTTCATCCCATCTAATTATAGCATTTCAAAAAGAGGTCCAAGATCCAAGCTCAGCCACTCTGTAGGGTCATTACATAAAGAGCAGTGAGACTGACACCTTCAGGCTGTGATGCACATCAGGTATGGATTTGCCTGTTAGGAATGGGAACACCTGAAATCATTGTAGGCACCTGGGGAATTATTTGTCAAACAAAAAATGCCTATTATGTCAGAAATCTTCAGTAGAAATGGTCAACGCCAGAAGTTTTCTGGAGATTTGGACTCGGGTACCTAAGGTTAGCCCAAGTTCTATTTTAGGCAGAGCTCTAATTTGGATCTGTTCTTTGGCCTACTCCTTAAAGTACTTTAAAAGAAAAAGAAATAAAATAAAATTAAAATTTAACAGTTTATTGCCTGGATTTGCAGATAAACATGTAGTAAGTACCCTGAGCTTGGGCTCTCTATTAATACCTAACAGTGTGCTAAGCCTTTGAAATTTTGAGGACAAATAACAAAATTGAAACATCTTTTTCTGCTTGCTATACATCATCTCTGTACTGACAAATTAGTATTTATTATTCCACAAAAAACGGATGCAAAATGCAACGACACATTTTAATTTGTTCTTCAGGTGTTACAAATAATGACAGGTACAAAAATGCACTAATAACTTATAATCAAAAGCAACTGAGGTGGAATCACAGTATTCCAGAATATAGTTGTAAGAGCTTTAAAAACATATCAGCTAGGATTTCAAATAACAAAATAATTGTTTTCTGGCTACCTGCATCTTCCCTGAATTTTCCTGTGCCAACTTTCTTCTGACATCCTATTATGTACTTTAAAATCTCAGCAGAATATGCTCTCATTCAACTATAAAATAACTTCTACACTGAACAATATGTGCAACACTGACAAATGATATCTGGCTCAAAGATTTCAGAGCAGGAATCCATGAATAGCTCTTATGCATGAATTATTAATTCTTTTTTTTTTTTTTTCCCAGTTCATAAATCATTCTGATTGCATACCTCGTGAATTGAAACAGCGTATTCTACATTAGTTCATTACTTTTTCCTCAAAATCTCATCTATAAGTACCTAGCACTGATATCTAAGTAGTCACTAATCAAAATATTAATTTACATTAGCTCAGCTAGGATACAGGTGTATTCAGTGCAAGAAAACAGCCCTGTTTTTACAAAGTTATCTCTAGAAGAGAATGACAGATCAATCTCTAAACTGTTTCTCCGAGAGAGTTAGAGTCAAAATTAGAATTCTTCAGGAAAGTAAAGTATTAGAACTATGCAAAAATCGGGACTGAAAGGGTTATACACAACATGGCACTCATCTAAATGTTGTTTCCTAAAAAAGCTAGATAGATGTCAGGTTAGTAATCCAAGTTAGTCACCTGCACTGCTGAACACTGTGAGGAATGGCTTCCCTTTGGGAGAGCCTCCTTCTCACTGTGGAGCAAGCACAGATCAGTAGTTTAACTGGATACACACCTTTAGAAGTCTAAGATGAGCTTAAACATCTCGATGGCTCACCGGTTGCCATCAGCATTCTGGGCTTTTTCTGATCCATTCTTCTTTTCAACTGCACCAGTTTAATGATCCAGGTCATTTTGAGGGCTTCAAAATGCCAATGCCAACATGAGCCAGAGGACAAGAAGACCCAACTCAGAGAAAGGAGGATGCCAGACCTTCTCTTTTGATGGCAGGGCAGATTTATAACAGAATAAAGAAACCTGTCTCTCCCAGTACAAAGGATGCCATTATCCTCTCTGTGTGGTTTTGGAGCAGAAAGCCTTTTTGCCTGTGCAAGCAGACAGTCCACTGAGTAGCGTTTCCACTTGAAGTAAAAAATTCTCCCTCTTAGAGTGATTTCCAGTTGCTAACTTTTCTCATGTTTATTTTAGTTAATATTACAAAACAGTATTTCAGTCCAAAATCATACTCATCCAACTCTCTCAACTGTGATCAGTGATCTATAAATCCTGACACATGTAATTACCATTTTCCAGGCAAAAAGAAGTTGCCTCAACTTAACAATGCTAGAAAACAAACTTGACAGTTCTAGAAATCACCTATACCAGACATAGGAATCACCAGTATCAGGTACAGGAATGTAGATCTTGGTGCTTTGTGCAAGTAAATCTATTAGAAAGACACTGAAGAATGCAAAGGAGTTTGAGACACTGATGAAATAGCCCCAGTGAATACAGAGCATTATACAGCTAAAGCCTTATTACAGCTGTTTCTCTGTAACATATGGGGGGGAAAAGGACAATGTTTGATGTTAAGTATTTAATGATATGCTAAAGGAATGATGACATTTTATATGCTTGCCACTGGCAATGCTATAATTAGTCATCCAATCAACTGGCACAGGACTGATAGTAATACAAGAGGGAAAAGATGGCAACAGGAAGATTCCTCACAAACTACAGCTGAACAGGAACTGCCAACATCCCACAAGTGTATTAAATGGCTTAAAGAGCAACCCCTGTCCCTGCTGTGAGATGGGGTTTCTGCCAACATCCCAAATGTTGAGATCTCATGGGCAGAAGGGAGAAGTGGTAGGGGAAGCTGGCAACAGGTAAACCAGTGTTATGGAGATTGAAAAGAGAGTTTTGCAGCTGCCATAAGTTTAACTGATAAATATTATGTACTTGACTAGTAAATAGGATGTCCTCAAGGCAGTCAAAGCCTAAAAATTCTATAAAAGATATTTCTGTTACAGTCCAAATCTACCACTCAGACATCCTCATTGCTTACATCTATATATTTACAAGAAAATTTATATCTATACAAGAAAATTAATAATTAGTTGAGAAAGCACAGTACCCAAGGCACCAGCTGGCAGGTGATGGCACAGAAGAACAGAAAGAGCTGATGCAAATATACATCAAGGGGAAGAAACACAGTTCAGATGCAGGCTGCGACACAGCTGGGTCCCACTGAGCTGCTCTCCAGCCACGGGGACACTGTGTTACAGCATCAACTTGTCTCGATCAACTTGATAAAGAAGCTTTTCTGATAAATCTTGTGACAAACCTGGTTATATTTCTGGCCAAAGCTGAACAAGCCAAGCCCCAGGAAGATAAGGGACCAGAAACAAACGGTGGACCAGCTGACTGCAGCTGGTAAGGATGCAACTCACCAGAAGACCAGCAATGGAGCAGGCCCACAGCAGGACAGCAGGGCCAGCTGGAAGGACAGGCTCTGGAAGAAGCAGCCAGGACATCAGCTCTGCAAACAAGCTCATCCCCACCAATGGTCAGTGCCAAAACTAGATGCCAAGCTGTAGATACAGCTGACTCCCTCTGATCTCCTCCCTTCAGGCAGACTCCATCGGCAGTCTTTAAAGTCTGGGGAAGCACAGCATCCTCCAAACTCCACATATTCTAAGCAGTAAAACAAAGGGAAACATGATGAATATCACGAATGCTCTCCTTTCTTTACACTTTAAGAAGCAGAAAAAAACAGAGAGAAAGGATGACAAAACCAGCAATAGAGACATCATCCCTAGAAGGGGTGCTGAGACAGCTTTGCAGATGCTGTTTCAGATGCTTAGGAAGCATGATGGCATCAATTACACCTAATTCACATTTTTAAATGTGAACAAGTAGGAGGAACAGCAAGCAACAAACACCAGATAGGCTCCTCAGCCTAATAAAGAGCTCAATAAAATATACAGAGGTGCTGCCACTGCCATAAATCTTCAGTTTCTCAGTTACAGCACTTAATTCTCTACCTGTTCTTGTGTCCTTTCATTCCAAAGCTTCCCAGGCGAGAAAGCAAATGAAAGGAACACCCCCTCTTCCCAGAGCACAGCCTCCCCTTCAAAGCCCTCAGTTCCTTTCACACAGAAGCACAAGTACTAACCTCATCCCCAGTGACAGAAAAAGTGATATGTGTCAGCCCTGTCCCCATAAACCTGATTATGCTTTCCTCATTAGGGCCTGAGGTTTCTGTTCAGCTCAAAAGAAGGATTGCCTTCCTGCATCAACAAATTAAGGAGTATACTCACCCTGCTGCAAAATGTCAAAGGGCAACCAAGAGTGCCCTGGGAGCAGAGAGACATCAAACCCTTATCTCCTGTCTTAGCAAGCATTCATACATCAGGGATGATCATCTTGCAGAGAGGATGCTACTTTTTATGCCCACTAGGGAATTTCACTTTCTCAATTTCATTCTGAAGCTCCCCTAATAAATGGTTCCCTTAAAGTCACAGACTGCTATTTTTCATACCAACATATGAGTGGGAAAATGTAGGGTAGCAAAGAACCTGGTTCTAAATAATCTACCTGGTGGAGAGAAAGGTCATTATATGAAGCCCTTATACCACTAAAAAAGCATACTTCATTTGGTAATACTGCAAATCCATCCAATTAATAATATATGAAAATGTATTGACTAATTTACACAACAATTCATTAATTATAAAACATCTGCATTGATTCAGTACACAATCTCTGCAGCATCTGTGTACTTAAAAAGTAGCAATGGATTGTGTCAGATGAGTGGTACTGAGCTGGAAGTTTAATCAGTTAAATGGTAAGTTACCTATTTTTACCATTTACTTCTGGAGGAGTACCTAAAAAGAAAAAGGAGTACCAAAAGAAAAGTGAATGCTGTTTAAGAAAGTCTGTATCTTGTTCATATCCCTTACCAAGCCCTATGGCACATAAAAATAAGTAGGGTGGGTTTTTTTTCAATTTATTATGACTTCATATTTAGTAAAGTCTAAATTTAAAATTATATTAAGTTGGTTTTAGACGATAGTAAGTTCTAAATAGAACCTTATTCCCTTATTGAGCATAAAGTAATGACATTATCTCTTCAGATCACAAATTGAATTGTAAAGACCAGCACAGCTATCTAATAATTTCCTTGAGCAGAAACAACACATCTCAGAGAGGATTCTCAGGGAGCATGGTATTCTACCATTAACTACAAAGTAATGTGTTTTAGCTTCTATTAGCAAACAAAAATGTAAACATACTCGTACAGTTCTTTTTATGTGATTATTACATACATTTGTACATAATATTTAATCTGAGGCATCTGATATTTACTTTAGTTAGGTGGATGTCCTTTGTTCATCCAACACAAGAAGCTGCTGATCAGAACAAATGTATTATTCTGTTATAACTAATTGCTTAAAGCACCGTAAGAAAAAAATGAAGATATGACTACTGCAGAATTAACATTTTAACTTATCACTTTTCTCATAAATATATGAATATATATAATAAATATATGAATATATATATAATAAATATATAATTAAAATTTAAATTCAGTCTCAAAGAAGTTTAATTAAACTCCCTGAATTATCTGACTTCATTTTAAAAGCAGTTCTTCAGTCACCTGAAAGTGTTGCTTATCAATAAGCTAAGAAACCTAGCACTTACATACTAATAAAATCACATAACAAGTATAGATGAAAAGCATTCAGAACTTCAGGGCTTTAAAAAGACTCAGTATTTAGTATCAAATTCTTAATTTTTCCTTTAAAATGCCAATTAATTTACTGATAAGGTATTTCTACTAAAACATTACTTTAGGCATACTGAATTTATTGTAATACCCAAGTATGCTTACCTACTTACAAACTGTAACACCACATTACTGCATTACCAATATTCACTCCAGAAATAGTTAAAAACTCTCACAAAAGAACTAGCAAAGTTTTGCCATGTGACAATAGGCCTAAATAAATTTTTACTATGTAGATGTCTGTTCACCTTATACTTAAAAGAAAAAAAAAACTATGAATTACCTCCAAAATGGTACCTGAAGTAAAAGTAACAGCAGAGAAAAGCAGTGATGAAGTTTTTTAACTGGTCACACAAATTCCAATCATCTTTTTTTGTCATATCACATCTCAAACCTCAATAACCACACCCCATAAAGAAAGCCAGCAAACAAAGATCATTGGGAAAGCATCATTATTTCTTGCTGCTAAGAGCAATGGTCATATGTCAGATTGCATTAACTGAAAACTTCAGTCAAAAAAAAAAACCAACCCAAATTGGGGAAATCTCAGTGAGAAGAGAAAGGCAGCAACCAAGCTTCAGGTTGCAGTAAGAAAATGTGTCCATGTCTCAATCCCCAGACCAAGCTGGGGAATGCTCCTGAATCAGGAAGGCAAAGTGATTGGAAACCCTCCGCAAAGCAGGAAAAAAACCAAAACAACAACAACAAAACAAACAAAAAACCCAAACCAAATGAAAAGAAATTTTGCCTGCTCGGGTTTATAGATCACAACTCTGATTCTCCTGCTGAGCTCTCTGCAAAGGAAGCCAAAGGCAGCTCCCATGGATGAGGAACACTGTGAGCAGATGTTTTCCCTTTACACTGTTGCTCAAGAATCAGGGGAATAAATTCAGGACAAGTTACATGGCCCAACAGCATGGACTAATCAACATAAAACAAAGCCATCACTGGCACCAACAGCTCATCATTTACAAACATGTGACTAATATGAACACAGTGATAGCTTTGTCTTCATTCTGAAGCAGTTATCAAAGATTCAGTGTGGAAAACTGCCATGAAAACACGTGCAAGTAAAGAATTCTTCATGGGTTTTAGTTGAACGGAGGCTTCAAAGACTTCTCCTTTAGGAACTTTGTATCAGTATCAAAAAGTTCAAAATGCTTCACTGCTCTGAATCCCTGGATTGGTACACTTTGAAGGCATAAAATGGAAATACACATCCACTTGACATTTATAATAACATCAATTTAGGAAACAGGGAAGGCGTGACTGAACATTTACACTGTTATGACATTTCAGGAAGAAAATTTAATCATTGGGGTTTTTTTAGAAGTAAATTTAAATTTTAAGCAAAAAAACTCCCCAAAACCCAGCAGAGGCTGATTTGTGCTATTAGTGTCCAAACATTACATCACTCCCTTGCTTCATGAATCTCCAAGGCTCATTTAGAAGGAAAGTGTAGCTCATTTGTAGCTCAGCCCTTTGTTTCAAAAGGAAAAATATTTCAGTAGTCTGGTGAATGCTGTTCACACATCCACAAGCAGATGAGAGCACCCAAATGAACTGCACTCTCCTCAGCCAGCTCCCAGGACATCAGATATTTATCCCTCTTGACTGCAGAAAGAGCTCTGGAGTTGACTGGCTACACTTATTCCTGTGTCTGATGGAAAGTGAACCCAGGTTTGCCACCAATCTGATGAACCTGCTTAAAAGTGGTAGAGTTGATGAGAAGGTAATATCTATAAAAATGTGCATGTATTCTGGAATGCTTAGCATATAGGTTCACTGCCCTAAAATAAGGCTAATAATTACAATAATACAAAACTGAGTAGGAACTGTAATCTATGCAGAGATCTTTTCCCTCCCTTATGCTCTCTGTAATTTTAAAAAATATTTCTGCCAACATAGGGTTTCGTGTCAAATATAAACTGAAGTACATTTGAGCGTATGATCTTTGGTGTTTATGCCTCATGGTTACAAAATTAGTATCAGATTCATTATTCCGAATATAAAAAGATTTACATTTTATATCTAAAGTGAAAAGCGTGTGTCTGATGCTTGGAGCTATATTTTACCTCCAAAGAAATCTGCATCCTGTTTAATCCCAAGGAACTGAATTTTCTTATTTTCAACAGAATTAACATAGTTTTGAGAGGGGAAAAAAAAAAAAGAATAAGATAAACTATATTAAGTTTTTAATGCTGAAATAGATCTGGTATACAATATCAGTATGCAAGAATCTACCCTCTGTTTGCATTTATTTTCAGCATATCATACCAGAATCACTTTTCCAGTGGACCAGAGTGTTAATGTTTGTTTTTAATTTAATATGTCCATATTGAATGGTTTATGAATGTTCAAAGTAAACAAAGCATTTGTTTTTCTGTATTTACAGAATTTTATTGCATTGCAGCAGGTTCTCAAAAAAAAACCACAAACCAACAACAACAAAAAAACCAAGCCACAAAAAACCAAAAAACTACAGGGATATACTTTTAGGAGCCACAGGGGAATTTAGGAACAAATAAAGCAATACTTTATTTAACAAGTGAAAATCTACATTCCACTACAGAGTTAAGAGCACAACCAAATCTGTCTAAAAGTTTCTCCCAGGCAGGTACAATTTTTGAATAATCCTGCAAGTATGTACAAACCCACACATCAGCAAAAGCTTATTTTCAGCTTTCCAAGAGTACCTTCCCTGCTGTGTGCTGCACTTAGCATTGCACAACTGTCACTCCAAAGCCTTTCTGCATACTTTTAGTCTAACAAGAAGTCTAAATAAACTGAGCAGCTTAAGTAAAGTGTTGGAATATTTAGGCACATTTATCACCTACTAGATTGATTTCCCTTTGTGGAGCAAGGCTGTTTCCAGTTCAGTTCCCTATACATAGTAACACTCTGGCATAGTGCTTCTCTGCAATTTGAAAACAGTGAGAAGAGTATGACCCAGCTAAACTGGGGTATTTTTATTACCCATGGGGGATATTGTTATTACATGTTTCTACTTCGTGTAGTTTGAGAGAGATGATGCCAAAACATAAGGGTAAAAAAAAAAAATGGCTTGAAAAAATTGAAAAATTGGTCTGAAAAAAAAATTTGGTTTGAAATCCCCTGACCTAGTCTTTGATGTTTATTTTTTTAAGTACCTGGGACTGACTCAAGCACTTACACTTCATATTCAGAGAGATCTAGGTTAAATGAATCATTATGTAAACACGTCTACTTCTCCTCCTGAGTGATTAACTCAGACACAAATATCTACCTTTTCGATGGCTTAATTGGGTTAAGACGACTGTCAGCAAAACATTTCAGACAACATTCTGAAGGATCACAAAAACATTCCAGCCTTCCCCACATTCCCAAAGGCATAAGCAGGGAACAGGAGCAAAAGGGGGCTGCCACAGGGAAGGGAAAGCTGGCAGCAAGGGCTCCGTACTGTGGACACTGTCCAGATTTTCTCAGCTCCTACCAGTGACAAAATCCTTCACATTGAGATTCAGCTGCTGCAACTCTTGTTTCTTAAGAGACAATTTGAAAGAAGAGGAAGATGAAATCAGCTAAGTGAACTCATTACAGAAAGGAATTGCTGTGTAGTCATTGAAGTCATCTGTTTTCACTTTCCCAGTTAGACACAGTTAAAATACTTCACGTTTCCAAGGATTTGTTTGTTTCCCAACTGTTTACAGAACATTATTCTCAAGAAATTATATTTAATGAGCAAGGCTATGCCTAAAAGGAAAGGGAGGAATACAAAAGGAAAGCAAGGAAGCTCTTCTATACATTCTGAAGGTACCTGAGAGTGGAGCTCTGTAGCAATCAAGCATATGAGCAGATTTAATGGGCATGGAAAGCTGTAGGTCAATGAACACTGAAGAAGGCATTCTTATTCAGTCAAGTGAAACCATAACAGTGCAACAAGAGTAACTTGATTTGGTTTCCTGTAGCTTATTTAGTAATTTTTACAGCATTTTTCCTTGCTCATTAGATTGCTGAATTAGGTACTTCAGCTCTAAAATAGTCTAACATACCTCCAAGAACTCAGGTGAACATTATGAATTCACCTGATTTTCTTTTGAAAACCCCCAATGAGCTGCTACAACTTATTGTTAACTGTTACATCATGCCAAGAGCAACACATTAACAAACATCAGTTAAAGGCTTTGCTCAGCTACTGTGAAATTATCTGCTTTCATTCTGGTATTTGCTGTGTCATACTAATTGTACTATGCTAAGGACGTTCCATGCTGTCACTGTGAAACTACTGGAAAACTGCCAACAGAAAGAAAAATGGGAAATTGTTTTAATGAAGCAGCTTTCTGAACAATCTCAGATGAAAATTCTCTTTCCTTATGACCCTTCAGCAACACCTCTATCCAACACTTCATCTGTATACTTTCTCTTACATTTAAGGATCTCGGAGCATTTTGTCAATATTTATTACACTTCATGGTGACCATGTAAAGAAAGACAACAACCATATCACTCTATGATAAACACACAGTATAAATGTAAACTAAGACGTTATAATGGATTTCAAAATACTAAAAAAAAAAAAAAAAAAAAAAAAAAAATTAAAAATATTCCAGGTATTTTGGTGTTATGGGTTGTTTTGGTTTTTTTCATGAATTATAAATTACATTAATTCTTTTATATATAGTTTTATGCTCAGAGAAAGTTTTCCAAACCTGATTTTCTATTTGGAGTAACACTACCATTACTACTGTTCTAAGTTCACTTCATTTTCTCTGCCAATGTACACCCAAAATACATTATGGGAAGCCACATATGCCGTGGAGAGAAAATTTTGGTATGTAAATAACTCTTGAGGACAATAAAACAGATTATACTTTTAGCTTCCTGTAACTGCAAAACCAAACAGTGACAGTACTGCCAGGACATGCACTTGAAAAAGACTGTGTGACCAAAAAAAGGCCATAGTAATAGTTTTTTCTGATCTTCTGTATAATATACATCACAACGAACATCAGTACTTCTTTCTTCAGATCTAACAAACCATGGTAATACTAGAATGCAGGGGATTTTTTTATGTAGTCCATCTCAGTTAAAGTTAATCTAAGAGCAAATAACCATCATCTTTAAAAAAAAAACCCAAAAACCAAAAAAACCAACCCAACTGTATTTTCACATTTTTTCATTTGTAAATTTCAGCTTTATAGTCCTGCTGTATCTTTTTGTCTGTCAAATTAAAGGGCTCTCTAATAGCAGTTACCCTTCCCTACTACAGGTACCCCCAACCTTTGAGTAAGTCACCTCTGAACAAATGCAAGATGCATTTGTTAGACCCTGAAGCATCCTTGTAATGAGATCTCTGCCTCAAGTTCTTTGACTGTTGAGAATACAGGGTAGAAAAGGCAAATCATAGTCTTTTCAATATCCATTTCCTTGGCTTTTGACTACATGTAAAAGAACTAAAACCAAATACCCACGTAATTTTCTAATACTTTTATTTATACTTATATATATATGTATAATATATATATAAAGTGTGTATATATATAGTATATATACTATTTATATATATATATACTATATGAAATAATACTTCTATTATTTCATATGATAGATAAAATAATGTAGAGACTTTTTACATGGGTATATTTTACAGAAGCAGTAGATAAGGCAATATATATCATTCATGTAACCACAGAAAAATCTATCACCTCTATCACAGTAAGTGCTCCTGCCTACAAGATACTGCAAAATAAATTTCCTAACCCTCATGCTTATTTAAGGGCTTGGAAAGACCACAGTTCAATTAAATGTCTCTCTTTTCAGTAGCTGATATATTCCTTAATTTCTGAATAAACTTGCCAACTTTTTACGTTGTGCTTCATTTCTGAAATTATTTAGGAGTTGGAAACAGACAGAAGTTGTAGTGTTTCAGAATTTGCCATTACATTTTAAAGCAAAGAATAAAAGATTATCAAAAAACACAAGCAAAATTTACAGCACTTACAAGTATAACAGCCACGATGTAAAAAGCAAGGCATTAACTAACTGATAATCAGTAAATATTTAGACAAGCTGTAACTTCAACAAGTGCCTATGTGAGAAATGAATTTGGGGCAAAATAATCAATCAAAGTAGAAGAAACACCTGCCAGTAAAAGAGACACCTGCCAGCTGATCAAAGGACATTTGTATGCAAGAATATTTAAGATTTTAATCTTAGCAAACATTCACTCATAATATACAAGGACATAATTTTAAAAAATATTTAAAATAATAAATAGATACATGCATGTTATACAAATCTGGGACTTCTATTTGCCTTTTTTTTTTTCCTTAAATATTATTTTATATTACAATAAGATTCCTGGTGGCTGTGGGACTTCAGCAACAATTTTGGCTATTCTGTTGACATTTTTTTCTAACATATACTAGAATCAATCACTACGTACTAATAAAAAAGATTACACTTCATATTCTGGTTCTTGGTAATTTTTGCCATCACAGATGCCAACACTAACCCAAACAGCTCTTAAATCTGAGAAAAAACAAAACCAAAAAACCTGCTAAAATGCAAAACACATCTCTGGTTCAGGTGAGCCAGCATTATTCATTTACTAGAAGCAGGGATCAATCCCAGTAACAAGAAAAAAAATTACTCAGGTGTGCATCATGCTGTTTTTCTTCACCCATCTGGGTGGTCTTGATACCAGGCTTAGCATGTTTGTTTTAGAGGCTAATCTGTGTATAACTAAACTAAACAGAGAGCAATGGAAATAAACAGAGTATTTCCAATCCAGAATTTCTAACTGATTCTACTGTCCCTGACCTGCAGATCTCGTGTTAATAACAGTCTGCTATCAGCCCATTAAACAATCATGTGGAGATCCAGCCATCCGTACTAAGTGGAGCTGTGTGATTCTTATCAAAGGGGCAGGAGAAGCACAGAATGGTCATTCATAACAGAGCCAGCTTCAGTCTAAATATTTTCACTCAAACCTTCTTCCCTCTATTGTTTGTTCTAAACATTGAACAAACTTCAACTCCACTGCAAAAGCAAATAAAATAAATAAATAAAATAAACAAAATAAAATAAATAAAATAAATAAAATAAAATGCAGGACAGCTTTAAATATTGTTAAAGCTTCCAAAGGAACAGTCTGCATACTTGAATTAAACTTGAAAAGGAATACTAATGGAATACCTCTTAAAATTACTGATGAAGGAGCTCATACAGTAGTATGAGTCTATGTGTTATATTAACCCAATGAGAGGATACAAGTTCCAAGTATCTATTTACTTAACCAGATCATCAAACATTTCTTGTTACACTCAGGGGTTGAAAGTGTCTTTTCCAACCTGAAAGATTCAATGATTCTATGAAATAATTGACTGACAAGTATGGAACTGACTAAATGCTATCAGTATTACAGGTAGCCTGATGATTTAAAACAGGTACCACCAACCTGTGAAAATTCTTTTCTTGCAGAAATTATGAAGTTCCTTGGCCAACTTTCATCTTTTTTTCCCCTGTGGTAAAATATTCTGTGAATTATTTGTCCAAGTTCTGGTCAAAAGATAACAAGATGCAAGGAGAATATCAAGGGACTCCTCACCGCCTCCTTCATGAGCTTGTGAACACAAAATCAAATTAGGAAAATCTACAATCATAGAATCATTTCTGCTTAGAAAGATACTTAATACATCAAGTCCAAGCATTAACCCAGCACTGCCAAGTCCACCATTAAACCATGTCCCTAAGTACCACATCTTTATGTCTTCTAAATACCCCCAGGGACAGCAACTCAACCACTTCCCCAGACAGCCTGTTCCAATGCTTGACAACCCTTTCAGTGAAGAATTTTTTCCTAATACCCAATCTAAATGTCCCCTGGCACAACTTGAGGCTATTTACTCTTATCCTCTTTCCTGTTCCTTGGGAGAAGAGACTGACACCCCTCTTGCTACAATCTCATCTCAGGTAGTTGTAGAGAGTAATAAGGTCTCCTTCCTTTCCAATTTGCAAAACTCAACTTGAAGCCTTATAGATTACTCTGCTTTCATGACTGAATCTTTTCTAAAAAAACCAGATTTGGCTTCAAGTTACACCGAGTAAGTTATTTTACAAACACACATAGAGGAAATCTCTATTTCTATATCAAATGCTATTATTTTTTTACAAAAAATATCACATTGTTCCTCTGACTTTCTTGGGTTTAACATTCAACAGCTGTTACTTAATCCAACAAATCACTCGCACTCACACACACATATACTACTCCTGCTTAACAGTGACTATTTAATGATTCAACTTCCATAATTACTTTAGGATTACTGCTATTTAAGTAATAATTACATTTCAACACACAACACATCATATTTCTTCTCTGTCAAGGAAATCCTAAGGCTATTTCATTTAATAGATTTATGGAGTATTAAATGCCATTAATGGAGCTCTCTTTAGTTGAAGAACGAGAATCGTTTCCACAGGATTAGCAAACTTTAAATTGTATTAAATGAATAAAAGTATTAGTCATGTTCATCTACCTATATTTTATTCTTTTCTAATGTTGTCTGTCATGTGGTGAAATCCCCAACTCATCATTCATTTTTGTGGCCACATTAAGTCATCATAATATTTGCCTTATAAACATTGCTTTATTAATGAGCACTTAGCTGTATGCTTTTACAAAGCCAAAATTAAATCATTTTTGCAGCTGTCACTGTGACACACAATTCTGCAGCACCAGATAAATTCATAATCCCTTTGCTAATTGCCAGCAAAACTACAATGGACAGTATTATCACTGCTGGCAAACAAATATCCCAGAGTCTTCTGAGACTCATATTGTGCAATGACTGCTCAAAGCAACAGAATGGCAAATCATATTTCTAGAAGGGTTAACTACTACTCCCATGTCTGTCATTCTACAGAGTATCCTACTAAAGACTGAAGGCCTCATGAAAAAGAGATAATTGGCACTTGCAGCGTTGGGAGGTCGTAAATGGTTCAGTCCTTACTGGGCTTGATCCAAGTCTGAAAGAAATCACTGAAAGACTCCCCCTGATGATGCAGGCTGTAAATAAAGCTCTTAAAATAAATCCTATTCAAGTGGAGGCCTGAAGTTGTGTTCTATATTTTACACATTTATAACTGCTAACAACAGTGAATTGCTACCACTTATCAGTTTTATTTTTAGCACACATCCCTCTGAAATATTTAATTAGGTAATCTGATGTTCCACTTCACTATGACATTTAGCTCTGCAGAGACACCAATAAATGGTACAAAATTAAATGCACAGCAAGGCTAATGTATTTTATGACACTTCTTCTGAATTCAAAAGGCACAATAAACATACACCAGCTCACAAAATAATCAAATATTGACACTCCAACAATGAACCAGGGCAACTAATACAACTGATGGTGAACTAATAAAGTACATCACTGCTGCCTGTGTTGTTTCTTACCCTCCTTACCATCCTGCTTCATTCAACTTCCAGTATCTTTCAAGAGCAAGTGGCTTATTTTAGGGGTCATCAGGAATTCCCCATGAGCACAAGCATTTAAATCTTAGGATAAAGGTTACATAATTACTTAGACTATTACATGTAACAAATGTTACAAAGTTACACTTAGAATGAATGCTACATTCTGAAAAAGTATCCCCAAGACCAAACAGCATTTTTTTTGCTTTAGTACCAGTTGCGTTAGTCCTTCCCAAATAGTCTTGCTGCAAACATATGCTTTGAGGTCATTGCTTTAGAGAATACTTCTACTCTAAGAAAGTGGAAAAGTTAGTGTGACCTACTTTACAGTACTTGCATTCTGACACTGCTTCCAACTGAACATTTAATTCATAAGATTAATGACACAGCTGAGTAGTTTAATGGGATATGGGAATTATTTACCCTGAACCAAATGATGAAAAAAAAAAACCACCAACCCACTCCACAGATACATGAGGGTGACATGTGCTACTTGGTAAGGGAGGTGAGATATGAATGGACAAATGAAAAAGGCTGGGACCCCGTTATCCAAAAACATTCATTTGTACATTCCCTGTAAGTTTTCTTAGGCATAATTCTGCAGACTAACAGGTTTACCTCCTCCTTAACACTAGAATGTGCCACTGAGATCTCTATGTTTCCCTGTCCAGGCTACTACATTTCTTTTCCAGTACTGAAGATGGAAAAACAAACAAACAAAAATTAGTTTATAGCAAAACCAAGACCAACCTGCGTGCCTTGGTTAAAAGAGATCCTTTCATAACAAGGAGTTCATATGGGTTTAGGGCATACCTTCTGAAACTACTTACACGCTTCATGCAAAACAATAATCTCAGCATTTTACACCACTGAGGTCCCGTGCTGACCGAACATCAGTGTGGCAGCATGAGAGAAACTGTTGGTTCATTGCTCAAAAATTTGCCCAGAATCCCAGGCACACTTTGCAGCTACTGTTTAGCCCCATTCTTCTGGACTGTTGCTGTAGCAATTAACCCAGTTTAGTGAGTTTAAAGTTCATTCCTGCATGTTTACAAGGGCCAATAACAACATTTCTGACGGTGGAATAGACACCAGCTGTTATACACCTATATTACTCTGAGTCTCAGTAGGATTTGATTTTAATTTTTTTCCCCAAACCAGGATGACAGCTTCTTAAATCACCTTGATCACCACCTGAAGCTCTCTAGAAACTACACCTGCCTGGGATAGTAAGCCCTAGGCAATGAATGACTGACTTAAGAATATATTCAGTAATCACTAAATAAGAGAACCAGATGGCAGCTGGGGGAACAAGAACCTGAACTAGAATTAAATGACCAAGTGCAACCCACTTTTATCCTCAAATACATTTACAAACCTTATGACCAGTATGTGGGCAACAAGCTACATTTGGTTCAAGTGGGAGAATGTTAAGAAAGCTTGATGCAGTCTAGGACTGTGCTGAAAAAAGAGATGTAGTCCATACAGATCAGAGGCCAATCACTCCCTTCCCCTCATAGCTTGGATGTGCCATTTTGCCTTCATTTCATTCCAAAGCATATGCTCAGCCAGCAATCTCACTGAATCTAAACACTAGAAGATGATCAGTATAGTTATAGCTTCCCATATATATTATGCTCCCCTGTTTGTCCTTAAATACAATCTCTTAAATCAACTATCACACCTTTCTCTTATGAAGAATTACCCTTGAAGTGTTTCTTTGTCGTATGCATCACAGTTCCCCAGGTATTGCAACTCTACCACTCATGTTGATTTGGCAACATGACCATTGGTTTGACCTGGATTTTGAGCTTTCTGCATGCTTTGATACCACACTTCATTATGTGTCACAGCTGTGCAAGTCAGTTTAGCAGTGCCATGAGGTAATTCAAAACATGGTTAGTTCAGAAGCACAGGTACAACTCAAAAACCTTCTTCCTCCTTAATCAGAAACAGAGTTCTGGTGTTCACAGGAAGATCTGCCTTGGGAAAGAGTGAGGCACTAGCATAGAGCCAATCCACAGTGAATCACTACAGTTTTCTTTAGCTTCAGGACAAAGTTCCAAAGAGAAATGACAGCAGGCTGTTGGCACTGATGAATCCACACACCTGGGCTCAGGCATTTTGTTTGGAATCAAAGAAAGCAGCAGTCAACCCTTAACTGAGAGAAATCACAGAATATATTTGATATGGGTTTATAAGCCAATGAATCAAAATGAATGCCTCCTGTAGAATAATATAGGATCCATTTATTGATACAAGTTTCCCAGCATGAGAGACATGAAATGCTAATATAATGTATTACTCAGAGGGATGGGAAAGGCACATTGCTAAAGATTTTCCAGGCCTTCAAATATTTGTTAGTTTTCCTAAATCTCCGGTTAATCAATATTCATCAGTTTTTTTAACCTTGGTATATCCTTCAAATTACTCTATATTATTATAATGGCTAAATCCACACACAGAAATTTAAGATAAACCACATTACCTGACACAGAGTTCACCCACTATGGAGCAGCCCGCTGCTGTAACCCTTTACAGAGCTGAGCAGCCACAAACTCTCCCTTGGGACATGTTTCAGGACCCTACTGACTCCTGAAAGACGCTCATGAATGTTTCTGCACATCCCAGCAAGAAACCCTTCTAACAGATGTTAGTAGGATAGGCAACTGAGTTCCCATCCACAAGAATATTCCCTTCAACCCTTGATTAGTATAGTACAGATACAATGCAAGTGTCTACAGTGCAGCTCCAGCAAGATGTATGAAAACTGAGCATTGTCCCTACACACACACTGGGCAGAACCACTATTTCAAAAATCACATAATTAATAGCTTCTGATTCTGAGCATTAGTAGCACCTAGAGTTTAACTGCTATTTGTGAAGATTACACTTCTTTCTATTTAAAAACACACCTCATTCTTTGGTTATTCAGACCTTTGCTTAATCCCATTTGCAATATTAAAATACTCATTTTGCTGTGTTCGTTAGAGGAATGGCACAGAAAATTTTATATTCACTGCAAGTGTAACCATGAGGAATTCAAGACGCTTCCTTTGACCTATAAAGCCCATTAGAATTTTGAACATTAAATCCCCAATGTGATCTCAGCAAAAAGATGCTGGGTTTGTGTGATATCCACCTCATTTCCATACAGCCAATGTACTTGGAAAAGGAGATGATTCTGCTCACAGTGCTGAGATTGCCATAAAGCATGGAAGTTTCATACAAGGAGCACACTATATGGCAATATGAATTCTGAGCTCATATGAAAAAGATGCTAACATTTGCATTACAAACTGCAATGGCTTCACAAATAAAGAACATTATCAACAAAGAACTATATACATCTGGACCCCAAACAGTCACTGTGGTGTGCTCACACTCCATTCTATCTGTATTGTTCTCATGGTACAATGGAAGTGATTCTCTGGTTCCCAACTATCATCTCTGTTAACATTAACTTACATCCACCATCATCTTTTGAAGGGGATACATTTTTAATTAAGAAATGCCCCTTCAAATACAACAGCCCTTTTGGTCTTTCAAAGGCAAAAATCAAAAACAGTATGGAAGAATAAGAAGCTTAACAGACATCAAGTTACGCTTTCAAGTTGAGGGGAAAGAAACTAAACTGACATTTTGAGATAATTGTTTAAATCCTCTCCTTCAACTTCAACCTCACTTCTGAACTGAACCATGAAGAACGAACTCACTACACTCTTGTTGGAGAGAAGTACACAGGGTAGTAAGAGCTGGCACACTTCATGGAAACACTACAGTCTTCAAGGTAAACCAATACAACACTTAACTAAATAAATCAAACTTTAAAACAAAACTCAGATGTGACAAAAAAGAATATAACGTTTGGGGTTTTCTGTACTTTTTTCTTTAAGTTTAAGAGTACATTTACATTGCTATTGAACAAAGTGAAAAGCCCTTCATTAGGTACTGTAAGAACTTTGTTCCACATGAACATTATTCAAACTAAATATATTTTTAAAAAGGTAACGTTTCATATTCGTTATTCCACAGAAATGGGGAAACAGCCGAAAGATCAGTATTATGATGCTAGTGTCATGCAGTTACACCACATGAAAAAAAAAAAAAAAAAAAAAAGAAAATAAAATATTTAGTACAATAATTGCTTTCATTAAGGATGAACCAGTTGACAGCAAGTAATTCAAATTTAACATGGCATTTTTCCTAAACAGATTTAATTCTCCCTTGGATGGACAAATAAAACATTCCAGCACTGCACTGTGACTCATCTACCTGACCAGAATGCACCAGAATCATTTGCCTCCATTTATCCAAAGCAGCATACTGAGGCAATTATGATCAATTTGGCTGTACCTCTTGTCTTACAGCTCCTCTAGAATGTTCTTCTTGAGTAGTCATTGTTACTAGAAACGTCACAGGGGTAATGACAGCAAAAAATAGTATTGATATTCCCTGGATATTGGTCCAGTATTTGAAGCATAAATTATATGAAATTAAACTACCAAATGCATATCATAAAACACAACAGAAAAACAACCTTGCCTGCTAAAACCTTAAACAGACAGCAGAACTCTATGAAACCTAAGTATTTCAATTGATAACTATTTTTCTGCATTAAAGATTTGACCCAAATCTTAGCTATAGTGGAGCTGAAAGCACTAATGGCCCAGTGGTTACAGAATCAATGTTTCTTCTCCACGATAAGGAGAGGTTGCAGAACATGAACATATAACTGAGATATTAATCTATATAATCACACAGTTCTCCATTTCCATGGCAACCATTACAGACGAGTTTTCACCCTGAAGGAATTTTTCTTTCACAGTATTACTGGAAAGCTGCCATTGGAATGGCATTGCTTATTTGTTGCCCAGAGCACAGGAAATTCAAGGGCCAGTATAAAAACAGAAACCTCCAAAGAGGCTGAGCCCACCAAGCCCAGAGGGGAAAGTCAGGCAAATCCAATAGCTTGGAGTATCTAACCCTGCATCCCCTTTGCCCTCCCTTCCCCCCACAAAACCTCCAAAGTGGAAACAGGTCCCCACATGTTAGATTTCATTTCAACTGAATGAGACTATCATTATGAAGAGGCAACAAATTTGAAAATATTGAAGTGATTCCACATGAGAAATACCTGGTATCACCTAATGGGAGACTGCAGCCTCTTGTTCAGAACCAGTTTGTGTCAGACCCATTCCCACAGAGGTTTCTGGCCACTGTACCTGTGCTGGGGTTGCTCAGGGAAGTCAGAGGCAGCTCAGCCCTCAGCCTGGCCAGGCAGCCTACAGACAGGACAGCCTGAAGGAGCCAATCCTGCTCTCAAGAATAATACCATTCCCTCCACCTGAGGGAATTTTCCTCTCTCCTTTCCTCACATTATTCATCAACACTTTATAAGCTTCATGATTTTGGTATGATAAAAGCCTACGGTTAGTGACATAATCCACTTCAACTGAAATACATGGCAAAAAACTAAAAAAAAAAATAAATCTGCAGATCTGCCTAAGCATGTAACAATTCCAAAAAGATTATGTGTCTCAAAACTACCTTTCTGGTACTATGAAATACAGCAGGCCATTGTTTTGGGTATTTTTCAGTAAGTACTATACACAGGAGCTGACAAAAATAAGATTCCTTATGAAACAGAAAATTTACAAGGCATAAAGTTTTCTTGGCACTACTTGGGAATGACTCAACCAGAATACTAGTCATATATCAGGCATGTTGTGAAAAAAAATGTTTTTGTAAATACATCCTTTCAGCACATTTTAAGGAATTGAGACTTACAAAAATATTAAAGAACAGTACTTCCATGATGAAAAAATGTTATTTAATAGATGATTATCTTAAAGTAGACAAGCTGTTCCTAGAAAGTTTCACAGGAATATGCCTTGTGCTCTACTAGAGCAAAATGCTGATCCCACGACATCTTCTTTAAGGACAAGTCCCCCAGCACCTTTTCTCCTGAAACATCTCCCAGATTTCACCCATTCTCATGAAAGCTTTCCCATAGCCTCTCAAAGCTTGAATTACCAGCAGGGCAAGAGGTAGGTCCAAGCTATCTACCGATGCCTGCCAGCAGATCAAACACGCCAGGTAACTATTCTGTTTTCTTGATCTCAGGTTAAACATTTCCCAAAGCCAATATGAAAAAATTAGTTTATCAGATACTCAACGAGAAAGGCTGGCAGACAGGGCTCCTTACGAAAGCCAAAGGAGATCTCTGCATATAGCAGAGCAGTATTTATCAAACCAGTGCATCTTTTGAGGCAGATCAGAAGTTTTCATTACAAAACAGTAATCATAACTACAAATCATAACTATACTTCGACTGAAGAGGAAACTAACTTGTCAGTAACATGAGCTATTATTCTATTAAAAAAGAAAGCAAGTTAGATTAAGATATAATTTTCCACATCTATTCCACACAGCAGGACAGCTCAAAGCCATGTAATGCTATCATGCTGACATGCTCAGATTACATTAGGAAGCACATGTATTTTAACTTCTTGCCATTTCTGTGTGATAAAAAATTCTAAATTTCTATTAGTGTGCTGTAGCCAGTACATTACTACAGAAATATGTGACTTCTAGTAAGTGACATAACTATTAGATTAGCACTGTGATCAAATAATAATTTTTATAACAAGTCAGTGTAACAGTTCAATAAGTAATGACACTACTTATTACAGGTAATTAGCTATCAAATAATGCAATCACCAAAAATCTCTTGTCATGCAGTTTACCTGGTTGTGAAACTCAGCAGCTCTGAAAGTTACATCCACAGCAGGCGGAAAAGGGAAAAGGGAAAAGGAAAAGGAGAAGGAGAAGGAGAAGGAGAAGGAGAAGGAGAAGGAGAAGGAAAAGGAAAAGGAAAAGGAAAAGGAAAAGGAAAAGGAAAAGGAAAAAGGAAAAAGGAAAAAGGAAAAAGGAAAAAGGAAAAAGGAAAAAGGAAAAAGGAAAAGGAAGGATAGCAAGAATACAAAACAAATTTGCTCCCCTGTTGTCTTATTTGAGCTTAGGACAGGTAGGTGTAGTTATTTGTGTGTGTTTGCTCTCCATGCTGGAATAGAGGATTAGCAATATGCAAAAGTCTTTTTTGTTTTGGTTTGGTTTCAAATCTTTAAACTCCTTCCCCCTATCCCCCCCACTCCCACCCTACTCAAGCAAGCTTCATTTTGATTCTAAGATTACTTTAGATGATCAAATAGCAAATTAACTGCAATCACTGTGTGTTTAGTAAATTTTCTCATTGCTAGGTGACAATATACTTTGGTGAAAATACATCTGCTTGTTTGTCATGACTGCTGCCTACATCAGCAGATGGAGAATACCAAATCAAAATATTTGATTTAAAAACTGGAATGACTGAACAATTTAAATTTTTATTTATATTCACATTTATCTAAAATGAGCACATGTATGAGTAGTATTATTTGTCAAATACTCTTCTGCTTATCTTTTTCTTACACCTTCATCTTACCAAATGAAAGTGAAACTTAAAAGATGAGAATAATTTATTATTTTCTCAGCCAGCTAATTTTTATGAATGTTTCATTTGATCATTTTATGGTACTTCTTGGTAATCTCACAGAACACTCAATGTCTGTAAACAGAATTTAATTTCTCAGCACTCAGTAGGACAGAAATATATTCCTAAGGAGCTGAAATAACGTCAAATCTATTGCCTTCTCTTTTTATCACAAATACAGGGTGAATAAATTTTTGTATCTTCCATGTAAAAAACTTAAAAGGGACGTGAGTTTGAAATTAAGTATTTTAAATAACACTATTATACAGCCATTTTGATTCAATGGGAGAAGTTTTGTGCCTCAGGACTTGTAGATTCTTGGTTGTTCAGATGGCTCACCCAAGTTTATTTGTATCAAACAAAACAATTTATGGGGGTTTTGTTTGTTTTAAGAGATCTTAAAAGAGATCTTTAAGAGATAGTTCTAATTAAAAATTTAACAAGAGTCAGGCTTTTTAATGCTTTCTTCCTGGAATGTACCAAGTCATTAAAAAGGTAATCTCATTAAAAAGGTAATCTCCTTTAAAAAGGTAAATTCTTCAGTAAGTAATAAAGTAAAATCAGTTCCATATCTACACAGGAAAAAAAAAGCCAAAGGCAAACCCTGATTCTGTTTGTCTAGAATCAACACAACTTCAAGTGGAACCATTATTACCTCTTTTCTCATGAAATCCAATCATGCAAATTTTTAATCAGGCATTGTCAAACTCCACCTCATGACAGTATCAGCACCAGCAAATGATGCCCTGAGGTGTCAATATGCATTGACTTTTCTATTACTCCATTTAGTGATAAACTCAAAAGAAAACATATAATATGACCTACTTCCATCTTACAATTTTCATTTATGGTCTCTAGTGATAACCAGAAGACTACTTTCCAGGGGCCACATCGATGTCCAAATCAGAGAGGGAAAATTAACATAATCCCCAGCTCTAAATCAAAGCTGATATTCAGTCCCTGAGAAAAGAACATCCTTGCACATACTGTACAGGACAACCATCTGTCCAAATGTGTTGATAAAGAATATTCTTGTTTGAAGAGCTATGAAAATAAAAAAAAAAAAAATTAATATAAAGCTTACTCAAAATTAAACGTAATGAAAATTATAAAATTACCAACCTACTGCATTATGCAAAGGAAAAAAAAAAAAAAAAGCAACCAGCATTACTTATCTATTTATATGGAAATATATCTTGTTATCAAGCAATCAAATTCAGCCTTGGCATCTATGATAATTATTAAAACTTTGTTCTATTTTTGACTGTGCTTATACTTTTCAATAGCTGGAAAAAAAAAAAAAAAAAAAAAAAAAAAAAAAAAAGAAATCAGGAATAAAATACATTAGATCAACAAAACTGGCATGATCATAATCCTCCATCCAAACATCCGAGGGCATTACTCAGTACATCACTCGTACAAGGACCAGAAACCCAAACCCATATCAAATGGGTTCAGAGGAGATAAAACCCTGCGCAGGAAGATAACAAATGCAAGCACTGTCTTTTGGGGATTATCTGGTGGGACTGTGCGTGTTTGTAAGGTAAATTAAGTTACAGAGGCAGCAGAAAGGGGATAAGTGATATTGGCAAACAGTTAAAGGGAACTTGCACCTAAAGGACCATTGAGATTTGCACTGTTCAGACAGCAGTTGTGGGATCAGTGTGCTCTTCCCCATTATCATGAGTGTTTTCTTTTTCTAGTCAAGGACTCGGTGTTCTTCCATGCTAAACTGTGCAAAGAGGTACTTTCTTTGAAATGTAAAAAAAAACCCAAAACATTAAACTGCAAAAGGTTGGCATTTTGAGAAAAAAGATGGTGTGGTTCAATGTGTTCACGTTAAAAAAAAAAAAAATTAGGCACTTGGAAGAAGGAATAAAAATAAACCATTGTAGGGTGACTTTTAAAAGCTATTTTTTTCACCCTCGTCTTCTAATGCTCTTTACATGCAGTATTATATTGAATAAAAGAGTTTTAGAAAACCTGTCCTAACCCCCGCTATTCAATAAACACAAGACATTGCTTAAGGTGATTATTTTTACATTTTAAGGAGACAACTTTTAAATTTTTCAGGAGCTCATCTGCTTAAAAATATATAATTACTCTCCGCTTTTTCCAAAAATGAATACATTGTCTCTGTGTCGAGCAACAGATAAAATCATCTGGGATATCATTCATTCCCTTGATCCATTAACATATTTCAATATTCAAATTAACTCAAAGAGCCATGAAATAGATATTTAAACATGTGTTGAAAACGGTTTACTTTTTCCACCCCGAACCTTACTCATTTATGAACAACAAACTGAATTTCATTCCAAATGAACAAATTATCTGAGCATGCAATTTGAAAACATGGCTCTCTGTTGCTCCATGCTAAATTCAATTTCTTCCTCCTTATGACAGTAAAAATCAGAAAAAAAATGTTTAGCACTAATGACTATGAAAAGAATTAGATGATAGCAGAATGAGGAATTTCATGACCAGCAACTGAAGCTGAAAAATACTGCAAATCTATCAAAAAATGAACTGCTACCCACTCCCAAATATTCAGCAATGTGTTTACACGCAAATCAGTGAAGTTTAGGGTAATACATGTGCTATCTGGTATCTGACAGCCACTATTTTTTCCTTGACTGACATTAAAAAATAGTGAAGATAAAATGGTGGAAATAGTTTAAAGCTTGGTCTTTATTTTAAATCAATGATAATTTAGCTGTTTCTGAAGCCAAGAACTGGTACATACAAAATAGCTATAAAAATAACAAAAGATTTTTTTTTATTTTTTTTTAATGTAATATCACGGTAGCCTTAGTTAAGTACTGTTCACATGGCCTCTTGGTAACCTATAAAATAATGAACTTAATTTTTACTTACTAAAAACTGAATTACTAAGATATTTACACATTAATCTATTCAAGTATTTCTACGTCAACATTAAAAGTGGTGACAGATTCAAATTGTTTACTTACATTACCATAATCATTCCTAACAAAAATCGAAAAAAAAGACAGCGATTAATCTCCTGTGAGAACACAGGTTTTAATTAATTTTAAATAAAACTAATTGTCTAATTTACTTGCAAGTTCTTAGAAAAATTACAGTATACTGATGAATTATAAATGTGCTATTTATAAATACAGTTTAGTGATTCCTAAAGAACCAATTTAGATTTTTTTAAGAATGACTGGAATTCACAATTCACTGTAGAGTTACAAGGTATGGAATGTCTCCATAATTACTCCAAAATCATTGAATAAAACTGACAACCCCATATAGTGAAACCATCTACTCAATACTCAGCAGCCAATACACTCCAAGGTGCACTTTCAGAGCCAGATTAAATGTTCAGGGAATTAAGAGTCTTGAAATGAAATTAAAACATCAGTCTATGTTGCAATCTATATCTACAGGATATATGAAATCCTAAGCACTCACAGGCCACAAAAAGCAGAACATGAACTGACACATACAAAGGTAAATCCAACTAGGTTGATGACTAATGCCAAAGCTCACAAGAGATTAAACTTCTTTTCAGAGCTGAAAAGAATTAAATTCATCTGCATTCTGATGCATTTGAGAGGCCTTTAGCAATCATCAGAAGGCAAATCTATTTGATTAGGAGCATTTAAAACTTCTTCAAATACATTTATTCCATTTGCAGCCAAGTCAACATACAAAACAGAGCTAATTAAATGACTTTTTTCAAAGTGATAGAGTTAATTTCATCCTTGCTCTACATATCTGTCTGTGGAAAGCAATGGGGTACTACATGAGAAAAATTCAGAGATCATCCAATGGGATATGGCCATTAAAGTTCTCTACCATCTAATCCCTAAGAATCTACATAGGTACCTCAAGTGGCCTTCAGGCACCTAAGACAGTAGGTTAGTAGGGGATCCTCTTAGAAAAGGTTTCAGATATTGTTCAGGAATGTAGAAATACAATATATGAAAGTAACTTCCTGGGGTAAAAGTATTTGATTGACAGAACAGTAATTATAGTGGTCTTACTTTACAGGTCAGATATTTTCATCTTGCTTGCAATGAATAAATAGTACTTTAAGTGCTGTCCAATTAATGGCAGCTAAAGAGATGAATTAATCTACTCTTCTGTGGACAAAATAAGACATTACATAAATTCCACCTCATCTTCAAAGCTGTCTGCAGATAAAGCTCATTAAAATCAGTTTGATGCCATTGCCACTCCCTTGACGTCAGCTAAATTATTCCCAGTGTATACTTCTACGTGTATGATTAATGTCAGCCCTAATAATCAGCCAATCAGTGGCAATCCATAAAACTTTCTATTTCTTTCTAGGAATCACAAGAACTGCTGAGACTGAGATGTCCTGTGAAGTAATGGTAAATCACCAGATTTAACTTCTTTCCATTTTCAGCATCATCTGCAGAGTTTTCACTGCAAAGTTTTTTTTAAATCATAAAAGTTTGGTGAAATGTAGCAAAAGTTATTAATATTTATCATAGAGAAAAGGGAGGGACAATCCTGAAAATAAAGCTGACTACTTCTGTAGCAGTAGTTCACTCAGTAATAATACATTTGCTTTTAGAAGTGCATAAAAGAAGCTAGAGAAAATTGTTATGAAATGAATTTGATGGGACATATTTTTCATTACTATTTTTATAACAATTGGAAAATGGGACTGAACATGGTCCCAGTGGAACAAATAATAAAACCTCCATAGAAATACATTAGAACTAAAAAAAAAAAAAATTCAAACAGATTACAGTTCAATTCCAAATGTAAAACTAGGATTGAAAGAAAGTTGAGAAAAATGTCTCACAGGTCAGTGACTTCCCATAGCAGTCTCAAAATGAACTACTGTCCTGGTTTTGCTGGGATAGATTTATAGTATCAATTTTCTGCTCAGGGAAGCTGCATTTTTTTGAGAAGACTGCAGCACCCAATTCTGTGAGATAAAGCTGCTCAGACACTGTCACAGTTTGCAGTCAGCCATGGTACACAGCTCTCCAGAGTGATCAAGGAGTTTTGAGCTGGCCAGGTACTAGGCCTAGGAGAAGCAAAACCAGGACAAGTGACCCAATCTAGCTGACAGAAGTATTCCATATCATAAACATCACTCTCACTATAGATGGGGAAGCTTGCTGGGGAAGGAACCCTTCTTCAGTGGCCACCCGCTACCCCTCAGTGGCCACCCACCATCCCTGGAGGGTCTTGTCTGCTGTTTTGCCCCAGGAGACCTATTATTCCCCCCTTTGCTGTGATCATTGTGCTCCCACTGCAGCTGCAGTGCCCACCACACTGGACACCTGGCATTCCCTGCTGGGAGTGCACTTCTTGCAACCACTACACGGGATGGGTACAACTTTGCATTTCGTATTATCATTTGGATTCATAGTAAATCCTCTTTTTTTTTTTTATTTATTAGATCCATTTTCAACCCACAAGTCTCCTTTTTTTTCCAGATTCAACTTCTAAGGTGGGGAAGGATGATCAGATGGTAGGAACAACTGTCTAAACATAGACAAGTACCAGCTCTCCAAGTGTTGTCTTGTCATGAAAAACCTTGCTGCTGGGAGTTTCTGTAAATGGACGCCAGAGGTGAGGATGAGCAACAGCCACCCGATAACAGCAGGCTAGGAAGAGCAAACATGCATGAGAAGCAGCAGCCACAAGAAAACAAATAACTGTAATTCACATTACATAAACCTCACTGATAAATCACCTGTGAAGTCTGAACTGGCAACACCCTTAAAAAATTACTGAATTGACAAATACAGTTCTTAAGTAACTGACAAGTTTCAAGTGATAATAAAATACAACAACAAAAATATAAACAAAATAAGTTGCATAATTGCTGTATCAATGTTTTATTGCTAAAAGTTGTAGGGACATTCTTCCTTCAGATGAATACAATTGTGATTCTTTGACTTAAAGTAACAAGAGTAATAGAAGCTCAAAAGAAGGGCATAAAGTGTTGACACAAAAGGTCTATAAAGCTACACTATAAGACATTTATCAAGTCAGAGTGTTACGAAGAGAATCTAGCATTTGCTGATAACTCTTTAAGATGAACCATTTACAGTCAGCAAAATGCATAATTACATTGATTTAAATGAGTAAAGACAGCACTTACATTTTATTAGAAATTCCTAAATGGTTTAAAATATAAACTATTATACAAAAAGAAGTTTTTCATTTGTCCTGATGAATTTAAAGGAGGAGCTGGGTTGTGCAATGATGAAGACAAGATAATTCTATGCTTTATACACATGCCTTTACATTTTTAACTGTATCATTTTCCTTTCCAGTCTTCCATTATGTTCTTTTATCTACTTAATGGACCTTATCATTGCCACTCATACAAAGTATGTTTGTACAGCAGCCTGATTATGAATGACATACAGAAGTACTGCTTCATTGAAAATTAATTTATAAGCATATTTGTAATGAATCATCTTAATGACAGAAATAACTTGCAATATTATTTTCGCCTCTACTTTGCAGAAAGGTAACTTTTCTTCCTCATTTACCAGCAAGTGGGAAGAAGGGGCAAAAAATGGTATTTTCAGATTCATAGTATAGATTTGTTATTTTTAATGGAGGGGGGAAAGGAGCCATTCTCTATATAACTGCATTCTGACAACTTTTTTTTCCCTAATACTACTTTATCTTGTGTCACTTATTTCACACAGGTACCCCTAAAGTTTTTCCCAGCTGGCACCTACTTTAAATTTCAAACATTCTTACACTAGTTTTAAAAATATTGGTGAGACTGAGCTGTCAGCTCTTGGTTGCTTCAGCAAAACACAAGCCACTCTGAGGAGAAATACTTCTTTTCATGCTGCCTACACATATGCACACTTTCTTTGAGAAAACTGAATAATGGGCTGGCTTTCTGTGGAAAAGAACTTGTCTTAAAAAGACTATATTGTAGCATAAAAGACCAAGGCAATTTCCTTACCCAACTCCTATGCCAATTACCCAACTGTGCAGCTTACAACTCTCACTTCTTGGAAGCTAACACCTGCCAGCTGTCACTAGACCAACAGAGAAAAAAGAGACACAGAAACGTTTATGTACAATTTTGCAGTCAGAATTAATGAAAAAAAAAAAGAAATTAATATTTGCAACTGTCTGTAAAATTATAAGACAATATATTTCTAAAAGTTTGCAACAAATATTTCTGGTTTTATATCACATTGAACTGAAAAAAAATTTAAACCCCAAGTGCTGGATGAGCAATTTAAGTAACTGATCTATAAAGGATTCATTCCTTCATTTCCTTCAGCTGTCTTCCAAGGCAGCCGTCTAGGTTTGACTGACTCAAAAGCAAGAATGCAGATGTTTCTACTTATCCACATGCAATAAAGAAAAACTTTGCAACTAGAATGATCACCCATATAGGTGTCCCTATTTTCCTACACACTAATTGAAATATAAATTAATTGGCAGACTGTGCTTTCTCCTTAAGAAGTGGTGCATTTAAATATGGGGAAGTCACAAACACATGCAAAATGCGTGGAATATGCCAAAGATTATATTTATTTGGAAGCATTTATAATGTAGAAGTACTGGAAGAGCAATAGAGTTGTTTAAAAATATAACAGCAACTGAACTGATCTACAAATACTTTGAAAACAGAGCTTTTTCTGCATGTAAAAATGGAAATTAACAAAAAAAAACAAACATAGTTCATAGTTCGAATATATTCAGTCATCAAGCAGTTTCTTGGATTGCTCATCTTGAATTAAAGTTTCAGAATTTTTTCTATTAAATCTTGATATAGTTATTACAAATATTAATAATCCTGTTGACATTCATTTTTATCTCTTTTATGTATTTTGAGAGACAGCAGGCTTAGATACCAAATTATTAGATAGGATTCATGTTTCCATGTTACATCTTGGAATCAGTTGAAGACAAAATCTTTCACAAGGCACCCCAAAAAATCTGGAAGATTATTACCTCTAAGCAGATAACTTCACAGGTAATTATTTTCCATTCTGGTAGAATCTTGAAGGGCACCTGCAGGACCATAAGAACTGGCTGCACTCCTACGGCTTGCTGAAAGCTGTTTCAGATGACTCTGGTTTCAGTAAATTTATGAGCAGTCCCAATCCAGACTAGGGCAAAATCAGACTACTTGTTTTAAATCATTGATATGAATTTAAACTCATGCAGACATTGGACTGAAGTACAGAATGGGCTAGGCAAATAATGAAATTTGTGTTAGCACTGGTCATCTATTGCTTCCTCTGACCCAGCATTTCATCACTCCCTAACCCCAGGAGTGAGATCAAGTCTATCTAAGGGATAGGACAGGACATGAAGAGAACTTCCACAGAAGATGAGAGAACCACTCAGGATGAAAGCCAGGTTTACAGATTTAATGGGCCATGAATTCAGTGACAGGGATGAGCACAAACAATACTAATACATCTAGAAACATTTTGCTACTGCAGGAAGATTACATAAAATATTAAAATATCACCCAAACGCACACATGGCCTTTTTTCAGTGGAGTAAACAGATTCTCAGGGAAAGATCACACAGAATGAAAATAATGAAGTCAGAATAAGAAATAAAAAACCAGCAGATTAAGAACTTTCCATAATAAGAACACTTTTTATGGAAAACCCTAGCCACATCCTGAAGGACTGTCTAGAAGAAGCACAAGAATATATGTTCTGCAAGGTTATTAGTATGGTAAATATATGTTGAACCAGAGAGTGCTCAGCCCAAAACTGCTTCTGGATGCTAAAGGTGAAATACCTAATGCTAACAGCTAATAAAAAGTCTTCCCATTTAAATCTGCCCCTATTTAATTCTGAAAAGCCCTTACTGAATTTTGTGTTCTGACAAAGCTTTTAGATTAATAAGATGAAGTGCCAAGTAAAATCACTGGGCATGTGTATTTAAGAACTGATTCTCCAGGAGCAGACAAGAATTAACCCCTGGTCTCTCTGGAATTGTCATTCCAGATGATGTGTTTTATGAAGCTGAAGTGGAATTACCCTGCCAATAAATCAAAATATTCAAAACTGAATTATTTTGTTTTTGTAGATTATCAAATAACTGCTCTTTGGCTGCTTGCACAGCCCATGAAACAGCTCAATATTTAGCTACTACCCACACAATAAATGTTTTCTCATTTTATAAAGAGTTTTGGTAACTTTAAAAAATTACCTAATTAACCATGAAGATCCTTGAAGAACAGGCCAAGCATATCCTAAATGTTTGGGGTGCTTTAGTTTGGACAGTCACAAACAAGGATGAAAACAGTTCTACCTACAAGTGTGCTGACCTGAGCCTGGGGCTTTTAGAGACAGATGCCAAACTGCTGAAATAAAAACTGAATTTCACGGTGCTCTGTATCCTTCACTGTACCTATATTAATCCACCAGTTTTTCTCCAAGCTGGTCTGCAAAGAATGTCTGAAAACTGAGTGGGTCTGTACAAGGATATACTGTAGGTGCTTTGATAGTAATAAATAGTAACACAACAGTAAATTGTGACCTGTTTTCATTGCTTCATGTATTACATTAGATATTTCTTTCCAGCAGCCAAAAAGGCAAATATGTCTTTTTCCATACTTTTTTTCATACTTACTTCCTTTCTTCTCTTGTCAAACTTATCAATGGTAGCATACGTGCAGAAAAGTCTTTACAAAAAAGAACCAAAAAGCAAAAAACACACAAATAGGAAACCTTAGGGACCAAAGGCTTACCTAACCACTGTCCGTTTAAATACTACATTAGGAGCAGATAAAACAGATTCAGTGGGCCACAAACTCTTGCTACATGAACATAAAGAAACTGAGGTAATATTTAAGTATTTGATGATACAATTAAAGTACAGTTCTTTCGGAGTTGTCTTAGTTAAAAACAACCCTAAACCTTTGTGTTTTATTCCAGGCAAAAGCATGAAAGGCATAGGCAAGGTCTGAATTATATGCAGCTGCTGTAACTTCAGATAACAACATCACATTGGAGCTAATCACTCTGAATAAAATAAATAAACAAGTAAAAGTCTATATCTTTTGAATGCTCCAAAGAAGATCTCATAGAAATAAACCAAACAGTTTTTATGGTTCTGCCACATTTAAGACTGGGTCAGCTGGTCTGCAGAGAACCCACAGAACGTATTGCAATAAAAGAATGTGAGTGGAAATGGCAACAGCTTTATTACAAACCTGGGGCAGTTACAACTACAAAACTTTCTTTATACCTTGAATTTTCTAAGCAGATCCAAAACTCCCATCCCCCCACCAACAAAGCACTTGGTTTAGTCAGATTTGTCTTCTTCTGTATTTCACCTATAAAGCTGAGTACAAATTAATCTTGCTTTTGGACATGCCACTTTCCTCCCTGCCTCAAGATCACATTTTGTATTCACACAGCCTAATAATAAATGTGCTGGCAAATTGCTAGTAATAAAAATACAATCAAATCTTTTTCACTCAAAACCATTTAGTCATGTCAAGTATTCTTAGCTAATAAAACACAGATCACCGTCAAATTAAAAACAAAAAAGCTAGTTAATATTTTAAAAACAATTATCCATTCCACTATCCCAGAGGAGGAGTTTACACTAGTTTTGCTCATGATTTTTATTCAGCATGATTTTTCCAAGAAGAAACAGGTAATAATACTTTAGTTCAAGAAAATCCCTCAAGTAATGACTCTTTTTTTTCTTTGCACATATTATACAAGGTCCTCAAAATCACAGAATAGGTCAGAAGAGATCTTAAAGATCATCTAGTTCCAACTGCCCTCCATGGGCAAGAACACCTTCCACTACAAAAAAGTACCCATTACTAAGTAAATATACTTTATTTTTCTTCTTAATTTCATTAATGCAATTCAATTACCTCAATGTACTGTTTACGTTGACATTTTAATAATGAAATTACTATATTTAAACTTATTTCTTCAAATTATCTTAGACTTCAGAGTATCTGCTTCTATTTCCTTTCATTATTTTTGAGACATTTATTAGAAATCAATTCTTCAGTCCACTATACTCAGACAAATAGCAGTGCCTTGGGGTGTAAATACAGCCTACTTATAAGAAATTAATTCTTCATCTAAATTGCTAATATTATGCCAACACAGAAACTGTTTGTAAAAAGACAAGAATTTTGAGATAAATTGGTTGCAGCAGCAGGACTTATTCCCCATATACTGTAATTTTTACGAATTATCATGTACATTATTATTATATACACAATAATCAGTTAATGCATTCTCAAATTTTACAAAAATCTACTTTTCAGTGGGGTGATCAACATCAAGAAATGAGAGAGGCAATGAACTACGAAGACAAGCCAAAAACTCTGAGGATAAGCCCTTTCTCCTGCACTGACTTAAAAAAAATCCCAAACCAAGTAAACAAAAGCAAACAACTAAAAAACCCCAAACCCAAAGTATCCATCTGACAAGACCTAATGCAAAACTGAAATGGAAGATGTTTAAACAAAAGTATAACCAAGTTATCACCACAGTTGTTTAGAACAGAAGTTAGCACTGGCACTATTCCACTAGTTATCCTGCTGTGGAGTTTGGGGTTTTTGCAATAGATGGCACAGTACTTGTGTTTTATATTAAAAAATCTAGAAAGAAACCGAAACAAACAAAAAGAAATTAATACATATTTTTTTAAGCTCTGATAATACTGGACTTTCAGCATTAATAAGTCATCAGTTTGTAACTTTCAGACGCAACCTAAAACAGTCGAGCTGTAGACTAATTTTGCAATGGCCTGACCATGGCTTTTCTGGGGATATCATTGGCAAACAGAGTATAAGTGGCAGAACTGGATACTTTTTCAAAACATTAATATGTTTTAAAAAATTGAAAAATTACAGGGTGAGGAAAAGCCTGAGGGTAAAGGCGTAATAAAAATCAAGAGCAAAGAGAGTTCAGGAATTGGCAAGCAGGGGAAAAGGAGTGTTGTAGAATGCTTGGCTTCCCAAGATCCATTTCAACAGCAGCTGGTGTCCCTTGGAGCTCCTTTATAATGAAAGTCTGAGGTAGAAACTGTTCAATATTCTGAAGTTCTTTTTTATATAAGAACTAAACTGTACACAGCTGATGAAAGGGGAGCTGGGCTTCTGGCAATAGTAAAAGGGTACTTATTCTTCAAGAGCACAAATACACAAAACAAAAAAAATATATTTCAAGCTGTTCTTTCTTATTTATCTTAATACGTACTATTTTTTTTGTATTTGCTCAAAAATGTTCATAGTGAAAAAAAATGCAAGACTTCAGCTAAAAGTACTACTGCCAACAGCAGCATGTCTTCTAACTTCTAGAAACAGCAAGCCTAGTAACAGGTAAGTTATCCTTCTGGGCACCTTTAAAAGTTCACCAATAATGGCTGGTAAAAGAAAATACAGGTTTGATCTTTAACACAGTGAGACATTTAGTTTCTTTTCAATTTTATTTTAGATCTTACCAGTGAGTACATGGCAAGACAACTGACAAGCTTTAGCAAAATATTAGGTTTATTTCAAGTTTCAAAGAAAGCATACTAGTTGGAAATCCAGTTATCTAGAAGGACATCTTCATTAGAAACAATTAGACTATAGGTCTGCTTCTCTTTTCTCCCACCAGAAGCAAAATAAATTATTTTATTCCTCCTAACCTGTCATTGGTCTTGAACATGAAAAGCCTGAAGAACAGACATCATGAATAATAAAACTATACTTGAAAAGTGAATTTATGATAATCATAAAATCAAGATAGATTTTTTTAAAAATTATGTATTCAGCACTGCATCACATATACTTGAATTATAAGCAGGGACCCAAGAGAAAAACAAAAAAACCACTGAGTTTACACAGTAGTTTCAAATTTCATGGACTGCTTTCCTACTTGTGGTAAATCCAAAATTCTCCATCTCACTGCAGCTGTCAAGTTAGAAGCAGCCACTTTTCTGTTGTCCTATCCCTCTGCTTCAGCAGGGCACCCAAGCACTCATTCAGCAAGCACTGTCATTCCCAGAAAGACCAGCACCTTAACTGGGTACAACACAGACAGCATTAACAGCCTGTTCCACTTACACCAACATCCAGTTTAAGTATTTACATTTGGATTAAGTGTGAGATATTTTTTTTTTTAATGTATAAGTTTCATAATAAAAAACCTGTATTAATAAAAGGGATCCTTGCTTCTCATGAAGCTGAAGAGATGTAGTTACTAAGGTACTACAACTCATTAAAACATACCAATGTTAACTGACCAAGCTATTGGATGCTGTTATTAGTTCCCATAAAACAGCCCTATAATAAAACATCAACCTTAACCCACACAGCAAATCTTGCAGTGCATAAAATTAAAAGGGGAATTCAGTCTGTAACATTAAATATTTCATTCAGACATTATATATTTTGCTGTTTGGGACATCTATCCTTCCCCTTTCACAAAGCACTCTGCAGACTGTCCACTAGTGTTTCTCCCTCATAGAGAAGGACAGGATAACATCATAGGATAAGTCATGTTGTAAGGGATGTCAGGAGGTTTTGAGCCCAACCTCCTGCTCAAACCAGGGGCAGGTAAGACATCAGTTCACGTTGCTGGGGGCTTTCCCCATTGAAATCTTACAAGGAGGGAAAGTGCACAACTCCTCTGAGTAATCTGTTCCAACAACATCTTTCCTTGATATTTACAAACAAATTAAATTTAGCAGTTGTTAAGCTGAGCTGCGTTTCTCATATTTTATGGATAAGAAAAACAATTTCATGCACAAAAATACAGAACATGCCCAACAATTCTGAGTACTGGCTTGACCAGAAATTGACAGCAACTTGCAGTTAAACTTGTGCTCAACTCTTTGGCTAATCTGGAAAAAATTATAGACTGGAGTTAAACAGGATGTTTCCAACAAGGCTGTAAAAAACCCACCCATCATATGACTAAATCATGATCTCTTTGCTACAAGCTAACTCTTCTCCATGGGAACAACACTTAATCTGGCCACAATGTGTCAGTTATGAAAGCATTACATAAATATAAGCAAAGAACTTGTCAAACATGTATATTTATTTGTATATATATTTATATTTCTTCATTTCAACACTGCACTGCTGGTATGCGCTCTTAAGAAGATTCCACAGATAAAAAAACGGTTTTACATATTGTACCACGTTATTTATAACATTCAGTCGTCATAACTCACTCCTGGCCCCCATTTCAGACACAAGGACTACTGAGTTTTGCAAAGAGTATTTTTATCCCATCGAAAGGAGTTAAGAGCAGAATTAATAAAAAATACAGTATGTGTTCCAGTCGGAATTGCTGATGTCTCTTCATAATTTGGGCTATTTAAAAAGACTCACCTTTCAACACTTTTCCATCATTAGTAGCTGTGCCAATGCACTACAACTGATATCATCCTGCTTCATCACTGAGGTGTATAAAAGGGACTGCACTCTTGTAATTCTATCACTTAAAATGCTTCCAGAGCTTTTGCAAAGGATTCAGCTTTTCCAGGCCTGTTGATAACCACTGTGGCCCCAATACAGCAACAGGAAAAGAAATTTACTTCGAAAATTGAAATTTTTCTGTGTTTTTTATTTTGTTTCTGGTTGTTTGTTGCTTTGTTTTTTGATTTTTTAATTATTATTATTATTCCCTTAGGTTTAACTTCATAGGTCTTAAGGAAATATATAGGACATGTATGCACATTTTACCCCGCAAACATGAAAGAAGATTAAGGTTTCTAAATCAATTTCTCAAATGTTATAAAATAACAGATACTGTTGCCTGAGCAACATCATTCATTTCCCTTGAGTCTGTAAATTTTAATACAATATTTAAATAAACATGTGCTGCTTCTTCCAAGTTACTTTGCCTCATACAGTGCAGCAGATGAACACTACAGAAGATTATATGGAACCTAAAGCAGGTAGGACTCTTGTCTTACTGAAGAATAGGGATACCTGTAAAGAACAAGGCAAGGCTTGCAGAAAGAAAAAGGGACAGGGGTTATATGCTCTTTTGATTAAAGTCCTACCTTTTGTAGTTTTCTTCCTACTGACATGCACACCATTTAACCAGAAAGTTTCACATATTTACAAGAATCATACAAATTTCAAACTAATCTTAGATAGGAGCTCGATAAACTAAACAATATTTGTGAGACATTCTGATCACATAATGATAAGCACTTTGGCAAAGCCCACAGCAATGTTTTACGTTCTGTTTTCAAAGCAGAGTAACGTGGAGTAAATAAATCACGGGCTCACGTAGTGATCAATGAAAAATACTGAATTGTGGTAAGTGAGCTCCATCCATCCCACATGGCAGAAAGATGTGCTCAAAAAGGCACTTAGAAGCTCTTTGTTCCCCAACCTTAATAATGTGATTTTTTTCTACAGAAGATGTTTAAGATAGGTAACTTAAGAATCTGATTCTATGAAATCAAGTAAGTTCTTTCATTGTCATGCAAGGTTAAGGTGTTGACGTTGCATTACTTTTTTGTGTCAGCCAGAAGTAAAACTGGAATTCTAAATAGCTGAATTGTAAATATACAAACATGGACAAGGACAGAATTGTTCTGCTTGGCTTATTTTTACTTGTTGCAAAATTTAGTCAAGGTTTATTCTGATGTAATGTCAACCATTACTAAAGATAAATACAAAAACTAAGCAACTGATGCTGAAAATAGCCATTTAAATGTAAACAAACAAACAAAAAAAGCTACCAACAGGCTCCTGAAAAGCTAAGGGAAGTTAGGATATTGTGATCAGTTATTAGTATTAATACAACATGGGCCAAAAATCCCTTTGATAGGGATTTGTACAACATTTACACTATGAGAAAGACATTTAGAAGTTACTAATGGTAGAAAAGAAAAACTGAGAGTTTTTATAACTTCAGGTTATTTCAGAAAGCTTTCCCATGCTCTTATGCAATTTCAAGTACTGTGTTTCTCTTTTTCACTGTTTTCCAGTTAATTTTATAAAAGAGATTGGTACTAAGTATATATCTTAACACCTCCTTTGGTATTTCCAAATCTGCATAGGTGACTGCATTCTTAGGCAATTTTTTTTTTTCCTAGACTTGTACACACCAGTAATTACATAATGGCTTATTTTAAAAACCTTAAAGAGCCCTTTAAATATTTTTTATTGTGCTTTAATCTAACAACCACTTGAACACGTCCTTAGCTCAGTGGTCACAGTTTACTTGCATTACTAAATGGAGCATATTTGATTAACTGCATACATAATCTCCCTTAGGTTTTATAAACAGAATTAAATAGCGCTTCATAGAACAGATGGAATTCCTAAAGAGCCCCTCACAATCTGCAGCTCAGGCTGAGCATCACCACAGCGCTCAGCCCCTTCAGGTGACTTTTAGCAGAGCTCAGCACTGGCAATGTCCGCAAGCGGTATTGCTGTTCTCACCAGCAGGTGTTACTACAGTCAGCCTGAATTTACAGCCATTTACAGAAAAGTGACACAGAAAATAAGAACGATTAACACTTTACCAGGTGAAAACAAAGAGAAACGCTACTATTTTTACAGCAACGAGATGCAGTGGGAAGGAAAAAAACAAAACAAAAACAACAAAAAAAATCCCCTAACAATTCCTTTTTTAGCTCATCACCCTTAAACCACCCCAAACGAGGAATTAAGACGGAGCAAGGCTGCCTCTGGGCGTGCGGGATGCTCCCAGAGACCGCACTGCTGGCATGATGCTGATGCCCTGCAAGACCGCGGCACGGATACATTTTTCCACACGCTTCCAAAATCCATCCGTGCGCCAGTACGAACCAGAAAGGAAGCCGAGGATGATCAGGCTTTCCCTGCGGGCCCCGGCCCCTCCAGCCGCCCGCTGGGCAGCTCCGCTCCCCCCGCACAGCCCGCGATCGCCAGGGGACGGCACTGGCCAGAGGATTACCCGGGGAGAGCGTCCCACTTTCGGCAGCCCGGGGCTCCGGGTAATCCCATCCCCAAGATCCAGGCGCCCCGGGAGGCGGCNGCGCAAGGCGGGAGGGGAGCGGGAACCGGTGAGGGAAGCGGTGAGGGGCGAGCCGGGCGGGGAGAGTAACGGGGGTAGGGGAGGGCAGAGTCCTGAGGAGAAAAGCCGGGAGCGGGAGGTGAGGTGCGAAGGGGCGTCTACCGGGCCGGCAGCTGCGGTGCGGATCTCGGGGGAGCGGATGGGAGGCAGCGGGAGGGTCGCCCCCTGAAGCCGGGGAGGGATGTCAGCATCCCCCGCGTCCTGTCCCGCTGGCTGTCACGCATGGCTGCAGGTGGAACAGCCCCTCCCGGTGAGGGTCTGCAGCACCGGCTGGGCACACGCACGGCTCTCCCGCAGATTCGCACACCCACTCACGCACAGTCGCAGGCACCTGCCCAAAGAGAGGGTGGAGGGAGTCCCAGTGAGTCTGCTGCACACACCTGGGCCGTGGCCCTCAACTGCAGCAGAAAAAGAGGTGGGAGACAGGAGGGACCTGAAGTGTGCAGCTGGTCAAGAGGTGTGGTGCTTGGTATCTTTGAGAGATGTGCCCAGAAATGCCAGGTTCAAACTTTCAATTAATACCCTCCTCCCAAGTGAGGACAATAATATTTTAATGACAGGATTTTTCTTAAGCTTCAATTATTTTTTTTTTTTTTCTGGACTTTGCTTTTTCTATGCCGGGTCATATTTCTTATTTATTCTTCATTTAATTTTAAATATTTCCTTCAGCCCAAGTCCTGTGGTGTTTTCCACTTTGTAAATTGCTGCAAAAGTCAAAACTCCCAGGGAGGAGAAAGACAAAAAGACTGAACATACAGAGGAAGATGTCCTGTCACAAAATAAGTGTGGAGCTTGGTGCATGCCTGCTTGAAGGACAAACAGGGACGACATGGAGAAATGATCCACTGAGGAGTCACGAGCTGTCAAATTTGGGATTCTTGCTGCCAGAAGGACTCATGAGGGATGGAACATGGAACCTGCATGACTACAAGACATGCATTCCCACTATATATGACACAAAACTTTTAGGGGAGCAGGGGCTGCAACTGTGATACTTTCTATTTACAGGGAGTGACAGATACAGTCACTGGCTGGTAGAGCACAAATAAAGCTTGACTAGGTTATGCCACCTGCAGGTCAATAAGGATTGGAGAGTGGAAAACTTGAGCCTAGTCCAAGCCTGAGGCCCCTTGTTACTCCATGATCAATCCTTTGTTGTTGGGAGTAACACCAAGGCCCATATATTTTCCCTTACGATGTCTCTGCAGTAGAGAGCCATCTGGAGTACTTTTTTCAGTAACTTGAGGTAAGAAGGGGCAGGACTGCTTCACTTACAGCTGTAATCTTGGGTGGTTCTTGCATGTCTGAAAGGATTTGAACTCACTCCTCTAAAACACAAGATACCAGCTTTACTGTCTGCAGACTGCAACAGATACCCTTATGTCAATTACAGTAAGATCATACCCTCACAACCATATGGGTCAGCAGCTAGTTGTTCAAGGATAAAAAAGACAGTTCATAAAAAAAAAAAAAAAAAGCCAAACAGATTCTCATTTAATCATTCCAGAGTTGGAGATTTCAGCTTGAGTCTTTAATTCCTCTGTCTTAATCCAACACTGAGCATTGTACTCATACACAAACATGCAGAAGAGCTGTCACTGTGTCTCTGCCCTCAAAGCAACAGAGGTGTCATGGTCTGCATGTCAGGGAGAAAACTGAGTGGTACCAAAGGTGCCAAAAAAAAAAGGGATATAAAGACTGACTAGCAGGATATATTAGGGTAAATAACGTAGATAATATCCTATGTTGGTAAGCAGTAGACAGTAGCAGAAAAGAAGACATCTAAAATACTATTGAGCTTTGAAACCCTGGCACAGACTTCATCTGAACTGCAGTTTTTAGACACCTTAGCTGCTTTATTACAATGAGGACTATAAAATAGTTTCAGCCCCTGGCAGGGTTTAGAGCAGTCTTAGGATTGCTTTGAATAGCATTTGGTTCCAAAACTGCTGCAGGCTGCATTTTGCAGCTCGAAGCACTAAAACATGACAGTAAACTTTAGGAAGATTTGCTGAAGGACGTGCTAGGCTGCTCGGCGTGTCACTTCAGATGTAAAGCACAGGCAGCTATACACTGCCACCGTGTATTTAGTGTTTAGGATACTCTCTGAAGGATGTTATTCTCTAAGGTTCAGTAATTTCAGTTTCTGATTGCATTGCCAGAAGTTAAGATGGCTGTCATACGCATTTTGAGGCAGGGTAATTTTTTGCTTAAATATACCAGTGGGTGTCTCTGCACTGCACAGAACAGCCCTGTCTCTTCCTTTGCTTGATTCCAACATCCTTTGCTGGAGCCGGGGAGACAGCAAAGCAAACCAGGAACAGAAAAGGTGCAAAAAGCAGAAACATAGTGCACACAGCACCCTGAGCATTTGTAATCATCAGCTGCCCATTGTTCCTAAAACACTTCCTAAAATCAGTTTATATCTGTAGCTCGCATGGGTATCGACACCTCTGGGTGCTTGATTCCTGAAAGAGGCACAAGTTGCTTAGGATCCAACCATAAGCACAAAAGAGCCAGCGTGCAGCACTCGTGGAAAAGCAGCCACTGGCCTCACTTCATATTTCCTACAACAAACACTCACAGAATCCATGAGAAGAAGGGGGGTGGGAATATGAAGCAGGCACAACAGCTTTTTGTTGTTATAATAAAATGGAGACACAGGCCACCGTGAGCTTTATGTCCCCCTACCCAGTCTCAGCAATCTTTTAGAGGATTAATAAGATTACAAGCCCCTATTGTTTTGCTAATGGCTGTTTATTTTGAAAATGGCTTTTCTTGTAAACATACAGAAATGACCATATGTTACTTCAGACTCCAGTGCTGCTTTGGAATACTACTAAGAGCAAAGAATGGAAATTGTGTTCCAACTGCAAATAATACAAAAAATAAACAATTGATTTGCCCTTCTGCTCTGCTGCTGTGGAGTCTTACCTGATTGAGGGTGTTGCATTAAAATAAAAATATTCTTTCTTGCTGCAGCTTATACTGCTGTAGAAAGGCTCACAAGGCTAACAATCCATTTAAAAATCCATGGTTATTTGAATTCCAGAAGTATATTTGCAGAGATAATTTGAACTCTGACTATATCCAGGCCTATCATACATAAAGTTAACGATGTAAGTTCCTTTTCATTGCTCCCAAATGATGCCAAATACTTCCCACAATATTAAAAAAAATTAAAATTAAGAGTTTTAGACTCAGACACCACCAAGCTGAACACTGCTCTTATTGAATTCCAGAATCTCCACATTAAAAAAAAAATAATAAAAAAAAAAAGTCAGGTAATTTCAATTATAGAGCTTAAAATAGAACATACAGCAATACCTCAAGTTAAAATTAACTTTTGTTTCTTACAAGTCCATTTTTTCAGTATCTTGTAGTTTAATCATTTAGGCTATTATTTCCTATGCTTGATCTCTTTCGTGACTCAAATATTTCTGGAAAATGTTTTAGATATTTTTGAAGGTTCAAAAGGGCAAAATTAGGAAATTTTAACCATAAACAACTTTTCTGTGTCTTTTAATGGAATTACTCTTCCTGTATCCTTCCACAAGTGACAGCAGGATCCAGAGATCTGGCAAAAAATCTTGGAGCTCAGACAGATTTTTCTGTACAAACAAAAATACTCATACCTGACAAAGAACTGGAGCAGGGAAGACATTAAGATGATCACACAGGAGCATGTTCACACTAAGTGGTACTGTGAGCTCTAGATACCAGTCCAGAGCTTTTAAATTCGGATTTCAGAGTCATAGAATGGCTTGGGTTTGAAGGCACCTTAAAGGCCGTCTAGCTCCATGGGACAGGACATGGGACATGGGACAGCTCCAGGGACACCTCCCACTAGACCAACTGGCTCAAAGCTCCATCCAGCCTGGCCTTGAACCCAGCCAGGGGGAGGAAATCCACAGCTCCTCTGGGCAACCTGTTCTGCTGTCTCATCACATTTGAACAAAAGAATTTCTTCCCCATATCTAATCTAAATCTACCCTCTTTCAGCTTAAATTCTTTCATTAACCCTTTGTCCTGTCACTCCATGCCCTTGTAAAAAGTCCCTCCCCAGCTTTCCTGTAGGCCCCTTCAGGTAGTGGAAGGCAGCTCTAAGATCTGCTCTGAAGCCTCCTCTTCTCCAGTCTGAATAACCCCAAGTCTCTGAGCCTGTCTGCATAGAAGAGCTGCTTCAGCCCCCTGATTTATCATCTCTGTGTTCCTCCTCTGGACTTGTTTCAAGAGGATCATGTCTTTCTTAGGTTTGGGCCTCCAGGACTGAACACAGGACTCCAGGTGGGGTGTCAGGAGAGCAGAGTAGAGGGGGTACTCTACTAGCTTTAGGTTACTCCAAGCTACACTGCAGTTTGGTGAGAAGCAGTCACATCAGAGCAGGGGTTGTGTGAACATAAAATTAGCTAGCGGGTCTCAACTTTCCTGTGAATCTAGTCCCACAAACTAAAATGTTTGACTTCCCCATGGAATGGTTTTCTCTATAAGCTGTTACGAGGATATAAGGTTTGTAGCAAAAAGCCAGGTCTCTCTAGTGTCACTTCAGAGAAGCAGAAGTTGCCCAGATTTTCTCCTGAGTTAAGAACAGTCTCTCACCAGCCCAGTCCATATTCCACAGCTGCATATAGCTACATACATAGTGGTGTTTAAACTCATACAACTGCAGCCTTCTATAGCAATATAAAGGCAAAACCCAAAATAATTAACAGAATTAGAAAGCAAATTGTGTGGTCCTGTACTGGCTGTTTCTCACACATGGTAATACCTGTTGATGCCCACAGTTACTCATTTGGCTCAAGTGTGAGACCATCATGTCATGGACACAAAATTATTTAGTTTAGCAACAGTTATACATCTTGGGAAGCTGTTAATTAAGTGTGTATGAAAATCTGCAGAAAAATCATGCATAAGAGAAACAAGTACTTACTGCAGCTTCAAGTCTTTAAATTTAAGAATTACTGTGTTACCTGGGTTTTGTTACCCTACCCTCATGCATTATGTGAACTTTCACAGGATCCCAGTGGTTTTTTTCTATTAATTCTTCTCTCATTCAGTATAAAAGGTGAATATATATGATATGGCATCTTTGCAATATTTCTTTATATGCTCACCAATCAATCAGTCTATGCAGGTGTAACATACAGCTAAATGGTGCTAAATAAAAATTCATGTTCATTCTTCCATGTGCCAATGAGTGCAGTTCCCAAGGGTTCTCCAAGGCTTCTGACTCTGAAGCTTTTGTTCCAATAATACAGGTAGGAAAATATTATGATCTCTTAATTTAATTTTATGCTACTGGGAAACAACATGTGGAAATTCCTAAATTAGATGCAAGCATCTCAGCAACTAGATGTTAAACTCAAAATCTTAATAGCCTGTCTTTACAGGAGAGTGCGCAGATAGAACAGATTCTCAAAACTCAGGTGGTAGTCTTGCCCTTCAAGCTAGTTGAATGGAAAATAAAGAACTTGTGTCCACTGTCTTTGAAAAAAAAACCCAACCTGAAGTGGCTTCCACAGTAACACAGTATGTGAAGGATATGGAGCTTAGTTCTCCTATGCTGCTAAATTGTTTTAAAACTTTCTGCCATTTGAAATCATGAAGTTTAAGGCTTTCACAAAAAAAAAAAATACAAGGAGATTTCAAAGAAAATCTCTTCATTCAAATCTCAGTAATAACACACACATACTCTTTACTTCGACCTGTTCTTTTAGCATCGTTTCTGGAGGGAATTATATAATGCTACTTTTTATTTGCTTTTTCAAAGAAAATATTAATTAGATACAAGAAGAAAGTATTAATTTACTTCAAAGGAAAGGAGTCCTTGTGCAATGGGTTTCAGTCTATGTTTAGAGGGTATGATTTGCTCTAGGTTTCTGAAGACTATTGATCTAATCTTTGATGATGTTTTAAAAAGCTCTTTTAGAAGGAGTTTTCTGAAGGAAGAGTCTCAGTCACAGTAGGTATTCAGATATGAGCTACTTAGTATTATCTATTAGATGCTTTTCACTAGGGTGTGACAGACACCTTGGATTTTTAGCACATTTATTTTTGTGTTCACTAGCCAGCTAATCATCACATATTAGCAACTTGGGGTACAACCTCTCTTGTTCCTAAGTCTGATCTGAAATCAGCCTGATGGGACAAGGTGCAGATGCTGATATAGCCACTGTCTGATTGTGGGAGGAAATGGGGAGAAGAGATTAGTGCTAAAGATTGTGTGACTGGTGTCAGCTGTGCTGTTAGTTGTCAGGGTGAACAGTGGGTGGTTTCCTTGTTACTGCTGTTCATCTGGGGAATATGAACACATCTGTATCAAGGCTGGAGTGCTGCTGCAGTGTTTGCAAAACTGCTGTGAGAAAATCTCACCATTCAAACATCTTTAACAAAGCAACCACAATATCAGCTTGCTGGTAAAGGCAAGGGCAAGTGTACTTGCCAATGGTCATCAGTACAGGAGATAAGGTTTATCAAAATGATGTATTGGTGGTAAGGAATTTGGGACAGTATCAAAATACTTCCCCAAAGACTACCATCATCATCACTTAGTTTTAAATAAGCATCACATTCTCTCTGTATCTTTGTTTTCTTAATATCCTGTCTTAGGTGGCCTGACCTCAGCTTTATCAGGTTCATCAGTTGTACGGTTTTTCTTTCCTCCTGTCCTGATAAGATTGTACATTGTGTGAATGCTGTGGCAAGCTTGAATGTGAGCAGTGTCTATTTTCCAAAGCATGCTCAAGTCCTACAGCTACAATATAAGTGACATGGGAATTTGTCACATGCCTTATTATGCTAATGGCAACACTAAAAGCATGAAACCTCAGTTCCTGAAATCTGTTTGTTCATCTTGCTTTGCATGTGCACAGAAATAGAGATAGAGATAGGTAGATACAGGTAGTTATAGACACACATGTGTGCGTGCCCTTATGTACAAATGAATTTAGAATAGTATTCATCAAGGAAGAAGATAATGAAAAGGACTAATTTTCATCCAACACATTTTTTTTCTTTTAGTGCTCAAAAAGTCTTTAATCTTCCCAGCAATGTATGGCTAAACTTAGTTTAAGGAATCCTCATGAGTCTGACACAAATTGGTTGCTCAGCAGTTAAGATCATCTAATAAAAGGCTAATCTTTGTAACTGAAAGACCAAGAACATCCACTTCAAAAGACTATGTTTTTCACTCATGTTTTTCAAGCAAGGTGTTTTTCTTCTAAAAGAAAAACAAAAACAAAAAAACAAAACAAAAAAAACCCAACCAACCAACCAAACAAACAAACAAAAAAACCCCAAACAAAATAAAGCAAAAAGTGAAGAAATAAAGAAAGGGGGGGTAACAAAAGGCATACTTCTAAAGGTTTATACACTTTATGATAAAATTTTTAGCCCATTTTACAATTAATTTTGCTGAATTTATTTTAATGGGTGTTAGCTGTCGACTAGAAGAGATACTAGAAAAAAACATTCTTAAACCTTTGATGATGTGAAAGTTCAATTGACATTTAGAAAGTTATTTCCAAAACTACAGTCATAATTATTGTGGGGTATTTTACTTAATGTATTCCAAATGTTAAAGTTTAAAATGTTTCAATGTTAGGAACTGTGTTAAAATATTTCCCCATTTCCAGTGGTAGAAGATGGAGCAGTCAGGATTTCTACCAGGAAACCTGACACAACTGTCAGCAGCCAGCAGTGTACCCTTGCATCAAAGAGGGCCAGCAGCACCAGGGGCCACATTAGGAGGAGATACTCATTGACTGACAGGACATGTGCCTGAGCATCCTTCCCCTCTGACTCTGAAAGATGATGGTGGTTGGATCAGATGATTTTCATAAATGCTTTCCAGCCTCAGTGGTTCTGTGATTCTGTGATCAGGATATTGTCCTGTATGTGTGTTTATGCAGAAAACTCCAGCTTTTAAAATCTGATGAATACAATTTTGCAGTCTATACATATTCAAGACATGAGACTCTTATGTATAATTTAAGGACCTGGCTCATAAAATACATTCAATATCAATACAGAGCTTTTTCTTACAGTGACATTTTAAAATAAATATATGCACGTGTACACATGTGTGCATATATAGTATAATGTAACATCAAAGACATTCCTTATATAGATTACATACCTCCAGTATTATTTGCAGAATTGAGTATTTTAATTTATTTTTAGGTATTATAATGCATTCATTACAGACACTGTAATAGTTCTGCAGATTCCATTACTTAATCCTTCTCTGAAATGCACCATTTTTGTGGTTGGAGTATGTCATAACAAGCAACTCTAGACTACAGAAACTGCACAATTAATTTCAGAAGCAAACAGAAAAATAATATATACAGATACCCGCAATTTCAAGTGCCTAAGTAATAGTCATGTTCTGATCTTGCCCTTTCTTTTTGTAGAGTACATGATGCTTGAATCTTTTTATCATTCACTGAATTTTTATATTACTGTTTTGTGGTTTACTGCATACGGTGGCATGATTGAATGCTATATTTGGCCACTTCAAGGTAGACATAAATTGTCTGTTCTCTGCCACTCAAAAGGAGTGGAGTTGATCCATGTGATCTCTTACAGTCTCCTATTGCTCCTAGAAGTCTAATTCTGTGAACATTGTATTTGCTAAATGCACCGGAGTCTCATCTTCTGAATAGAAGATTACTTACATGTTTATCTCATAAAGTTAGGCAACATGGATTATAGGCACATCAAGTTTTCAGTGTGGCAGTTGCTTATCTCTACTCTTTAGGATTCAAAGTTAAAGTCAATATTTATCATTTTAGACTGACAGAATTTTTTCCTTAAGGCAAATCTTTTCAGGGGCTGTGGGAATTACAATGTGGGCCTTATGCATCTGCCTCTCAACTTTTTAGTCCTCTCATAGTAGTAATGGTTTCATACTTACACTGTACATGTTTCCACCAGGCTATCCTTGTGACATTTGAAGAGCTATGAGCCTTCTGGCCAGATTTGAAGTGCACATTTAGTAAAGGCAGGGCAGAGTAGAAATGCTTTATAAATGACTCAGGAAAAAAACAGCATTCTAATAAAGATCATAAAATCATCACGAGCATCCCTAAAGCTGTCCCAAATTCAACACAAACCTATTAAATTTATCCACAGGAAAAAAAAAAAAATCTGCCTCCAGTGCTGTAGGATTAGTTCACTACTAATTCAAAACTCAGATTTTTCATAGAGTAAAACACAGGGAAATGATCTGTGTTTAAATGATCCAGTCTGCTTGGCACATAAACCATGCTAAATTACTGTCTGAGATTTGCTCCATCACTACCTGATTTTGTGTTGTGCATGGTGCTTGTATGCTTTTCTTCTTGATTAACAGTTAACTGTGACAGAACAAAGCAAATAAACACAACAGAAATAATATTTCTAAGACAAATACAGTATTATCCACATAACATTTCATTTAATGTCAACAAGGCTATAAAAATAAGTGAAGTCAGAAATTACAGCTCTGTTGAGGTTTGTATTTTTTTTCTTGGTGGTTTGGTTCTTTTTGTGTTTAGCAGATGCTATACCTCAGGGGGAAAAAAATAAACAGAACTCAACAATTATGGTTTACAATTAATGCCTCCATAGTTCCTAACATTTTCATGACTAATAACAGGCTGCATCATTACACTGCAGTAGACACAACTTCTCTCTTAAAAGGGTAGTTTATAAAGAGAAATTTAAGTTCAGCCTTATAACTATGTGGTTTCTTCTTCCTCTTGTGACATTCTAGTGGGTAATAGAGAAAGCATTCTGAACAGTGACCAGAACTCGAAGATCTCTGCCCTGGATGAATGACATAATTTTTTCTCTTCCATTAAATCTTCATTTATTTTCCACATATATTCAGGACTCTTAATCCTGCAGGGATTTAAGAACTAAATATTACTGGGGTGCAGACTGCATCTGGGAAAACACACACTTCCTAAAAGAAACATATTGAGGGAATTTTTATTACTAGAAGCCGTGAGTTTTGAGGATATGGGTCTTAGATACCTGAAATGAGAGCTGGCACTTGAGTCCTGTTGTTAACCTACCTGTCTGCTTCCCCACAGATATGTCAGGACCAAATTGCATCAGACCAGTTTAATCTCCTCATACAAAAGCCTAACCAATCTTATGGACAAATAAAAGGCAGTAGATGTTAAATACCAGGAATTTTAAAAGATTTTTTAAATCAGGCTGAGTAAATTTGGGAAGGTGGTGTAGATAAAGATGCTATTGCCTGGCTACAGAAGCAGCTGGAAAAGCATGGTCAGGTCAATTAACACTAATTCAGAGTAAAATGGTGAGGTTTGAGCAGAGATGTTTGTCAAAGTGCAAAGTGCAAAGTGCAGTTCCTGGTATGGTATTGTTTAATATTTGCATTGTTGAGAGGAGCGATAGAAGAGACTATGTGACTTACTAAATTCAAAGATGTCCTAGTTGTAAGGGAGGTAGCTTGCTAGAGGACAGATTTCAGTTCCAAATGGAGTCTTGGCAAGGTGAGCTTCAATCTGAAATAGTCCCCTTTAGGAAAGGATCTCCGTGTTATCTGAGGTGATCCCCAAGGACAGGCAAACAGCATCCTATTGCTTCAAGAAAATCAAACCGTGACTTATAAACAGCGACATGAAGCTGCAGAATGCATGAGCTGGTCCTTCTATCTTACTTGGGTCTGGCAAGGCTTTATTATAGTACCATGTTACAGATGTGACAGCAAATGGATGTGGAGCAATTGAACAGAACTCAGACATCCTGAGAAGAGTCACTGTGCCGTGTGGAAAAATCGGGCAAAACAAGATTGTTTTTCTTAGAAAAGAGGGAGCAGATAGTGACATGACAGCAGTCGATTAAGTAAAAGGTGAAAGGGAAGAAGGTTCACCTGTTGTTCAGGACCATAGTAGGAAAGACAAGAAGTAATGACTATAAATTTCAGTAAGAAAGCATCAACTTAGATACTAGTAGTTTGAAGTTGCCAACTTGAGAGCTTTGTAAAAGCAAGAATGATCTCACTGAAGATGATCTTAGCTCAGGAGTTTGGCTGCACTAGGTGATTTCATTAAAGCTCCTTCAGACCTGTGACTGATTGTGCTCTTTATGTCTAAATCTCAACAAGAATTGATGTCTAAATCTCAGCTAGACAGTTTTCCTGTAGCAAAAGCTACAAGCAATAGCAAAACTGAGCCCTGAATACCTTCAGCACCCTTTTTAGGTTATGAAGACCGCAGCCACATTGTGCTCTGAAGGCTATTTTTGCTTATTCTGAAGATTATTTTACCTGTATTGTTGCATTGACTGACTGACAATGGGAACACCTGCTGCTTTCTGGAAGATGATGCAATATAGTCAGTGGCTGCTTCACTTATTGCCCTGCCTGGGACCTGCTTAGCCATAGCATCATCTGTCAATTAGAAAAACAGAGAGAACTGCTGAAAATCTCCAAGAAGGGGTAACATTCATCTTTCATCATCCTGTGCCTACAGTATACATGTCTAGAGTTGCTTCACTCATGCTAATCTCCATTAATGGTGAACAGAGCAAACCAGGCAATTTTCGGATGCCATTCATTTGACTTATTTTAGATGTCTGTATTAGGGTGAGATGAGCAGAAGTGCTTGTTTTTCTCCATGGCTAGATGTACACTAGATGAACAGCTCAGGTGGGGAAATCTTCAAGGCAACCATCCTCATTTTCTAAGACAAATTCTATCTACTGTGTTGAATTCAGAGTCCAATGGTATCCATATAACATTATTAGAATACACAACAGTGCTGAGTAGCAGTTGTTTGAAAGAGAAGGTAATACAGAGAAGACCTTCTTCTAATTTAGTTAATTCCTACGACAGATAACTCTAGGAGGTGGAGATTATAAAAAAGCTGAAATTACTGACATCTTAAGAAAGGTGTATGATCACACAATAATACTAAAACCAGAGAATTAATATGTAAAATCAGAGCCAATATCTTTCAGTTGAAGGCTCTAAAGGTTAAAACTGCTGAGTACATGCCTGCAGGGTACTGGTGTTTATTTTGATCCGGAACTATCACTTATATAAAAAAGCACAGTATCTCTTCCCTTGGGCTCTCCAGACAAAGCATTTGGATCAGGTTCATGCTAAGTCTGGAGTTATAAATTCATTATGAGATTATTATATTTTCAAACATTCAAAAAAAAATATTTAAAAGAGAGGAGAAATTCACCTCATTTCTAGCCCTGAGATTCTTGCTGGAAAATTGAAGGGGTTTTAATTTCAGTATATTTAGTAAAACACTATTTTATAATTGGCAAAATAACAGAATACACATTTTAGCCCCAGTCTTTGGGTCTTTAGTCTTGCCTTTCTCTACAAAATCAAGAAGTTTTCTTTTCCTGTGGACTCAATGTCTTTGTGAAATAAAATCAAATTGGAAACTTGCCAGGTATATGTGTTATTACCAGTACATCCCTTGAAGGGCCAAGTATCCTGACTGGCTGCATAATCCCTGTCTCTTCTACCTCGTCCTTCTTCCCTCTTCTTACCTGCTTCCTTTTCAGCATTTGCCCCAAATATATTTCTCTCTCCTTCTATTTATTCTGGTGTTCTGTTCTGGGGTTTCCTGTGAAGTTAGACCCCATGCTGAAGGCCACAGTGTATGCACCCAATTAGCAGAAGTGTTTAATTGCCAAGTTCCATTCTGAATATTGCTGTGCACTTCTGAAGTCACTCAACCACCAGCAGGAGAGAAATAGAAGGGAACTCTTCTTCCTGAGGCTGCTAGAAGCAACATTTTCTCATGTGCATACAGGACTGATTGTTGTTTGGTTGCTTAGGGATTCAGAATACAAAAATATATTCAGAATATATCAAGATGGGCAAAGAACACCCTCTAGACATGTTCCCCAGGGGCCCCTCAAAAAATATACGCAGCATCAGACTGTATTTCTTTAAGCCTTCTATAATGTATCCATCAAGTTTTGGAGAAAACAGTGTACCCATAAAACAAAGTAAGTGCCCTGATGAAGTAACTAGAGATTGCAAGAAGTTTTCTGGGAATCCAATGGATTTTAGCCAGACACATTATAGCCCTGAAAAAAATTGGGCTGAAGAACCTTTCTCTGAACAACAGGAGGTAAAGCAGCAGTCCCCAGAGCTTCATTATAAATGTGGTTTTAGATAGCTCCTTGGGACTGGTGTTGAAATAGAAAAAGGCTGTGTATGGAGAAAGAGTTATTAGTTAATTCCACTCCACTTGCAACAGCTACAAGACTTTGCTGTTCTAGAACATGAAATTTTCAATCCACAACAAAAGTTTTCATGGATTTCCAAGGTAAAATTCTATAATCTTGCTCAAGGGGGAAAAAAATCAAACTTCTATGCCTTGTAACAATCTTAAACATTTTTTGGCATTGTGGAGTGTTTCTAAATATTCCATGAAACACCATTGCATTTTGACTTGAACTTTACAGGCCTATATTCACTAAACCTCAACAACTTATTTTAAATAGTAACACGCTGTGTGGGGCTTTGCTGAAATGCATCACAAATACAACTATTACATTTCCCTAAAGTAAACTTCTAAGCACTGAAAGTCAGATATTCCTAGAGTAATTGCTGAATAACTTTCTTGTCACCGTCACACAAAGAGATTGAAAAAACCCTCACACACAAAGGCTGTCATCACTGAGGTCAATGAAACCACCTACATGGTAAAGCTTGCTGGATTAAGTTCTCAATTTGCTGCTCAGACTTTTAAATACCATAGGAAAAATGGCTAATTAATATTTTATGTGCATACTCACTTATTTTCCAGTGACCTCCAAATAACTGGTATGTAACAGGCTGCAGTCACTGAAATTGCCTTATAAATAAACAATATAGACACGAAAAGGCAAATGCACATGTGGGTAAACAAGCAGATTCCAGAATGCCCTGTGGTTATTGTTCTCTGGACTTAACACTGAGAATGAAGCTGCAGCCCCTTACTATGGTTTAAATTGTCTTCTATAAAGAAGCAGGTGCTACAATCTAGAGAAACCAAATACCTCTGAGATATTCCATAACTCTAGAAACACAAACAGAAACACAAACTGACAAATAAGAGAGTATAGACTGAGTGCAAGTCAGAAAGGAATGCAAAAGGCAGTGCTTATCTGCCCAAAGTCTGGTTTGGGTTAAACCAGCCTGCAAATTGCTCGTGTTGTGGGGGAGCAAGGACTCCCTCAGAAGCAGATGCTGAAGATCATTTCTAGCTGTGTCTGGGTGCTGACAGCACTCCGAGTGGTGCATGGATAACTCCACCATACCACACAACTGGCTCTAAAGCAGCCATAGGTGAGGACCATTGTTGATGACTAAGATCAAATATTATTTTTTCCATCCAGTTTCCCTTCTTAAGCAGAATCTGAAAGTTCAGCTGCATTAAAGGCTTTAAAATGCATGAGGATATATTTCAGACGTCAGTGGTGACACCATCATGCTGCTAAGTGATGCTTTCTGATAGACCCAGTAATCTGCAAAATGCTGCAGCTGTGCACCAGAAAGGCTCCTTCCATGTACAAACCTGACAACAGTAAAGCACAAAGTATGAAATTACCAGTAAAGACTGCATAGCAAATGAGAATTTTAATGCCACATATAAAACTACCAAAAAGCTAAGATCAGAAAAAGCCACCCTTAAGTAGGAATAATATTTTTTTTAAAATTAAAAGTTCTACAAGCTAGCAGTCAGGCAGTAGTCTTTTTTGAGCTTTATACTGAGTTTCAGCTCACAGCTGCTAAGCACCAGCTGCACACACCCTGGGTTGCAGCCCACATGCTATTCCTGCAGCTTTCCAAAGGCCATGCTCCGTGAGCTGACCTGTAAGAGAGCCACTGGGGAAGGAATGTGATGTTTCTTGCCTGACCAAACTGTTTAAGGCAGTGTCCCAGATAGAAATGACTAGCTAGCAGCCTGCCAGAGAGAATAGATGGTCTAATTACACCAGAAGTTAAATACTGCTTAAAATAAGGAGCCTCTACTGGTGGAACTTAGAAGAACCAATCTGACCTTTGCAGCACTACTGCACCTTATGCACAAAGACTTTTTATGGGTGTCACTAATGGAGTGACTTTATCATCAGTGTTGCCTCACACTTTGCATTGCAAAATTTTTATTCAACTTGCGTATTATTTTTCCAAACTTGTTTTTTTTTTAGGTATATGGCTTGACATTTTCCATGTGCATATGCCCTGAATACAGTCTTCAGTGAATTCCTAAGATTTTTCTTTTTAGGAAACCCTAGGACTTTGTGTAATTTTTCAGTTTTTGCAGTTATTCCTGTAATCATAGAATCATAGAATATTAGGGGTTGGAGGGGACTGCTGGAGATTTTTGAGTCCAAGCCCCCTGCAAAAACAGGATCACATAAGGCAGGACACACAGGAACACATATAGGTGGGTTTTGAAAATCTCCAGGCAAAAAGACTCCACAGCCTCTCTGGGCAGCCTGTTCCAGTGCTCTGTCACCCTCACAGTAGAGAAGTTTTTCCTCGTGTTGCCGTGGAGCTTCCTATGTCCCAGTTAAAACCCATTATTCCTTGTCCTGTTACCACACGCCTCTGAAAAGATGTTGGCCTCATCCTCTTGACATCCACCCCTCAGATCTATAGAGACATAAATAAGATCCTCTCTTAGAAGGCTAAGCAGCCACAGTTCTCACACTCTTTCTTCATAGGACAGATGTTCAAGTCCCTTAATCATCCTCATAGCTCCCCACTGGACTTTCTCAAGTAGATCCCTGTCTCTCGAACTGGGGAGCCCAAAACTGGATGTAGTATTACAGGTATGGTCTCACCATGACGGAGTAGAGGGGCAGGAGTACCTCCCTAGATCCTTAGATCGATAATGTTGGCTCAAACTCAGGCAAACCAACTGTCCAAGTGATTAAAGACTGCTTCTGTGCTTCTTTAACCTTTTCAGGTTAAAGGTGTAATGGGTCTGGATGTAGTAAGCATGACTGAGACTCTTTGAATACATTGAGGCAAAAAAGTGTAAATGTGCCTGATCTCTGGTACAGAGAGCAGCTGGCCTGGCATTGCCCATGGCATCATTATATTCTCTTTTCCCCCTACTGCAGGGATGCCTCATTGCCACTGCCTACTAGTAAAGACCCCTGGCTGTGCTGTTTCCTGAAGGGTGCCAGCGAATTGTTTGTCCAAGTGCTTGTTGGCCCAGGTCAAAATCATCACCTTAGAGTACAGACAAGTGTCAGTGCCCAGAGACGGTTTAATTTTTTATTACAATTCTGACCTTGGAGCACCCAATCCCATGTGTCATCCTCACATGCAAACACACTTCAATACTCCTTTGCTTCCTAAACAAGCTTCAGTTGCATGAGCAACATACAGAGCAAATAAGTTGGGCCAGAATTACCAGTGGGAACCCAAACTTGCTTCTTCTGACCAACTCTTCTCACTTTGAGTTCCTGGCATTGTACTAGAGGCAGCCTGACTCAATAGCCACCAGGTTTTGTGGGCTGAGAAAGGGGATGCTAGACCAGACAGGACAAAGGAAAGCATGGGAGAGCTTCAATTTGGAGCTGCTGGAGGGATACGGGGAGTGCTTGGATAAAGGAAACAGCCCCAGGAGGACACGGCTAGTTATGGTCATGTGAGCAGCATTTCCTGCTAAACAGTTCCAACCCATCCCCAGAATATTCCGTGGTGCTGCTTCTTGGCAGAGAAAATAATCTGTGGTCATATTGTCATTGATTATTATAATCCATATAAAAAAAGTGAAAAATAATTTTGAACAAAAATATTTGATTTTTATCATCCAGTAGCTTTCAATTTTTTGTCTTTCCAACATTAATTTTAAACATTACATTTTAACTTTACTTTTAAAACAGATTTCTTGTTTTATTTGTCATTTAAGACAAAATGTGTGATACACATTTATCCTTTCTCTGTACAGGGATGCCACGAGCATCCTGGGTGCTATGGCTAAATCAAGACATTCTAGGAGATATAATTTAGAAATCAAAAATTCAACTAACAATATTTACATTTAAATAGCTTAAGCACTTTTGCTTATTTGTTTCAGATAAATTGCCATAGAATGTCCCACAAGCAGAACTCTGGGAGGATGGCACATGTACTGTAGCTTTGCTTGGTTTGTACCTGCACATGTGGCCAACTTCTAGCTGTAGGAACGAGCTGCTGAACAGCATATTGCATTAATGTTGAATAAATGAGTTTAGAACAAACACAGGCTATAGTCAATTACAAACATTCCCAATGCTCACTTCTGAGAGCTCACCACTAGGAATCAGAGAAGATACTCTGCATTTGGTACCAGACATAGTGAGGCAATTTGGCAGTCTGTCTGGAGGTAAAATTAAGGACTCGTTGGTCTTATGGAGTGCTTAGAGTTGTGATGAATTGCCTTCAAATAGGCTGCTTGAACTTCTGTTGGCTGACGTGTCAGCATCTGTGCAAATTAAAACTTGAGAAAGTCAGTGTTGAGAAAGGAAGGGTATGCTCCAGCAGCCTTTCATGCTTTTTTGATAGGGAAGTTGTGTCAAATTAGTTCAAAACTTCACAAAATGAAGATGTGGAAATACGAGTGATCACCTCTAAACTACCCAGAAAGTCAAATGAAATTTGAACATATTAATATGGGGTAATGGGACACTTACAAGGAGACAACCCTTTAACACAGAGTTTACATTACAGTTTAGTTATTAATTAGACCTTTTATTTCAGTTACAAGAACTGGTGGCATGACATGCAGTCATTCTGTCATCATGGTATTAAAAAAAAAAAAACATCCCCTTATTGTTTGGCATCAGATGTAAGTGTATACTTAGTAAAAAGACAGCACAAGATTAAAAACAGGGTCAAAATCAGGATTATTAATTTTTTCATCACATCTGGTGTTCGGTAATTAATTCAGTGTCTTAAAATGCGAGTGACCAATTCCTTAAGAAATGGATTATCCATGCACATATCATGAGGCAAATCCGGATGCTTCTCTTGTAGTAAAAACCATTCCCTTATCTCCCAAGAACACACTGTGGATTCTCCACTGCTCCACATATTTATAGGCATATTTTAGAGCCAGATGCAGTGATGAAATCACAGTGCCACTGTGAGATGCAGGTTTACATCACTAGCAGACATGACCACCCTCTTCTAACCCTTATTTTCCTTGAATCTTTTGGACATGTTGGTCAGCATGGAATTGAAACAGTCAGCAAACTGATGGGGATTTGGCTGGCAGTCAATCAGCTTTGGGTGATTGGGTTCAGATAGTGCAAGTACAGGGCTTGGGGAAGTGTGCTGGATTCAAGGATGAAAAAAAGATGGCCACCATTAAGATTAAAATTCAAAATGAAATGTGGCCACATGATAATTAAGGGAGCAATTAGAACTGTGTAGTTTTTCATGACTATTTGTGAGAAATGCTCCAAATAAAGAGAATAAATAATATTAGCATTAAAAATATTAGTAATACAACTAATAACTTCTCAGATAAATTATAGCTACATTTAGAAGATTTTTTTTTTCAAAATTTCTGACATTAAAACCAGATATTATTTTTTTTTCCCATGAAGTGAAAATCCCCTGTCATTTTTTTCAGGAGATGGTTGATGTTTCAACTCCACAAGTCCCTTGTCTAGGTGTTGTTCACCACCTTCCTGTCCCACCCCACTGTGTCCTCTTAAGTCTGGCCTGGGCCATATCTAGCTCTTTATGTGTATTGCTAAGGACTTCAGTGCCTCATAAAATCTGGTCCCTAAACTCTCACGTGTCTGTTCTTTTTTCCAAAATTAATGTGGATAGTTTTTGCAGGTGCAGAGCAATGGGAGGTCAGAGAGCTAATACACTCTGGGTGTTCTGGGTTGTAGAAGGATGGGAAGAAAGAGTATCTCTGATTTCAGTTTGCCTACAAGGACAAGCTGAGTGTGCACAGGGGCATTTTGGAAACAGTCCAGACTTCAGGCTCTCCTGGATCCAGATAACTCAGCTAAAAATAGACAGGATGATGGGGTGCATTCACAGCTTTTATGAAAGGGAACAGATATTCTCAGCAACAGGCTCTCTCACCATCTGCACTATTGTATACTATTGCAAAATTTTTAAGTCCAAGAAAGATGATAATATTAGTCTCTAGTTTTCTTTGTTTACACACAAAGAGACAATAATGAAGAAGTATCTGGAAATATTGCTGGTTCTAGACATTCTTCTTAGTTGCTTCTGAAGTGGTGTAGGAAGGTAAATTGCCATCAAAGAAGGTAAATGGCCATCAAATATTCATGAACAGATGATGCAGGTTAGTAAAGGCCAGGCAAAACTCTTTCAAAGACAGGCCAAGAAAGGTGTCTGCACATAGGACTGAATCTCATGTAATTCAGGGATCTAATGAGTGTTTTTCCAGCTTTTTTTTTTTTTTTCTTAATGAAAAAAAGCATTCTATTAGAGTAATATTTAGTCCAGCACAACACATTCCCTTTATTGAGGGAGTTGAAGGAGGAGAGGACAGAAGCTCTTCAAGCCTGTGGAAGTTGAATTTAATAGGATTCACAGAAGAGATTTAAGGAGCTAATCTTCCTTATAGCTGCTCAAGTCCAATTTTTATCCCCCAAAGCTACTAAATTTTTTAAGCATGTATTTTTGGCAGTGCTCTTCAGCAAATATCTCCCCTTAGGGCACATTGAATTGTGTAGGGTGTATTGCGTAAATGAGCTTTTTTGCCATCTCTGTAACCCCTAAATGCAAGTGAGACATATTACTAGGTATTCCATTGTATCATTGGGCTGACTTAGTCTCAGCCTTCCACTTAAGAAAGCCAAAAGAGAATAGGCATGCAACACAGGGCTTGGGACACAGTGGTAAACAGCCCTACAGTCCTTAGATGCCAGGATCCAGAGTCTTTAGGTGCCTAATAAACCCTTTCCAAATACAAGGAAGGCTTAGTTATCTCCACCAGAGTTCAAAGAAGTTGTCACTCTCATCTTCTGCCAGATGAAGGAAATACTACAGATAGCATTATGCTTGGTATTCCATGCATGTATCTATATACATGTAAATGTATTTCCATATAGAACAAAAAGGATGGGGAAATGCAAACAAAGCCAAGGGTTCATTTGGACATGTTTATCCCGCCCTGGGTTGCCCCTGTTAACACATGGAGTATGAGGAATATTGTCCACAATTTAGAGTGTTTATATATTTAGAGTGTTTGTTTAGAGTGTTTATATATTTAATATAAATATATAAAATATATTTAAGTACTACTTGAGCACCCTTTGTATCCCATAGACCCCTCATTCCCACTGGCACAGTGTTTCTCAGGATGGCTGGCAAGTTCTCTTAGCAGTCAGTAAACAAGTAGGGAAGTGAAATAACTGGGTTCCCCATTTTTCTAGTCAGCTCACTGCAGATGGGAGAAATACAGTTTTATTTGCAGCTACACTTTTTTTTTCAAGCTTCAAAGATTCCTCTCTTCTTTAAAGAAACACCCATCTCACACAAGTCTACTACTATTCCATAGCACATCTTCCTTAAAATGAGGCCATTATCTTCACTTACTAAATGCAGGGACACCTGATTTGATTACTGTCCTTTCTGAGAAACTGTGGCTGTCTTACTTCACAGCAGTTCCCTTTAAAAGAAACACGTGTCCTGCTCCTACATGGCAGAAGCAGTTCATTCACTGGTGGATGGGCTCACAGCCCTGTGCTGGGAGATGGCCAAGGCTGCCTCTCACCACACAGCCTTGCTGCTCAGGGAAGGCAGTCTGGTTGGAATTTTCTCATTATTTGACATTTTCCGCAGCACACTGAGAAAAGAGCAGGGCTGAATCCCAGCAGATCAAGGGCTGAGCTTCCAGGTCCCCAGGGCTGAGCTGCCACCACTCTTTTCACCAAGTCCAACAAAGCTGAGAGCAATCCACGTTCCTTCCACCTATGCTGTTCCATCCACCTCCAGGGCTCCCAGAGGCCAGGTTCCCTGGTAGCTCCTGGGCACGGGAGGGCACAACATGTTCTGAAAATACTCAAAAAGAAAAGTCCTGCTAACCTCAAGTTCCAGTCTCAGACAGTTGCATAAAAAAAGGTAAATATCAGAGGCTTGACACATCATTTTGCAGAATTAGTGCACAATCTGTGTTACAAGTGTCCCAAAAGAAGTGTCACATTCCTCAAGCTTTCCAATGAGTCCTTAAAGTTTTCCAGCCACCAAGTGGTGGCAACAATTTGTCAGACATTTTCTGTATTCCCTGGTTGAAGCAGTTTGAGTATTTTAATGTAAGTGCTGGGTAAAGGCTGTCCAGGTTGACAGGGACTGAGCAGACACAGTGAAAAATACCTGGAGAGAACTGAGCTGTAATACAAGATTTTGAGTGTCTGTGGAAAAACCCACATTCAAGAGATATCTGGAAAAAAAAAGAGACTTAATGAAGACGAGGAACCACAGCCATGTGAGTCTTCCACAGATGCACTTCCCAGTGTACAGCAACTGTAGCTGTGCTAAGTCAGGCAGAAAGAGCTAGAAATCTCATCAGACGAATAAAGATCATGAATTAAATGCCACAGCAAGTACTTGGATCTTTTTGGGTGTACTTTAATAATCTAATTAGTCCCAACACTGAAAAGTGCACAACTGTACTTCAATTATTATCTCTTTTCTTCCTAGCTGGAGTTCTCAGCCCCCCATCTCAAGAAAATCAGGTCACTGCCAGTGTGTATTGCTCACACTATCTGAAAATAAGCTACATATTGTTTCTGGGGAATCTCTCATCCTGAAGCCTTTGTCCTTACACTTGAAGAGAAAGACATGTAACTTGGGATCACCAAGGTTATTTATGATGAAAAAGTTGTACTAATTCTTATAGAATTCAGGAAGTGGGATATTTAATAGCAAGTTTGAATGACATTATTTTAAAGGTTTTTAATTAATTGTCTTTACTGTTCCATATTGATCATATTAAAGATATTAAATAAAACCAGAAAAAATAATTACACTGGTGGAGCACTGAAAGGTTATCTGATCACATTGTTACAAAAACAGCATGCTAGACTAAAATATCTTATCAGGTTTATCAGATGATTGCTAAAAAAACACCCAGGAATCACACACTCACTGGGAGCTTCTTCTGCATTCCCACAAAAGCTGCACTCATTTACTCTCAAACATGTGGCTATGAGCCAGTGTAAATGGGCAGCCCAAAATTATTAAACAAAGAACTGCTTCTTCTGTTGTGAGAATCTCTCTGGCTATAGACCTTTAGGAGCTCTTGGTGCCATTAAATAAAAAGCCTGATCCAATTCCTTGTTTTTCAGGAAGCTTGCTCAGACTCAATTTCTCTCTTGATGAGTGTTGGGCTTTCAAACCTGTGCAACCTTGTAAAGTGCTGATGGTGCAGAACTGTATCCCTTAAACATTGTTTTCCATTCCAGTAAGAAAACAAATCAGCATGAGTGTCTTTCTGTAAGTACAGTAAAAAGCATTGCTTTCTTATGATGTTAAAACGTATTTTGATTGGATTTACCAACCAAATTAGTTTTATATAATCACCTCAGATTCTGTCAGTCAGCTTTTAAAAGTCATTACCCCTGCTGACCCCTAGCAGTCTTTCCCCACTCTGACCAACCAGTCCTGAATACAGACATGCATGAAAGGCTGCCTCGTGCTCTGGGGGATGCTGGAAATATGGAAAGCTATCAATAGCCAGCTCAGGCTGAAAGCACAGCTCTGCAGGGGCTCAGCAAGCTGATCATTGGTTGCTAATTATATGGGCCAAGTTCAAATGCATCTCCCTGGAATAGGTTACATCTGTTTGACCATGATATCTGCTTGGTTTATATATCTGTTTAATTACTTGCAAAATGCAGAAAGTCTTAATAAGCAAATAATTCAGATACACCAATTATCTCCTTTGTAAATGCTTTTTGCCAGTTTTACCACATAAACTCATGAAGAATTTTCATTGTTTATGCAATAGAAACACCAAGGTATAAATACCACTTTGGTATCTAATTTCTGTGTTCCAAAGGAGCAGTAGTCAGCCTGCTCCACACATCTCCCCTCTATATCTTTATTGTTATATTTCTACCAAATGAGCCATCTATGGCTGCTGTGTAGATCTCTGCCTAGCTGTTTTCTTGCTTCTTCTGGAATGAATTCAGCCTCCCTTTTGAAACTTCTCTGCACAGAGCTTTTACACCATTTGGGGGGCAAGAAAAATTGTGTCAACCAAGTCAGCAACTCATCTGCTTTCAGCACAGCAGGCAACATATTTTTTCTTGATAGTCCATCCTATGTGGGTTTTTGTCTGTCCCTTCTTTAAGAAGTCCTTCTCCTCTGGGACTAATCTGCCTTTCTTCTGCACTGTAATTCTTTTATTCCCGTATCTGCTAAGTATCTACATTTATTTGGAGTCAATCTGGGCTTCCAACCTGACATATTCCATATGTAACTTGCTTGTTGCTTCTTTCTGTTTGGATTTGTTTCTCATCCTGCCTCTCCCTTGCCTGGGACAGATTCTCAGCTACAGTTCTTTGAGAACCTCTAGTATCTTTCCAGACTCTCCCCATGATCTCCTTTCCTTGGCACAATCCAAACCTTTATAGAACTCCTCCTATGTTTTTTGTTACTTGGCTGTCATATGAAATTTCCCTTCATATTTTTTTCTCTGTCCAAATATTAGTAGTTCTTCTGTCAAATCTGTCTGTCAATGCCTCTGTTTCTTGGGAAAGTTATCTTTGTTACAGTAACTGTAACTTCTTTTGAGGTGTTTTGCCCCTGTATTTTCCACACTTGATAATGTTGAGTACACATGGAAAATTGAAATTGAAAAGGGATTGTTTTAGACCAGTAAGGGCACTTGGCCACTACAGAGTCCAGATCTGTTCAGTTTCCAAAGCAGAGGAAAAGAGCCTCAGTCAGAGAGTAAAGCACTAATACGTACTTTTTGTAGTTAGAGCCATGAGAAGCACCTTTGCCCATAAGACACGTTCTGAATCATAGAATTGGCTGGGTTGGAAGGGACCTCAGAGATCATCAAGTCCAACCCAGACTGGATCCAGACAGTCCCCAAATACTGATAAAGAGTTCAGCTGTAGCTCCATCTTCCTAGAAATCATCTTATATATTGCTGTAAAAACATTCCAGAGAAGCAGTCAGCCATGTTATCACAGCACCAAGCTCTGACCCTTGGGGTTATGTAGGATCTGCTCAGAACTAAACTCTCAGTAACAGGGTTTTTTCTACTCTTCTCAGACCTTTATACAGCTTCCAAATTGGAATAACAGTAGCTGTATTCAGTGCTGGAAAAACAGTTTCCATTCATTATCATCGGTCTCTCCAGTACTCCTTAGGCTGCCAAATTGCCATCAGTGTTTTTACTCTTAGTTTGTATTTATTTTCATGTCCCACTGGCTCAGTTTCTTTTTATGTTCTGTGTTTTTTTAGGAAGGATAATTTTAAAAATGTATAATCTATTTGTTTGAACAAATATCTTTTTTTTTTTTTTTTTTTTTTAAGAGGCATGTCCAGCTGCAGGTTTGAGTGCTTACTTGCTCATATTCTACATCCACTCATCAAAGTACAACTCTATAAAATCATATTACTAATAGCTAGGGACCCAGTGTGGGAGAGGGCTGTGGGATTTCACCTCATGGAGGCATCAATGCACAACAAAACTGGGCTCTGAGGGAGCCAAAGGGGCAGGATTCAGCTTTTTGTTCCAGAGTTGCATGGGCAAAACTAGAACTCTGTGAAATGTTATTTTCTATCCATTAATTAACTGATTTTTGATGGGACCTAGAGCTTTACTTTTGATAACTAAAATACTAGGTGATGGAATATCAGTATCAATATAATCTTTAAAATGTTTGTATTATACCCTGTCATGGTTGTAACCATTTATCTTCTTGGACGTACTGTCAGGCTATTTTTCAGGTATATATAATGATTTATGCCCTTTCCCTCAGAGTAAAACTTATTTCACTGGAGTAATCATGGTTTCCAGTCTATCTTTTATCAATGACATCAACTCACTCACATGCCTAATGCTCCATTATCCCAGGAACATCACGTTGTTGTGGTATTACCTTTCTCTGGAGGAGGCTGAATTGCTTTTATTACTTCCTGCTTGAGCAACCACTAATCTCTTTTTTTTGGAGTTCTTCCAACAGGATAACAATACTTCTGACAATACTCATTCAAATTGCCCTTGCCACGATTTAACTGACCAAAATATCTGTCTCACTTTCTTCAAGGACAGAGATTTGATTTCCCATAGAATCCCTGATTTAAAAAACAAGTGGTTTTTTGCAGTCTCCCGTTTATCTTCCTCTTTTGATGAACTTCCCTGCATTCTGAATTCCCTGATGCCAAATTGCTAATTATTAGTACCTACAGCCAGAGTCTGTGAAGGTTTACAGCTGTACATCCAATAATTTCTGTTGTTATTTGAAACCTAAACGATGCAGAATATGTTGTTAAATTCCTATTTTCCTGTATTAATTTTCTGCACTGTGACATCTTAGTTTGCTAATCTGAGCTGCTAAATCACCTGCTTACTTTTAAATCTAATGTTCAATGTAGAATCAGTTTTGGTAAACCAGTTCCTGAACATTACTGATGTACAAAGAAGTTAGGAATTCTAGGGCCAGAAGCTTAACAGCAGTCACAGGACAAGTACACACTGTACCCAGCCTTCCCTGAGTTAAAACTGGCTTTATGCTCAAAATAAACTGAAAGGACACTCTCTTTTGTAAACTAACAATTAAATGCCCTGAAATTAGGCAGTGAAATTGCAGTGATGGAATAATATTCAAAAAGCTTTCAGGTTTATCATTGAATACAATGCCTAAGAGAGGGCTCAGGACTTCCTGGGAAGGAGCAGAAGAAGACAAGGAGAGCCCTTCCCATGGCCACTGAAAGCCTCTCAGCATCCCCCAGCCCCACAGAGAGGTCCTGCAGTAGCAGCTATTGCTATGTCAGTGTGCTCAGAGGTCTTTAAACAGTATTACTGAAGCAAGTTGTCTACCTCAACTTCTGCTTTTAGCTACAGGTAGAGTATTTTTTATGTAAAAATATGTCCCTTGAGCAACAACTTTTCAGTTCTTAAGGAAGTGTAGAAAAAAGTAAAGCTGGTTCCCCCTCCTGATCAGAATATTATTCTGCTGATCAGAATAAACGTTTTAGATCTCAAGTAAGTGGATAGTTGCAAGTCATGCAGGTCCTGCTTTCTCTCCTTTTCCTCTCCCAACATGTAATGTGCCTTTTGCCTCTTGGCAGGAGGATTTAAGAGATGGGCCTGAGCCTAATGGCTGGCTGCCATTCAAGAGAATTGGCAAAAATAAGAGAAACAGCTTATCAGTGCCTCTTGTGAGAGGATAAAGATGAGTTTAAAGACAACACCTAAGTTCTTAAAGCAACTTATGTAAATTAGATAGAACGGACCCTATCTCATTTTCAGAATCACTTCACACATCAGGACCTCCAAACCCCCTTGTGCTGTTGTAACACAACAATGTGGAACAGATGTGCTCTTACAGAAGAAGGTCTCTGAAAACCACACTTCAAATATACATATGTAATAGTGACAATTTCTTGTGTCTCAAGCAAATAGAGAAATTTAATTGAATATTTTCTTAAGAAGCAGCTCATGCCATACAAGAGAGACAGGAGAAGAAAGCAGTCTCGGACAAGTTAATCTGGGGTAAAGCTCATTTGTGATCATAAACAGAGACAAAGCTGACTGCAATAGGACACACCAGCCAAAAGAGACCAATTAACACCATTAGGACCTCCCTGTATCTTGTGTTTAGCTGGGGAGAGTCTCCGACATCTCAGAGAAAAGCAGATTATTCTCCCCAGTCACCACTTGTGATTTTATCTCGCACTGGGGTGAACTCTGTGGGATCTTCCATCTCACTTTCTGGTGGGCATGGGAACCCCTCTGCTTACCATAAGAAGCATGCAGAAAGGGGTTTTCTCAACCAACTATTTTCAACGCATGTCTAGAAAATATGACTGGATCAGTTTGGGATATTTCGTGTAAAATAATTCTTTTTTTGAAGGGGTCCCCACTCTCTGTTCTGTCCTTACCCATAATTAGCTGACTCATCCTATGGGATGGATGTGGTATATCCTGACCATTTGGTGTACAAAACATGCTGGGATGGCACTGAAGGGAGCCAAACCTAAGGGCAGTCAGGTCCTGGTTTCTTTTTGGGAGTAGGTACCTCAGAGGCCCTACAAAGCCCTCACAGAGCTCTTCAAAACAGCCTGGTAATGAGTTAGCTGTAGGGCTGGCTGGGGGAATTCAACACATTTCAAACTTATATTGAAAATTAGACAGGAACCATGAAGAGGCTTTAGCACTTGTTTGAGCTTTCTGAGAAATTATGACTGAAGATATCTGGGTATATGTATATTTTAGTGAAAATATATCTGGATGCTGTTTGAGCACACCTGTTGACAAGGTAGGGGTGCAATTACTGATTACAATATCACATTACTATGACTTGGTCACAGGCAGCTAGGCTATGTGCCATTTATTTTAATCAGTTTGTATTTCAATTTTATCTGTTGTTTTATTCCAGAATGCAGCTCCCCAAATGTGATTTGGGCCATCACTTCAAGGTTAGGCATGTGTGCAGCTTCTTACGATCTTAGAAGGTGAAAAAATCAGTAATGCAAAAATTAATGAAGTTGACAACTCTTCCTGCAGGGATGATGCATGGACTTGTACCAAGCAGAATGCCTGGGGCTCTTAAATCTGGACAATAACCTTTAAATTAGCATATTTATCCAGCCAAATTATATGAAAACACATCTTGGTTTTAGAAGAGTCACATCAGTGCATTTTCAGTTTGTTATGAGGTGCAATGAAACATGGAGAGATCCAGAGATCTCTCCTGATCTGCACCTTGCCATTCCCAGCACACAGCTGTGGGCAACCCCCTGCCTCTCAGGGGAACAGACTCTTGCTTTGTATGACACAAGCTTTTCTAGGATTCACCTCTATGAGTGTTATGCAGTGAGGACAAAACGATCCCATGTGCTCTTCTTTTTTTTTGTTTTGTTTGGTTCTCACAACCTAATGCTGCAGTCATTTCTGAGGGGTGTTTTGCAGGTGAGGATGTGCTGTAACCTTATCTTGCTTAAGAAATCCGTGCTGATGTCTAAATTATTTCTCCTTCTTATATGTGTCTCTATGAGAATTAAAAAAGCTGAAAGTCAACAGGATAGTTAAGTGTGCTCTTGACCAGCACATGAGGTAACAGCACAACAACGTAACACACTTGTAGAGTTGTGTCTGTCATCATCATCAACATCATCATCATCATCTGTTTACCATGACAGTGATGAGTACTGATGGATGGTGGCACAATATATTCAGGGCTTCATTTTCAGTACCTTGTCTGACTGACTGTCCTACCAACAGCTTCTGTATTTATTACATTTCTGCATTCATTTATTACATTACACATAACAAGAACTATCAGAAAAGCACAGTATCTAGGGACTTGACTTCTACAAAAGTCAGAGCTTATTTGAGGGGCCAGCCACTGTGGCAGTGAAAAAGAGATCCTGAGAATGACACATGGCCATGGCTGTCCCTGTCACCCTCTTTTGTCATGAACACAGTTCACTGTGATCAGTCATTCTAGGCAAAGAGTAGTTCATAGGGGTTTAGCCACAGAGCTCTATTTAAGCCCTGCTTTGGCCATCTCCTTTTTTGCCCTGCACCAGGGTGATGGGACACTTGCTGTAGCAAAAGCTTGATGGCCACAGCTGGCATCACGTCAGCCCAGAAGGACCTGGGCACCAGGTGCCACCTGTTCCCTCTTTTTTCTGCTTGGGAAGGCTCCTTTCATGCTGGCAAAGAAAATATAGCAGCTAATGGATTGAAAGTATTTGCTGTAGTTTCTTTGAGTGTGCAAAAGTGGTGGTGCGGGGATGGTCCCATAATGAGGAGCCTCCTGACAGTGGGCAAACTGGTCTCTCCTGACCTTGGGAAGTATTCGAGTCTGTGCTGATGCAAATCTCTGCCCTGTTAAAGGGGGTGACTTTGGTGGGCATCTTCAAGTTTCTTTGACCTGCTATTGAGTAACACACTAGCCCATAGGTACTCATTGGTCTGAGTAAAAGGTTTGTGGAGCTTTGTCCACAACAGCCACATTTTTAGGAACCATTTCCAGTGGGTGCCTGGTGGGGTGCCAAGGACTCACCTAGCACTTTGAAGAGTGGAAAACCAAATGTCCTTTGAGCACTAATGTTCTGTTAGTGAATTCCCTTCCCTGTAACTCTTCCTCGTTGGAGCAGCAGTGGGATTTGTTGCTTGGGAAGGCCATGGAGTTGCAGAGAGCCCTGCAGCGCCTGGGAGCCTCAGAGTGAAGCTGGGTCCTTGAGGCTGCACAAAGACAAGAGGAAACATCACTCTTGATGTGAGGTTCAGGCATACATTAATGACAAAATTTTTAGCAAGGCTATAACTTCTGCTCCTATCAGTTTAAATTTACATTGGCTTCAATAAAAAACAGTCCCCACGCCCCTGAATTTATCATCTCTTCATTTGTCTTGAACTCAAGCAAACCACATGTTTAATACTTTAGCTTTTATTTTGTCAGCTGAAGTAGATGAACCTTTCATATTCAGTATCTGTGTATTTTTGTAACAATTCCAATCTCACATCGAAAGATTATTTGAAATTAAAATCTAAGTTTTAGTGAAAAACTACCATGAAATGCAGGACTGGGCTGCACTGATTATAGTATCTGATTTTTGACAGATGTAATCTTAGGTTTACAGAGATTTTTCTCTGAACGTCTTAGAGAAAATCTCATCATACAGTGATGAATGGATGCAAATCACTTTTGAAACCTATCCTACTAGATGTATTAAAAAAACATAAATGCCTGACGGGCAACCAAACAGAGAAGCAAACCTTCAGAGAAGCTTGATATGAGTGACAGGTACATTCATCTTGTTTCTTCTGTTATATTTTTACATGGAGCTTCAAATTGCAGATATTAAGAAGAGAAAAATTTATCTACTAGTAAGGATGCTGCAATGATTCTCCCTGAGCTTTTGTGTGTGAATTAAAATGTATACTTTGAGAATGAGCCTCATAAAAACACAGACTATGCCACTGCACTAGCCCTTTCACATTGTTTTTATTATCACAAATCTTCACTGAACAGCTGATAAAGAATAATCTCACCAAAATTTGCTACATAATTAAGGTTTTGCTTTTTTAAAATGTTTGTCCTGGAATGCTTTTCAGCTGCAGTTTGAAATACATGATTTAGAAAAGAAAGCTTGCAGTTCTGCCATGTGGCTGTCTCCAGCACACAAACTGGCTGCAGCCCTGACGTCCCCGCTGGAGGCTGCTGTCAAGAGTGGAGTCCTGACACTCTATTAGACAGTTATTCACTAAAGAAATTTTCATTATGCAAACCTGTGACTGAAGACCTGCCTAAAATGCCACAAGCAGAAGTCTCAGCTGGTGTAAATGAATGTGGATTCAATGGCTTTGGTAGGCAGTGACTGCCTGCTCAATTTGAAAGATTTATCCTGGGTTCCAGTTTTCAGCATCTCTGCTCTTACCACCAGCAAAAAGAAACAACTTGCCAAATTTTCTTTGTTATTAATCATTCCCGTGGCTGTCTTTCCACCTCTAACCTTAAGCATCTTTTACTTGTATCTTTAATATGATGCCGATACATGATTTTAGTGTACTAGTATTTTGAAAACCCTTGTTACTTTCTTCACTCCTCAGGATCTTTTATTTTACTGCTTTGATCCATGCAACAAGTCCCCTCCTAGAAAGCCATGCACACCCTTCAAATGTTTGCCCCCTCCACCCTTTGCCACCACTGCAGGGGTGATGTGATGACTGTCTGGAAGCACAGAGCCTCTGTCCTCCTCACAGAAACAGCCCCTGATGTGCTGAGATGGTCCCTGCAGGCAGAGTCCCTCTGAAGATGATGCTGGGTGTCAACATGAATCAGTTCAGTGTTTTTTCTGTCTCGTTGAGAGCAGTGGGGCTTCTGGTGGTGTGACACTGAAAATGTGCCACGCTTTGCCTCTCCTGATCAAAAGGGTTAATAGAGGTCACCGTCCTGGACACTCTTTAAAAGGAATGACCCCAAGAGTGCCAGAAGTGGATCAGGCAGAGCTGGAACCTTGCCAAACTTTGGTCCCACCGCCGCAACACCCGCGCTGCCGGAGCACGATCTGCTGTGGGATGAGATGCTCCCATCTCCATGCATCAGGGCCTTAAGCCCTTCTGTTTTGACAGACAGATTAAGGGCAATCCTGACAAATTCAAACCCAGATCAAGCAGGGTACCTCAGCCAGATGAACGGATGCCATGGGCTGGGCACGATGCTGTCCCCTCTGGTATTGCAGGTCCAGATGTGGGCACCACATCACCCATCTCTGAGTCTACTTGGAGAGCAGGCAAATTGCAAAAAACTGAGCTAATGGCTGCAAACTAACCAAATCAACACCAGGGTGGCTTTTCGGGGGGTTTTGTTTGTTTGTTGGTTGGTTGGTTGGGTTTTTTTGTTTTGTTTTGGGGTTTTTTTTTGCTTATTTTGTTGGCTTTTGTTTTGTTTGATTTTTGTTTTTGTTTTTTTATAGCTGCCAAGCCCCGTACCTACAAACACCAATTTGGGAACTGACAACCTAGCAAGGCATTTGTCTGGTTTCTGATTTTACCTCCAAGAAGTGCAATTTCCATGTGGGAAAGCGACAGGGCTGGCTGCTGAATTTCAGAGCAAGCATCCCTGTTCTTTATTTTGCACCAATTTGCTTTAAAATCAAATATTCTGCTCAGAATGCTCCTGAAATTTATGTTATGATGATAAATGGGCAAATTAGGTGGATAATATTCTTGCCTACACAAATAGCATTATTGCTTTTTGCAAAACTAGCAAATCATTATTAACTTGTGCCTTATCAGCAACTATTTTATATAAATTTTTTAATCTATATATGAAAGTACATATTTTATATATATTTCACATGGGATGCTGCAGTGCTTAGGGTAGCAGTTTTCCCTAAGCTTCTGCTAACCAACAACTGTGACTTCCCCCTAGTGGTCAATTATTTTTAAACGCTAATGATAAAAAACTGGGTTGCCTCTTACATTGAAAAGAAAAAATTAAAAAGTCAGTTTATTTAGAAAAATATTTACTAATTCCCCACTTGATAAAGTTTAAAGTCATTGCCTAATTTTAACAGAACAGCAGTTTCTTATAAAAGGAAAAACTGAGAACCAAGCATAAGTGGAGAAAAAAAAAACGAGGAAAAAAAGAGTTTTGGATAATTAGCTCACTAGTTGTTCATGTTACACAATTGCACTTAAAAACTGTGGCTTGTGGACCACTAAAAAAATAAAGCTACAGTGTTCAATTGCAGGCAGTGTAACTAATTTTCTATTGCTTCATCCTGTGGTGTCAGTGCCTAGAGACCATGAGATTTATTTTTTTTCAGCTTAGCGGGAAACCACACTGTCTTCTAAATTTATTATTTTACCTGAGCACCCTAAGGTCAGGCAGAATAGGTGAAAAGGCTGTCTGGGTCCTGCTGACAGCAGCTGTCTCCTGCCCTGCCTCTCTCCAACACGTAACATATGCAATCCCATTACATGCAACCTGGCTTTAATTTTACCCCACAGGGCATCCCTGGGGAACAGAGCCAGTGTTACTGAGCTCACAACTGGGCAAACATGTCCAACCCCAAACGAAAGATCCATCTTTCGGATATTAAACAAGACCTGATTTTTTTTTTAATCAGCTCATTTACATGTACAGTAAACACAGTAAGGAACTTTGTGCATATTTTTGGTGCCAAAAGTCATGACATCACAAGGGTCACAATTTTCCTCATTGTGCATATTTTTGGTGCCAAAAGTCATGACATCACAAGGGTCACAATTTTCCTCATTGCTTTCTGTCACGACGGATCACATCTGCCGTCTGTCAAAGTCCTGTTGACATACATTTAGCTTGACACTTTGGGCTAAAGTTCCCACTTCATGTGCACAAATAGCAGCAAGAGATAAAGAAAAAAATATGATGGGCAATTGGTTTTGTATTTGCACCCCAGGGGCATTGTTTGGGAACAGATTCCTACAAGTAGTACATGGAGTTGCTTCCACCATCCTACTATACCAGTTGTTGTCTCTGCCAGCTCTCTGAAACATTCTTTCCTAAGGTAGGAGGAGGGAGGAGACTGAGAGAGGGAATGAAACACCAAACAAAGTACAACTACTTCTAAGAAATTATTGAAATCTTATCCTCTTCTTGCTTTTCTAATTCTACTTTCAGAGAGGAAAGCATTTCCATATTGTACACAATATTTCTCTGTATATTATTTCTATAGGTTTTGTCTTAAAATGAGCCAGACAACATTTAAAGAGACTTTGGTTCCAAAATCTTTTTGCTTCCACTACATGGAGCTGAAAGGAAAGTGTATTTTCCTAGGAACAATGCAAGAATAGATGATTATAAGAAGAATACCATTGGGGTATCCTCTTTAATTCCCTCTGGATTTATACAAATCACTTCAGTGAGAACAGAATAAAAAGCAATGGTAAATCACTAAAAGGAAAATATAGGAACTGTATGTATTAGTACACTTTGGGGAACACGCAGAAGAATGGGGAACATGCAAAAAAGTATGTGTGTCTCCAAAAATGGTTCTGATATAAAATCTTTTGTCCCAACAAAGCCTAGGGAACTCAGACTGCTCTTTTCAGGAATTTTTCTTTAATGGAAACAGAAACAGCTGAATTTCATATCTCCCAGTCAATGCACATTGATAGAACAATCCATAGATACCTCTACAGAAAAATAGGCAGCCTGATACCTGAGGGTGCCAGAACTGAGACTGTGCAGGTGGCAGAAGCTGGAATAGCCAAGAGTTTCCAGTTACACATGGGAGTGCTGACAGAATGGAGTCTGATTCAGTGATAAAATCCCTGTTACAAACCAAACATCTCCTTCCTGATGTATCTCCTGAAGCATCTCTATCTCTTGGAATCCATGGCTCTCCTGCAGTCTTCTCTGCAGAGCAGCTGCCCTCCTGCCCAGTCTTTTTTCATTCATACATAGAAGAGGCAAGATATGAAAAGAGTATTGCAATGGATTTTATGTACTGTAAAAACATGTTACTTAGAATTCCCTCACTACTGTACTGCTTAGAACAGATGCCCAGAATTTTGTACGTCATACAATTTCTTTAGGACACAAAGTCCTGAGTTGGATCCTATCTGAGAGCAGCTAATAACATTCTTATTTTCTGTTTCTTCTTCTTTTTTTTTTTTCTTTTTCTTTTTTCTCTGTAGAAATACGACTGAATAAATCAGCCATGGAAATAAAATGTAAACAGCATGAGGTTTCAATAGGAAATGGTCAAACAAGTTCACATTTTTTCAAATGGGAGCATGTAAAGATGTGCAACTTTCCATAAGTAATTTGGCCACAGTACATAAAGTCCCATAACATCATGGGAACAACTTCTGCCAGACTTGTTTATGCTTCTTCCACTTTGAATTCTTAATTACATGGTGAATCAGATATGATTTTTACTGCTAGTGTAAACAGAACAACCAGTGAAATTTTAAAACCACATTTATTTTTAATACAAAATCTGTTGCACTATTACAGAAGTGAGCCTGTCAGTTTACCCCACATGCACAGATAATTCAGCATCTACAATTAAATAAGAGTAAAATTATATTTCTCTTTTACCAAAACCATTGGCAGATCTTACAAGGAAACGTTCCCTTTGTGCTTTGTAATCAGTGTTTGTAGAATTCGTTTCTTATTTCGGTTCCCATTAAGAAAACTGATTACTGGAAATCTCCAAGGTGCAAAAGAAGCTTATTACAGCTGGCTTACATTTGTGATTACTTCAATTGTGCTTTACCTACAATATCTAGATGAAAGCTGCAAGGTGTACTGTGGTCTAATGTAATGCACTGGCAAAAGCTCTGAATGGTTCAATTAGGAATCTGAAGTAAATAAGCAGAAGAGTTTGCTTTTTTCTTTTCAATGAAAAAAAAAAAAAAGTAGATGCTTTAAAATACCATGCACACCACTGGCTATAGTACTTCTTAAACAGTACAACATAAGCTTTCTTGTTTTATTTGTCTGTAATACCTAGAAGCATATAGCATCTACGCTTTAAGTGTATTTACAAATTCAACAAAATATCTACATATAAAAAGCTTACTTAAAATTAAACTTGATGCAAGTTATGAAAAACCAATTTATTGGCAAATGAAACTGAGCATTCCTTCAACCATAGGTTGTTATAAAAATTTATATTTGGAGGTAAACTTTTGATTGATATCGTATGCGTGAACGTAATTTCGTAGCTGATACTGGTAAACCTTTACCACTAAACCATGTTAGCAGTTGTCAGATTGAATTCAGTGGTTCTGAGCAGTAACCCCCATGCTGCTTCAGGGTGCAGAGAATTACAAAGCTGCCACGCTGATCAGGCTGGGACAGGGAGGGGAATGCACTCTTGCTGGTGTAGTCGGCTGGTTTGGCTTTTTAATAATTTGTTTTACAAGAGCTTACATTTTGCTGTGATATAGCAAATATTTTAATTCTGGATTTGTTTTGCTTTTCTTTTCTTTTCTTTTGTTTTGTTTCTGTAATCTTCCTAAGGCCATGAAAACATGTTGTGCCGCAGCTGTCTAGAAAGCATTTCTTCTATTTTTAAAGGAAAAAAAAAATCATACTGTTCTTTTTTCAAAATTTTAAAATATTTTAAACCTTCCATTTTTAGCACAACAGTTCCATAACACTTTTTTTTCTTCTCATTTTTACTTTATTTGGCAATGATAGTAGTCTGCTAATCACAGTTTACTGCACCAACTGATTTAGTAGGACAGCACATTATGGAATGCATATTCTAAAAAGGCACTGAATGTATTTTGCCCTGTGTTTTCTGAATATTTTCTCTCATTCTTTAAGTGTTTTTTTTTTCAGTGACTGTACAAATTCCAAAATGCATTGCAATGCGTATCTTTTATGCCCTAAAATCAATTCAATGTGTTTTGATGTAAGAATAGAACACTGGACTGCTGCAATACTTGATAGATTAAAAAGGCTATAAAGTAATAGGAGCAAAGAGCAGATAATAGGGTCTCGTTAAGCATCAGCAAATGCAAGTGTCATACTTAAATCATTTAGCAATTATATACTGTACATACTGTTCCTAACTGTCTTGCAAAAAGACATATGATAGCTAGACATTAAGTCACCAATTTCACAACAATGTCCACAAAGACATTGAAGTTCTATATAATACTACTATAACACTCTGACAATGAAAACGGAATTCATATCCAGGGATTCAGCTGAGGACTGCATAACAAAGTGTCAAACCATGTTTTTATAGTGTACACGAGATTATCTGTGAATTGTGTAGCTTTTTTTCTCTCCATGCATTATACTGTATTTTCAACAGAAAACAAAATTACAAGTCGATGTTATTGTTTGTGTCAGTTCCTTTGTAAAAAAAGTAAAAACACCCAAGTTCTGAACAAAATCTGAATTTTGTATTTTGTAGTCATACTAACATACCACTTAATGTGTCATTATGCTGTACAACCGGATTGACCTGCAGATTCTCATAGCATTAACATCTCGTGGTGAGGAGCTCCGTTACCTGCATGTTCATAGCATGAGAAGAAGGATGTACAAGTGCTTTAAACAAACTGAAGATACAAGGGGATCGAGTTCTGTGGTTACACAAATGAATTCATGGCATTTACAGGAGAAGGAGCCTCAGAGCTTTCATTTCCTTCCGCAGGTTCTTTCTCTTTTTTACCACTATATTGTCCAATAAAGGAGCCATCCTCATTGAATTGACCATTTACACCTTCTCCATAGTCAACTAAACTATCATCACTGTCTTCTTTTTTCACAGTTCTGTCTGAAGGTGTCCGACTTCCTTTTTTTAGAGGTTTGTGGTCCTCTGCATCGCTGGAGACACAAACAAAGAAATGGAATTAACTGATGTAGTATATATGAAGACAAAATGATCCATGCATGCAGAGTTTATAAAAAGCACGTGTGCAACCCTGTAATCCTTTAGTAAACCCACATCACATTGTAGAGACAAATCAATATGATGCAGTTGACATGAATACATGGTGTAGGAATGGTTTAAACTGAGAAGGTCTTCAGTGGAGAGGGAGCTGAGGTTTCTTTTTTTTTTTTTTTCTCTATCGTGCATGGCTTTTCAATGATAAGGCCTGTGCCCTTGGCTTGGAAGCAATTTAAATGCAACTGCAAGCATTAAAAAGTGGGTTGTAAATCTATGAAAAAAGTAATTTATGTTTTCTCCAAAGTAACAAGCTTATGATGTGCTGTGAAGTTAGTCTGTTAAACTTCTTAATTTCTTTGACTCCTTGAACATGAATGAAGAATGAATTTGGTTAAATGAAATATACTGATTTTCTTTACTAGTATAAAGAAAATAAAAGTGCTGCATTTCAAATAATTTGTTACATAATGCAGGCCAGACTTGCAATTTTCAACCTTACCTTTCAAGAGACCTACATATTCCATTAAAAGGGTGCAGAAGAAACAAATGAAAATAGCCTAAGAAGAAAAGCAAAGTCCATATCCTGATAGTGATCAGTAGTTTATCAATAATAAGTTGCTTCTAAAATTGCTAAAACATTCACTTTATGCAGGTAAAAGAACAATTTAGCTTACAGTAGCTAGAGTTGAGCAGTTAAGAGCATGCTTAGCTTTATTCATTACTTGCCAGATCAACCTCTGTATCTTAATCCATAACCTCTAACGTGTGCTGACAATGATGGTGGTGATCTGGAGGACAACAGAAAAACCAGAGAAAAGCAGGGAGGAGAGGGAGGAGAGATCCCCCTAGCAAAGTAATCTGGGTTTTCCTTGTCAGTGGAAAAGCTGCAGCACCAGCAGCAACCTCAGATAACTCTTGCCTGTAGTTCATGAAATAGATGCAAGTCGGGCTCTTTTCAGAATCCTTTGCACTGCACTTCAGTTTCAAGATGAAGAGTTCAGCAGCAGCTCCAAAGCATTTAGAATTAAAAGGCACTATTACCAGCTGTATTTCTGGGTACAATTAGTTACCTTGTCCTAAACAAAATATGTGGCTTTAATTGCTTATAAGTTACTAAAGAGTACATGATTTGGGGGTTTTATTTAAAGACTCACAGCTTATGAAAAACATAAAGAAACCTGTATACAATATCAAAGAAATTAAAATATATTTTTAAATATCCACAATATTAGACTGAATATATATTCAGAAAAATATTTTAACCATCTAATTCCTAAAGACAAGTATCTTAGTTCTTCCAATAGTGTATTTTCTTTTATTTTGTTTTCCTAAGGAAAATCTTTGAAGCAGAGAAGCCAGAAATACATAGCATTTAAAAGGTCACACAGATTATATTGTTAAAAAAAGCACACCAGAGATTTTATCCTTTACATATATAAGAAGCAGTAGGAATATATATCTCCATAGAATCAGAGAGGGGTTTGGACTGGAAGGGACCTTAAACATCATCTAGTTCCAACCCCCCTGCACGGGCAGGGACACCTCCCACTAGACCACCTATCAAAGCTCCATCCAACCTGGCCTTGAACACATCCATGGAGAGGGCATCCACAGCTTTCCTGGTCAGCCTGTTCCAGAATCACACCACCCTCAAATTAAAGAATTTGTTCCTAATGGCTCAGCTTCATCTCTCCTCTTCAAGCTTTAAACCACTGCCCCTTGTCCTCTCACTACACAGCAGTGTAAAAACCTTATCAACATGTAAGAAACATTTCAATGTTTAAGATACACAAAGGTAAAAAAATCTATACCTGACCGTGTCAGTTTTGACTTTGGTTTTGGGTTTTGGTGTGTGCATGGCATGAGGATAAGGATCAAACCATTGATCTCCTGTGCTCGCTGCTACTGCAAACATGCAGGCTGGTAACATTTAGAAGAATGCCCCTCTGAAATGGAAAGCATCCAGCAGCAAAGTGCAAATGTTTATAAATGCAAACACCAGCAGATTACAAAGGCTTCACATTTTGAAAGGACCCTGTACTTAAAAGGCTGAGGATAGAACTGAGTATTCAAAATTTACACACAATGTAGTTTCTCTATTGCCCTCACCAGAGGACATCAGTCATCAAAACAGGCTACTCCAGCCAAATGAAGCTCACTCTGACATAGTACCCAGTCCTGCTCCCAAAGAATGACCTGCAGTATTTAATGCTTGCTGGGTAATGCCATTTAATAAAAAACATTGCAAATATGGTTTGCTGTCCAAGTTTAGGTGAATAAATTCTTAACTGCTTATACCGGAACATGTAGGAATGGAAAAAAAACTACAATTGCATTTGTACCATATTCCAACTGCTCAAGAAGCTGTGCAAAGATCCAGTGTAAGTCACTAGACTGGAACACTAAATATATAATACACCATCACTGTATTATAAATACACACATTTTTCTGTTTAATCAAATGTCAAGCTCAATTTTCATTTATAAGTTGGATAAAACTTGGTAAAAGAACTTCTGCTCTTGAAGTTTTCATGTTTGAATTTTGCAAACAAATTTTATTGTTAAGTCAAATAATGAAGAAATAATTACACAGTTCGTTGCACTGTGTCTGTGATTTTTCTACACTTTAGTAAAGATGCAGATTTTATTGTCTGTATAATTAAAACCAAAAAAAAACCAACAAAACCAAAAACCCGAAAACAAACAAAACTGCAGATTTACCCAGGAATGTACCTGCAGGAAGGTGGGCCCTGCTCTAAGGGGTTTTTACAAGTGTTCTAAGTGTTTTTACAACACAGTTGTAAAAATTAAATCTGAATCTAGGGGTCCCCTCCCTCTTTGCTCTATACATGTCCAAAAAGTCTGCCAAGATTCTGGCAGAGGAAAAAAGGTGTGGGATTAACCAGGGTGCTTTCCACTCCTTACTCTCAGGAAAAGGAAATATATGCCATTTATTCTTTATCAAACTCTATTATGACTCTTGCATTAGATGAATACAATGTTTTGGGTGGAAGGAAAAGAAACTGAGGAACAAAAAGCACTACAAGAAGCAGCAAAGAGAGAGAAAAAAAGTGAAGACATCAATGTTTTGCACAGTACTTCTGTGACCCTCAAGGGGCAAAACAGAGAAGGCACCTTGGTGCTCTGGGGAAATTAATGTATTTGCTGTTTGCTGCCAAGAAGGAATTGCTGTAGGAATACTGATGCTCAATAAGGTGTACAACACTTGATACAGTAGAAAATTTAAAAATAGATTGCACAAACATGTTAAAGCCATAAATTTTGACACAAAATCTGCCAAATTTGCTAATCTTGCTTACTGTTGTTCATAAAAGGATTCCAAAATGCAATGGAGATAGATTGTGGTTTGTTTTAGGTTTTGTTTGTGATTTTGCTTGCTATCTTTTATACTAACCTAATTATAATAACCTGAAATGGAAAATGAAGTCCAAATTTATTTGACTAAAATTGCAGTGGAAAACTGAAGAAGTTTTTGAAATGTATGTAGTGCATGCAATTAATAGGAAGATAATAAGTTCTAAGGGTGAAACGGGAGGAGAGAAGAGAAAGGAATTTTATGTTGACATCAGACAGCCATGAACGTGTAAGCCTGGGGATAGTTTTACTATCTGTTGTCTAACAAAATAATTCCATATTACTAGTTTTTTTAGGGAGGAAATTGCTCAGTCAATAGTGAGATGTACCAGTCAATTTGGTAAGTATTAATATGTACAACACACATTTCTTGCCTTTTTAGTAAGAAAAATATTCTTACTCTAAAAGTATGATTTAACTATTTTTCATGAATGCTAATATATGAAGAAATGTTTCTTTCCTTTAGTTTAATGAAAATTTATTTTCTCCTTAGTTTAATGAAAGACATCAAACTTGCAGCTCGTGATTAAGAGATGTAAGAAAAACGGAGGTGACAACATATAAGTGCAAAATACAGATTTATTTTTTTTTTAAACGTACTTTGATTTCACAAGCTCATCAGTTACTGAAAGAAATATGTACCTTGAAATTTCCTTTCTTCTTTCAACTTTTCAAATTTTCTTCCTTAGATATGGGTACATGCAGCAACCAGTCAGAATGGGGAAGACAGTTTTACGATGCCTCTGCAGTCCAGCAGGCAACTAGTTCCCACTAAACTTTGCCAGATTCATGGACATGCAAAAAGACTCAATATATGGTTAGCAATGTACTACTTTTCCATATAATACAACTGTCAGGTAAAAGGCAACATAAACCAAATAAAATGGGTAAAGCATTCTGGGTGATATGAAACAGAAAGACGATGCAGAAGATGAAAAGTGTTGGCAGTAAATTCCTTTTTCTGTACCTTCAGATCAACAGCCCAGCAGTTTTTAAGAATAAGCAGTCACATAAAGCCACAATAGTACCTTACATGTGGCTACCCTGCACAATCCAGTAGAAGCCCTGCCTCAATACCTAACAGGTTCCTAAACTAATAGGACTATGCAGATGAAAAATTATTTGCTTACACTTTGTACACCTGTACCAATCCAGACTCCGAAACATTTTACTAGTTCTTACCTAGCTAAGACATAAGCACACCTGTATTAGTTTTCTGAGGAGTTTTTCTCTAGCACCTCTATAATAGTCAATCTTTAATCCAAACAGAAGCTGGAAAAACTGGCAGATTAAGTTCTGGCTTTGAATGGCAAAGGGTTGGAAAAATTGTTGTTAGCCAAAGAATTTGAGTCACTTCTTGAGAAAACTTTAAAGAAAAATCTGCCTGAGATAAATCAAATAAAACTTTCCACCTTAGCTCTTTCTGGTGGAAAATTATACATAGGGAAATCAAAGCACTGATTTAAAAAGCAGACGCAGATCTTCAAGCATTAGAATAAGAAACACTAAAGAAAAAGGTGTGCATAAATGAGGACACAGTAAGACCACTGCCAAACTCAATCAGACTATGCAGAGACAGTAATTCTCCAGGCAGTCCATTGGCCAACTCTTGCACTAGAAGGGACCAAGCTTAGAATTTGTGCTGAGGCCCAAATCATTGCTTGGTCCCCCTGGAAGCACACCTAAGATGCAGTAAAACTCAAATAAATCCAAAAGAAAAAAAATACTACTGTAATTTCAAACCATATCCTCATTGTTAATTGACTCAGAACAAGAAGAAATTTATTATCTGGCTATCTCAGAACCCTCCACCAACCATTTCCAGAAAGCTTCATAGCATATCCAAGACTTCCTAGGCAAAATATTTCATGTGTCAAAACATTGAAGAGACAAAATATCTCAACAAAATGTGCAAAAATATCCTATATGACCACACTAGCAGTCCTGCTACTGCAGTTGCTTTGTCCTGTTTGATCTTACTAAGAACATTTTGCAGGCTGCATGGAGGCTCTAGACTTTCTAACTTCCTGTGAGTTAACTAACAAATGCATGCCTGCAGTCACTCCCTAACCAGGAATCCACAGGTCTGCAGAAGTCATAACTTCCGTATTTTTCTTGAGATCTGGAACCCATGAAATTGATGGAAAGAGATGGATATTGTCCCCTTTATACACCTACACTGACCTGAACGTAAGATCTAGACAGTCTTTAATTTTATTTTAAATTTAAATAAACATGTATTTGTGGTACTTCTTGTGTTTCTTGCAGTTTCCTGGTGTAAGCATCCACTGTTGACAATTTATTATCTTAGTCTTCTACAACTCAGGATACAACTGGGGTTGTAGTGCAATCACTTTGCCAGAAAGGGAGAGCTTCCCCTTGCTAGGTAAAGGTAGTCTCCAGGCACAGGAACATAGCCTACCCAGTCATTATGTGGTTGCTGAAACACTTGTGTTTCCTAATGCATTCTTTCCTTTGTTAGATTCATATGGCAGGAAAATCCGATGCTGGCAGGTTCTGTACAAAGTACATTCTTAAAGGAAGCTGAAGAGTGCAAAACTTCAAACAACTCCACGCCATACAGAATGCTGGGAAGCCTAGAAATTCAAAGTGACAAAAAACCTCCCCTAAAAAAGAGAGCTATGAAGTCTCTAGGAGATGTTAATTAGTAGTTAAGATTTAAGTAATTTAATAATTTAATTCTTATTTTGAAACAACTGATTTTCTAAGTATTTGGCTTACTTGTCCAAAAATACTGAAGTCTATTCAGTATAAATTTCCAAGCCTTTCACTCTTCATAGTTCTTGAGAAAAAAGAAAGCAAGTCTGTGCTTTTAGAAAGTTCCTCTTGATGGTCTGGTGTCTCTCTGAAAGTGAGATGTCCTTTCGTACTTGGCATGAAATGATTGTGAGACCCTATACTTTCCCTTCCCTCCTTTAAACCTGGGAGGAGAACGAAAGGAGCCCAGGCACTTGTGAGGATAAGAAAATGAAGAGTTTCCAACAGAGCTGGGTTTTTTCAGCTGACGTAAGGAGTGTTTTTGTTTTGAGAAATCCTTCATGATCTGGACCAAAGGTTCACCAAATAGCTTGCCCCCTGTGTATGGTAGAGACAGCAGTTTACATTTTAGATCAAGGAATGATTTCCAAGGACGCAGCCATATAGCTCTCCAGGCCACAGTGAGGCATGCCATATTTTTAATGGTGAGCCTAAGAGAATCCTCAGCTGCATCATAGATAAAATTAGCTGCAATTTTACACAGCCTGCGTTTCCTCTGCATGGTGCCAGATGGGACCCATTTCTTTTGGAATCTGGCTTGTTCTTCCTCCAACCATATTAGTAATGCCCTAGAAGCATAAGTGCAATAGATGGATACTCCAAGCTGAGCTGCAGCTAGCTTAAAAGATCTTTTAATTGCTTCCTCAACCTTTCTATCAGTAGGATCTTTAGGGAGAGCACCTGCATGCACTGCATCACTAGTAACCAGCACCCTGTCTACCTGAGGCAAGGTCCCCCACAAAGCAGCTTTATCCATTGGAAGTGGATAGAGCTTACGTAGGATTGCTGGGACTTCATGCTTTGCCTCAGGATTATCCCAAATCCTACAGACAAGATCTTCCACTGCTGAATGGATAGGAAGTGCATTATCTACCTTATCTTCTTCAGAGGGGATAGGCAGTTCTTCTGAAGCACACTGAGATTTGGAAGACTTCAGCATTAACACTCTCTTTATGTGCTTGAACAGGTAATTCTGGTTCTCCATGTCAAATTTCCGCAGAGGATCTGGTCCTTCTTGGTCTTCTGTAGGGGATTCAGATGAGACCTCCCTGTCTTCAGGGGATGACTCAGCCTCCAAGGCCTTGTCAGCCACAGATGTCTCCTTCCCAGCAGTTGCATGATTTTTTAAACTGTCCACATGGTCAGACTCCAAAGTTCGGGAACTGCTCCCAGTTGCTTCTAGAGGAACCACTGGAACTTCTGTAATGGGTACCCTGGGATGCTTGACTGAACAGGACCGAGGCTGTTCCCCAGAAGTTACACTTTGTCTGGCTGCTCTCAAAGCATCCTTTAAGACAGTGGCTAGCTCAGGCAAAATGACAGATTTCATTAATGAATTCTTTTCAGATTCAGAGAAGTAGGAAGCAGAAGGTCTTACATTCCTGTGGCAGGAGCTCTGAGTGTCTTCTGAATCTGAGCTGTAGTCTGGGGTGTGGCTGAGCCAGTGATGGAGAGAAGAATGCTCCCTTGCCAGTGGGCCAGGAATTGAGTTGCAGCTGAGGGGTTGCTGGAAAAGGGATGGCTGTCCTGCCTGAGAATCTGAGCCCTCCTCCAACCCCATTATCTGATGTTCAGAAGAATGATGTCTAGAGCCATGCCTGTGCTTCCGTTTGTCTGACCTCTTTTTCTCTTGGCAGAGGGAAGCAGAGACAGACCTAACCCTTGCAGTCTCTGAAGACTGCCTAGCCCTCCTCCTGGTGCAAGGGATTTCTGATCTGCTGCTGGAGAATTGATCCCCTGACCTTTTGAAGGAGTTGGCTCTGTCAGATCTCACAGACTTTGCTTTGGTAAAGACAGGGTCTGCTTCAGGAGAATTGGCACAGCTACCTTTTCTTTTCTTTTTCTTGTCCAGTTTCTTTCCTGTCCAAGCAGACATGGACCTGAAGTGACGAAAAAAGTTCAAAATACTCGAATTTCTAGATCTTTCAAATATTACTTTTTTTTTTCTTTTCTTTTTCCCTTTTTTTCCAAGGGAAACCCTATACTCTTTATCCTCAAAGAAGCACTGCATCATGACCAGCACCATCTGAGGCAGACAAACTGGGAACTGAGTGACTGCAGTGATGCTGGGCTGCAGAGAGGATGCCAAGATATCTTCTGTAATCTGACTGGTTGCTGCTGGTGCCCTGCCACTAAGGAAAAAAGAGGAAAGGCCAGTATAGACTAATTACACAGAAATATATTTCAGAAAGGAGTTTCTGCATTATAAATAGGATGAGCTCTTTCACCTGAACATGTTGGAAAGCTTGGCATGCATCTGTCCATGTTCACTAAACATGAGGTGGATAAATGCATTACAAAATAATTTAATAAAGCACCAGGTGTTTCTATAGATCAACTCAAGCCACTTAACTATGGAGACAAAAATTCAAATCTTGCAATAGGTCACACATGAAAGCAGACTTAAATAGTTTTATTCTTGGCTTGAGAAAGCATACAGTGAGGTCACAGCATCTGCACAATCCCGGATCAAGGTCAGCTTCTGCTGCTGAAAGTTCCAAGTACCGAAAAAGCAGGGAGTGATAAAGGAGAATACAAACTGGATTGCCTAGGAGAATTTAGACAGTACTTATGTTACCACCTTCCAAACACAGCTTCACACTTCCCTTTTGATCAGCTGAATTTGGTTAATTTGTATGCACTTAATGCTGCGTTAAAATACCATTCTGAACTCATTAACCTCAGAAAAGAGTATTGTGGGTTTCTCTGTTTGTTTTTTTAAACCAAGGAAGAATAAACAGAAATTCCTATTTGGCATTCAGAGCCGTATATTTATTGCAGTTAGAGATGCACATTTCCTTTCTATGAAGAAGCTATGGCAACAGAGTAGACCCTTCTTGAAAAAACTCCTTTTTCTACGTATGTTTGTAAATGTCACACCTTCAAAATAATAATGGGCTTTTATAATGCTTTTGACACAGGAATGAGCTGTAAAATCTATTGTAACACCTATGTAAAATATAATGATATTGACATATTTATAAAATATTTTTATTTCCTTTACTAGTCAAAACCAACAAATAAAATGCTGATTATTTAATAACCAATACTCATATGTGTGATATGAGCAGACCAGTCCAGGCATGCTTTTTGTGACACCAGGAGATTCAGCTAGACTATATTTACAGTAAAGGAAGAGAGTATGGAATAGGAGCTCTTGTTGCATGCTTTGAAGCTGCTTGCTGTGTATCTTGTACTGAAATACACGAAAGGGAGATCTGCTTTTCCTTGCAGGACATTCCTTCACCTCTGGGTATAACATCACTTTGTTACTGGATTAGGTGTTAGTACAGGCAGCCATTTTAAATGCATTTGTTTTCCAGTCAATGTAACACAAGATTGTCTTTATTAAGCTTGAATTAGAAATGTATTTTCAAAAACCATAATGCTAAATGTGTCCTTACTGGCTGGACACTATATCTGGTATATTAACTATATGAACTAAAGATTCCTTACTTTGAGACAATCGTGTTTGAATCTGGATTTCACCTTGCATTAGTGAATGGCTTACTCTAAGCTAGGATGTTTGGGGTTTCTTCTAATGGTGTGGTTGAAATGCTTTCTATAGTTCTAAAACCCTGGATACAGAATCTTTGTCAACATGAAAAAAAAAAAAAAGTTAGTTTTGAGTTAATACGTGTGATATTATTTACAGTACATGTGTGATATGAACAGTGAACATGTCAAACCACATCAATTGCTCACCTGTATTCACCAAATGTTCCATCATCTTCTTTCATAGGTTGTATTTCTGGATCAGCATGTGCATCTTCCTTTTCCTTCACTAAAATATTTGAAATAGTAACTTCTATTATTACACTAGAAGATGAGAAACCTTAAGACCTTAATTTATCAAGCTGACCACATTTGGCAGGAACATGGTTTGAATAAAATTCATTTCCTGAACTGGGACCTGAGGCTGTTAGACTTTTTCTTTTGGAGGAAAAGATCTGTTTATTAGTTATAAAATTTTGTTTTCATTCAAGTACAAAATACAGTACATCATTCTGCATTAGTAAAACTTTTTCTTCTTTTCATTTCTAGCACAAAAAAGAAAATTTTGTTAAAAATCCTACTAAAATACTTTGTCTACTTATGTTATTAATAGAGGTATTGTTTATTGAAATCCAAATATTTTAGTTTTACTTATCCATGCTTTGTATTTCCTCTTGATATTCCTCTCATACCCACTGATAAAACTAAATGAAGTTCACTTGTATTCACTGTCAGTTTGTACACTTTCTGCTTTCATTTCCTGCACAAAGACTCTAGGGAATTTTAAAATGTATTTTAAGAATTATGAATATTGGATAAGATAGATGTGCTCTTTTAATTTCTTCTTTTCTATAACATGTTCAAAGACAAAGCCAAACCACCTACACTGGAACCTAAGTTTAACACAGTTGTATCTCTCACACATGCTTGTGACAGGTTTAGGCACCATTCACTGCTTGGAATAAATCCACACATGTAACTTGTCTCTATGTAAAAGCATGCACTGTGTCCTTTGACATAGAACCTCACAGCAATTGAAGATGAATATTTGTTTTAAGTTACATTTGTTGACCAAATATACTGACTTCTAGAATCATCTTTACAGCTCTTCCCTTTGCCTTCTTATTTGTTTTTCTGGCTACTCCCCAAATCTCTCCCTTTTTTTAGCAGGCACAATTACATAATCCAATATATGAGATCTTATCTTTTACTCTGGCAATTTCCACACATAATTGGTACATTATCAGTTTATATGATGTTAAAGATGATATTAATAATTCCTGACACTATTTTCTAAGTACATAATTGCAATAACGCATAAAACCTTGAAACGGATCTGCCTGCTACAATTTCCTCCCGAAATAATTTATTACTATTTTGAAACCATAAGCAAGCTCAAGATGACATGCTGAAATCATGACAAAAAGAGATGCAGTAATGTTGTGCTTTGCATTTGTCCCTACCTGTGGAACAGTACATTTGCAATGACACAAGAAACAGAATTAGCTCCAGAGTCACTGCTATAAACAAGAGTACATAATTAATCTTGAAAACTTACAGTCAATGTCTACCATATCTATTCAGTTAAGAGCATTTTTATATAGGTGTGTGCATGTGCATAGGAATATGTATGTGTGAATAATAATTTAAAAATTACATCCTTAAATCAAGTAATTCTGCAGAAGCAGAGAAAAGAAGGGCAGAAAAGATCTCCACAACATAATGACAATCTTAGCAGCCGTCTTCTACACTTTTACCCAAGTTGTGTTTTACTCTGCTAGACAGTGATTCACTTCCTACTCTTTTTAGTTTCATCACTTCACTTGCTTCATCATCCTAATTTTCCTTCTCTTTCCTCAGCTCTATCTACTAAAAGTCACTTTTCCTATATTCTCTCTAATCTCATGTTGTCTTAAAAAAATTCAAATATTAGAAAAAAAAAGTCAGATTATGTCATCAGCCTATATTCAATTCATATATAACACTGCATTCCTTACTCATCTGTCTTTTCTCCATGGGCAGAGACTGTTGGGACAGAAGTGTCTCTTTCTTCATTTTTGCTGTCATGACAAATCTTTGATCTCTCCATAAAACAATTAAACAGTAAGACTGGACAGATTTTGGTACTTAATAATGTGGTCTTACCTTCTTATAAAAATAGTCTGCTATGCTAAATTCAGCTATACAAGATTTACTTATGAAGAGATAAAGTTTTAAGTGTTCACTGAAACTAGTTATCAGAAGTACACTGGTGGAAACAAGTCATAGAAATTAAACAAGCAAAACTGAAAAAGAACTCTTGCAAAGAAAAATGTCTAGAAGAAAAAACACCCTAACTAAAAGATGGTAACTTTAACTTTGTATGCAAAAATTCTGGAGTTGACACAACGTCTGAGAAGGAGACTAATATATTTGAAAGAAAATAATGTATGAAGGGATTTTTCCTATGAAATGCATTCCCAGAATATCAAAGTAACTTGGCAGCTATGAATTGGCATATGTTTCCACACTTTCTGACCAACTAAATCTTATCTCAGCTCGTTTTATTGGGTCAAACCCACCTGGATTAGACTTCAGAAAGTGGGATGAGAGGAGAGAGTATCTCAAACCTCTCTAGAGTGTTAATGTAGTAATATGGCTCTTGAGGAATGAAGGAGACACTTTTTCTTATGCTTAAATGGATTGATTTTTTTTTTTTTTTTTTGCCAATTGGCAGATTTCTCCTATCAAATGATAAGACTGATTCAACATACAGACAACATAAATGTAAACCAGCAGCAAATGTAATTTCTCTGGTAAACCCAAGATCTGTCTTAATGGATTACCAGTAGATCTTTACTCTCATTGTTACATAGCATACCTGGATATTTGCCACCCTTATTCCTTCTTATGAAGCAAACAATCAATAAAATCAAGATCAGAAGAGCAACAGCACACATTAGACCAATGAACCATCCTTGAGTAGCGATGTCTACCTGCCGACTTGCCATTGCTGGAGAATAAAAGAAGAAAAATAAAATGTTTTGCTGCATTTTAATGCTCTGCCAGTTCAAATATATGACAGCCAGAATACGTTGTTCTTTAAGGAATAACATTCACTTTGAAAAGTAGCATGAAATACAAACAGAGATACTTTATTTTGTTAATATTTCCATTATTTAAAATATTTCCAAATACATGTCCATAGAACTTTGTTTTGAATATAGAATTCTGCTGGTATTTGAGCTTAGCAACAACTTCGTACAACCTGTGCATATACTACTTTTCAGAAACCTCAAAACTATCCTCAGCCATTTTACATTACATAAACTACTGAAATGAAATTGCAAATTATAATTCACACAAACATGTTGATTGCATTCTCAAAATTAATAAAAAGACAATACTCATTAGCTAATGCACCCCCACTAGTCTGAAATGTGGAAACAGATGGGTCATTCAAGGCCCTAACATTCAATTTCAACTAAAAAATGAACAATGAAGCATCCTTTAAAGCCTTATCAAGCATCATGCTTCTGTCCTCTCCTCAAATCCGTACCTCATCCTACAATTTATCATGATTGCCATGATTTAGCATTAGTGAGGACTTAGCACAATACCATTGGGAAGCCTTTTCTTGGCACTGTTTCTCTCCAAATGCTGACTCTAGCTGGAAGGTAATGTAAATTATAAGCCAACTACATAGGAAATATTAGGATTACAAATAAGGTCAGGAAATATCTGTGCAGTCTGAGGGCTGCATCCCTCCTACCGTGTTTCAACAGAGTAGGAGGATTTTTCTTGTGAAGCTTATTTTCTGTTCCCCTGTTTGAAAACACGACAGGCAACTGGACTTAGAATTTCCTGTTAGGAAAAATGGGAAGGGGCAGAGGAGTTCAGGATGCATGCTACAGACAGAAGACATGAAGTAGAGGAAGATGGTCATCCATCCAAACCTATCTCGTTTGTTCCTCACCTGCTTCTCTGACCCAAGAATTTGAAACTCTTTCCAATAGACTTCTCACTATTTGGGAGATAAAGATCCCCTTCTCACATGAGTAAGGAAAGCAAATCACTGCCTACACAACTCATATGGCATTTTGTTTCAGCATTTGTTTTTCTGGCTTCCTGAGATAAGGGATTGGATTGGTCACAGCCAGTAAATTACCTAGGATTTTAGTAAGGATCAATAGTACTTCAGATCTCAGTTTAGAAGACACTTCACACTATGATCACATTATACATGAGACCTTTAGTTAGCATCTTTGCCTGTATGCTGTGAGCACATCAGCTCCCATGGCACACCACGTTCGCCTAAATGTGCTAGGAAAGATCTGTAGACTTGCTTCCACTGAAGTGGAAGACCAAATATATTCATGGCTTTAAAAGTAGAAATGTGAAAGCCCCAGAGTCCCATAAAATTTCCATCTCTCCTTAGAGAACCTGTCTCTACACAGAAAGGCTCACAAAAGAACACGAGAGAGAACCCGTTTTCAGTGGAGCATTGACTTCTCTAGCCACAGTTCCAGGTGCCACAGACTAAACTCTTCCCATTACAAAGAAACCTGTTCTGTGCTGGTGCTGTCCTTCGAACAACACCAGAATTCATGCCCATATCTCAATGTGATTTATCAACTAAGAGAAAGGCTGAAACAGTAGGCTTGAAGGCAGCAGCTCTCAATGGTCAGAAGTACCTGTGATGCCTGAAGACATTAGCTAGCCTGCATTCCATATGGAATAACAATGTATATTCCACTTCAGAAGAACCAAGCTAAGATTAACTCTTCACTCTGCTGCCTCTTTTTGGTCTTGTTGGGCAAAGTTATGACTTTATTTCATTTAAATAGACAAATGAATGAATCTGTCTGGTTACTGTGGAGTTACAATCAGGAGATTTCCCAGCCATTGCTTAAGATTATCCTTTCTGATATTTTAGAAACTGTTTCTTATATGCACAGCAATTTAAACTGGTTTTGGATAAAAATGTCTATGCCTTATATGTATGTCTATACACTTGATATACCATATATACATACATACATAATTATATAAGTCGGAACAAAATCATAAAGGCAATCTTCTTCTGCATTATAAATAAAATTTAAATAAATTTTTGTTTTCATAGAAAGGTTAAACTTATTTTGAGTTTTGCACATATGCATTTACAATAAGGCATTAAAGGTTGTAGGATACATATTGTGACAAAATGCAAAAGCACATCTAACATTCAAATGTAGTAAGAAATAAGACCAAGCAAAACAAGTCATGCATAAAATATGCAAGAGAGATGGGAGGGAGTAAAGATGAAAACAAACTTACACAGCCTCCTGTATTCTTTAACCTACTGCAGTAGGAAAGGGTTTCCAGATCTCAGTGTAACTTTAGAAATGGCAAATTATCTCCTTCATGAAGAAAGACATTTTATCTTACTGGACTCCTAATACAGGAGTCAATACAATACACTGCACTGGTGTGCTTAAAAAGACAAACCCTCACACTATGAAGATTCTCTATAGGAATGCTTGTCAAAGAAAACTGTGGCAAAAGTCTCACATGTGAAATACTGCAGTTTCATTCCTAATTAAGCACACATTCCATGTTCCAATATTTTCTTCTTGATCTAACTGCAGTGTTTAAAAGCTTTGATTTAGGCTGAAGACAGTGGGGCACAACAGTTTTCTGCAAGAAACATGCTATCTATATAATTTAAAGTTGGACAGAGAACCATTCCATTGTCAAGAAGAAGAAAAAAGTGTCTTTAAATTCCCTTCTTCCTTTACTCAAGGACATGAGGCCAGGGTTACAGGGTACATACAGGATTCCCTATCTACCGGCTCACTATTTTTTGTGCAGAAAGATGCTTTTAGGAATGTTTCCATTCAGCTTGTTTTGAATTATACTTTAGTCTTGATCCTTGATTACTGCTGCTTTAGGCTGTGGATTTGTATGTGCATAAAATTTTACAGGTCTGCTTTTATACCACGACTTGTCTGTGGCATAAATAACCTCTGTGTTTAGGCCATGCACACTGGCAATGCTACTCAGCACCAGCATTTTCATCAAAGCTTTCCTGCCATATGATAAATTGTGAACAGAAATGGAAAAAAACAAAATAAAACAAATTATGATTTTAGAAAGTGCTCACTTGGAAACTGGCATATTCATTGTTTACTGTGTTGTCTGATATGAAACATATTTTCATATTTTATAATTCCTTTCTTAAATCATAACATTCTGAAGTTGATGAGGCTACTGCTAAATAACTATGAATTGACAAAGATGCTTGGAATGAGCAGAAGTGGCTAGCAAGTGTACAAATAATAATAACAGCTGACCAAGAACATGCTGTGATGACAATGACATATTCAGCATAACATAAGAAAAACTTCCAACAAAGCCTTTTCTTTGAGAAAAATGAAGCATCAGTGGTTTGCCTATGAAGAAATATATATTTGAAATATGACTGAAAATGTTAAAAACAAGGAACTTAAACTGCCTTACTGATTCACAGGATATAGTTATGACACAAAACCTATCTAAAACCAGTGAATGACAGGAAAAGAAACATTTACAAGTAGGTATCTCTTAACTTTGGTATAAATAGATTACATGAAGCATCAGATTGAATCTGCACTTCTGATTATGCAAACACTTGAGCTTAGGGTTTGCGTTTTTTAAATTAAAACTGATCCTATACAGATTGTTAGCTGTAAAAACAGATATTGGGTCTCTTACAGTTTATGCTGTTTGAATACAGCCATCTATTTACATTAAGCAGAAATAAATGGGATAGGTCATCTTCACTGCACAGCACACAGACGGATTGTGAGCAGTCTCTTGCCCCAACATAAACAACAGACAAGTAAAGTGAAAGGATGAAAACATTCATCATCTACACAAGTAAGTGTGCTGGCATTAGAAAGGAGTTTATAAAATAATTCAACATTTTTCTAAAGAAGGAACATGCAAAGATGCTGACTCCAACATCTCATAGCTGGAAGCAGCTCAGTGCCTCAGCACTTGGTCTACCACAGTTCTGACTACAACACAGAATGGGTACAGTGTGCCTCACCTGGACCTGTCTCAAACACATCCTCTGAACTCCTAAAACCAGACAGGCCCTCAGCACCAACCCGGACTTTATATGTTGTTCCTGGTGTTAAACCCTTTAACACAAAGAAGCTTCGAGAACCATTTACAATTTCTTTTTTCCAATCTTCTTTGCCTACAAAAATTTTAGGAAAACAACATATTGGAATTTTAATTTTCTCTGTAATACTGGAACTTTCTTGACAGAACACTATCAACAGTTACTCAACTAAACTATGGACTGGCTGAAAAAACCCCAACAACCATTCTCTCAAAAAAACAGTAAAATCATATAAAATTATGACTTCAAGTAATATATTGCATGCAATATATTGAAGGAGACATACATCATTATGAAACTATTTTAAACATTTGTTCTGTTGTACTACAGAAATATTAATTTATTTTTAATAGGCTTATTGAACTTGCAATTATAAAATACATTAAAATAGATTTTAATCATCTAATTAAATTACATTTCTGTAGTTTCAGTCAATTTTACTTCATCTGAGAAGTTCTACTTCAAAACCTCAACCTATCATATTTCCTGATCATTTTCTATCTTTTTTCTTGTACAGTCTGGGATAATTCTTTTACCAATACCCAGAAAAAAAGCATTAATATTCTAGTTCTCAGATTGTTGATCTTAAGCCATAACATTAGAAGTATTTGAATAGAAGTATCTTGGTTTTATTATTGCTGGTATTATCAAAGATTTAAAATTGGGTTTATGCTGATACAAGTACATAAGTTCGTTGACACCTTATTTTAAGGTAATTTAACAAACAATATTTTTTTTCTTTGCTCTCTTATTTAATTCTTTTCTTTTCTGAATCATGAATAATTTATGAAAATGTTATATCCTATTTTAATGCAAATAATCATATTTTTACATGTGTAATGACTACATGACAACTTCATGCAAAGTACGTCTTTACAAGTTCACATTCAAAAGAATTCATAAAACATAAAGGAACAAAGACTGATATTCTACCTGAGCATCAAATACCTGCTACCTATTATATTTATTAAAATGAAATTTTATCTGCCCGATCAAACGAAAAAAAAAAATCTTTTAGACATTTCAGAGCTACCATTAACACTAGGTCAATTTAGGACCACATTTAGTACAAAAAATCTTTGAAAATATATCTGAAAACATCAGTAACATTTAATGAAATGACTTCTTACTGCCTGCTACACCATATTCAATATAAAAGTTCGCATGATCTGGTCCCTCATACTCCCAACTGATATTGGCATAGGTCTCAGCAGCAGCTGTTGTAACATTTCTGATCCTTGGATAAAGTGGTTGCACTGAATACACAATAGAAAAACAAAGCAGAATACGAAATTGTGACTTCATACATTAAAAAAAGAGAATATTTTAAGAAGTTACTATGTTAATTTAGTACATATTGCCATTTGTCATTGCTTCCATTACTGGAAATTGGTGACAAAAGTAGTAGTCACCAAATACTTAACAACAGCTAATTGTCAAAATTCTGGAAAACATTATTTCTCTTCATCTAAGAAGTAAAATGCAGACAGCTGGAATGTGAGAACATTGTCATGCTAAGGGGAGATGGTAGGTGAGAAGAGAGGTATGAAGGTGGTACAACCTCCCTTTATGCCAAATGTCACTGAATGGACTAGAAATGCCTCAATTGCAAACCCTTATAGGATTTTGTCTCTACTGCATGGAATGAGAAAAAAAGGAAGACAATACCCTTATAGAATGTTGGACGGACAGTGCGCATAACTGGGGAGGTTGCAAAAAGGGTTTCTGAATATCCTTCACCAACACAGATAGTAGGAAAGAAAAAATAAGAGTAAAACCACTTTGCACTGAAAAGGAACGTTTTAATAATACAGTAAAACCTTACCTGTTAAATTAATAATGCATGCATACTCCAAGTTCATGCAGGAGTCGATTAGTTTTACTTGTTAAAATATGAAGCAGCTAAGCGATACATATGGATATGAAAACAAACTGAAGTGTGTGTATAGTGACACCTTTGGTACCTGACAAAATTTCTGGAATCAGCTTAATTAATCACGGATTCATGGCACCTTTACAAGTTGGAACATTACTCATCAGATATTAGAAAGCTGGTATCAAAATACTCTGTTGTGAAGGATACAAATCACTGGAATGCAAGAAGCTGTTCATTTTAAGGTAGTTGCCTTACTGCTGACATTCTCCTTAGACAACAGCACTTTTTCACAGATATGCTTAATGCCCACATCCCTGAGAAGAGGTGCTTCTCTCTTCAGCATCCTGTAACTAGCTACTTCTTTGTTCAAACCTTCATTCTTTGATCTCCAATTTTACTTACTGCAAATGTACATATATTTCAGTATTTTTGTTTGCCTAATATAATGAAAAATAGGTTTTATTACTTTTAGAGAGTGTAACAGTGCAGACAGAAAGAGGGTGCTCCTCAAAGGCATGAAATTAGTTTTTAATGAAAATGCCCTACTTGGTTTGCCACTGACTTTTCCATCCTGCTAAAATTATGTTTTCTGTCAGAAAAAACATCAAAAATACTTCCCAAAAGACCATGAAACAGCATAGGTAGAACCTAGTCTCTGTAAAGACAAATGGCAGAATTCCAAATGGTTCACCTATGCCCAAAAATAAAATGACAAAAAGCTCAAGGCAAGAGGTGCTGCACAGATTTTATCTATGTACTTAAATTATTTTCTCTGAAAAACAGGATGGGTTTGTCCATATGGCTGACTGGAAGTAGTTCCAAATTAGCTTTAAAGAGAAAAAGGCTTACTTTGGCATAATACAATAAATCTGTACACAAGCCCCTAGTACAGACTGAATAATATGAGCATCACATCTAAAACCTACAGTTTCCAAGTCTTAAAAAAAAAATTAAAACTTAATTTATTCAAATTTAGCCAATTACCCTGAAATTGTATTCTCATTCTTACAAATTTTTACAATATCAGACTTTTTATCCCCATGCTTGCATAATTTTGTCTTTTTATGTTCTGTTAGTACTTATTTGACTCTTCAAATTGCATTAAACTAATTACCCCCACATTTGATGCCTGAGTAGGTAAGTTGTGCCTATATATTTTATATGTAATTTCTTTCACCAACCAAAGATTGTAATTATTTAAATAATAAAGAATATATTTTTATTTGGCTAAAAGCACCTGAAAAAAATCGAACTGAAGCACTAGGTATAAAAAATAGCCATATAGGTTACTAAGTCAGAGACAAGACCCCTGAGAAATACCAGAGCCAGAGCTGTCTATGGGAAACTGTGTGTAACCATATACACTCTGGTAATGCAAGAGGATTAGATTCTTTTTCTCTATGCCACTTGAAGGTAGCAAGAGGAAAGAATAGCAGGCTCTAAATTTAGAGAGGTGCAGAGTCTGAGATGGAAGACAGGATATATAAACTTTCTTGCTCGTTTGCACAGAGGAACAGGTGTTTGTTACAATCAGCATCTAAGCATTTGTTCTCTGTTGAGAAAACAACTGGTTTGTATTCTAAATATGACTCTGTTTTGTTTCATTAAATCATATTTTGTCAAAACCGTATCTTCCTGGTTTTTAGTTTTTCACAGATGTGCCATTAGCAGCACAAATGTATGACTGGTATTTGTCACCCATGTTAAAGACAGCAGAAACTATTAGTAATGATCTGCTTCAAAGAGATGCCAGAGTTACACCTCTCTTCTCCCTCCTCCTGCCCCAGCACTTGGGGATGAAGGAAACTGTCTCATCTTGTGTGAAAAATTCCAGACAGATGACTTCTATACCACTAAGCAAATTTAATAAACACCTTTCCTGTAAAACTTCCACCTTATCTTGAGGGGTTTTTTTGGTTTTTTTTCTGTCTCCAATATTTCTGCTCTGATTAAACAGTTGTCTGCTAGATTAAAGATCTGGTATCTAGTAAATGTCATTCGGTCTATACAATTGTATACAAAAATTAAGTTGACCCTGAAAATTATTTCATTCCCTTGGTGTCTTAGCTTCTACATCCTCTCAAGTGACATATTTATGCTTTGATTTATCAGATGTGCTCTTATCTGATTCTTAACAATAGCTGCTTGTATAGGTTTATCCATGTGTATTTGGTCAGATTTCAGTTCCAACTTTTTCCTACTGAATACAGTGCAAAAAAGGAATTTGTTCAGTGGCACAACTATTTTCAAAATAATTATTTTTTTAAATTCTTTCTCTTTTTCACTTGATCTAATTCTCCAGCAGGCCGGGAGAGTTTTATTTAAGTCTGTTAAACGTGCCATATTTGCAACATGAATACACACATAAGATAAAAGATGGCTGATGGATCCTGAGGGGATGAAAGCTTAGAGTTCAAGCAGTTACATTCAAAGCTTGTCTCCAGTCTACCCAGGCTCTTGTCTTCTCAATCAGCACACCTCTGATTATAATTAACCTCAGTTCTTCAGTATGTTTCCCAGCACTGTTCACAAATGCAAAATGTGTAATTGTCAGCTGGCAGAAACCCTCAGCATGTGCAAGCACCAGTTGGTAAAAAAAGGGGGGCCAGAAAGCTTTGTCTCAGGGAGCAGGAGTTTTGAGCAGCAGAGCACAGTGCTCTCTTACCCTGTAACCGTGCACAATGCTGGGCAGCAGTGCTGACAAAAGCATCGTTCTAAAACTGGTGGGAATGGATTGTTAATAAGTTACAGCTCTTATACAGACCATCTCTTACTCAGCTAACTCAAGTAAATCAAGCTTTTTTTATTCATGCTACAATACAATGCAAAATTTAGCTGGCAATTCTGAGTGTGGTTTCATTCCAGTAGCGAGATTTGGTACAAAAGTATTTGCCAATTGTTAGGAAAGATGCCTACGCTCAAAGTAAAATTTCCCTTTCTTTTCAAATTAATTCCAGTGCTCTTTTTTTAAGTGGAGTTTTTTATAGAGTTTTATTTAACCTTCCAGACCTCCAGGAACACAATTCCTCCAAATACCACAGTTACAACTGCAGATTTGATAGAATTTAGTAAGAACATGATACGGGGTATGAATGGGTTTTAACCACAAATCTCTCTCGAGATTTAGTGAGCAGAATAGTAAATTATATAAACCCCAAAGTGACCAGACTTCTGCAATTTTCATGAGATTCACCTGATCTCCAGGAAAAAATGTCAGGGAAATGGTAAGATAGGTGTGAAATAGAAAAAAACTGCTGTGTAATATACCATATACAATTAGTTAAAATGCATATACAAGGAGAAAAATAAATTTAAAGGGAAAAAAACCTCACACCCACAGTCAAGAAAGCACGAAGGGAAAAGGTAATAAGATTTGGGTGGAGCCTGCAAGACACAGAGAAGGATTTTGCTTCTGTTTGCTTTTTAACCTGCAACTTTTACAGTCTGAAATTCAAGCCTTAATGGAACAGTAGGAGTGAATTCCATTTCTGGCATTTGTCACTTCTAAGATTATTTAGGCCATTGTAAGAGCATTCCTGTAGCGCAAGAAATAAAGAAGACAGAAGACATGCAAGAAATCCCTTCACTGATAAGCATTTAGCATGGCATGGCTTTTGTGTAATGTCTATGAAATGAAAGGTATCTGGAGAAATTTTTGCATGGTAATAATCATCATTTTCTCTGGTCTAGCATGCAAAGCACCATCATTGTTCCCAGAAGACTTAACAGAGGGCAAAACCATGGATCTACAAAGCAGGCTGTACTGAAAGAATCACTTAGATGTATCATGGAAAAGTCCACAAGCTGAAGGAGCAGTGCAAAAATACTATAATCAACCTGAAAATAAAAAGCAGCTCGAGCTTGTTAGCAAAAAATATGGAGACATTATGTGAAACGATTCAAAGAGGGAGGGGAAACAGATGGTGGGCAGGGAAAATTATTTAAAGAACAGCATTTTGTACAGAACAAAGAAAACTGATATGACACTATCTTCTCAGATGGAAGACAGAATTAGAGATGGATCAGAGATATGAAGTCATCTGAAAATGATTTCTTCAGTGAAGAGCTATGCAATGGACCTTTAGCCAGAAAAGAACAGGTTCAAGCTCAGAGGCTACACAACTTGTTTTTCTTCCTTGCAACAAAAGTATTTCTTTCAGTAATACTTGAGCACTGAAATTCACACAAAGAAGGCAGACCAGACTGAGTACTGCCCTGAAAGGAAGTCTTAGCTTCAATTAGAGGTCACTGCAATCTCACAATTTTATTTTAATTGGATTTCAATACTGCAGGTTACCAGTGACTGCGTGCATGCAGACTACAAGACCTTGCTTTGAAATAAAAGTGTGGATGAAATAAAAAAGCCACACAAAAGTGAAACAAGAAGGCTTGTGAAATGTAGAGGCCGACAAGTGATGGCATGACTGTGTAGACTTCAGCTTACCACAAAGACAAGGGTGAGCCTGTGCAGCTGCTTACTATAATTGCCAACTTTTATTTCCACCACTGTTTTCATTTGTGTTCTCTCCCCTCCTCTATAGTCCAGCTTTTTAAAGCTTCTAGTGGAAAAGGCTAGGGAAGACTTCACTCCAGTGATGACCTGATTCACCTTCCAGCTGCTACTATAATCATTTCATGTATTCAGGCTCCTATTCCCTAGTTTCTCTCACAACTCTGTCACTTCATGCCTGTTGTTAGATGTCAATACATCAATGGCAATATCAATGCATACTGCTCATCTAATAGTGGGTATAATACTTTTTACATACACAGTTTTCAGACACATTTAGAATACAGGTGGCTAAGAAGACAAACAATATTTTTTCTCTGTAGTGCCATGATTTGATCAAATTTAAGTCATTCATAACATCACGGTATTAAAAAGGAAAAAAAAAAAAAGATAGTGCAAGTCAAAGAGAAGTATCAATTGTAACAGGATAGCTTGCACATCTACTAAAACAATGCCTCATGATTTAGCCATGTGGGATTGTGAGAGAATGACGGGGATGTCCTCTGTTAACTTTTCCTTAGAGGAGAAACAAAAGCTCAGTTCTCATAATTTGCCAAGAGCCATTGTATTTCTGCTATTCGATGCCATAGAACTGTTTGTCTAAAATAACCTCTTTATTAGTCCTCCTTATATTGCCTCCTATTTAAATAGAGTGGCTAAGTTCTATTCATGCCACAGAAATAAATGATTCCTTTATCCAATCGGCTTGACCTTGCATTTTGTGTTTTCATCAAAAATTATTATGCTACCTTATGGGAAACTTGCTTCTCGACTTAATGGTTTAGACTATACTGGAAATCTTTGCTGAACACCAGTACAATCATTATGATCACAAAAACTCATCTGGGACAAATATGAAAAGTTTCAAGTGTAGCATTAAGCAGACTGTAGTCACTTTCATTGTTTTTCAGGTAATGAAAGACAAGAAAGAGCCCGTGCCTGTCTAAAAAGACAGCAAAAGACATATGGTGTCAAGAGACAGGGAATGTATTTCAGAACTGCAATAAAAATTTTGAGATATTCTAAGATCCTTAGATTTACTGTAGAAGTATTTCCCTCTGCCTTTTAGTATATAATTGTACTCTGAGAAGTGAAATATGTCCCAAGCTGCACTGCTTGCCAAGGTTTAGATGATTTTAATTCCTCTGGCAGCTTATGTCTAATGTTTCTGACTGGCCAAGCTGCAGGTCTTCAGGGCCAGCCAGCCAGGAAAAACACCAAGTACAGAAATTTCAGGCTGGCTATTATCTGGGATCTATTCTTTTTCTTCAAACATGCTCAAATTAAAAGAGAAAGAATAACTCCATTTTTCTCATATGTTCTGCCCTTCTAAATGAAAAATTATCACAAAAAAAAGTTGAGAATACTGAATTTCAGCTTCTCTTTGTCTTAGCTTTGGGTCCACATTAGTAGAGAACTGCATATACATATAGGCTCTCCTGCACTTAACGGAGGAGTGAAAATTCACTGCTGGGTACAGCTTCTTCTTGAGTGGGCTGAGTATTTCTACCTTGCAAATCCACCTACTTATGAGACCAAATAATTTTGGCACTTGATCTTGATAATATGATCCTCCTTTTCCTTCCTCATAGTCCCTGATCAGTAGCAAAACAGTTAATCATGTTAATGTAAGTAACCACTGAGAACATTCATCTCAGACCTGCAGCAACTCAGATGTCCTAACAGATGTCATGGCTTTAGTCCCATCCTGTTCACAGCTCCAAAGTTTTCTTTGCAATTGTAAGAGCTAGATGCTACAGGAATATGTGAAAACTTTGAAACCATAAACAGCATGGAACCAAGACATCTGCTTAGTTTTCAGAGAATCGGAGATGACAGCTCTGAAATGTGAGCTGCTCCAGCTGATCTTACAAAGAAGACGCTTTCTGCTAGCCACAGACTGTGATACAGCTATAATTAGACCTCAGTATCACACAGAGAATCCATTTTTCCTTGCATGAGTTTTCAGTCAGCTATAAATAATGAGAACTTAATTTACATTTCTGCTGTTAATGTCCAAGCTAGTTTGATTGTTCCAATCTGTGATGACTTCTCAGCTACTAGACTAAAAACCAGTAAGAATGTCTGGTCATTAAAACAAATCCACAATTCCATACACTTACCAGAAATGCATCTGACATTAGAGTACACTTTTATACTTTTATATATATATTACATATGCACAAATACATACATACATATTTTTTTTTCTCTCTCCCTCTTTTTTTTTTTTTTTTTCTGTTATACCAGACTGAGTGAATGGAGTTCTTTTTCATGGCTATCATCATTCAAAACACCTTATCACCGAATGGGAAAAAAAAAAAAAAAATCTAAAACAATTTATGCTGTCTAGTTTGTAAAAAAGATTGGGCATTTCATATACAGATTATTAGTTGGGATGTTTACAGCCTAAAATCCAAATCACAGTTCTTCATTAGTGTTAATGACACCTCTTTGATAAAATGACACATACCGAGGCACCTTTTTGACTCATAGCTATGCAACCATCCTCAGTTCTGTCTTTACTTCTGATAGGAATATGAAAATTCCTCAAATCTGTTTGCCAAAATGTGAAGAACACCTTATTTGACAGAAGAACTGTATCACAAAGAAGTAAACATTACTGAATTCAAGAATAAGGATTACAATGGGTTCCACTCACTGTACTGACTCCCAAGATCTGTGGACCTAAGCCATGAGGAAGCCATTTGCCTGTTTATTCAACCTGATACTTGAACTGAGAAGTATACACAGGGTATTGTCAGTCATCTGTCTCCTATGCACACTTGGCTTGCAGATGAAATAGATGTGATCAAATGGGTAGCATTAATCAGCAGTGAGAATAAGAATGCATCTATTTTTTTAAAACAAAAAATGCACATGGCACAGGCAGTAAAAAAAATCTTTGCAAAAGTGCTGTTTTTTTCTACTCCAACTAATCAGTGCTAGTGCACCTGGATCCTGAATATTTATGGCAGTAACATACATCTGTTAAATGTTCAGAAATAATTAGACTTTGCTGAAGCAAAGCTAATGAATTCCCCTGGAACTCTGTGGCAAAATATACAGATGAAAGGTATTAATAAGCATTCTGGACTCCTTTTTTTAAATAAAAAAAACCCCCAGACATTAAAACCCAGAAATGTTTCCTTCCAGCACAGACTAATACTCTGAATAGCAATGTGTAGTCCAAGATTTTCTGTCCTTACCACTGCAATTTCCCCTTTTGCAACACTGCAAAATCCACACATTAAGAAATCATGCAGTTTCATTTTTACCTTTGCCTGCACCTACAGCAGGATGGAGAATACCAGCTTTAATGGGGGAAAACAAGAATAGGAACACTATATAATTAGATACAACACCAAAGGGTACATACATATATAATTTCATTATAAACCAAGAAAGCATGCAGACTAGATAAAATGTATTAATTCAAATAAATTAGAAAAAATTCACTTATGCTGAACATTGACAGACTATTACAAGACAAAAATTAATACACATGCTTTTACAAAATTTTAATGGTCATGCTTGTTAGGATTTATGATTTTTAAAAAATTTAATTCAGATGCATCCTTAAGACACAACTAGAGAAACTGTACTGCATACCAACTAATCTGTGGCAATTCCAATAAACTATAATGTCACCGAGCATAAAAATACATTAAAAGATGGTATCAAAATTGACTTTTAACATTAACGTCCAAAATCTCAACTCTCCCCTTTGCTTTAAATTACTCTTATTTTTATAAACTTTCATATTTAAATAAATAATATCTTCAACAAAATAACTGAAAAAATCAGAGGTCTGCAATGTATATATCTATAGATTTCGAGATCTATAATGGTCTATAAATGAAAATATCACAATGTAAAGAAATCCGAATGCGAAAATCACAGGATTATGCAATATACTTAAAGAATATTCTAATTTTATACAATGTCACCAGTTACTTGAGGCCATAGATGACCAATTCATTTCTTCAGCTTTTATAAAAGTTAGTTTTTGCCATCTCTGTGAAAAAAGTTTAGACCTCACAGAATCTCTTGCATGCTTGAAAAGAGAAATTTAACTCTAGCCATATAGCTTCATAATTTCAGTATTCCTCACAGAGAATGTCAGCAAAGCAGAACAGGTGAATGGAGGAAGACCACTTAAAATGTAAAGTCACATGAAACTTTGAAGCACAGAAAAGTCAAGGTCTTGTATTTTGTAAATTTATATCAGAGAGGTTTCAGAAACCTTTTGGAGCTTCCACTATAGTAGAAAAACTTTGTACATCCTTTCTTAAAAACTACTTTGAATCCTTTTTTTTTTTTTTTTTTTTTTTTTTTTTTTTTTTTTTTAGTTAATATTTTTAATAAAGTTTGTAGTGTTTTTTAAACCCAACAGGTTTTCTTTATACATACCCATCTTACCTTCATCCATAATCGTTACTGCTTCCTCAGTTATCTGATTTCCTGATCCAACTGAAGTTTGTGCATTAAAGTAAAACTTGTACCGTGTGCTGTAATTTAAATTTTTTAGTATCAAGCTGCTCTCGTTGGCAGGAATTCTTATCTCTACCAAGGGACCTAATTCATGTGTGTTGTTAACTGTTACAAGGAAGAAAAAGAAGACAGGAAAATAATGTACATTATCTTTGTGTTAAAACAGGCTTTTTTGTTTGCATTTATTTGTCTTTTTTGTCCTCTGCACTGTTCATTTTATGTTATATGGATTATTATGTGCAGTTTCAAAAGAAAGTCACCTTTGTGTAAAAAAAGGATCTAGGTGAGGGAGTAAAATTAAACAGGGAGATAGGAAACACCTACAAGTTTTTAAAGTTCAAGTTTCATTCCTCTAAGTATGTGAATCCAAGGCAACTGAGTCCACACCAAATCATCTGAATGTGCACATATTTTAAACACGGATCATTAAAAAATTCTGAAACTCTAAACTGGTTACCTCATAATAAATTCAGTATGCTTATGAAAAAAATCTCAAGTCACTTTCATCTAGTGCTGAGGAACAGTGGAAGTTGGTAAATGGAAAACAACAGATGTCTTTTATCTGTTCCATGCATGAAAAATCAATTTCCAGTGACACTGCTGATAAATTTCTGGCAAGTAAGCAGTGGCATGGGGGTCCTAAGGGAGGGACTTAAAGATCTAATGTGAGCAAAGAGCACCCTTATAATTTTTTTTCATTTTAAAAATAAAATACCATGAAAACTGAAGAAGCAGACAGCAATATAATTGGAAGAATTTTGATCTACTTACTTCCAATGATATTTTATCTGCAGCTAGAATATAGGGTAAGTGGTAATATCTTGCTAATAACTTGGCTGTCAGTTATATGTAGGACTTCAGTCCCCATTTTTTAGTGAAAGACAGCTTGAAGAAATAGAAATAATGGAAAAATGCTAACATTGTACATGAGCAAGTGAAGCTTACAAAATAGAGTAATTTAATTGTCAGAAGAAATTAATCTTTTCCAAACTTGACATCTACAATGCAATCATATCTTACGTACTTTAAAAATTTGAAATTTTTTTTTAATAGATTCCTATTTGATAGACACATTGTCCAAGTTAAAGTAATATATTCATTACTAACTTACTCGGCTGAAACTTCAGTATATATGATGTCAAAACACCATTTGGATGGATAGGTGAACCCCACTCCAGAGTCAGAGAGTCCAAAGTTGGGTTAGTAATCTTCAAAAAGGATGGTGAGCCAGGAACTTTGAAGAAAAATATACAATAAATACAAAGTAGGTTAATTCAAAACAGCTCATGAATTATTAATTCTTAACTATTAACTGTATTATGACAGATAATCATTTTATGATGTCCAAGATGAAAATTCAACAATTGGCTCCTTAGTGTTCTATTTCTGAATATACCACATTTAGTTTAATCTCAAACTTTCTCATTTCATACCTCCTTCAGGAGTTTTAAATAATTTGTCTGGGCTTGCTGGTCCTTCTCCTTTACCATTAACAACTCTAACATTCAGCTTGTAAGAACTATAGGGCTCCAGCCCTGGCAGCATTCCCAAAGTCTTGTTTCCCCTGAAAGTCAAGATCTTTTTTTCTACATGCCGCCTACTCCTTCTGGATAGACTCTGCACTTTCCAGTAGTAAACCTGGAGACAAAAGAAAATCTACAGTGAGTGCTTAGGTGTTCTGATTTTACTAACTCTAAGCTTTTCCACGAGTATCCATGAATAACTGCAGTTTTAATAAACTCAGGTGAGACAGATCATAGAGCTTTACTGCTCCAGAAACAGACCTTGTCTAGGAACAGTCATGTCTACAAAAGTGGGTGAAGATTACCACCTGCCAGTTATGCTAATGCTTAAAGACAGTTTGACACAATTTCTGGTTTGGAAGTGCTTGGCTTTAGTATGTGATGGTTGTATCACAAGCCTGTCTGAGAGGGAAGATTCATTGATAACATCCCCTGGAATACAATCTGTAAAACTATTACAATTTTTTAAATCTACACATTGTATTCAAACTGAATGTCAAACACATCCCATTTTTCTTCAAGGACCATGTTGTAAAGCTGGAACTTGACTGAACTTCCAATTAACTGTGTCAATGCTGGTGCTCCTGTCAGAAAAACTTGGGAGCTCACTGAAAAACACAGGTTCTCTTATGTGTCAGTTAACTTCAGTCTGGATACAGTCTCATTTAAAAAGAGTGATCTATTTTAATAAACAAGGAACAGAAAGCTTTTGACAGTACTTACTTTGTACCCTTGAAGGTGTCCTCGGACAGTTTTTAGTGGAACTGGGTCCCAGTGCACCTTTGCTAAGGTGCTGTTAATAACATAAACCTGCACGTTGCCTGGAGCAACCATTGGCACTGTGTGGAGAGGATGCAAGAAGTAGCTGGTTACAGTGAGCCACCACACAAACACTGCATTCAAGGAGTGGGTTAAAATGTTTAAAATACACGTTTAGGTTACATATTTCATTGTTTTCAATTAGGACAAATAAGTCAAACTTCAAAACTTACAGTCTTCCCCTGAATGTCCAATCACCACTGATGGTTCTGGTGCATACCCCAGGTCATTTAAAGCTTGCACTTTTATTTCATAGGGAACAAAAGTTGGTGTACCAGACACAATATATTTAGATACATTTGCAACTATAACAGATGTCCATTCATCATCAACATCTTTCTGACGCCAGCTGACTTTGTACTGAAGCCCTGGTCCATTAGACTGAAAACCTTTTAAAGACTGAAATGAGAACAGCAAATGAAATGTTTTTCAAAATATTCTGAAAAAGAAAAAAACCAACCAAACAAACAAAGTCACTAAGGAACTATACTGATTCTTCCTAAGAATTTAACTGAAAATTTTCCACTGTGTTCTGTGACAGAGAAGGACTGCTGAAATTTCCAATCTATGTAATTTACCTTCTACAGGAGAGCAGTTCAACTGCTTTTCATGCAACTGTACATTGTCATTTCCATATATACGTACTGTTTTCAAATATTTCTTAAAAAGTGGGAGAGGGAAATCCAGGCTTATATCAACACCCTATAAACAGTGTTCCATGGACAATGTTTCTCGCCAGGGTTGGGAAACTTTTTACATAGCTCTCCTTGAGCTATTGTCACAATGGTAAGGGCATCATAGAGACAAGGTTTGTGGAAAAGGTGTTTAGTGGAAGACTGAACAGTAACTTAGTTTGCCACAAAAAGTTGAGAGTAGAATTAGCATTCACATTAGAATTAATTCTAAAAATAAGGCTCTTTTTTACATAAAACATAATTTAAGTTCTAAATTGGCAGCAAAATATCCTGTATTGCCAAATTAATGGCTTCTCTTGAGAAACCACTCCAGGAAAATAATGGCACCTTAAATGTCAGTATTCTTCATAATGCATGAAGCTTTTCCCTGACAATAAAGATGGGAAAATGTCTGGATTTTACTCTTCTTTGAGCATGTTTTAAGCAAGTAATGCGTTTGGTATTCTCACAGAATGTTCACAGTCAGATTATTATTATTCCCCAAAAGAATGTTACTCACTGATTTGTTATCAAAAAAAGAAACCTTGAAAAAAGAAACTTACCTCCCATGTTATCACCAAATTGTCAGGTTCTGAGCCTATCCCTTGTACATTAGAAGGATTTTCATCAGGGTCTAAAAATAAAATATTTATATGTGAACAAGAATGACTTCAGTTTGCATTCCAAGAAAATTCAATGCTGTTTATTGTACAAATCAATCTCTGGTGAATGGGAACAGCTATTTACTTGCAGATTTTGTCAGGTACTGCTCAGATGGTTCACTAGGCTGACTTCTGCCAATCTCATTGACAGCTATCACACGGAATGAGTAGTTGACGTATGGAGACAACTTCAACTGTACTGTTGTCTGAGTTCCAGGAACTTCCGTCTGGTAATGCCATACCCCTGGTTCATGCAGCCCATCTTCATATTCAATCACAAAGCCTGTAAACAGAAATTGAATCCAACTTTATGTCAAAACCTGCAACACCTTCCTAGATCACTGCAAGCGTTTCTGAATGAGCCAATTAATGCTTTTAAAAATAATGGGAATTGAAATGTAAGCACATAAACCAGGACAAAAAACTGTGGATCTCAAAAGTAATGACTAGAAATAGCAGAAAAGCACTGTTACTTTCATTGTTTAGCATTCTGACTAATGCAGCTACCTGTCAGGTAACACGTAATTACAAGAGCCTCTCTCAGGCACTGGATTTTAATGTAACAGGAACCCTTGAACGATCACAGCAAGAAAGTGGGACAAGACTGGAATTTTCATGTAAATGTCTTTTCTGGCTGACGGTCTTAGTTGTATCAAGCTGATGGTACCTAGCACCTGTACAACATTGAAACCCTCTGAGTTTTCCATTTTACCCAATAAAACCAGTGAAGAACTATTTAAAGTCAAGAACCAACACTTGAGGAAGGTTTTTGAGAGTACTTTTCAGTATCTTCAAATTAAGTCAAGGAATGCATGTTCAGAAGCTCGATTTCTCGAGAGTTCTCTGTGAACATTAGGATTACTGTTAAGACCCCAAAGGTGTATATAACCTCAGGGATAAATACATTTTGTACAACTCCAAAAAGAAAATCATATTCATTAACAAAGCCAAAAAGACATTTTTTAATCTGTGAAACAACCAAAAAAAGATTCCTGCTTTTAGGTATGAAATACTAATTTTGAAACACTTCAGAAGAATTGTTAGGATACAGTAAATAAATGGGAGAAGAGTGTGCAGCCTGAATATATTCCATGGAACTTTAAGTTTAGATATACAAAGCTTACATGAACATTAGAAGTTTGCGTGTTGTGCAACTATTTTTTTTTCATTTCATGTAGAGGTGGGGACAAGAAACCAGTTTTACTACTAAAAAAAATCTGAGGGACACCTAGGAATTGCTTTTAAAAGAATACTTACAGTACTACATAGAAATAATGCACAATTTGAGGATCCGAGATATTTAAGAAGTAAAATAGATAAGTAGTACTAATCATAGCCTTCTGAACTTAAGGTTTGGAGATTTCATCCTGACCTGAGTATTAAGAGGGAGAACTGTCCCCAGATTAGGGCCCAAGTCATAGCTGGCATTGTGTGCTCCGACACAGAGGTCTTGGGATGGGTGTTTGCTGGACCAAAGTCTTTGTTGAAAAAGTGAAAATATTACATGCTGAAAAAAAAACCCAAAAAGCACCAAACAAATTTTCAGTACTGCTTTTCAGTTCCCTCATATCTAGTGTTCTGCTTGCAACTCCAGTAGAAGAACTTGTAGGAGTCTTCAAGGAAAAAACAAACCAACCTATTAGTGGTTTCAAAGAGATTCTTGCTTGTCAGTTGTACTACTCGTTTAAGTGGAACACTCATGATGCAGTGCTGTCTTTTGAATCTTGAGCTGTACTTCGAAGTGACAGCAGCAGCAATAATCAGTTTGCTTATGAAGCAAATGTTTTATTTTGCAGGCTGTCAGAAGACCATGCAGCAATAGAAACCGCCTCATAATTAAAACCAGCATTATTTAGTCAGAATACTTCAAATTCTAACATCAGAGAACATGCAATAGCTCACTTCTAGAGAAACTCTGACATGAACCAACACAACCTAGTATCATCTCTTTTGAAACAGTGTGATTTCATTCCTACAGAGACACAAGATAAGTGTCTTCAGGACTGGAAAAAGATTAAAATACAGATACAAGAGCATAGGAGTAGATGATAAATATAATACAACGATTTATATTAAACTGCGTTATGTTGTACTTTAAAAAGTGTATTACTAGCTGAAATACATTAGACAAATCTGAGAATGTAAAACTTCAGCAAACTCTCTTGGTGTTTAATTTAAATCAACATATTTGATGTTTTCTAAAATTCTTTTTCTACAGAACTTCCTTTCCAGATGCATGATCCCTATGGTTTGTGATCAGGGTTTGTACTGACCAGCATCTTGCCCTGGAGAGCAACACTCAGTGAGTCAGCCTAACCACAGGTCTTGGTAACTTGGGGCAGTTATTAACTAAAAATACACTGCATAAATCATTAAATAATTATATTAAATTGCACATGATGAAAAAGTTGTCCTAACAAATCCTTCTTGCTGATTTCACTATTTTTTTGAAAACAAACTGTAACATCCTTCTTCCTCCTAATTTCCCCCTCCGTCTTCTATAAAATACAAGCAGGAGAATCTTTCATGTTCTTCTGGGAAGAATAACAGCATTTAAGATAAATTTCCTGTCTGAAAAGTTTATAGATGTTTATTTTCTCTGTCTTATGGATATGCTTTATTCCGCTAGACTAGGAAAAAAAGCATCTTCCTTATGTTTTCGTGAAGAATAATCTTCTGTATCAGTTGAGATGGATAATCCCTAAAGGTACTGGTGATGATGTCATCTCAATTTCATGGGAATTGCAAAAGAGTTAATGCAACATGTTAGTAGTGCTCTCCTTCAGAACTATGTGTAACTTTTTACTCAACTAATGAACAAGTCCACTCTCTACATATTCATAAGACGGCCTTGTCATACAATGCTCACATCCCTATCAACTTCTGTGCTAACTGGCTCAAGTTTTTTAATCAAAAGCCCAGCTTTTAGGGCAGTAAACAAGTCTTTCTGATTGGTTATTCAGTAGAAGATATTCAGTGAATTTTTGTTCTGTAAATAAATGGAAAATGTAGCGTATTCATTTACCATCCTCCCCCACGACACACAAAATTTATCTCAGAAGTTTCTGGGACCTGAGAAGTGTTAACACAATGCTGTGACATACTTGTAATGGGGCTGTTATTCTCATCTCCTGGTATCCATGAGAGTTCAATGCTTCTTTCTAGCTGACCTGTCAGTTCCAAGTCAAAGGGTGGATTTGGCCGAGCTGTAAATCAAGCGAACACAAAGCAAATTATCCTCCAGAAAATGTAGTTTTAGCTTTGAAAAAATCCCTACATTCCAATCACAAGAATTCCACAAATACAGGAAGGCCCAAATACTCATTTATATAAGCATGATTTAATGACCATTAGCATGCAATTGACACATAAGAGATAAAATGGAGAAGTGATGTATCTGGAATCTTCTGAACATTAACAAGAGTCTATTAAACTTTCTCTACATCTAATTGCAATGTAGTATAAAATTGCTATGAGATCCAAAGAATTATGAAACTCATGTTTAGTTTATCTTTGAATAATTATGTGTGGTTAGCTGTTTTAACTAAAAATATTTAATAAAACAGAAAAATAAAGCAGCATTCAGATCAAAGAAGCTTTTCTAGAATCACTATAAATGTTTTGCATGTGAATTCAAAAAAAATGTCGTTCAAATAAAAACTAATTGCAAGTTACTAAGTCATTTATTTTGTGTTACATTTTTAAAAAATCCTGAAATACCAAGCAAGCTGCTATATACATCCTCATAATGCATAAAGATGTAATTATCCATTCCAAATTGAGAAAAATAATTCATTATATGATTTGTTACACAAATATCAAGAGTAATGAGTAGGTTGATTTCAGAATACATACACATTTTCACTGAACGAGATAGAATTTACACAAAAGTACTTAAGTCACTCAGACTTAAGGGTATTTTTAAGGAAATTACACTGCATTTTTAAATACCAATTCAGAAAAAATGCTACCAAATTAAAGGCTGCATGCTGTCAAGACTGCACCTGACAGAAGGAGGGTTTTGTGACTTTCATATTTAATTTTAAAATCCTTTAAAAGCTTTACCAATCGTAAACCAACATGTTCAATACAGACCTACCCAGACAGAAACTGAACACAAACTATGAAATAAAGCACATTGGATCTAAAAGCTATCATCTAAAGCAATGTAAAACATACCATAACTTGCTTGGTGCAAGTGCTTATATAGTGAATTAGCTTTCAATGAACAAGTGGTTTTACCTCTTAGATCTTTCATTTATTATAAAGCTAATTTGCATTACAGTGTCCTCTATAAGAAAAGCATTATCACACTGTAAACAACTGTAAATAAAAATACTTTATCTATGAAAATTATTTATTCCCTAAAATAAAAATCAGCCTGCACTGTAGAATTCCTAAGTTCAGTATTCCAGTAATGAAGCAGTTGGTAAAATGGGATGAAAACACACACATACACACACAAAATCACAGGAAAAAGGGAAAAAAGAAAAGATGTTGCACTTTGTAATAGGCAAATGAGAAATCTATCTGGCAGATGATGTAGAAAGATAAGTTCATATTAGTTTACCGTAAATGATAGCTGGAGTTGGGGGAGCAGCTGAAAAGAACATTAATATAAAGGATTTAATCAGTTAGTAGCCACAGAGAAAGAACACTGTAAGTAGCTAAAGACTGTAATTATTAGAGATAAAGCAAAGGGCATTTTTGAGCATTTTGCCCATTTTTAAAAATAGTGATAGATCAAGAAAATAAATTAAGTAAGCAATCTTATTAAACTTTTAAATAAGTACAAGAGGTTTGGAGTATGCCATTCCCAGATAGGAATAAGACCACAATATTAAAACAGAAGCATACTTGACTTTGAATCCCAGCTTGAACTCCAGTGAGAATAATTCGGAATATATACTTAAAACTTTTTTAAAAACTGGGGCAAAGTGACATATTTTGCAACAATCTGCAATCATAGAAACTCAACAGAGAGAACTAATTAAAAAAGAAAAGCCTTGTAAAGTCATACAATCAAGCATGCTTGGTCTTTTTGAGGAGTAACTTGCAAAAGAGATTCTTTAGGTAACATTTTCATGTTCAAATACTCTGCAATATGTGACCCAACTATAAAACTACACAGCATGAAACTGAATGTGTCCTGTATCTACTGAACCTTTTGATAAGTAGCTGATTGAAAGGCAAACTTCAGGGTAAGATTCTATTTTAATAAACTGAAACATTTACAAACAAGTGACATTTCCTTTGTCCTGTCCTACAAACCAAGCCTATGTTTGTGCTTTTCATTTGAAATCTAATGCTGTTTTCATACTTAACAGTAATTAAACACAGATTTGGTATCATAAAGTTTGAGAGTATTCTTACCAACAACAGTCAGCACAGCACTTGCTGAAACACTGTCCAGAGTGGTATTAACTATGCAAGTGTATGTTCCATCATCTTTATCAGTTACATTCATAATTGTCAAGTTGTCTTTACCAACTAGAAACCTGTAAATACAATAGATTCAGTGACTGAATACTGGCCAGTCACAGTCAGTAAATGGTAGTATTACAAGAAACTTCAGTAAAACATGATCAGTTCCCATATACTTGTGTATTTCAGAAAATTCTGAGACAGCAATGGAGGCTATGGGACTCTGTCAGCCTTTTCTACAGTGTTCTTAACCATCTTACAGTAACTCTTTGTCCTAAAGTCCTTTTAATTCCAAATATGTTAAAATTACTTTTAATTATCTGTGATCTAGAGCAAAATAGCCTGCCTTATCCCTTTGGCTTCTATGCCATTTATCTTCTCCTTACAACTGATGCATACAATGTGCACAATTCAGATTTTTGATACATTCTTTGATTTTGAATTCTATATTTCACCATAAATAGCCATTATATTTATCAGTCTTCTCTGGCAACTGTAAGTAGGCTAGTATGTTGCTTTCAAAGATCAGAAAAGGAGCAGTCAAAAGAAACTAAACAATTAAAAATAAAGGAAAATTATCTTGTCCATACCTTTCATCATCTGGCAATTCATCATTGTCCTTCAACCATATAACTGTTGGTGATAAGGTAGAATCATGTTTTATTATACACTCAAATGAAACCTGGCCATATCTCTGAATCACTTTGTATTCTGGCTGTTTGATTATCATTGTTGGATCTGAAATGTAAATCAACTATTAGGTATTCAGAAAGTCTGAATTTCCATGCTAACTTGTGATCAAAGAGTGATTAATTTCTTACCTTTAACTTCCAATTGCACCTCATTTTGTGTCTTTCCTAATTCATTCCTTGCTACACATGTGTATGTACCAGCACTATCCTTCTGAGCCACTGGAATTTCCAAGGTTCCATTATCATGGAAAACATATTCATTTCCACGCAAGATGCTACCTTTCACTCCCTTAAACCTTTACATAAAAAAGTAATATCATTATCAAAGTCATACTTAAATTCTGTTGTATTTTATTATCAGAAAATGTAAAGTTTGGACTGTGCCACCAGAAAACACAGACAATGAAATAATGAAATTTAAGCTAACTTTAAGGAGATAACTGTTGCCACATTAAGTACATGCAATACTGAATTAGTGTATTGTAATCAGCATATGCTTAAGAATACACTATTTTAAATAGTAAATAGAGGGATCTAAAACTTGAAATGCATGTTTCCATAGATATAGCTGTCTCTTTCTACTTAAGCACAAAAATTATAGCTTACCATTCAATTTCAGGCTTAGGTGAACCAAAATAAGCACAGTCTAGCAATGCAGGACTATCTGCGATGACTTGATACAGTTTATTAGCAGGAGTTAGAATTCTTGGTGGCTCAGCTGAAAAGACAAAGGTATCTGCTTATAGATACAAAGATGCAAGTACAAAATACTAAGACATTAAGAATGGCCTAAAGAATTATATGTTAACATCCTTCTCTGAAGTTATTTGTGGTCTCAGTCTAGGTCCAAACATACTCTACTGCCAGTAGCCTGAGAAAACATTAATGTAGGAAAATTATTTAGTGTAAAACAAAAGCTTCTTTCCCGTTTACAAGCAATAGGGATGGGTGCCAAAGACAACGGCTTCATTTGAAACATGTAATACCCTTCAAGCAGAGCAACTCCTGGGAACAGACTGAACTACAAAATTCAGAACAAATCTGCAGGCAGAAAGAAGCTGCATTTTTTGTTAAACATCTACATTTTTTAAAGGAACAAGGGAAGCAAAGGGAGTTATTTCATTTAAAGGATGGTGCCTCTCAATCAAAACATCTGCCACTTCCTACAGAGGAGTCTCTAAAGGTTATTCTGCCTAGGAGTTTGTTCATAGCTTTGTTAAATTCAGCAAGAAGAACTACAGAGTCTTGGGACTGGAAGCACATTCTTGCAAGGCCTTCAAGACAAATGCATAATCATGTCCCCTTGCAATAGTAATGTAGAGATCATCTATTTAACTGATCCAAAACACCCACAGCCAATGAAAGTGTACTAAAATCTATTAAGGAATACTAATTCTTGCCTTATTTGTTATTTTTCTATTTGCTTAATTTACATTAAAAAAACCCCAACCAAACAAAAACGTTTCTTCCAAACTTTCCCCAGATTTCACAACTATCCATCTTAGGAATAGTGAAAGTGAAATTCAGGAATATCCTACCAAAAAAGCAAGGGCTTAAGGAACACATCCATTCCCCCTGAAGAGCTCAAGCAAGAATTGAGTATGCAGTCGGTGAAGTAGCCAGAGACAACTGAATATGCAAGAAAACTGTAAAATACAAAGTCTGCTTCTTACCCAGAACATTCACAAATGCATTTGCTAGCAAGTATCCATATTCATTAGAAGCATTGCACTGATAGACTGCACTTGACCTTTCTTGCACATGTGAGAAAATAATGGTATCACCATCTAAAAAATTGTTTTTCCTGAATTGCTTCTGGACATACGTTTCACACTTCTCAAAAGAAGATACAATTTGAAATAACAATATGCCCTTTCTCCTATTACTCTGAGTGACTGTTCACTGCTTAAGATGTGAATTTCAATATAATTAAGGACTTTCTTCCAATTCTACACATATTTAACTCAGGATGGTACAGTTTCCCTTTTTTTGAAGGATTTTCTTATTGCTTGTTTTTCAAAGAAGTGAAGAAGAGATGATATTTTGCATGCATTATAGAGAAAAATATTGATGTGACAAGATTTAGCAAATACAGACAATATATGAAAAACATCAGGAGATATTTGAGTGTTGAAAGATGTTAGAATGACACTGGAACTTGAATGTTCTCTGTGACTTAAAGGTTTCAGCTTTTCAAGCTAGTTGTTATATCATAAATAATTATCCAAATATAAATATAGCCTTACACAGCTGAAAACTATTTCACAGTAAAACAAGTAATTTTTTCAGACAAAATCAAGTCCTCACTAGAGCAGTAACAGTAGTTCAGTAGGTGGCACTCTTTCCCTTTTATAAGGATTACACAATGCCATTTCATCAACTGTTCTGTAATAGCCTGAGCTGTCAAACAGCTTTTGCATCTCAGAAAAATCAAGAATATAATAAAAAATAAAATTCTGAAATATTACTGAAGAAAAATCATCACTTGTTATTTCACAAGTGGATGGAGATGAAGAGGTACAACAGAGAAAAAACAGCTGTAACACTGCATTGCATAAAAATGCACCAACTATAATATTTTAAGTAAATATTAAATCAAAACACATCAAAGTATTTTTAATATTGAAACTTAATGGTGAAAATATTGATATCAATATAAATACATATATGAGTAAATAAATTGGCTGCATCATCAAAATTGACATTCATATATATTATTAGAACTTGAGAGTGTATTTTGGAAGACACTTCCATATAAAATCATTTCTCATTTCTTTGGATTCATAGAAAAGATCAATTAACTAAATTACATCAGTTTTCCAAGTGGCAAAGCCTTTTGATTCAGTCAATATCTCAGTACTCATTTGTAAGGAAAATGGAGGAATTTCTCCTATATTTTCTCCAATTTGTTACTGAATTCTCTTAGAGTGAAAAATGAAAGGGGACAGATGAAGGGGACTACAGTTCTGTGCTCCTGCTTAAGGGTATTATCATCTTGGCTGAACGCTAAGACCATTTTGCATGTAAAGTAATTATGTAAATTTCCACACAGATGCCTCAAGAGCAGTTTTCAACTCCATTTTTAACTCTTGCATCACTCTGAGTTTAATAACACAATATCACAAATTTTCAATATCGCAAATTCAAAAACTTCAGAAAGGAAGGAAAAGGTGCTACTGGAATGTAAAGTGCTTATTCTCTGGGATGCTGGATTGCTGGCATGTATTTTTCTCCTCTTTTGCTTTACTTCCTATTGTGTTCCATCTTCCACTTTGCTTCCTATTCCATGCAAATGACATTTTCATTTAAAAAATCCATGATCTGAAAATAGATGGAGCAGGTGAGTAGCCCAGCAGGCAGGCCAGTCAGCTGTGAGAAGTGGTCTGTTTCTGCATACAAATCACTGTTAAATGGAAAATAGGCACAACCACCCTCCCAGGAGATAGGAGATCAGCCTGCAGCAGTTCTAACCATGGCTACTTCTAGCCCTGGATTCTGGGTTTCTCTCCACTCCTGTCCTCTGGATCTTGCAGCATTTTCTGCACACAGAGCTTTAAGAGGGGCATGGACGACGACCCCTCCTCCTCCTCCTCTCCCATACATAATGCCTTCCAGGCTGATGATAGGGCCCCCTCAGAGAGATGGAAGCTGTTAGTTCAATCCTCTATGACTGAAGCAGGAACTGGATCTTAAAAGAATGATCTAACCATGAAATTATCCTGTGGAAAGAAGGGTAGCATCTTCCCTTCCCATTGCTGTATTAGAGTAGGGAGGAAGGAAAAAAAACCAAACAAAAAAAGAAACGAAAAAAAATTATGAAAAGATGTCCTTCTTATTTGAGGGAAAGGAACTAGGTTTCTGTTCTCAGGAAAGAGCTTCGGACTGTGAGTCCCAGCCCCAAGAGGAAAAAAAAACCAAACTGAGGAAAGTGTCAGGTTAGTCACTGCTTCCTTGTGACTGCTCTAGCCACTTGCATGCTGAGGGGCACAGACTTTAGAAAGCTCCATGTCGAGCCTGGCATCTATTCAACAGTCTGTCCTCTGACATACCTCACCCTCCCACGCAACACCAACAGAACACACACATCTTTGCCCAGGTACAACACCAAGTTTTGCAGGGACAGACCCTAAAATCAAGATGCTGTTTTAATGTTATTAAGCACATGATGCTGTGCTCACACACAGAGAAACACCGAGGTTGAAAGGGATCTCTGGAGGTCATCTGGTCCAACCCCCTGCTCAAGGAGATAGTGGAAGGATATTATATAATGTTATCAGTTCAAATAAATGATAGAAACTTCAGCCTGATCCATAAGATAGGTGTTTGGGGCAAAAAATTATTAATACATGAAGTTAGTATCGCATCTGCAAATTCTCTAGCTCAGATTTTTAAAGCTTTATTTAAAATTGAATGGGGGTGAGGGGTGGAAGGGAAATCCATTTCTAGGAGTTGTGGGGGGCTTTAATTTAAACATAAATGAAAAGTTTTATTGTGAGAGTGGTCAAACCCTGAAACATGATGCCCAAGGAGGTGATGTCTCTTAAGTCTCTCTGTCCTTGGAGATAATCCAAAGATAATACAAATCTTTTTGGACACAGTCCTGTCCAACCAGGTGCAGATATCACCCTGCTTCAGGCAGGCAGGTTGGACTAGATGGTCCTTTCACCCTCAGCTACACTGGGATATTGTACTTTTAAAAACAACCTAACAAACAATGTAGATTGAAAATAATTCACTGGGAAGGAGTTATGTACTTCTGATGGTGATTCTGCAACTTAATATTGTTTAGAAAAAGCTAATAGTTTGAAAATCACCATTCTTGAAACTCATAGTTCCTTATATTATTACCACATTCTGAAATACAACAGAGTATGAGATGCAGCTGACTTCAGAAGTTCTCAGCTCTGCTAACTTAGACTCCAAGTTCCAGAGGGCACTGAACTAGGGTGGCTTTTGTGGCCTAGGTATGATGTAACCTAGAATACTGCAGATTTTTTCCCTCAAGCACGTTGTGGATTACAATTTTAGTTGTAGTTATGAGTTGTTAGTTATGAGTGCTAACTGTTTCTGCTCTGCTGAGCAAATGCTGATGTCGTCCTCAGATGTGCTAGAGATTCCCTCTGGCTGAATACAAGCTGGAAAAGAAAAGGACAGAATGACATGACTGCTTTTTCCCTGTATCAGTGAGAACACACACATCTCTGGCATGTGTAAGAACTAATCTTACCTAGACCAGTAAAATGTTTCAGAAAAACCACAGTGAAAGAACAGAATAATTTCTCTTTAGAAAAAAGCAGAAATATTCATTACTGTCTTTAGATGCCTCAATCTTTTTTAGAAAGTCAAAGTTATGAATGAAAAGTAATCAGTCCTGCTGTGTGTTCACAGTGGCTAGACATGATTTTTGGAAAACAAATGTAACAACACAAAGTCTATTGTTTTAAATGTTACAGTGTTTATTCACACATTTCTTCAGTAAAGCTGAGCTATCATTTTGCATCAGTAGTAGAACATTAGCTTCTTAGAGAAGCTGAGACAATTATTTGATTTAGATTTTTATACTGAACATTCATTGTAGCTCTACTACCACTGTAATCCATCCTTAAATTTATGCACAAATAATAGTGACTGTAAATGGGCACATGATACCACTACTGGCTCTTCAGCTGTGATTTTCAGTAACTCTCACTTCAGAGATGGCTTTGAAGACCCTGCTATTATGGAAATATATGAAGAAAGCAAGGGTATGAGTGTAGAAACATATGGTCCTTGTAGAGTGATGCTCATATATGCTATTCAAGTTCTGATAGGATCACAGGGTCATTTGTATTACAGTAACTTGCTAGAAGTATTCTTCTTGACCTGCTTATTCTTCCAGAAACTCACATTCATGGGTAATTTATGAATATAGCAACAATTTGCAAAACCAGAAGAGTCTTTCTGTGGTTAAAACTAACTACAGTTGAATGACTATAATGGGATTTTTAAAGAATAAATATTTCTGGACTTTTCAGATAGATTAGCTATGACAACAGAAGAATGTGATAAAAGGAGGTTTAATGGCATCAGTCAACCAGCCAAGAAAACCGTGAGGAATATCCAGTGTGTGTTCATCCTTGTGGCTCGATAAGAAGCCCCCTTATGGGGAGGGAATTAACATCCCATTATGATGGATGAGCATCCATCATAATGATGATGGATGAGCATCCAGTTAACATTTCTCTGGTTGTAGCAGACTTTCCTCATAATATTTCAAAGCCCAAATTAGGGGCTATTAATCAAGATAGACCTGTCCTCTCATATTTCTGATTATTTTGCCTATTAAATAGAGTGTTATGTTTTTAGAGAATGCTATTTTCTTCCTTTTTTGGGAGGTGGAGGCAAGGTGGAATTAGAAGCTATGCTTTTGGGGTTGAAAAACTGGTAGTGAAATAGCAAGGGTGAGCAGTATAGTGTATCAGACATTTCAGGACCTACAGGGTGAAACCAAGATAAAACCAAGAAACTGAAGTAATTCAGTTTTGCCTTACTTTATCCCTTGCAGTGAACTGACAAAGACTTATTTCTGGAAGAGGTAGGACATCAAAGAAGATGTCATATACTTTTCTTACCAATCTCACCTGCTCCCCAGCAAAATATTTTCCTGTGATCACTGAAATTCTTTTTTCTAACTTTCTGATCCTGATAGTCCTATTAACTCCAAAGGGACATCAAGCCATTACCTGCACTAGCCACAACTATGTTGTGCAGCATAAGCAAACCTGATTATCAAAGGTCTTTGTATCTGCTGCAGGTCCTAGGCTTGATGCATAGTTTCAATACCATGAAAGCAGAAGCAGTGGATAAATGCCTGCCCTGGCAGACATCTCAGAGACTGAAGTCCTTTGGGGATCAGAGTCCAGCAGATTTCCCCCCACCCTCCCATGGCAACGTTGAACAGCTTGTGTGTGTATTCACAGAGAACATGACGGATGACAAATCTCTCAGCCAGGGATTATCAAGGCCTTTCATGAAGGAAATCTAAGGGCTAATGTTTCTCCCTTAAATTCAATGTGATTACTAGTGGAGACTAACTAAAACCTAAGATTCAATGTGAAACGTGATACACACAAGTGAGGAACACGTTGAAAGAAGGTAAACAGAGTCTTTCAGTGCACTACTTTGTGTAAATGTGTGTATTTAATATTTAATAGCTCATCATGAACTATAAACCACTGAACCAATAAATCAGTCTTTTGTGTAGTACTTGCAATGCCCTTCTGAAGCCCAATTACAAGTGGTTCCCCTTCCCAATTAATCTGGGTTGTTACTTTCTTAAAACTTGGGATGCTTTATGCATGGTTTCCCTTTTGTCAAACCATGCTGAATACCTAAGCAGTAAAACACAACAGATTATGCTGGGGTATAAATAATGCAGATCTTAAGTGTTAATTGAAGAACAAGGCAAGGCAGACTCATGGCCTGAACTTTCAATTGCAACTCGCCAGAGTATTTCTAATTGACCTCAACAGGACTGTGCATGTGAGTTCAAATTACTCCTGTGTGTAAACATAAGGAGGTTAGGTCCAGCATGTCTGAAGCAACTTGCTTTACAGACATGCTGGAGTTTTTCTCTCAAACATTATTATTGAAGAAAATTGGTTAAAATAATTCAAAAAACCTAAAAGCTTCCCTTAAAAATATCTTTTTACTCTGATTAATAAAATCTGCAACAAAATTTACACCATCGCAATTATTTTTTTCATAGATGCTTAAGACACATTATATTTTTCTTCATTCTTTCCTCTTCCCCTTTGGTATTTAAGCCTCACCCTTTGCCTGAGACATGGACGAATGGTTCCTTCTTCAACATTCCCTCTTCCTTATCTGACTCTATTATGGAAAAACAAAACCGGAAGAATTAAGCATCTCCCAGTTGCGCTTTCCAATAGAAAATTAAAGTATTGCAAACAGATTACAGGGCCACAGGAGGCACATTGTGGGATCTAGGATGACAGCAGGGCTTTGAAATTCAAATGTAGCTCTCTTTCTTTGAAATCCTGCCATGGGTGTAGCCCTCTCAGCACTGCCCTGAAGCTGAAACAGCTGCTTTAGTTTCCCTTTACAGTGATTCACTAATCATTCAATTGGAAGAAGGGGGGCTCAGTTCCATAATTTAGTAACAAGTGAACAAAAAAGCACACTGTACTTCGTAATTACGAGACAGCATCTGGTAACTCAGAATAATACAAAAACACAAGTATTGTGACAAGGGCACTTTCTGTGATCATGATGCTTCTCTATCTTAGATGCCCTGACAGACTCAGTGTACTGGAGTATCCATAAACTTGCACTTAACTATTTAAGGTGGATAAAACTTCAGCTTTTCTCAGCAGTGAAAATGACCTTTAACATAAGGCTGAGCTACCCAGTTGTTTATTTCCTGTGTTCTTTATTATTTTTTTCCTACCAATGCTGGGTAGGTAATTTAATTAAAGTCTTGAGTGGGTAATTTAATTAAAGTCTCTTCAATTTTACTGAGTTCCCTTCAATAAAACTCTGTGTACTGATTTCTCAAGGCCAGACAGTGAATATATGCTGCCTTTGTATTTGGAAATTTTGTAAAATCCTGCAGCTGCTTCTGAAAACTCTTTCTTAATGTATGATTGATATCCTGCAATTCTGGAAAATGTAATTTTCTGTCATTTGAACAGCATCTACTACAGTTTTGACAAGGAAGCAGTGCAAGGCAAAGGTGGATCTCATAGCCAGGTGAATAAGATTCCACTAGCCAGGAGGCCTGAAAAGAAGAGTTAAACTAGCAAGAATAGCAGGATAACATCTCAAAACAAACAAAAAAGAGTTCATGGTAACTATATAGAAAATGGTAAGGAAGATGAGATGAAAACGCAGAAAGAAAAGAGTAGGACAGGTACCAGACCTGGATTATAAGGCATGCACTATGATATTTTCCTGCTTTCCTGTAATATCATTGTTTGATGAGGTTAATGTCAGCTTAAAGAACTTATGTAAACAAGAGAAATCTGTCATTTTAAATCTCAGGCTAGTGATCTTAACTTACATTTAATTAGAATTCCTGAAACAGGTTCTTTGCTAAATATTTCTATGTGTTTCATTATACACCCTTAATTTTCCCCTCAAAGTTTCTTATTTTTCCCTTCCATTCAGTTCAGCATCTCTTGTATCATAAATATTTTGAATAGCTCTAATGAGGATTCTTATTTACCTGTTGTTTTTTCCTATATTGTAACAGTAGAGAATCCTCCTCCATCTCCTATACTCTGTGACATTCAGGAGATTTAGCCATCTCCTGAACCTCCTGGAAGTTACACTATCACACTTTCAATAGGTCAGCACAGACCACTATTTTAAAGCACACCATTTCTCATGAGTCAGTGGTGTGGATTGTTTTTATGAGGTCTTTTTGCTAAAGAGGAAGGATAAGGGTAGAAGAATCAAATGTGATTTTACAGTACAGGCTATGCTGAGTGCAAGCCAACAACAGACTGCAGTGTCCTCCAGCAAGTTCTTCCCAAGTTGAGCTATACATAGCAGCTACCCTGTCCCTGTCATGCAGCGTTGCCAGTCATAACACTGCAACAATTAAGTGACTCAATCATCAATTCAGAGTTCCTTTTCTTCCCATGAACACAGAAACAGCTGTTGCACTGCCTTAGGGGTTCCTTTTCTCTGCCACTTGCTTGGCACAAGCTGTTTGCCAGGCACTTGCTGACACATTCGGGCAGTTTCGCTGCTGCTGCTTTTTAGCTCAGAAACCTGGAAGGCTCAAACACACTCTAAGTTGCAAATCCTGCAAAAGTGCTCTACACACCCACAGATGAGGACTTGACTTTTCATGTCAGCTTTACGGTTCCAAGACAAAAATCAGTGTTGCAGTGGGGTGGCAAAGGAGAGAGCTAGCAAACGTGGCTGCCATGGCAACACAATGGTTAAAAATTACACCCCAGCAATATCCCTACGAAAGGGATGTTTCCCTCTGTTCCTACTGCCCCATCTCCACAAGGATAGTACCAGTAGAACACCAGACAGAATAACCAGGAGCATGGTCACAATTTTACATGCTCTCAAGCACATTAGAAGCGTGTTTTATTGTTTCACTTTTATGAATCACAGTATTTTTATCACCTCACTTATAACTTAGCATTACCTATCAAGCAAAAACTACTCAAATATATACTTCTAACTTATATTTGAAAAAAAATACCCTGATATTCCTCATATTCTCTTACTCATGCTCCCAATAAGATAATTAAGACTCTTACTTGCTATGGGAACGCCATTTGCCAACCAACTTATATCAGGCTTTGGGTTGCCATTAGCTCTGCAGATCAAATTCCCATGTTCTCCAGGAGACAAGACTAAGTTTCTGGGTGCTGTTATCCAGTATGGGGCAGCTAGGGTTAGGAAGAGAAACAGAGCAATTGTTTTCCAAAATTATGTACAGAAAATCATAAGGTACTGTCATGGCAATCAAAACATAATTCAAACAAGGTATGTATAGATACAGACTTACAGTGTTAATTTATATATGTGTGTGTTAACATGTGTATCTGGTACTCAATGTTTAACTGGTAGATTATACTTTGGTTAAACTACTGACTACCCACTGCATTAGAATTCTAAAATAATCAGCAAGAGTTTTTTTGTTTCATTTAGGGTTGCCTGCTTTGAATCTAACTGGCCTTTCCTAAAGAAGCAAAATTTATCTGAGTATGGCATTTGCAGAGACTGCAGTGATCTTTTGATTTACTCTGGAAATACCCATGCTCAGAGCAGTTAGGCTGTTAGCAATGAATTCAGGTTTGATTACACAAAAAGATTTCACGTCAAGGCTGGAATAACCACAAACTGTATATGCTATCACATCTTGCAATTAAATTTCAGATTTTTGATTGATGAACAGATGACAACAGAAAATTAAACTTCTGCTCTTTAAAAAGAGGTGGAATATGACCATAAAATAATGCAGGTCTACAACAAAATAAATGTCTGCTTAGAATGCAGAGTAAGCACTACAGTTGATTATATCAATGACTAATTAGCTGTCATTCCAGGTTTTTTTGTTGTTGTTTGCTTCATGGTATTCAAAACATACTTACAATTCCTATTTGGACAACTGTACTGCAAGTGCTTTTAGAACCAGTAAGACATTATCTTGGATGAAAAACATGAAGAAGATAGAAAACTAGAAATTTCGATTAAATGTTAATTAATGTTCATTAGAAAAAGGAAGTAGAATGTAAGACCCTAAGACAATAGTAAAATAAGAGAAGAGAAGAGAAGAGAAGAGAAGAGAAGAGAAGAGAAAGAGAAGAGAAGAGAAGAGAAGAGAAGAAAAGAGAAGAGAAGAGAAAGACATGGGAAGGAAGAATACAAACAAGGGAAAGCAGCAGTCTAATGATAGATAATCAAAGGATGTAAAATGAACGTAGCATTGGTACAAGGTAAGAAATTATTTTACTACTGTTACAATACAATCTCTAATTTAGCCTGATGCTTTACAAAGTATCATATTAAAAAAGAAAAAGCTATTAGAGATAGTGAAGTCCTTCCAGTGGTAGAATTCAGTTGGTTTAATGATACCTTCTTTAGGGTTTTCTTTTTACCATTATCATTCACCCTTTCAGCTATATTTTACCCCAGAAAGCTTGCTTCAATCTTGCATTCTGGACACTGACATTAAGGATTATTTTAGTATTACCTTTCACAGTTACTGAAATGACATGATGAGCAGAACCTAACGTATTTCTTGCTATACATTTGTAGTTCCCAGAGTCAGCTTCAGAAACATCTGTAATCTTAAGAGTTTTCTTAAAGTTTTCAAAAGATGTTCTGTTGGCTGGCAGTTCTCCACCCTCTTTAATCCATCGGATTACCGGTGTGGGTCTGCAGAAGGAAAAGCACAGGTCATATTTAGGGAGTGGGGAAAAGGAAGACAAGAGTTCAACACATTTATTTTTTTAACACATATTTTACAAATAATTATTTTAAGTGCCTTTACCCAGATATTGGGGCACCTCCAGTAAATGTGCAAAGTATGCCAGCATTTGTTTCTAGGAAATGACAAGCCTTACAAACACTGTCAATGACCATCTGTTCATAGGCTTAATAATTAGAGAATACATTTGTCTGCTGATTAATCTAAAAAATAATGTTGATAAATGAATACCAGTATATTTCAAATCTAACTGCATTTACACTATGAAGCTCACGCCCAAGGTGCTTCAAAAGGAAGCTTCTAGACAGTTACAAGTCTATAATGATCCTTCAACGAGAAATATCCTTATGCTTCATGAACATCATTAATTTTACAGCAGAGTTGTGAGAAGACAGAAATGTTTCCTATGAGAAATCAAGAAAAAAACATCAGTGCTGCGTCAAGTATAGCTACTTGTTACAGCACCAAGTCTAAATCTTGGCTATGCCCCATGTTGTTCACCAAAGCTGAAAGTTGTCCAAACACATGGAGATGAACTTTTAAAATTACAAGAAATGATAAGGTGTTGCATATTGAGTATAATGTCTTCTCTCAAATGGCAATGATTCGAGGCAAATATTCACTTAGCAGGCTATGTATCACATATTTTATAGGATATCACCTAGCAAAGTTGACTTTTAATTATCCTATCAGTAATCAGACATAGTTGTTTTAAAAAACTCTAAATCTGGCCCTTCGTGGACAACTCTGTAAGCTTCCCTCATTGATTTTTATTTAGATCATAACAGAAAGATACATAAATTACAATATTCTATTTTTTCTCAGTTTCTATCCAGCCATATTGCTGGAGTTTGGATCACTGTATACTTTCATTCATTTCAAAATGCATGTGACTATTTTGCAGACGAAGATTCTTGAGCTGATGTGGTTCTCACAGATGTGGTTCTGCTAGAGGTGCTGATGCAGACACCTGAGCTGACCATTGCTGAGACAGAAAAGCTGCACTTGTGTCAAGCTGTGTCAAGCTTGTGCATGAATGTACCCTTTGGGGCTTATGCAAGTGAACACATGTGCATGATGCTGTGCTGCATCCTTTGCAATTATGTCCAAGCACTCTGCATGAAGAGCTTTTGTGCACTGTAAACATGTTTACAGCTCCTGAAATAGGTACTAAGGATTTTCCACTTCTGCACTAACCCATCTATTCTCAGACTGCCTCCTGAGAATGAGAGTGATTTAAGATCAAATTGATTCATTAAATTAAATTGTTCTTTAGCAATTTCCTACTTGCACAATAACCAGCAGAAGCGAACTTCCATTACATGGAAGAAACACGTACCAATTAAACTCAATTACAATGAGAAATTGGATGTAAGAAGCTGAAGGTATGTTTTAACAGCTCCCACCTAGATGATGTACTAAGTAATTATCAGCATATGCAAGCAGCTTTTTCAGGTTAGATCAGCAGATTCTTATCGATTTTTATATAACTTAACTGAGAGCCTGATCACTGCAAATTTAGGGGGAAAAAAAGAGGCTTGACTCCTGAGCACAGTTCTGCAGAGATGTGTCTAAACTTACCCCATGGTATTTCTTGCTAGTGTCCTTTTAAAAAATAATGGTACAACCTGAATTCTGTGCATAGGGTCTGGGGATATGAGAAGGCAGAAATGGCATTTATATTTACAGTTCTAAAATCTGCTGATGCCCAAGTAAGTGGTGAACTTCCTTAAAAGAACTTCTTCCATTTTACATTTCTGTTCTGTGTAATACCTAAGCTTACACAGTAGTAACATTTTAAGCACCTTTGAAATGTTTCCCTCTGTCTCTGCGTTGTTATTTAGAAAAACACTGTCTAAAAAAGCAACTCACAATCCCGCTGCGATGCACTCCAACAAAAGCACATTTCCTCTTAGTTCCACTTTAGTACTTGTGCTACCTGTTGGTGTTAGAAGAACTGGCTGCCTCTCTGTAACAGGCTTCGCTGGAACAACAACAAAAAAATAAATTAATTTCTAGAATTTATTTTAATACTCACTCCAATCTCACCATTTGGACAGATACTTTGCTCCACATTTGCCATTTAATTAAAAATCATCATGTTACACAACTGCACAGCTCAACAAATTAGGATTTTGACAAACAGAACATATCTCAACCTGTTAAAAGCTGGAATTTTGAACACATATATGAAAAATGTTATTATTAAAGATGGTAGAAACTGATACATAGTTTTTACATAGACAACTATGCAGCCTGATGGATGGGTGCTGAACCTTAATCCCAAGTAGCCCCTATTCACTTCAGCAGAACTATTACTGGGAGCAATGTGAGTTGCAGATCAAGACTGAAAGTTACCAAAAATTTCTGGGCTTCCATCAAAAGACAAATAAAGCAAAATTATTGTATTCAGAAATAAAAACCCCGGGGATAAAAGGTACACTCCATTTTGCAATATGCTTTGTAAAATATTTTCTAGACAGCTTTAATTCAAGATGTTCCCCAGTCTGGTAATAAAAAACCATTGATTCTTCTGCAAGAAAAAAACACAGTAAACAGAAAGGTAGAGGACACATTTCCTACATTATGCTCTGGTAGCTTTTGAAGCATTATGGTATTTCAAATGCCTTCATGGAAGTCAGAATAAGAGTGATTTCTGTAATAATAATGTAATTTCTGTAAATACTTTAATGTTCTTTTACAGCTATTAAAAAATACTAAATTGCTCTGAAATACAGTAGCAGTCTGAATCACAGAGTCACAGGATTGCAGGACAGCATGGGCTGGAAGGGGTCTTTAAAGGCCACCTAGTCCAGCCCCCCCTGCAGTGAGCAGGGACATATTCAATTGGATCAGGTTGTTTGGAGGCCCATACAACCTGGCCTTGAATGTTTCCAGGGATGGGGCATCTACCACCACTCTGGGCAACCTGTTCTCATGTTTCACCACCCTGTATATAAAAAAATTATTTATATAACTAGTATAAATTATTGTATTCTTTTAAAATGTGAGCAGAAACATAATAAACTCTTGTTTACAAGGGTACAGGGTTTACTGATAGATTAACATATGTAGGGAACTTAATTTTAATACAGTATGTGCCGTGAATTCCTTACAAATTAGTACACAAACAACATAAAGTTAGTAGAAAATGGCCAACTAGAGTCAAGAATGCAGTTGATAATCACAGGCAGTAACTAATCTACCGAGTTTCAGCACTGCTCAGGTCTGCTGACTCATTTTGCAAGATTACAAAAAAATCAAAAGAATTACCTCTGGTATTTCTGAGTTGTGAGCCAACAGAATGGTGTTTTCCTCATTAACTGTAACTAAAATATCATTCTGTGTACAGGTGCCTATTTAATGTTTTTCCTGAATGTCAACTTACTTTTATACAGATAATTAAAATATTCTGTGCCCCGTTTTGTTTTAGATTCCTATGTCATGTTTTATTACATACAAAGCCTCATTTGACAAGAAAAATGACAAAAATAGAATAAAAAAATCACATACATTCTAATTCACAAAATATCAAGTGAGGAGTCTAGAACTTCATGTATTACAAGATCAGTGTTGGTCCAAAGTCAGCCTCACTAAAAACACATATACTCATTCAGAAGGATTTTAATTCACAGTATACAAGACTGCTTGACACATATTAATGCAAAGATCAGCTTAAAGACCAGACAGACAAAACTCATTTTTGCCTACAAAGCTGTTTATACAGATAGTATTAAAGTGTCTGTATTTTAATCAATTCATTCCAGTTATACAGTTATGAAACATGTTAAAAATGAGTGGCACATTGAAGAAACTATTATATGTGAGGTGCATCTGTTAAATGCTTAATCGAGGTTACTTATTATGCAGCGTGTGATATTGAATAGTCCTAGTGATAATGAACATACCAAACTAATAGTTTAATTGGAAGAAAAATATAAACAAGCAACACAGTAGAGAAGAAATGGAATCCAAAATTTGTAAAATCTGCTCCAGCGTGAAAGGACTCATATATTATAAGAGTTTGTATTTTTTATGAGCCATGTTGTGCAATAACATTGAAACATTAAATAGTTGAAAGGATCACACTGTGCAGTCCCTTTTTAAAGCATGTATTATCACCAGCACTAATAGCACCTTTATTAGAAACTGAAGAGGGAGCAAAAGGTTAAGTAGCCATGGAGGTGAAGTTAGTTAACTAAATGCTACTGTGAAACAGGGAGCATCAGTGGGGACCAGTAAAACTCACCACCATAAATATCAGTGTCACTCAAATTAGCAGCTATAGTGTCATTCAATGAATCCACTGAAATAAACAGAATATCATGAAGAATGCATACAAGAGGGATAAATCAAAATAGTGGGGAATCAAAAGGTGATGATGTGGCCATGGTGAGTTAATCAAATGATTGATTAATTTGTTTCAATAGTTACAATAATCATAATAACTTATACTCTTGGATATGAAAACCATTTGAAAAATGTTCTTTCTTTCCACTCCCTCTCTTCAATACTTTAAAATCTTACAAACCATTTTTTCAAAAGAAAAAGGCTGGCAAAGAATAAAAAAGACAACTTTAAAAATGAACTATATGTCAGGAAAACTGGGGATTACATTTCAAGTTTATACAGTAATGTAATTTCTTCTTCAGAATTACAACAGCAAAACTCCCTAATGTAGCACTACTTAGCATTGGCAAGTAACTTGAGAATTCTGGATAAATACTATGTAAGTATGTAATTAGACAATGCAATACCTACTTGAAAAGACTTTTACAGAAATGGGTTGTTTCTGCTGTATAGTTTGTGTATGATTAAATCTTGCATAGCAGATATAGTCCTCCCGGGTGTCTTCTGGTTGTACATTTGAAAAATAAAGGTCTCCATTTAGACCTTGGGAAACTCTTTCACTTTGAGGCAGCCTCTGGAAAGCTAAGGGAGAACAAGAACATGCTTATCTCAATTATAATACACACTCCATTGTTATGATCTGCAGACTCCACATTTGTTCCATTTATGCTCTTTGAAGGTTTGTAAATATGCAGACCTTCTGAAGTTTCCTCTAGAGCTCCCTTGTCTTCCCACTCTTCCCCAGCATTTTAATTTACAACTTACATTAAGATCTCCAGATGCTTTTGGCTTCATGCTTTTAGGCTGCATGTCTGCTTGTTCCTTCATTTCTACAGGAATGGAAATTCTTTGAATCTTAACTTAGAGGGAAACTCCACCATCTGTAGGCTTGGTATGCAATGATCAAATATGCAGAAAATTTGAAAAAATAAACTAATTATGCATAAAAAACAAACTCACCATTATCCATCCAAAATATGATAGGTGGTGGTAAGCCAACAGGAGGTCTGCAGTGTAGTACTAGTGAATCACCTTCTCGAACATGATTTGGTTCTAGTTTTTCTTTTGTCCACAAAGGGGATCCTAAAGAAAATAATTTTAACACACGTACAAACCACGGATTGATGAAAATTCCAGAATTACTGAAAGAGATGCACATAACATTCCAGAAAAACAAAACAGCTACATGCATCAGGATGTTATGACCTATCATGTTAATTAAATATTTAATTTTTGGTTTTTTTAATGTTTCCTTGGGACAAAAGTATGGATTTTTCAAAAGTATTTTGTACAGCAATCATTTGCTGAAAGTTTAATCAATTTATTCAGATTATTTTGGCTACTCACAAAAGGTTATATAACAGTATCCTAGAAAGTTTTAACTATGATAATGAAAAAAAAAAAAACCAAAAAAACCCACAAAAAAACAAAGAGAAAAAAGAAAAAACCCAATTATGTATTACACTAGGGAAAAAAGTAGAACTTTCTGAAAGAGTATTTTACATGAACAGTTTTATTTGAACACGAGAGAATTATCTTAATCTGATGAGCTTGGAAAACTGGTCTGAGATAAAAGATAAAAATCACATTGAAAGCTGTAGAAACAGTCTATCATTAACCAAAATCTTTTAGCTTTATCCTCTTTTGGTCCAAATCTCTTCTCTATAAAAGCTATTATAAAAACTATGGAATATATGCATGAGAAAGAGAATGAAAAATAGCCACATGAATTATATGTATTAAGGATTTAAATATTTTATTCTAATTGTAGCATCATCTATACAACCAGATATTAAGTGTGATAGGTCATCCAGATGTACAAAAAGATAAAAGTATTTTGGTTTTTAAATTTTCTAAGGAATATTGGAGAAAACATGATACATTATTAAATCTGAATATCAGAAACTATACAATACCTTTTAACACCATTGCCTTGATCATTAAATTTTTAAGATATGAGGAGAAAAAAGCAATACATAAGCATTCCAAAGTGTTTCATATTTTATAATCATTAAGAGCTTCACTTACTAGAAGGCCTTATAACAATGTTGTTGGAAATGGCTGCTCCTCGTTCATTCCTTGCTGTACACTGATAGACACCTTCATAGGCTTCTGCCTTGCCACCATTCATAATATTTATCACAAGGGTCCCTGAATTTGGTTTCATTGTTACCTGTGCATCTTTATCAATATCAAAATGTGTTCCATTGCGTGTCCAGGAGAAGCTAAAATAATAAAAACAAAAAAGAAAAGTTTCTGCTTCAGCTGCCTTTTGTGGATTGTATGGAGAGAAAGAAGAAAAAAGGAACTTTCAGTAATATATGGTTGCTTTTTTTTTAGCTTATAAGACTTGTTACCAAACTAAATTAACTAATGAAGTAATAGAAGACTTTTAAAATAAGAAATCCAGCAATACTTTAAGATAAAAGGCTTGGCTGAACTTGCTAACAGAAACCATTTCAAAGTCCATTTAAAAAAAAAAATTACATTAAAAGATTCTGAAGTTAATTGCACATGGAAAAGAACTGATTTGCTTTCTACTAAAGACGACACAGTAACATCTGTGAGAACTGATATTGCTAAAGCTGCATTAGCATTTCCATTATAAAACCTATTGTTGAAAGGGTTTATAAACCTGGCTTAAAAAACGTGCTCTGGGCTGAAATGTGTCATCTCAGGTCCCAGCAGGAGTCCATTTCTTTTAATTGGTTTGGCCATTTTTAAAGTGATGTAAGTGAATTAAAATATGTTTTGTTTGATTTCTTTTAACTACTCTCACACAAACAACCATGATCATTTAATTGAAATTTTGCAAGGTGATAGATCTTAATTGATCCAATAAATTTCTACTGGTGTTACCCGAAGCATGAGATGATTTGAAAAGTAGTAATGAAAAATAAAGACTATTAGAACTCAAAACATAATGTAAAAAGATCAGAGATTCACTCATGCTACTTTAAGCACCACTTTCTTATTTATGCATTGCTAATGGCCAAAAGTGTATTTACAGAGAGCTAGACCAAGGCCTGTGAAGCGCTGAGCAATTGCAATTTTAAATGTTGCTAACAGAGGTTTTCCTGCTTGCTACATCTGAGCTTCTTAAACACTCTATATGCTTATGGTTGGAATGCTTCCTAAAAGTATAAACATATGTGGTATTAGGAAAGCTCAAATTTTAAGTGATTTAAATTGCAGTCTAACCTTTTGACATAGGAGACCAAGACTGCACATACTGTTTACACTTTGTGGTGGGAGAGAGCAGAAGAACTGGACCTGCCCAGCCACACTGCAGTGTTTTTGGGAGGTCTAGTGTGATAATGAACAAATAGTAAACCTGTTTCTTATGACCTTGTGGGTGAAACTACAGAACGTGGGGTTTCTGTAATACTCTGCTACCAGTAATGCTAAGGGATACAGGGAATAGCTCATTTGAATTTGTAGCTTCAAATGAGAGGTGCCAAATGTGGTGCAAATCCCTGAATTTGAGATACCAAATTCAATTTGAGATGTCAGAATCTTTGTCGCTCAAGCTGTGGGTAGCTGCACATCCATAAACCTTAATGCCAGCTTTTCTCACCAATGGCAAGCTGGCTTGTTTTAAGAAATAATTCACACTCCTGGCTGAGAAAGTTCATCTTCAGCTTTCTGAAGCAGCTCAAGTTCCAGTATGCATTTGCAGGTTTGATGGATTGGAATAAGTATTGAAATTATTTGGATGTCCTATCTTTAAAACCAAGCAAAACTAAGTACAGGCCTATCTATCTCATTGGAAAATTATGCACTTAAATCCTGTCAGTTCCTCTGTAGCAGGGGAGCAAAGTGAGACAGAGGTTTGATGGGACAGATGAGACTGTTCAACAAAGAACTCTCGCATGTAATTCATATGTCAGTCTCACAGGCAATGCTCATAGTGTCTTAGGTAAATCCAACCAAAAAAGGCCTTCAATAGAAACATCTGCAGAAGCAGTACAGATGTCCCAAAGCACACAATAATCATCTGATCTTCCAGGTCAACACGCAGCCTGTTGAGAATGTCATTGTGCCTGATAAATTAAAATGCTGGCAAACACATCAGCTTCATGGCACTCCTACAGAACGCTAGAAAACATGACAGTATCCAGGTATTCTCCATCTTCTTCATTCTTCAGACCAGCATGATAATGAGCATGATCCCAAGGCAAAAAGAAGGAATAATGTAGAAAAAACACTGGTTACTCACAAGAAGTACATTTAATGAGCTCTGTGTGTGTGTGAATGAGCAATTATAGACTGACCTTGCCAGTTAGTTGTAGCATAACACTACTGAGAAGAGAGAAATGCACATTACTCTGTATAGTCTCTGAAATCAGAAGCAGTTATTAGCAATGTCAGGATGTATCGTGGCTACAGCTATTTCCAGTGCAGGTATCCAGCATCTTGAAATGAGTAATTTTCAAGTATTTCAAGACACTGAAACAAAGACTTAAGTGGAAGATGATCAGGAACCTGTTCTATATGCAGGGTTACACTTTCTGCCGAGACCAAAGCTTAAGGCTACCAAATACACTTGGCAAATCAAGGCTACTGTTCATTAAAACAGATAAAGATCACGCAACTCCCAATGATGTGCTTGGGTATTTCAGTATGAGCCTCATAAAATTTAATGATTTTTTAAAAAAATTAAAAAAAAATTATTTATTAGTGCTACTCTGATTTTAGGCAATTTCCCATCTTCTTAGACATCATGCCTAAATTTGGAATGTGATCCTGGTCACACTATGGCATGCCTCTTAGTGCTTTCCATGGGCACGTACCTATCTGCTCCTGTAATAATGGAGCTCTGTTTTATTGTTAGAGCTCTGAGGAGAAAAATAACACTACAGTTGCTTGATGACTATAGAAAAGTTCAAATGTCAAGGATGAGAAGAGTAAAATTCTTGCGACTACCGGGTATGTTTAAATGATAGAGGTAGGAGGACTACACACGTTCCTGCATGTGCAACACACACATATGCACATACTTGTTAGTTTACAAAATTTGCATTATTTTTTCTTAGTTTTCCTATGCTATTAGGCCAACAAAAGCAAAACAAAATGCTACTAACCTAGGAGGTGGCTTTCCTTTTGCTTCACACTGTATTACAATATTCTCGCGAGGGTCAACAATGTAATCTTTTGGAGATTGCTGAGTTATCGTAGGAGGTTGTGACACTTCATTATGGAATATAAGAAACAGGAATTTAACAATATTTTCAAAGTATAAGCAAGACAGTTTTGTAAGTGGAAAAAACTGCAGTTAGTAATGAAACAATTGACAGAAGACTGGGATTAAAGTATCCTTTTTATTAGGAGGCTGAAGCCCTCTACTTTTGCAAATCAGCATAGCTATATGAACTTACAACTGAGCTATGCTGATTTACAGTGGATGAAGATCTTGGCCAAAAAAGTTTAATGGATCTACTACCCATACATCATATTTCAACAAATTTTTACAAAACCAAAGGACACTTGAATTATAAATCCAGCATAACCTGAATGAAGAGTCGTGAGACATATACCAGCACAATATGTTTCTTACCACGCAGACAAAAGAAAACAACACATTACTTTGTATCTCTAAGCATTTTATGTATTTCCAAATTCTCTATGAGCTTGAATTATTCACATGTTTATTGTGCTCAACATACTGAATTAATCTATAAAGCATGCTTTTAGGAGCTACTTTTCAGGAGTAAAAAATGTGCTAGAAGTAAAAGACTGTAAAACAAGGATAAAAACAGTTAACTACTTTCCAGATAGAATAGACATGTAGGAAAAGCCTAGTTTCTCCTGAAAAAAACTCAACAAATATATAGTCAATCTTGTGAATTGCCCTAGCAGAAACAAACATTTCAATTCTATGACTTGTTGAGTACTCTGGAATGAGTAGTACAAAACAGAATTTATTCACCTCATGAAGTAGTTGGCGCCTACCTATTGAAACTACCTCATAATTTGTTACCATTATCTAGGCCCATTTTTACATTTTAAAAAATCCTGTTTATAGTAAGATATTGAAAAAGGTGTCTTTCTCAACATATTCCTCTATTTATAGTTTAGTGTCACCTAAAGGAATCAGTTTCACAACATGACCATAAACATCTCTGTCTAAAAGTTGTAAAGTTCCTGTCCATCAATGCACTTTGAGACTACATTGGGGTAATTTCTAGCCATTTTACCAAAATTGTGTTCTCATGCCTCACTATTAATTAGTTAAAGTTTAAAAATGGATTATTATTTTAAGTTTTCCCTACCATTATACATTAAGTATTCTGTTGCATTGAGAGAGGTAGCCAACTGTAAAGCCCTACCCACAAGAAATACTCAGGAAAAAAAAATAATTCATGGAATTATAATGAGATATAGCAGCTAAACAGAAAAGAAGAGGCCATGCAAGCTGGGTTTTGCTTCTGTTCCTCACTGTAGAGAGGAGAGTGAGGTCAATAAACAGTATTAGGTTACTTAAATAACTGTATCCACTGTTTTGTAGGGATATAAAAGTATATCAGACTCAGACATCTAAAATAGTATGTAAGTAAATATATTCCAATGAATTTACTTTTAATCAAATAGATTTACTCCTGAAAGTAGTAGTTAAACATTGCTCATGCTGATACCGAGTAAGGATTTTAATGTTCAGATAGCACACAATCAAAAATCACACAATTAATTTGTTCAAAATATCACAAGACTGATTTACATACAGTAGCATTTTTTGAACACTGCATGCATAAAACATCTAGCTACAGCAAACCAAATTAATAACAAAATGTCAGAATCCCAGATTTTTGGACTCCAAATTCAGTGAACAACACAATCAGTATTAATTTTCAGCAGCACACAGCCTAGTTTTTGTGGACAGGAACTTACATTCTTCTAGAAGTTTTGCTTTTATTCCCCATCAGAATCAGCAGTTGAATGGATAAATGGAGATTAAAGAGAAACATTTGTTAGTTAAAAGAAAATTAGCATTTTTGAGAGGGAAGATAAGTATCTCTGACAAGTAGTTCGGTCACCATTAAAAAGAAAACATCTAAAACATTTAGCACTGTAACCCAGCCATGATTTCCATTGTTTCAGGTATTACTACAATTACCTCAAAGTTCATGGTATGAGGAACTTTTCTGAAGTGTTGACTTTTTAAGGGCAACCATGGTATGTGATTTTGGCCTTGATATGTGATACACAAAACACTGATACTGAGGAGACAATAAATCAGAATTAATGGAGTGCATTGCCCTCATGCTGCAGTCATATGGAAAAACAAAGAAAATGCTTCAGGCTAAAATTACTCTTACAAAGTCAAAAGCACCTAATTCCACTCAACAGACAAGCAATCTCACTCGGTTTGAAAAATAACTCAATGAAAAAAATCATCTGAGTTGTCCATCTTTAATGCTTGCTTGCTTGTTTTTTTGTTTTGTTTTGTTTTTGTTTTTGTTTTTCCATACATGTCTCTTTGCCACTTATGTTTTGACCAAGCCAAACTGCCTTTGGCCAGCTATATTGTCAGTCATCCTTTACCTACCCTCAGACACTGACTAGCATAGGAACTGCTAACCTGGATGAAACCCAAAGGTTCAACTGTTTGTGTTCTCACGACCAGGTCTCTGTGGTGGGCATATGGAGAAGGCACAAAAAATAGAAGCCCTTCCCTTTTGGTGCTCTCACAGAGCCAATTACAAGCACTTATTAAATCAAAAACATCTTTATAAATGGAACTCTGCTTAATACTATTTTTGGTAAAAGATTCTAGTATGTAACTTTATCAGACCTGCAAAAGTTATTAGCCATTCTATAGTAGGGAATAAGTTAATTGAGAGTTAACATGACACATCTAAAAGGGATACTCCTTTTTGCCTATTGAGGCACCTCTGGTTAATTTAACCTGAAGCCCTGCTCAGGTTAAAGATACTAGAGTGGTGCACAATTTACATTAGTTTCCAAACTACAAGATGAATTTAAAATACTATTTCTAGCCTGCAAAAATATATAGGGGGAAAAATTAACTTTAGAAAAGGAGGTATTCATTCATCAAACTTTTAAATCCCTCTTTAAGCCACAGTTTATTGCTCTAAAGGCATTCACAGCACAAGTTTGATGTGATTCAGAGATATTGATCTTGTTATAGGAATAGAGGTCAGTGGTTTGAGATGCTTGTAAATATGCATGGGGAAAAAAAACATCAAAGCAGTTGCAATTAATGTCAATGATTATTAAAGAAAAACAAGCATTTATGGGAGGTAGGAGGGTATCAAAAACATGGGGTAAAGAAAGCCATGCAGATTAGAACAGCATAGGCAAATTTACTGATGATTTAAACCATCAATTTAACATCAGCCCTAATGTTCTCATCTCAGGTAATTAGCTAACCAATGAATAGTCACTGTGAGGTGCAACATGGTTCACTGATTTTTGAAAATGTGATCGTGCTTATCTTAAGAAGAAAATAACAACCTGAAGCAAATGACCTGAATAAATTAATAAAATTAGCTATTAGGGCTACAAAAAGCAGCAGCTACCATTGTTTCCCTGTCAGGATGGAGCACTACCTTCAAGGTCCCCAACTAACACAGTCTTACATTAGACAATAATTTCAGATCTTGGGATTCTCCCTCTTCTAGATATTTCCTCAAAGGTTAATGCTAGAGCTCCCTGCTCAGCACAAAGGCTTTTAACTTAAAGGTTAGGTACTTCAGTCTTTACAGACACTCCTAATGATATCTGAGAGCCTAACTTACTCTTTTGGATCAAAAATCAAGAGGCTTCACATGTCTGAATTTTAGGTATTTGAATCTTTTACTAGATCTCATATCAGCTCCTGGAAAACCCTAATATGAAGAGTAAATGTTTACATCAACTGGGAACTTCCTCAGGTTTTCAGCAAATTGTCAATATGATCTTAATTTCACAAATAATTAGCATTTCAGTGGGCTTCTCTTTCCTTCTTCATGAGAATCCTATGTTAATCCCTCTCAAGTGAACAATGGTTAGTCATTTACATTTGCACAGTTTTTTTAAAAAACGACAGTAAATTTCTGAACCTACTCATAATCACAGTGTCCTGACTGAAGTGAGCAAACACACTTCATCCTTAGCTCTGTGTTGGCATTATCTTCATCCTCCTATACAGAAATTATTTAACTAAGCTTACATTATTCTGAACTTATTTAGCAGGTTAATACTTACAGTCAAGAGGTACATCCAATGAAGAAATCATTTGGCACAGAAAGAGGACCAAGGAAGCTCTGCTTGCACATATGCTCTTCTTTTTCATCATGATTTCAGGCTGTATTGAGTAAATCACACTGAAGAATGAAGTTCAACTTCATCAGACTAGGTAGCTTGCAACAGTTCTGTAAATATGAAACCTGGTAAATAAAAGAGAATAACAATATACAGACACTGTGGAGAGTTGAGTGACCACATTTTAATAATATTATGAAATACCAGCTGTCTACATATTACATCCAGGGATAATAGTTACATCATGTGCACTAATGAAATCCAAGAAGAAATCCAGAAGTTCTATAGGACACATACATTGTAATACTACCCTAAGCAAGCTAGTGAACAACTCCTATAAATGTGCTGAATGGAAACACAAATAACTCTCCTAAGAAGGACAAAGCATCAGTCTAGATAATTAAAAATCTATACATACTAAAGATAACAGTCCTCTGAAGTAGATTTATGAGATCAAAGCTTGGACTGACCACCTTAGTTTCTCCTTCAAACACCCTGCACAATTCTTGCAGAGTTACTTCAGGCATCTACCCCAATGAAAATGTATCTGGCCACAAATATGTGAAGTAAATGGTGGGATCTTCCTGCAGATCTGAGTTAGGTATCTATCTTAGTTTCTCCCCACTTTGGAACTCCTTGTAATAGACAGCTGTAGACAGGATACATAAGAGTTCATGGATTGCCCTGCTGAGATGCAACCTTATGTGCTGTGTAAGAACCTAGGCTCCTACTCCCGGATTTCTGATTCCACCATATGTAACATCAAAATACTTTCTCATTTATATCCAGAACACCCAAAATTTAATTAGCTGGTAGCACACTCTACTCCATTCTATGTGAAGAGATGGCAGAAATGAAACCTAAGGGAGATCTATTTGAAGTGTATTAGGTTTTCCCCCTCAGCTAAGCACGAGAGACCATATTAACCACAACAGAATGATTCTGTCTCCCTACTTAGTGCATTCAGGACCAAGCTCTAACTTAGAAGAATACTGAAGGAGTAAAAACTATCTGCCTGGAAGCACCATCACTGTTCTAGAAAAAGCTAGAGGAATACAGCTCTAGAAATCCAAGTGGTGTATTCTTGGTAAATGGACACCCAGCTGAGAAAGTACTTCCCGGTTGCCACACTGACCCAAAAGTTCAGAGTCATCAGCATTACCTGGAAGCACTTCCTTAGCTCTAACCAAATGTTAAACCCAAAGCTATCAAGTTCACAATGAGTTAAAGTTGCAGAGGAGCAGCTGCCTTACAAATGTTTAATAAAGTGGTATTTGTGGTTCCTGAAGTTACCTAAACCAGTCTGTGCTCAGAATTTCAATCAGTCTTCAGGTTACAGAAGAAATGATGTCTCTTAATTACTGTTCTAAATGGTCTTTCTCTTCGTTTTGCCTTCTGAGCAGAGCCTGGAATTGGAAACCAGAACTGAAGTGCAGAGCTCAACCTCTCATCCTAACCTAGCACAACAAACTCCTTGGTGCTTGCTGTCACTATCTAAAACACAAATGGTTGTTTCAAAATTAAAGCGTCCCATCTGGTTATACTCCTAGAGATGTATTACTCCTTGGGAGAACTTGGAAAGGGCACCATGAGGGAGTGTATATTCCTTATGAACATTTAAAACTATCTGCAGTGCTGCACACCGTAACAAAACAACTAAGAATTTGTCACAGCAGACTAAAAAGATTATGAAATTCATCAGAAGAGAGAAGATATGAGTTTCAGCCTTTGCAAAATTATTTACACAAACAGGAACTGCAAAAGCAGAGAAGGTGATGAGCCTAACTCCAAAACCACATCAGAAAGGGGTTAAGGCATACAGCAAGGAAGCACAAAAAGTAGTCAGACTTTCCTTGAAAAATAAACTGAACTTTCCTACATTTCAAAGGAGGATTTCAACTTAAAGCCCTAGAAGATTTAGCTGGGGAAGGGGAGAAGTGCTTCTTCCATCCCTCTTTTGGCACATATAGTTCCTATGCTCCCTTTGCAGTAAGTTTCTCTTGAGAGTGCCTGAGAGCACTCCAGCATGTCTCTGGCAACGAAATGCTCTTCAGAAGAGCTGATTTTGTTCCACTGACTACAGCTGTCTGCTCTTCTCCAGTAAACTAGGTTCTCACACACTCTTCTGATCTTTGTCATCTCCTCATCACAACATCACTGCAATTAACAAGGTGCCCTCACAGTACAATGTGTTTGACCCAGGATTTACCAGACACTTTGAAGTATTCTACAAGTGTACCTTGACTTTCATTGTTTCCTCTCTAAGCACAATTTGAGTTCTTATGAAACTCTGAGAACTTGATTATCCACTTTATTGTCTTGTTCTTTCACCATGTAAAATGAGTATTGCAGTGATTTGAGAGTATTTTTAAAGTAAATTGCATTCCTTTTGAACAAGTACAAATGAACACACAAGCAGTGGTCAATCAGGCATGTGCAATTAAAAAGATTGTGAAAGTAATACCCTTGAGAAATTGCCTCCGTTTGCCTACCTCAGCTACTGCACCGTTTCAGTAGGATACCTATTGAGTCTACTGCTGGGATGTTTGGATCCAATATGGGAATTCAACAGGCAGAGAACATTGTGAAGCTGAGCTTGGACATTGACTTTGTCACTTTTCAGAGAGGCAATGTGCCCAAATAATTTGTGAGAGACCATATTTAACTGAAAATTATTTTACATTTGCCAGCACAACTGGGTGCTTTTGTTGAATATATGCAAGATTAAATATGACATCATATAGTTTGAAAACAACAGCTGTTGAGTAGAACTAAACATTGATTTGACATAATATGAGCTGCTAAAAAGCAAGGCCAGGCCTCTAAGTGCAGATCAATGTAAAGTCTTCAATTTCAAAACCTAAAATATTTATACAACAGATTGCCTTTTCTTTCAGATAATTTATTTAAGAACCCCTGTAACTCAGTTATCTTGTCCTACCCTTTTCATAGGATAACACATGTATTTTGACAGCTCATTCACGAGTCTGTTCTCTGGTCTGTATAAAGACTCTGTACCTATGTACCTCGTATATACAGAACAAAATATCACTTGTTACATCTTCTGTGCTTCTTGATGAGGTGCTGAGATTGTGAGTAAAACCACAAACTAAAGGTTGAAGCTATGGTGTGGCAAACAGTAGTCAAAGTAAATGTGAATGCACAAGCAAAGTATAACATTTTATTACAAAGTATTATACCAGATTTCAAGGGGAGGGCAAAAGAACAAGGATCAAGTGAAAGATACCCTTTTTTTCTTTTCACTTAAATTATTATATAATTACTTTTTGCATGTGAGCTACAGAAGTACACAACTGGAAGAATGAATACACCAGTGAGCCTGAGGAAATATCTGGTAACAGCACAAAACACAGTTTAGTGCCAGTATTCTTTTCACACGTGACTCACATGTCTAGACACTTTTGGTCATAAACAAAAATAACAAGTACTTTGAAAACACTGAAGGAGCTGGGAAAACAGCATGCATATGGAAGGGATTAGTTGGGAGGCAGAAACCAAGACTGCTTTTCATACTATAAATCAAAAGGGACACGGAGATTCTCCTCGATTTCAAGAATTTAAGAGCTAATGAATCATAGAGTGATCTAGGTTGGAAAAGACCACATAGGTCATCCAGTCCAACTGTTAACCCAGCACTGCCCAGTCCACCACTAAAATATGTCTCTAAGTATCACATCTACACGGCTTTTAAATACCTCCAGGGGTGGTGACTCAACCACTTTCCTTGACAGACTGTTCCAATACTTGACATCTCTTTCAGTTAAGCAATTTTTCCTAATAGACAATCTAAACCTCCCTTGTAACAACTTGAGGCCATTTCCTCTTGTCCTATCAATTGCTACTTTGGGGTAAAAAACAACGTATCATGGCTTGCATCCTTCCCCTCTGAAGGAAGGCTCCAGACTGCACATGCACCGTGCTCTTCCCTGAATCATATCCATGCAAAGTTTGGGAGAAATATGGTTGGTTCAGCTCAAAAATCTTCCAGGGAAAGTGTTAACAATTTAACACTATACTATATGATGGCAGAACACACAGAGCAAAGGTATATTTCACTATAGGTATATTTTACAATATAATATGAGTACTGAGTGTTAATAATTCCTAGTTGGGATGTTAAGACATACAAACACACTCTTAATGGTCATTCCTAAGTTCTATCAGCTAGGGCTTCAGCTGTCAGAGGAAACATGCCTTTCCTCTAGCTATCTTCAATATTTTTATTTCTTTAATAGGATGAAAGAAGTGCAAGGGAATGAATTGACTGAAATTTGGCTTAGCACATAGGGAACGTATTTTCAATGTAGTATCATTCCACAGCATTTTGTTGTATCGACTCAGTATGCATTTCTACTCAATTATATTACTTTAAGACAAAAAGGTCTCTATGAGTGTGAATTGAAATCCAGGTCAATGTTAGAAATGTGAACGGGTTATAAAACTGCAAAGAGAATGACTGCAATATTTCATGCACATTAGAGGGAAAGAAACATTCTCTTTACATAGTCATGATTAAATTAAAGGGAACAAATTAGACACTGCAAATGAGAGAAAAATTACTACTGAGCAAAAGCTTCCATGCTTCATTTTACTAATATCTGTATTTTTTCTCAAAGCAAAAGACAGATATAATTAGAAGGTAAGAAAAATATACAGTTTTCCAAGAAATCTATTTCAAATAAACCTTATATAATGCTCCATAGAGACATGAAAAGCAAATTCAAATGAGGTATATGGATTTAATGACTTGTATATAAAATAAGTGCTGATAATACACACATTTTATTTTATATTTTTAACGGATGAAAAGCACAAAATGACTATTTTGAGGACAAATGCAATAACCTTATCACTTAATGACAGACCTTCATAGGGCTTATTTTGTGTCATATTTTATGCAACTGTAGTATCAGTAAGATTATTTTAAATATTTTTAACAACCTAGTTCAAAATTTCACACTTTTTTTCTTTTTTAGCTCATCTATCATTTATAGTAATAAGGAACATTAAACACTGTCTGGAAATTCCTCTCTAATTTAAAATCTTTCAAATAGAAACAGATAACAAGGTACTTAGTGTTGTACTACCTGTGTGATATGGATGGAGTACGAATAGAAACAATAATTCTGTTTAGATATTGCCTTTATTCTAGCTATTTTTATGGAGGTAGCTTGACTTAGTAGACTAAATACTCATGTATAGCTTGACAGACCTGAGTCCTATTCCAAATTTTGCTCTCAAATAACCATGCAGTCAATTTATCCCTCCCCTGGTTTGCTTTCTCCACTCATCTCTTATCTATTAGATGTGAATTGTTTAAGGTATCATCTATTCACATGTAGGTGGTCTTATCTACTTACTACAGGACATACAGCTCTGGGGTGAATGTGTGCATGAAAAGAAAGTACTTTCTAAACTTTCCAGGCTACACCAAATTAGAACTATTTCTAATCCTCTGAACTTTGGAAAACACCACACTGTTTTCCTCCAGATTATCCACCGGTCACAGTCTCCTACAGATATATCATTTAAAGTCTTCAGGGAATATTAAATCCTCTTCTCTGACCTCCTGTTGTTTATGAAGCTCAAGCCCATTACTCTGGCTTTGGCTACACTGTATGTGCTATGGTGACATCCTTATAAAGACAAATAAATATGCAGCCAGTACTGAATTCAACAAAGAACTCCTCAGCACTAATTCAGATGCTGCAGACACTTTTTAGTGTTAGATAGTTCTATATACTTCTGCCACTTTTATGGATTTTTTTGATGAAGACAGACAGCAAAGCTGAGTGCTGCACTCTAAACCTTCTTAGCAGTTCTATATACAGCAAAAAATCACCAGTCTGGTCACGCTTCCAGACTCCCCCTACACACAGCAGCACTCCTTTGGCTCCAAAACCCTATTTCAGCACTCACACTGATCTCCTTCCTTCTCTCCACCCAGACACAATTTCCAGGCTCTCTACTCTCATTCTCTATTTTCAAAGCATGGCTTGTTAGCTTCCTTCTTCCTAGATGAATTATTTGCATCTTTCCAGAGTAAAAAAGAAAAATTTGGCTCACTCAGTCATCTCAATCTTTCTTAATAATCACCTTGTCTTCAGGGTTATTGATGTCCTGCCAACCCTCAGAGCGCCCGTTAATTTTAAAGTGTAAAATTACAGCTAATAAAGTCAACAAAGAAAATATCATTGGCCTTTATATTTCTCCTCATGAGAAAACTATGGAGAAACCACTTAGTACTTGAAGTTCCTTGACTGACAATCCTATTTTAAGACCTACTAGCTTGTTACTCATTCAAGTCTGGTTTCACTATACTGTTCAGTTTATTTATGTATTTACTTATCAGTTTCACATGGCAATAAGTCAAGTTCTTTTCAAAGTCTATTACATTGACAGCATCATCTTATCAAACTTTTAATTTTACCAAATAAGATTAAAATCAAGTTTTTGTCAATCATTTGTTCTACAAGCCCTACTTCCATAAAATGATTCTGAGTAGAATTAATTTTACTCATGGCCTTTAATTCCCAATCAGCTGAATCCTCAATCAGCTTTTTCCATATGTTCACTGTGATTTATATCAGGCTATATTTGTCCTGTGCAATCTGCTTGTCTACTTTGAATCTGGGCAGAACACCAGCTTTCTTCCAGTCTTAAGGAAAGTATTAAAAATGAAAACCTGTGAACCAGAAATCTCCCCTACCAGCTTCTCTGCAACTCGGAGGCAGACCCACTGCACCTAGACCTGCTGACTAAAAATATGTAACTTCAACACATAATATTTAATATTTATTAATAGTTACTAGGACTAAAAAAGCTCTCCATCCTAACACGATTCATCGTATTTTTTCTTCCAGTTCACCATGTTACTTGCAATGATAAATAAACAGCAAGAGAAGAAAATGATTGTGTAGTAGCTCACAAAACAGTGCTAATCCTGTTTCTTTTCTTAAGGCTCGGTCCTATAAAAATGAACCAAGTATTTTCCTGCTTATCTGCTCTGTAGCAGTGACCAACACATCTGCCATGAGGACAGGAGCTCTTTCACACAAGTATCAGTACCAACTGCACTGCCACACAGCCCCAGCACAGGGAGGTCCTAACTTCTAGACTAACTTCAGTATCAGCTGGTGACCTAGCAATGTAAACCAGCTTCATTATCCTTATCCACTCATTTGGCACAAATTCTGCACTTGCAGGTCATCTGACATCTGACATCCACCCAGCTGATGCAGCCTTGCATGAGGCTGACTCCTCAAGCCCAGCCAGGACCGAGCAGGGTCCTACAAAGGCACGAATGCTAAGGGTCTACCTAACCACAGCCAACCAGATGAGTCCTGCAGCAGTGTTTTATTAGGGCAGGTGAAGATCTAATGAAGATCTGTCTGGGTAATTCTGTAAGACATTCTCCATCCAGCAGCCCCTTGCACATTGCACAGGAAACTGGAGGAAACACCAGGATTCCAGGTCAGCTTCCATCTTTTCCATATTGATAAAGCATAGGTATCCTGGCCCTTGTCTTCTTTACTTGTTTCTAGGGGGTTTTATATTTTTTTAAAAACATTTTATTCTCTCCACTTTCCTTTTGGGAGTCTCTTTTTCACTGAACACTGTAAAATTTTATAGCTGCTAACTGCAGCTCATTGGTGAATCACTGCCACTACTGAGATACAGCTAAAAAAAGCAAGGATTAGAAGTCCTTAAAAATTCCACCCAGGAAAGTCTTATTTCTACTGTCTGCTCTAGAAATACAAGTGCCACATCCCAGGAGTGACCAAAACCAACTAAGTACAAAGTTCAAATGTCTAATTTAGTGCTGCAGGTAAGCCTGTAGTCAGTCACGATCCACAAACTTGGATATTCTTGAGAGCGGCCACTTAAGAGTTGATTTTCAAAAGACCAAAGCAGGGCTGATCTGTCCTTGCACATTCCCTGAGGACCTATACTGGATTTGGCTCTTCTGAGGATTTAAACAGAGGAGCACTTACTTTCGAGATCCTGCTCAGATTAAATTATAAACTGCTTTGGCTGGGGAGATTACATACATGGCAGAGCAAAGCTGTGGATAGCCTTCTAACAGGGATGTAAACCTAGCAAGCCTGGGAAGTTTAGATTCCTCCAGGGTCAAATCAGCAGCTGAACAGCATTTCTGGATTGAAAATTTTTACTGAGATGTCTGGTCATGCTTCACCTTCTTTACCTCCTCACTTACAACAACAGAAGATGGAACAGCGCATAAAAGGAATGATTTAGTGCCATTTATTTCAGTAGTTCTTCACTGTCATTTCATCCAGAACAAATATGCTTCATCTCTTATGCATGTGTGCATACTTGGCTGTCTTTCGAAGATTTGGTTACAACTTTGTAAACCTGTTGAAGACTATGAGTTTAGACAGGAGGGAGTGAAAACAGAACTTGCATACATTTAGAGAGAGATGGATTGGCTTGAAGTGCATCACTAAATATGGTGACAAAGGAGAGTAAAGAATTTATCTTGATTATTAAATTTTTCAGTGAGTTAGAAATCATTCAGAGTGAGAGAAAGGAAATGAAGAAAATACATTTTTACACCACCTGGATCTTAAAACTGGTACCTACATGATAACAGTATCATTAGGATAGCTCTTCAGGACATGCTTTGGGATTTTTTAGGACCATGTAAATTATCCAGTCACTAATTAAATCCACTTGCAGAAGATCTAATTGAGACTGAACTCCAACAAGACAAATGTTTTCAAGCAGCCCATCTCTTTCCCTCTGAAAGGTTTTGCAATAAAGCAAAAAAGTGCTTATGACAAAAATTCCTATGAATCATCAGACTGCTGTTACAGCCATACCATCCTGCAAACAGAACCAGAATAAAAACTGCAAAGTGGGCAGAAGGAAAATGCACCATCATCCTGAGTGAAGATTCCCAATTCAATGACTAAAGTTTTACCTTGTAAATATGCAAAAGAGATGCTCAGCTGATATGGTCCCTGAAATGCTAATTTCTTTACCCAATGGATATGAGGAAAGGGATCTTTTTCTCTTAGTTTTAGTTTTTTTAATCTGCCAGTATTGAAAAAAGAGGCTTCAGAGAGATTGCTTATGATAAGGTAACAAATGTATTCCTGTAGTTAGTTACCTTCTTTATATCCCTACGTTTAACCCCAAAATAATCATCTGTCCAGAAATCTTCCTGCAACCCTGGAGAGACTTGTGAAAAACATACTGAGCAAAAGAGCAGAATCTGAATCAAAGGCAGGGAAACTCCTCCCTTTGGGAAGTAGAGCAGAAACCACTAATATTAGCATGAAATGCCAGAATAGTTATGCTAGGAGGAGGTCACTCAGAACAGGGACAGTGCCAGAATCTGAGGACTAAGGCATTCTGTCAGATAGAAAACCTTAACAAGTACATGAACAAAAGAGGGTAAACAGTGCTGAGGGAACAAACTGTACAAACTCCAGCTAGCTGCTTCGGGTAGATTTTTTGGAGATGAGGGTTGGGGGCTGGCACCTATGGGTACCATCTATTTAAAAAGGCAAAAGTTAGCATGTTTGCTGGTTTATTTTTAATTATTTCTTTTGAAGGAGTTACAATTACATCCGTTAGGTTGGAATCTCTGCCCATTATTAAAAACTCAAATGAACCAAGAGCTCAGATACAAACATTTCCACAGCATTGATTCATGCTGCCACTGTCCACAGCAGAACAATGGGAGACTTCAACAAATGAACCAAATCCTTAAAATGTGTTTGCAGACATCACCAGTGTTGTGCCACATTTTGCAACAAGGTCACCATCCTCAACTCTGCTACTGAGAATCGTACACAAAGGGATGACGAGCACAGTGATCAGAAAAAAACTGCCAGTTTTAAGATTTTCTGACTGTATCACTTCTCTGTATGTGCATCTCCAGTTCTCCCTCAGTCTCAAATGATTAATAAACACACACAAAGTGTTAACTAGCTTTGTCACTTCCATAAACCTTCCTGCTGCAGCTGTTCACGTTAACTCTGTAGATAAGTAAAGCAGGAAAGGATAGTACTCAAGTTTCCTTTTTTTTTCTTGCTGCCTTTGTGGGGGTTTTGGGGTTGGGTGTTTTTTTTTGGTTTTTTTGTTTGTTTGTTTTTTGTTTTGTTTTTTGTTTTGTTTTTTTGTTGGTTTTTTTGTTTGTGGTTTTTTTGTGGTTTTTTTTGGTTTTTTTTGTTTTGTTTTGTTTTTGTTTTGTTTTGTTGTTGTGGTTTTTTTTGTTTTTTTTAAATATTAACTTGCAGAGCTTCCAGATCCCTGGATATATAGGCTCTTGTGGACACTGTGGAGTTCTTACTGTATGTAAGTACTTATTGTAGGTAAGTACTTACCTTTAAGCAAAATCATACAGCAGGGCAAGGCTGTGTACTGTGTTGGTGCAATGACACAACCTCCACTGCCTGCTCCCATCATTAAGAGGTGACTTACTCAGCACTTCAGAAAGCAAAACGAGGCTTGGTGTATTCCCTCACACAGGGACCTTGAAACTACAACATGGGTAAATCCTGTCAGGGTCTCCTCCTAGCAGGGCACAGAGCAGTCAGGATGCACTGTCTTCTGCTTCAAAATATTAATAATAATGTCAGTCTGTCCTGGTTTGGGCCAGGATAAAGGTGATTTTCTGGTTTGTAGTTTTGCTTTCAGCTAAGTTTCTTGTAAGTAGCTGCACTTGCTGAAATTGTCTGCTTCTAGGACTGATAACACTGGATGTTTATAGTTACTGCCAGGCACTGGTATGCAGAGCCAAGGACACTGCTCAGCTCTGAGGAACATTTTACCCTGCAGAAGGAGCAGGTCCAACCTGAACCCCTCCTTTGGGAAGGCCTGAGACAAGATAGATGCCAGAACTGACCAGAGTATTCCATCCCATACACATCATATTCAATATAAATTTGAGGGATCACGAGGGTCAAACACCCTTCCTGCTTCCTTCCTGCCTTCTTCCTGCTCGTCCTGCCTTCCTTCACCTGTTCCCTGTTTGCTTTGGCATCCTGGGAGGATTCTATCCGTTTGTCTGCCTGTGCTCCTGATCCGTGCCAGCCTGAATCTGTGTGTTCCTGCCTCCAGCTCCCGACTGCTCCTGACCCCAGGGGTCCAGCCTGGACTTTCCCAGGGCTGCCCTGCAGCCTCGGTGGTGATGTGAGAGTTATTGGGGGAAAGGGGGGAGGAACGTGGGATCAATCTTTTCCTGTATATTTGTATATATTTAGTAATTCTTCCTATTTATCATTACTGTTTCATTAAAGTTGTGTAGTTTAGTTTCCAACCCATAAGTCTCTCTCCCTTATTCTCTCTCCTTTCCTTATCAGGGAGGAGAGGGGGATTAATAGAAAAATCTGTTATTCGGTTTAATTGTTGGGCCAGTGTTAAACCATGACACAGTCCTCCATTAGGTGGCAAGCGGACACAGAGAGAGGATGGAGCAAACATTTCTTTGGGCTTGAAGCTGAGGGTGAAGGATTGGGGGCAGGCAACTGTTGAAACAAAACAGAGACAGCACTGAGAAGGTACCACATGAACACGACATTTTAGGGTTTGTCAGGTGGAGGCAAAAGGCAAGAAGGGAAGGGACCGTGCCCATATTTACAGGCACTGTGGTTGGAATTACATGTTTAGATTTTATGCACATGAAGACAGATACAGAGAAATTGAAAGTATTCAATATAGTAAAGCAATTTTCTACCAGTGTCAAAAGCTACAGTCTAGAAGACGATCGGGGAAAAAAGGACCCTGTAAGGGCTCAGCAGTTTGCACATGTGTATTTGCTACAGCTCTGCCTCCTTCTACAGTGAATTCACAGTGATGGATTGTTTCAGTATAGATTTCACCTTTAAACAAGGGCTCCAAATTCATTACAGATATTTCACAGGAAGAAACCAGGAAAAGCTGAAAAAACAATTAATAGGGAATATTTAAAAGCACCAAGGCCCGATGGCTTCAGAAGCCCTGCAGACCCACTACAGATCCATCGTAAGGCAAATCCCACAAAATCTGAAGCATTCAAGACAGCTTACAGCACAGATCACTGTGACTGCGATGACCCTGACCTCTGACTCTTGAAGTACAAATCATGAGTATCCTCCTGGGTACTTTCTTCATAGAGCTTTGACATTAGTCAAATCTATTGCCAGATGGACTAGAAGTGAATTATTTTAGTTCAGAGCATGAAAAGTGCCTTGGATGAAACTGCCAGAAGCAAATACATCTTGGATGAACCAGTGTTCCACCCACCATTACTTCCCTGTGGAGTCTACTGTCACCCACAGCTGCCACATACACTCCATTTACCACTACACTTTCCTTCTTTTTTTAAACTATGTGATTTCTGCCAGTTTTACTGCCATTGACTACTAAATTTCATCTGGCTAAATGCACAAGTGGATAGACACAACGTTGTTCATTATTTTAACGGGACAACTTCAAATAACAAACACAATGTGCTAAAATACATATTTTGGGGATTAATCCCTCACTCTGCTGGTGTGATTCATCCAAATCTGCCACTGGCTTCATCTGAACTTGGCTTGAATAAAATTTTTATGATTTGTTCTGTAATGTTTACTCCAGCTGATTCTGTTAAATCTCTGTTCCCCAACTATTTTCTTCTATCTGCGTTATCAAAGACCTAAAAAACAGCAATTCAAAAACATAAATGAAGGGCTTATTTTAATGCATTTCATGATAATGTAAGTGTCCAAAATGTCTCTGCTATTATGATTGTAAAGGATTAATATGGCTTTTTAATTGACTGTATTTTTTATTTAATGTATCAAAATTAAAACTCTGTGGCTTAATTCTCTCAATAAATCCGCTACACTTGACTGCTACTAATACAGTTTTTAAGCACTGTTATCAAACTGAAACCTTCTAAATGAGACATGCTAACCACCATTTCCATCCCGTTACCCTTTCATTTGAAAATATATGTTAAAATATTTTCAATTTTCCATTTAGAAGACTCAGAGAAGACACTTAACACCCTTAAAATAACAATTTTAGTTGCAATTTAAGCGAGCAGCAATAGGAAAAAGCCAGTAACTAGAGCCTGAGTGAGCGTTTTTAAATAAACCATTAATTCAAACCTTCAGGGTAAAAACCCCTCATTTATTCATCAAAAAGTTAATCCAGTTTGTTCCCTAACTGGGAAATAGCTTTCCCAGCATTTTTTTGTATGTGTAGGCTATTCATTAATGAAACAAAAAAATCTTACCCAGGAGTTCATATCTATTATGTAAGTAAACATTACTCTTTGATGTTAAAATTTACATTGTTCAGAGATTCATTTGAATCTCACATTCACATTACCACCATGGAGATAAAAGAAATTTCTTTCATGCTGCCATGTTTACTCCTGTTTTCTTTGACTTGTTACAACTAATTTAACCTTTAAATCAAGATCTCAAATGCAAACAGCCCACATTGAAAGAATACCAATTTTGTTTCTGATTAAATTAAACTCAGTGTAGTGCTGCACAGTTGCAAATGGATGAGGAAAAGCTTTTTAATTCAATGTATTCTTCCAAATACTCTGTTTTCTCATATGAATACCACTTTAGGCACATACGATATCCTACCACAAAATTAATATCAATTATTGAATTAAAAATTCTTCAAGACAAAGAAAAAAATAGCATTGCAAGAGGAAAACATACTGCAAAATCCCAAAAGAACCACCAAAAAAAAATTTCTGAAATTCTGCTGATAGTACTGCAAAAGCACTTTACTGCATAATTTGCAATCCAGACTGTATATTGGTACTATCAAACTGCTAAATGTATTATTTTATTCACACTAGAAAATGACCACATTTAATCATTAAAAAATAAAAATAGCTTATTAACATAAATACATATATAGTATTTGGATCACACAATGGAGCATCCAAACAAGCATCTGAGGTATAGAACATAGAAACATTGAGGCAGAAAAACAAAGCAGCATAATTTTATCCAACAACTGAATTTTTATTCTCATGAAAAGACTGTTTTATAATTATGCATCTATTTTATTTCCAAAATACCATGTTCTTTTTCTTAAGGCAGGTTATTTGCTATAGACGTGCACAAAAAATAAAAAACAAATTTCTCTCCAATAATGTGGGTACACTCAACAGTATTTCTCATAGCACAATTATAAGAAATTATTTCATTAAATTCTGCCAGTTCTATTTATTGCATATTTATAATGTTGAATGCATATTTTCATGCAAATATAGCACAAAATATGAGCATTTCAAAAGGAAAAACTTCAAGAAACTGAAAAAAGCAAAGACATTTAAAAAGTAAAAATAAATAATATTCCTAATTAGCTTTGGTTATTTCAAACACTTGACTAAGCTTTATAGTTTTTATAAATTATCTTACTCCTTGAGGCAGTTTCAGTCAGTACTGTCATACTTAGAATAATGCTGTATCAAGGCAGCTTGTCAGTCAGATCCCTCTCCTTTGTACATCTTGAAATATTGATCCTTCAAAGAAAATACAAAATGCTGCTCACTCAACTCTCAAGCAACACCTGCAGATGATGCAGCCACACTACCATAATACTCTTCTGGATTTCAACGTGTTAAGAATGCAAAATTACTATAAATCAACACTAAAGGCTAAAATTATTTTCTCAGCCATGCTAATTTGAATGAAGAGAAATGCTGTTGTCCAAGGGTTTTTAATTTTATATTAAATTGCCTTACTGCTTATACACCAGAGAAACCATAACATAACCAAGACCAGAAAGTACTCTTTAATCTTTAATATAAAATTAAATTTTGCTGGATTTTCAATTTATCCAGAGACTTAATACCACTTAAAACTGGGTTTTTTTGTATTCATTTTAATCAAATATTATTTTAATTGGGTCTGTAAGGACATGTAGAAACTATTGCAACATTGGGAAGAAATATCTGTTCTTACATCTCCAAAATCAGCCTGGTTTTCAGTCTCACCTTTAACTTCCCTTCAGGCATTATTCCCCAGGGTTCCAGAGCTGCAATTGCCAATTCAGATTTGCTCAGAAGAATAATATATCTCTCAAAGCAGTACTTCTGGAAAGCAAGACTTACAGAAATGGGGACATCTTACCAACTTTTCCATTTGGTCTAGGGGAAGAGCTTGAAGCCAGAGGTAGGGCTCCTGGGAAATGCTTCACTGAGCACATGGCAAGAGAAAAAGGAAAAGGCAACACTACCCAGCATGTAGTTTCATGACGCTTATGAAGGTTGCCACTGTGTATATAGACTACAAAATTAAGAGTGCCTCTAAAAAAAGAGCAAGAGATCAAGGCAGTGCCTCAGACAACAAGCTGTGAATCTCCTGTATCTCTCCCTCCCTCACGCTGACCTCTCTTAAGTATCCTTCCTCCTTGAAAGGTAGATGCTACATTTTCTTTCTTCCTAAAAGCTGTAAGCCAGATGGACACAACCAGACCAGTGGAAGAGCTTGGAAGAACTCTTCTCCACACTGCTGAGAGTAGCCAGCTATGAAAAAGAAGATAAATCAAGATTGTGGCTAATAAAGTCTATCAAGAGAAAAAGCAAACAAACAGACTTTGAATAACGACAGTGTACCTCATACTAAGGTAGAGGCTTTTTGTTTTTCTTACCATCAGAACAATACAATACTAAATTAATGATAAAATACTTTCAGTTGAGGGCAGTTAAAATAGCTGAGATTGACTGGCAATACCAAGAAGCAAAATTAGGGCAGCCCTCTCCCAGCTCTGATTCCCTCCTCCCTTAGTGTGAAGTTGACTCAGGCAGTTTCACTGCAACACTTTGGTGGGTAATTCATCATATTGTAGCCTAAGCTGCAAGTTAAATTCATAACTATATTCCACAATTAAGTCAGGTTCAATTTGTCTAGACAACATTTAAATTGAAACTAATACCTTCACTCCCTGGCAGAGTAAAAGTTTAAATAGCAAAAGGACTTTCATCTCTAAGTGCATGAAATGGATGTTTTTCACACCAAGACAGACTTTAAAAATATCAAGAGTGCGCTTTTCTGGTGGTTTGCTTTGGTCTTTTTTAGTTTTTGTGGGTTTTGTTTTGTCATTTGTGATGTATTTTAGATGGAATTGGATCAAATTCATTAAAGGGATTACGTCACACTGGCTGCCTGGGCAGCAGTCCGCAGACAACAATGACCAAGGAAACCCTTGCAAGCTTCCTGTTCCAGAAGGAAAAGCATAAAACAGGCATCAACATATTCAGGGTTTGTCAGTAGGGCACACAAATACTGTCCTTACAATGATGAAATAGGAAAAAAGAGAAAGAATTTGTATCTCCTTTAAGCTTCACATCGTAAGATAGTTTGGTTTTGTTTTTTTTTTTTACATTTGAACCAAGAGTTGAACACAAAGGCAACTGGCTTGTTTGCACCCCTTATTTTAAAAGGTTACAGATTTTCACAGTGCATGATAGGGGTCTCTGAATTCACATTCATGTCTAATTTTTAACTTTGTAATTCCTTCTTTAACAGGCCCTGGTTGCTCTAAAAAGGAGTCAGCTGGAAGCATCCTCCATAACACCATGGAGGGGGTGGAGATGAAGTAAGACTTATTCTCACTGTTTTTTCATCTTGATAGTGGACTCCCAACATTAAGCTGGGAAACCAATTACATGCATTTCAACATATAATGCTTGCTGCTGGGCAGTTGCCAGGTAAGATAATAAAAATCCTGCTTAATTGAACCACATTCCTTTTTGCCACAAGGGCTAACACACTTGTCTATTTTTAACATTGCAAGATATATTTACATCACTGTATGCTGGGAAAAGTGAGATACACCTTTTGTTTAATATCAAAAACCAGAATTTCCAGATGTATAGCCAACAGTTGGCATGACTGTGATGCTCTGAACTTCACATATGCTTTCTCACATGTTTAATCAGAGAAAGTTTGCCTAGGTCACTGCACTGGTTTAGCAGATACTGAACGTCACGAGGAAAACAGAAAGAGGAAGGAGAGACTCAAAGGTTTAATAAGGATAGAAGGATAGTTAAAATACTGTTTTAAACAAAATGAACCACTTATCATGTATTTGGGTCAAGGCATCTGCACCAAAAAAAGCACTCCGTGAATTGGGAAAACAAATACCATTAAACTTGAACCAACTTGACTACTGAGTAAAAACTAAGTTAATCATACATTATTTTATAGTTGCCTTTGCTACTATAACCTGGACTAATGTCCAGGTTGTAAAAGTAACTCCTCTTTTTTGGCCATCACTGTAGCTGCTAGATCATCAAAGTACTTTACTGAAACAACTAGGCTTGACAAGGAGGTTTATGGAGAGTAAACAAACCATTTTTCTTCTTTGGTTTGCTTGGTAGAGTCACAGAATTAAATATCTAACTAATTTCTACAAAATAAAATAGAACCTGGATAGGTGTGGTGGAGAGGTGGAACTAGGGCAAAGGATTTGCTGGGCATACTTTCTTTTTTGCAAGAGTGGCCTTACAGTTCTTTCCAACATAGCCTTCCACTTGAGTGAAAAAATTGGTACCCTACTTATTACCTGGATTTTTACACTAGGCTTCTTCTGATTTAATGACAAACAGCTTTCAAGAAAATACAGAAAGGTCCTAAGCATTTTTTCTGTTTCTCACTGCAAGTTCCTGATCTCTCTCCTTGCATTTAATAATTGTAGTATTCCCAGTGAGCCATACCAATTCATTTATCCAAGAGGAAAAAAAAAATCTGTCCAAGAAAAGACTAGGTTCTGATGTGACAGAGATCTCTGAGAAGAAAGTACATCTTGCAGATTACAGCCTGAAATTAAATAAAGTGAAGCATCAAGTGAAATTGTAACCCCAGCCTAAGTCTTCACGGATCTGAGCTGTCTCAATGCCATGCAGAAGTATTCCCATCACTCTGTTCCTCCCTGCTGAAGCACTAGAGAAGAATATGCTGAAAAGCCAAGGAAAATTACTTCATGGCCAAACATCTGAAATCATGACTTTACGCACAGTTGTTTTTCTTCTGAAAATAATAATAAAAGTTTTTTAAAAAAACACCAAAAAACAATCAATAAAGGATCCTAATTTCTCTAATTTACTCCATTTGATTCAATAAGTAGATAGTCAACAATACTCATCATGATTTTTTAAATCTCTGTGAAGACCATACAGACAGCCTCCTGAATATGCTTCCTCTTCACCTGCTTTACTGGGGGAAAGAATTAACTTCTCAGAGTTGCAGATTTACTGCATTTGCCAAGGAATTATGTCTTGCTGCTGACAGTCTTCAAATTTCATTTATATTTAGTTCTTTCATGCAGATTAATCACTTACTCAATATGGCCATTCTTCCATATGGTCTTCAGTGGGGACCCAGCTTCACCTCCTGGCAATTTCATGTCCAGCCTTGCTTTTTAACCTACTTTTCTTTTTAGCATCCCATTTGACTACTTTAACAGAATTGTATACCATTCAATCATTTAATGCTTATAGTAATGGAAAAACAAGATATGCATTTTATTTTGAGGTAATTTGTTGGAATCTGTCTCATTTTTAGAAACTTTGAAATACACACAAGAGTACATTGTTCAGAACAATGTTCAGAATAAGATGTTAGATAAAATATGACAGGGATAGACTATAAATAACAGGCTACAAATAGAGTAACTTAACAATGGGAAGGGATGCTTAACTCCCTACCTACTGGACATTTAATTAGGTGCAGATTAGGCTTTGATAGCTCCAGAGCATGTAAATAATAACTCAGGAGTGATCTCCCTCATCTTAAATGTCAGCTCATCTTTGAATTCTTCTTGCCTTCTTTCATGAACAGCAATGGAGATGAGGCCTTAACAGTCAAAGGCTTTGGGACTGTTCCACCCTTTGCTTCAGGACACACCCCACTTCCTTCAATAAGGTAACACATTCAGGTTGAAATAGATTCACCTGCAGGATGTAATAAGCAACACTGTGGTCCTCTGACCAATAAAAATCCTGCACTAAAATTTCTGCCTCATAGAAAGACTATTCCAGATGTAATGGTGTGGCTAAGAAGAAGTAACAGGAACGCTAATTTGAACCAAGTTGTCCTTTATTTATATCATTCCCATGCACAAAACTGCCCAAACCTCAGTGGAATTACTCCTGACACATGAGGAGAACAGAAGCAGGTCTCTTACCCTCATATGCTTCCCTGTGACATGCCTATATGGCAATAGCACAGCAGCCTGTAAAGTCCACATTGGCAGTTCTTTCACCACACCTCAGCCACAAGTTGACAGATGCATTCACAAATCTCACTGCCCATTTCCACTAAAAAAATGCCATTGACATTTCATTTTTACTATATTTTGTGATTCAAAATATATCCTTGGATTTCCTCCCAACAAGTGGCAGCATTGTTCCTAGTGTAGTCTGTATGTGAATTTTTAATTCTGAGAAGTGCTGTGTTCTTCAAACTCTGTATTTCATGTAATAGGGATGCCAAGCCTTTAGTGGATTTCCCTAAGTTTTATGTCCACCAACCCTTTACACTAATTTATTCAAATAACATTTATTTGGTTTATTGGGAATAAAAAAGTACAAAAAAAAGTGTAAAACTACCATACATCCCTGTATGCAGTCTCCTGCAAAACATTTCCAACACAGTATCATCCTCCACATATATTTACCAGGCTGCTTTTTATAAATAGTATAGATTGTGCATATGAAGGCTTTTATATCTAAAGAGAGAAAAATTAGTTGTATATGTAAGTTATTAAATTTATAGTTATGTAATTGGCAATATACATGTGTGCATATAAATATATACAGATGCAGATTGCAACAATATTTAGTCTTCCACATGACAAATTAGAATTATATTTCTCAACTTAATCACAACCTGTTGTTTTCCTAAGTGCTTTGTTTAACCCTCCTTCCCCAAGCTGTGCAGTTCCTGTGCTCTCTCACATCTCATACATCTCTGGCACAAGAGAATTTTTTCTGTTTGTACATGAGTTTGAAAATTATATCACAGAATCATAGAATGGTTTGGGTTGGAAGGGACCTTAAAGATCATCCAGTTCCAACCCCCCTGCATGGCCAGGGACACCTCCCACTAGACCAGGTTGCTCAAGGCCCCATCCTTCCTGGCCTTGAACACATCTACAGCTTTCCTGGACAGCCTGTTCCAGTGTCTCACCACCTTCACAGGAAAGAATTTCTTCCTAATGCTGAACTTAAATCTCCCCTCTTGAAGTTTTAAAACATTTCCATTTGTTCTCTCACTACCCACCCATGTAAAAAGCCCTACCCCAGCTTTCCTGTAGCCCCCTGCAGGTATTGCAAAGTCACTATAAGGTCATCTCAGAGCCTCCTCTTAGCTAGGCTGAAATCATTAAGTTATCTAGAAGTCAGAGCAGCTATTACAAAGGAAACTGAAAAGTCATAATTAAGGTATTTATGGGAAAATGGTGGAAAGATAGGTACTTGACAGAGCATTGGTTAGGTTAATATAATACCCTGAATTGTGACACAGAGGAGGATTAACCCAAGATCCTCCATAAATATTCATCAAATAATCAGTTAAACTGTGTGCCATGTTAAATAAATGCTCATAGGGGAGTTAAGATTTGCACGAAGTTCTGGCTACTATTTTAATTTCAATTTTTTTTTTAATTTCAATTTTAATTTGGTATAATTTTAGGAAGGTAAAAAAAGAAATCCTCAAAGCACTGTCTACCTAGTAAAATAAGAGAAATGTCACTTTTAACATGAACGCTGGCCAAGAGGCATCTCAGTGTGTAGGTGATTCCAAAAAGATTTTTAAAAGCATGTTTCATTCATCTTTAAGAGTTTAATGTGTCATTCTGTCAAAACCAAATGGGATGCTGTTTTTATGCTCAAAACTTCCTAGCCTTTTACAGGCAGCACCCTGACCAAACAAGTTACTGCCTCCACTTCTGCCAGGATAATGCAGTGACAGTTTTTAGGCTGTGTTGAAGCTTCTCTCTCTTTCAGATGGTTGTTGTCTTCAATGGATTTAATTCTTAGCTGTGTGAATCAGCACACACATGCAAAATATCCTTTTTTTTTTTTTCCTCCTCCAAATTTTTAGGAATCCTTTATTTGCTTGGATTTTTTTTCATTGGAAGTATGGCTTTGGTTTTTGGTTTTTTTCATTGGAAAGATGGAAAAAGGCTTAGCTCTTTTTAGCTTTGTCACAGCAAAAAGCAGTAACTAAGTCTATCAGCATAAAAAAAATTATGATGGCAATAGATAAACATTTCATTTTGTACTCCAAAGGTAGTCAGCTACTTTAAAAACAAAAGCACTACTGACTGCAATTGACATCATAGAAGGATGTCAATAGACACAAGAACTTTCACAGGAAGTTTTTGACTGAAGGAGTTGTGGTTTTAAAGATGCTCTACCCATGATTAAATTCTTTACACGTGGTCTTATTGAACACAGAACACAACGTGAAAGCACATTAACCTTCTGTGATGAAAGAAAGCATGCTTTTTGAATAGAGGTGAAAACACTCCTACAGTATTGAGAGTAGGAAGAGTCTTTCCTTTTGCCACTTGACTGAGTGTGGCTGCAGGCAGAAGAAAAAGGCACCTTCTGCTGTTCCCAGAGAGGCTCTCCATCCTTTTTTTCAAGGCCGTCACGACTTGATTTAAAGGAATTACAAACAAGGTGGGGATAAGAGCGTTTTGTGAATTATCCACAGGTTTAACTTTTTATTGAACTTTGCCAGGCAGAATTTTTAATTTCTTCTGTAATTTTGCCATTAGATTAGGTTGGTAATTTATTTTTTAAACTCTAGTATAAATGTTAACATAAGAAGGATATATCCTCTTTGAAAACATCTTATTTCTTTTTATTCATGGCTGGTTTGGTGGCATTTCAAAAATTAATGAATATTCTGACAAGAGACTGGATGACAATTTTCAAAGAAATGTTTTTGCTTTCTATGGATAAACATTTGACAGTTTTCTTGCAGAAATGCATTTCCTGAATAACACTTTATAGAAATTCAACAAAAGGGAAAGCCAAAACCACATGAACTGTAATTATTTTCGAAACTAAGTGGCCATCAACATTTGTATATCCAGTCTTTGCTGTTTTGTTCTAGCACAGTACACTGTCATTATCTGTTCTTTCAGCAGTATTAAAAGGCTTTACAAAGTGCTGATACTCAGTCATTTACTCTTTAGTGAAGCCACAGAGCTTTACAGCATTACCGGACCACATCCCATATCAAAAGACACTTAGCTACTGCAAAAGAGGGCTTCTGATGCCAGACAGATGACATTACTGGGCCATCACAGCATGAACGTCTGCTAATTTTTAGAAGACCCAGGAATGTTCAGGAATCCCAAAACAAAACCAAAAGCTTCTGTGGAATAAATATAAGATTACATATTCTTCAGCATGCATTATTTAGCAATGTTTCTGCTTTGGATTCTGCAAAACCTACACAGCGAGGTCATTTTAAAAGAGCCTGGAAATGTTGATGCTCTATAGACGCTTTTCCAAATGTAGTATTTTTTATTTCACAAAGGATTTACATAGGTTGCAAACAAAAAGGCACAATTGAAGAATTTGCCTATCACGAATTTTAGATTTCATCTTCTGCAACACAGGGTAAAAAATCCCTGGTGTTTAATTCTAAGTCTGCAACCACCTACTACATTTTACTATTCTAACAATGATTCTAACTGGATGCAAAATGATACTGTGTTTTTTCCCTCTGATGATAGTACCCACACAGCCCAACCCAGTACTTCACTGAACATGCTACAGTCAGTGAGATTTTAGACCAGCTCTGTTCAAAACAGAGTTTATTCTTTCTGCCCCTGCCTTGTAAGTTTAAGGCCAAAACTTTTAATAATCTTAGATTTAAACATACTAGACTAGGTTCCACAAATCCACTTGACAGAGCCACCATCCCTAACTCTTCAACTTGCACTGGTTTCTGGTCTACCATTACAGGTCTGTGCCCAATTTAATTTAGTTACTAGCAGGCTAGAGGTTCTGTAAGGTTATGAATAAATGTCATCTTCCTGCTGGATCAATTAACAAAGGAAAAAACAAGATATAAACAGATGAAATATCAAATGAGTGATTTAGCTGGCTCTCACAGGAAGGCACTACCAATTGACAAGGAGAAAGGCAGCTGAGAGGCAGTAAGATATTTTGCTGGCTCAGCTACTTAAAGAACATCCATTCTACATGCTAAATTGAGAAATCACAATTTTAGAAAGCAGTAGCTACATCAGCACAGGATGGTGTGCTCCTTCAGCCTTTCCTATTGTGAATGAATGCTGAAGTAGTATGGTATCTTAAAAAGCAATGGCTTCATAACTGCTGCTTAGTTACAGGGTGTAAACAAGGCCCAGGTGTATAAGCTGAATGAAACATCACACGGAAAGCTTTCCATGGCCTGTCATGGACACTCTCTTCTCAAATGAATTTGATTGAAAAAAGTGTAGACAACTTTGTGCAAATCTTCCTACCTGTGTAAACCAGTACAGATGAAAAGAGCTTGACAAAATCAGGTAACAAAGTAAATTAAGTAAGCTGAACTTCCCTACATCAATTATCCTACACTAAAAATGCAATCTCAACACAGACAGACAATGGTAATATATAATATCCTCACTTAATACAGTCAGTAGGAATTCTTCTGAGTTCAGTTAGACAGGACTGCATCCAAACATGTTCCCCAAATCAAAGGTTATCATCTGATTGAGTGCAAGTACCAAAGGAGCTACACACCCTGCTGCAAAGTGAGTGCCTCATGGAAACAAAATGAAGGTTATGCTGAACTCATGTCCTTTTAATTCAGGAGAAGAGCACTAGCCAAATAATCTGCTTTGCTGAGATCTGTGAGAAGAGAGCAGGGTGCAACAGAGTGCAGACCACATCTCACAGGCTCTGCTACTGTCAGACACACGTGTCACAGGCAGCTATTGTACCAACCAGACAAGAAAGGTAACTGCATGAATAACGGAGATAAATGCTGACACCTGTCAAGGTAAAAATGCACATACCACATACTGTGCTTATAGTCTGGTTGCATCCTAAGCCAGTGTTCTCTATAACCTTTTTCTCATATGCTCATATGTTCTCTGCAGCCCTGAAGGCAAGATCTGTAGCCTACAGCAGAGACCTCCACTGATCAACAGGTGTAGAGGTAAAGCTGAATTTTTGTAAGAAGAGTTGTTGTGGTGCAGCTGCAAGAAGAATCACAGTTGCAGGAACATCTGTTTTTACAATCTGTAACTCAGAGTTTGCAGTATTTGCTTTTTTCTTTTTTTTTTTTTTTTTTTTTTTTTTTTTTTTTTTTTTTTTTTTTTTTTTTTTTTTTTTTTTTTTTTTTTTTTTTTTTTTTTTTGTTCAGGTCATATGGCTGCTGGATGCTACAAAACCTGAGGATATTCAGTAGCTCAGTGACAAACAACCTAACAATACCAAATACTGTACACACAAGATCCTACTTGAACACTTTGCACAAAAACCAGAAACAACAGACACAGGCTTCTCAGCACTGAACCCTGTAAGAGCAGAAGCACATAGCTCCAGAGAAGATGTCACATCAGCAGTTTGGCCATCTACATTCTCTATGAGGCTGAATGCTAAAAGAAAAGATATTTGTGACTATTGACAGCTACTACCAAACTCAGCAGGGAAATGCCTATCACAGCCTAAAGAAACTTCTGAAAAATTTTAGTCTGTGCTTCTCCTGGGAGTTCAAAGTATTGCTATATCAGCATGAAAACAAAAATTAGAGCTGAAAACCTCCCGTGCAGTCATAAGACCACGCCATGACTTAGTACAGAAGGAGGATGGAGCAGCACTTTGCACAGCAGTGTGGAAACACAGCTATGGTGTAGGAGGAAACCTTTCTCATGGGTGGCCTCTTCTAGTTCAGGTCTAAGCTAGCACAAGGTCACAATCACAAATCTGTCAGGAGTTTATACTTCACCTGAAGCCAGACCATTGTGCAGTCAAGAAAATATCTTCTACAGAGTATATATACCACAAAGAGGTAATAGCAGTAATGCTGTTTTCCAAAATCCAGGTATATTCTTAGGGCTTCCCTAAGGGCTAACCCAATATTCTGCACCACTAGCTGCTGTTTTGTGGAAGCTATTTCTGATCCTCAAGAATGCTCAGTCCCACTTGGTAAAGTGTGTGCCCTGCTACAGTGAGTTTGTGAGAAGAATAAAACTAAGTCCCCTCCTTGGACCTTTAAATAAAGTAAATAGTTCCATCAATTAAAAATACCTTTATTCAGTTTTAAATGGCACAATAAACTGGCAGAGGTTTAAGGAAGCTTTTTTGTTGGTCTTCCCTGTTTAAGTACTACTGCTTAGCTCTTCATATCAAAATCAATTACCTAAATCCTCTCCAACTTCACCATTCCTCCCAGTTCCTCCAGAGGTACAACTTTAAATTACTAAATGGATCTCATTTCTGTTTCAAAACGCATTATCTAAATGTTGCAGCAATGCTGGAAAATGTGAGGATGGTGGTGGTGACTTTTTACACAGTATAATACATTCATTTGTGGTAAGCCTTCAATATTATTGTTTCCATAGAATATATGGATCAAAACCAGCCTTCCTTCCTACTTATCAGTACTCCTGCAGCTTCATACAGGTTACTTGCAAGATTATTGCAACAGCAGTGTGATGAAACAAGCCCTCAAAATGTTTTTCCTAACTTACAACAATGAAGAGTCAAACACCTTGAAAGGAGTACTTGGATTTTAAAAAGAACAGGTGTGGCTCCAGTTTCCTTATAATTTAGTCATGAATTACTAACCACTTTTCTGCACCAGTGCCAAAAAATAAGTCAAACAAAATGCTCCATCAGCTTTTCTAAACTTGTGCTAACTTTTAACTGACTAAACAAAACATACTTCTCTAGTGAGTGAATTGATTTTTACAAAACCCTTCAGCCTAAAAAGCTTACTTATACAGTAAGTTAGAAACTGATAGCAGCATACATATCAAAACGATGAGAACCACAATTGTATTTCACAGGAAATACCCCTTTGGGGGAACTGTGTAAGGAATGAAACAAGATTCAGTGGTTACCATAGAAAAATAACTCTTCTGTGGTCACCATTAAATCCAACAACCACTTGCAAGCTGATGGAATATTTTGTCTTTCCAGTGTTTTTTTATCAGCTTCCTGAATTCATCAACATTTGATTAACCTAAGATCCAAAGTGCTGCATCTGAAACACTATTACTTCTCCACATTTCTCAAACATCTGATTGTTCTGATAAATATCCCAAAGTCTCCAGATGAACAAAATGCTGTCTTTACGCTTTCACCAACAAACACCATGCTAGCTGATTCAATGAGACGTGAAGAAACATATTGAAAAAATAAATAAATAAAAGGTTCAAAATAATCTGTAAGACACTTAATCCATTTACTTGGCATGAACTGAAGTTGTCTGACTCCCCAGGGGTCTGCAACGGTCCAAGACAACTAATATTGTCCTTTTAGTGTATGAATAGTTTGGAAGAATGCTTGCTGTATCTTGCTCTGTATCATTGTTGGAGATACAGATTTATCTCATGAGTTTTACAGCTGCTTGAAGTGGTGGAAGCACACTGTCCTGCAGTGTGCTGTTCTAGATACGAGGGAGCTTCTCTACAGAACCACAGAAGTACCTTGGCTGGAAAAGACCACCTAGATCATCAAGACCAACTGTTAACCTAACACTGCCAAGTCCACCACTAAGATCATGTCCCTAAGCAGCATATCTACACATCTTTTAAATATCCAGGGATGGTGACTCCATCACAGCCCTAGGCAGCCTGTTCCAATTTCTGATAACTGTTTCTGTGAAGAAATTCTTCCTAGCATCCAACCTAAACCTCCCCTTGTGCAACCCAAGCTCATGACCTATCACTTGTAGCTTTATTGAACAGGCTGATCCCCACCTCTTTACAACCTCCTTTCAGGTAGTTGTACAGAATGATAAGGTCTCCCCTCATACTCCTTTTCTCTAAGCTAAATAACCCCAGCTCCCTCAGCTGCTCCTTGTAAGACACATGCTCCAAACCCTTCCTCAGCTTTGCTCCACTTCTTTGGACACACTCTATTAATCTCAATGTCCTTCAAAGGCAAAATTGCTTCAAAGCCTGTGTGGTCTGAGAGCCACTATTTCATGCAGATAACTGGAGAAACTTGTCTGAACAAACTTAAACTAGTAGGAAGATATGACAGTCAATGGTAGCTTATTTTAAAAATACCTACGGGGTTTAAATCTTCTTTGCAACATTTTTCTCTTTTCTCTGTCTGGAAAACATCCATTCCTGCCAGCCAAACACCCATTTTCCTTTGAAGTACTTCCTGAGAACTTAATTGCACAGTAAATTGGCAGCAAAACTTTCAAGTCGTAGACCAGCCCCAAGAGACTCCAGAGGGAACAGCTTGTAATACTTAATTCATCTCTCCCTAGTCTGTGAGGAGGGTGGAGTTGCTCTACAGCCCTCATTCCATAAAATCAGTTTTAGGCTGGACCAAGTTTGCCAAGTTAATAAAACGACATAGAGGACATGGCAGTTGTCACACACACAATTTGAAGTTACACTGGAGTCACTTTTGAGAACTGGAATATTTGTTCAGATAATTAGTGAAACAAGCTACATAGGCATGATAACTCAAATTTGGAAATATTTCCTATTTGAAAATGTGTTTCTGAGATAATTTAAGCACTTATTTAAACTCTCTTAAACAGATCTTTCATTCTCGGCAGATCCTCCAAAATTACTACTTGCCATATATTTCAAACTAGGAAGGTTCAAATGATGACACAACATAAAAAAATACAGTGGAGAGGAACATGAACTTATCAAAACAGGTTTTCTTAGTATCTGAAACAATTCTAGATTCTCAGTTTCAAACCCTCTCAAAATAAAAAATTGTCTATAACAAAACAAAATTAATCAAGCCTCTTGCAAGATAGGAAATGCAAAGATTAAATTGGAATTATTTCTTTCTAATGAAAATATCAAATAACTGTAGTTAAAATCCTGAAAGTGTTGGCATCATTTCATGATACTGTAAACCATAAGCCTCATGCAGTTCTGGAAAATGTATTATGTGCCAGGAAAATCTAACTTCAGGTAACACTGAATGGCAGTTATGCCAAGCACTGGGTGAGTAATCTATTTTGTTTGGAAAATAACTGTTTTACAAAAAAAGCTGTTTATGCTACAGTACAGGCTGTTAACCATTAATGAATACTTTTTAAATTGTTGAGTCAGAAAAAAACTAGACTTGTAAACACCTGATACTCAGGCCTGATAAGGTTGCTGGAATATGTTATCACAAAGGGCTAACCTTAGCAGCATTATTTCATTTTTAATTAAAGATAAGCTTTTTGCATGAAAATTTATACTAAATATATTACTTAAATAGCTCAACTGTTATTTTTTATATTTTACTTTAGGGCCTTCATAGAATTTATTTTCTACTGCTCTTCCCACTTCACTGAGAGCTTTCTCCCATTCAGTGCATTGCAACATTTCCATCTACATGAGTATGTCATAGCAACACAGCAGCCAGGAAAGCACAGAAAAAAATTTAATCTACCTTAGAAATTATGACACCATTGAAAGCTGTATTTCCAAACAAAACCCTAACTTGATTTAATTGTATTTTAATTTTTATTTTGAAGTTCAAATTGTTGCCAAATTCTCACTTAGTCTTGTACCCAGTAATGTTAATATTTGGCAATCAGATGGCCTATTAGGGCACACCTGCCTTAAAAGCTGAGAATCTGTACAGTGTCTGCTTGTGTTTCTGAGAGTAAAACTAAGCAATGCAACTTAAGTTTGGAAGTTGTTTTTTTTTTTACCAACCTCCAAGGAGTGTTAATTTAAGGAATTGGTTTTCTTACATGGTTTCTGTATTTTAACTTCACCTAATATCTCTAAAAAAAAGAAAAAGATCCTTTGTCCAGAAAAATCTGGACAGTCTGGAAAGTCTTCCTTCATTAACATCTTTGCCTTAGTCTTTCTTGTCTTCTCAGAATTTCTCTCTGTACCATTCTCACATGGTATCCTAAAACAGCATGTAACTTTTTTTTAAGGAACTACCTGGATATTTTTCTGATCACCATGAATGCCCCAATTCCAGAGTCACAGTTTTGCCTACAAAGTTGGAGAGATCACTTGTGTCCTAATGGACCAGCCTGCAAGTATCTCTCGAGTAAAACAGATACAGATTATTGGGGGTGAGAGGGTGGCAGCTTTGTGAAATCAATGAGACTTGGGAGTATATATCCAAGGTCAAAAAGGATTAATAAAATGGCTCAGAAATGGTCTTATTTCAGGAACAGGACAGGCTAATATCCATGAGAATTACCAAATGTGTACAGCATCCTATGACCCAAAGGACACTTTGTAGGCCTACAAAAGTAAGAAGCACCATTTATGTCTGATAAAGACAGGAAAGAAAGGAGAGATAGTAAAAAAGACACAAAAAGACCATGAAAGTCAGGAAGGTCTTCTGATCTATTAGTGACTGGGTTTCAATCTTCTATAAATACAAAGAAAAGAGAAACTACCTTACAGCACAGCAATCTTGTGATTCAGAGATTTCATCTCTATTTTTCACACACACATACACGGTGAAATGTGCTGTTCACAGCAAAAGGGTTTAATAAACTGGACTTTTTCAGGCATAAAGTTCATTAAGAATATGTTTAGAATGTTAGACACATAGTGAATGGAAAGCAGAACCATATAAATTGCACACATTAATGCACTTCTTATTTATCTGAAATCTAAAATGAAATACTATGCCCGAATTAATATGCAATTCAGCATGGGTCAAATATACTTTCAAAAATATTCAAAGAACTAAGAATGAGTGTTTCATGTAAAAACAAACAAGCAAAAAGATTAATCAAAAAACCCTGGCAGCCATATATTAGAAAAAAGTCTGATGTCTAATTTTTAATCTTAGTCTTCAATTGATAAACACCTCTGGCTTGTTTTCTTTACTATAATTCCTCAGTCAGATTCTTGCATCATTATATGCAGCACCATGGGGCAGCATGAGCAAAAAGCCCCAAGAATGTCTTGGGCCTGGCTTCAAATGAAGGAAAGAAAATGGTCTACTGCAAATAACACAGACATCAGAGAGACTGTGAAAGGAAAGAGAGAAAGGAGCCCTTGCTATTTAAAAAAAAAAAAAAAAAAAATTGGAAATAGAAAAATCAGCTTTCTACCAGAAGAATAGACCAAGGAAAGGGTTGGGATACCTGGTCACAGGACACAAATACAAAATAATGTCTGAGTGTCCCATAAGCCTGCCAATGAGACAGGCAAAATGTCCAGTCTTCCATCCATAGACAGTATCTGTGTTGCTGAGACTAAATATCTTTTCTTTTTGCAAATTGTCTGAAGTGTACAGCAGTAGTGCTCCTTCTGAGCATGAAAATGAGCAAGAGATACTCAAGCTGCTTCTTCTCTGTCTCAGATTGCAGACCCCCTGTCCTGAGATTAGGCACCAGCCTCATCCCCTTCTCAAGACAGAAGGGGTATGCAAGGAATTAATTTTGGTGATGCACATACAGCATCATGTTGGGAACAGTGCAGAGAATGAGGTATAAATATAGCTTCCACCTTGTTACTCCTAACTCTTCTGTAAACTTCAGATTAACTTCAGTTTACTCAGAAGCAACTGAGGCTCAGAAGACATAAGCAATTCAGACCCTAGTAAATGGACTGGTATTTTTCCCTAGAGACAGCACAACCAAATACTGTTCAGGATTTGAAGACTGCAGCCAAGTAATGATTAAACCCACTCAATGGAGCAATTATATTTTTTTCAGCAGTAGGTGACCACCTATCCATTCTGTGCCTCTTCCTGATGTTACTTTATGTTTCTGATATAGGGAAACTATTGACAGAACAATTTTTGGGAAGCAAAGGCAAAGAGGAAAGTTACTTACAGCCCACTACTTGCCTGTATTCTTTCTATCTTAAGTAAAGATCTAGATTTGTTAGCCCATTACATTCCCAGCTTCTTAGAAGTAAATCCATACATTCCAGATACTTCTTCATGCACTACTGATAGTTAACACTGTTAACAAAACCGTCTTATTTCAGAGATGACATGCATCAATCAATAATGCACGAATGGCTGATGTCTTAAAGTGTTGCACTGTATGAGTCACTTAAATATTCATATGGTTTAGACACACAAGACTCCTGTTGCACAACATTAGAAAAACATTCAGACAATAAAGGGTTATCTATACTACTCTGCAAAAGGAAATCAGCCTCCAACAAAGGCTGAAGCCTTTCAGATATTAAAATGTATCTTGTCTGCTGCCTTTATTACATCCATTACATTTTATTGATGCATAAATCCATCTAGAAAAATCAGTAATTTTATGTCTGTTCACTAAATTTACTAACTGTTCTTTAAATCTGCATCTTTTTTTTTTTTTCTTTTAATATAGAGTAATAAAAACAGTGAATTAAAATACAACTTACCACCCTCCATGCTGAACTGTTATCCTTTGTCTTTTACATCCATCAGTAATCCATTCCAATGGAATGGAATCACTATGTGATTTTGTAAGCACATCTTTTGTGTCATACAGTATCACAAGTTTTACTGAGATCTCCATTATGTCTTTTGTTTCAGCTTCTCGGTTTATTACTACACACTCCTAAAAATGTGAGCATAAGCTTGCACATTGGCAAACCATTTTTTATAAAACCTCTCCTCTGGGCTTCTTTCCTCTCATTTCTAAGCCCTCCACATGACAGACTCAGGGAAAAAAGATGCATTCTGGGATTTTGTTTCAAAAAGTCATAGTTCTCTGCTGTAGTCTTCTCAGTACTGTTTCTTTTCCCATTCCTCATGTTAACATGCTCCATAAAATATTTAGGAAAATTACACTTTAAACAAGTAAATATAAGACTTCCCAATGGTATCTTAAGATTTTATAAAGTATTGAGTCAGGATGGTGGAAAGACTTTTGTATGTTCTCAGTACCAATCTCTAAAGTCACAGAGGAAAGTCACAGAGGAAGGGGGACTGAAGAAAACACGGAGCCAGACTTCTTAAGGTGCACCACAAAAAGCCAAGAGGCAGTCACAAGTTACAGCACAGAAAAGTCTCATCAGACATAAATAAAAAATGATCCAAGAAGAGTACTTCAGGACATATTAAGTTGCCCAAGGAGGCTGCAAAATTTTCACCCTTGGAGATTTTTAAAACTGAATGGGACAAAGCCCTGAACAATCTTATCTGACTAAAATTTGCCTTGCTTTGAAGAGGTTGGACTTCCAGGACCACCAGAAGACCTCAAAACCTAAATTATGTCATTATTCTACTAAATGCATAGACTGAAGAATCTTAAGAGGTCGAATGATATATATTTGCCATGTCATGTAGCTGCAATAGGTAAAAGTATGTCTGTAAAGTTTCACCTAAGCTTCCACTGAGGCACCACTTTTTTACTGTGGGAAATTTATGAGCAAAACTACATATACCTCACTGTCTTTCAAACTTCAGAAGAACCTAAGTCACAACTTATAATTATATGCACTCACATAAAAAAATAATCTTCAGCTGGGGATTATAAACTTTGTTGAATATTTTTTAACTTAAGCATTTTGTGGAACTGTATCATAGAAACATAGACTGGTTTGGGTTGGAAGGGAACTTAAAGATCATCTAGTTCCAATCCTCCTGCCATGGGCAGGGACACCTCCCATTAGACCAGGCTGCTCAAAGCCCCATCCAACCTGGCCTTGAATGCTTCCAAGGACGGGGCATCCACAATTTCTTTGGGCAACCTGTGCCACTGTCTCTCTACCCTCAGAGTGAAAAATTTCTTCCCAATACCAAAACTAAATCTACCCTTGTCCATTCTGAAACCATTACCCCTTGTCCTATATGCCCTTGTGAAAAGTCCCTCCCCAGCTTTCTTGTAGGCTTCCTTCAGGCACTGGAAGGCTGCTATAAGGTTTCCCCAGAGCCTTCTCTTCTTCAGGCTGAACACCAACTCTCTCAGGCTGTCTTCATAGGAGAGGTTCTCCAGCCCTCTGATCATCTTCGTGATCCTCCTCTGGATGTGCTCCAAGAGCTTCATGTCCTTCCTGTATTATTGTTCCACCCAATTTGTTTTATTCTGCCAGATTTGTAAAAACAGTTTATAGTAACCTTTACAGTAACCTTCCTCCATATTTCTCTATAAAGCAAACACATGCACAAGCTGGTGTTAATGTACTAAGTCAGAGAAAACCAGATGAAATCCAGCAGTTGTTCTGTAATTAAAGCAGGATCACCTACAGGGAGTACTAGCAACCACTGAGAAACTTTCAGCTAATAAACCAGAACAAAGTATTTGTGTTAAAGAATGCCGTACCTTGGCATTTGATTCTAATTTTATCTGATGTGCTCAGATGTTTGATTGTACCAATTTAAAAGTATGTATTTGACTTCACCAGTGGTTCAGATCACTCTTCTTACCAATCCAGGAAAAGAGTACTTCCCAAGTTTCCAAGAAACAAACTGAGTGATGAGGTGTTTTCAAGCTCAGGAAGGCTTTCTTCCTACTGGACCTAATCCAAATATTCAAGAAGAACATATGGTATGTGGTTTTCTTTCCCAGTTTGTACACCCAACAGTACAATATTTTTAAATAAAACTCTTGAAATAGAAGCACTCCTACAAGCTATCTTTGAAAGACAGAAAAGGTGCAGTCATGGATCTCTGGAAAGAACAGCTTTGAAACGATTTGGACATACTAATATCACTCAGGCACAAAGAAACCAAAACACAGCAATGTTTTGAAAGTTAGGGAACACTTTTTTACTGAGAGGGTGACCAAGCACTGGAACAGGTTGCCCAGAAAGGCTATGGAGTCTCTATTTGTGGAGATATTTTAAAAAAAAAAAAAAAAGCCACCCAGGTATGTTGTTGACCAACCAGCTCTAGGTGGCCCTGCCTGGGCCGGGGGTTGGCCCAGATGATCTCCAGAAGGCAAGAAGCAATAGTAATAAAGTATTTCACCTAAATTTGTCCCCTACCTACTGGCAACAGCATATTTAAAAATGGACACAACAACAGTGAGAATGGGTGCAAAAGCCTTTTTAGAGAAATAATAACTCTAACTTGATTAAGAGAACTGGAAAAAAACAGCCAAAAGAAACAGTGAAATGAACAAGTTGAAGTTTCTGCATCAGGTCACTGATCTCCTGTGCCCCCTTATTTCTACACACATCCCTGCTCTTTCACAGCACTTACACACCAACTTTCTTCTGTTTGCACATTTGAGTGGACATATGGGCAGGCAGATGAGGTAAATTAAAAAATAATTAAAATTGCCTATCAAAAAATGTTCCTCTTACGCTAGAACAATTCACATTGATTAAGCAACTATGCTGTTAATTGAACTGAGGTATTAACCTAAAATGAGGTGGAATTAACATGTCTTAACATTTGAGGTTGCTGCCTTGTGTTTTACAGTGAGTTTTAGTGAATGGATAACCAGCAAGGAACAAAAATATGGCACTGAAATATATGCTCAAGACCTTTTACCATGGCTTCTCTCATAGAAAGTTAAAAAATCAGAAAGCTTTTAAAGGCACAGAAAGAAACAACAAAAACTGGTTTAATGGTTTTTTTCCTTTCATTACATTCCCTTTTAACATTACACTAAAAGAAACCAAAAGTTGTAGAATGTTTGTTTGTGGCATCTGTGGTTGTATTCATGAATACCACAGGAAATCATGAATTACCACTCAAATTTTCAATAATGCATGAAGCATGGAGGTGATACATGTTATCACCAGAAGTTCATGTGAAAATACTCTCCATCAATAACTGAGCAACAGATGATTCCTTATAAGATGTCCTTTTTTAGCATACTGAAAATATGTTTCAAGGGAGGTAAAAAAATGAATATCTGAAGAAAGAGGGCCACATAATTTAACTAATTTATATAGGAGATCATAGTATTTTATATGAACACTACAATTATGCTAGAAATCAAACACTGCATTTGGACAAGCTTTAGTACAACTAGAGTGGTGGTGAGCCCTAAATAAGTTACAGCTCTTTCTATTTAAAACTCTGGCTGTAAATGAATTTATGAAAAACATCAGTTTACTATCACTAATTAAAAGCTTTGGGAGGTTTTTTTAACATAAATAAATTCATGCTTTTCCACAAAAGACACTAGATCTGTTCTCTTTCTACAGCCTTCCTATTTTCCAACCCATTAAAAATGTCTCTTATTTCTAGAGGAAATTCCTGTCATTTAAGAGTACTTACATTTATATTCTTGAATAATAAACCCTCTTCGTCCTCCTTGCTGATTGTAAGAAACTATGCATTACTGAAATATGCTTCTCTTTTCCAGTTGATTTCTCCTCCCTAGTTTCCTGAATTTAACTAGATGATACAACATTCCTGTTAGAATGAGAATATTTTTCATAAAGTTTTTGAAATAATGTAAATCTGAAAATTTTCAGTTCTGTTAATCTGATTATTACAAAAATTCCTTCAGTTCCTACTAATTAAAAGTTTCCTTTCTTCAGATTATCTTACAGTAAACAGCTGTTAAGAGACTGTGTCCAACCTTTTTTTATTTTTCACCTCTGACAGCAGTTTTTTTTAAGGTAGGAACATAAGCAGTTGCTACATGAACAATATTGACAATAGCTATGTTGCTGAATTCACACAGCTTAGAACACTTTCGAACTTGACAACATTTAAATGACTACTTTTCACACTTTTTAACATACACCATTGAAAAAGCATCGTTTTAGAAACACACATGCAAGTACGTCAAAGCAAAACTGGAAATATTGTTTTAAACAGACCTTGAACTGGGAAGACACTGATTTCATGGAGCAACCCTGCCAGAAGCACCTGCTGGGACTGAGACACTGAGCAGAACAGAGCAGCTACTGGCTGGCTCAGTGAATGACAGGAGAGCAGCAGATGTTGTTTACCTTGACTTTTGCAAGCCTTTTGACACTACCTCCCATAAAATCCCTGCTGACAAACTGATGAAGTACAGCCTAGACAAACTGACAGTGAGATGGGCTGGAACCCGGCTGAACTACCCAGCTTCAAGGGTTGTGATCAGCACAATTCCAGATGGAGGAAAGTCACTGGTGCCCTCAGGGATCAATACTGGGACCAGTACCATTTAGTCACTTCGTTAATGACCCAAATGATGGGACTGAATGCACCCTCAGCAAGTTTGCTGATAATACAAACCGGGAGGAGTGGCTGCTACACCAACTGGTAGCACTGGCATTCAGAGGAACCTTGAAAAGCTAGAAATAAGCCAACAGGAATCTCATGAAGTTCAACAAAAAAGAATACAAAGTTCTGTATCTGGGGAAGAATAACCCCAGGCATCAACATAGGAGGAGGTACGTCCAGCTGGAAAACAGATCTGCAGACAAGCACCTGGTGGATGCCAAGTAAACCATAAGCCAGCAGTGTACCTTTGCAGCACAAAAAGCCCATCACATCTTGGGCTTGGTGAGCAAAAACAGTTGCCAGCAGGATAAGAGAAATGATACTTCCCTTCTACTCAGCACTGGTGAGACGTGTCTGAAGTGCTGAGTCCAGTGAAGGACTGCAAAGATGATTAGGGATTGGAGCATCTGACATATGTGGTGAGACTGAAAGAGCTGGGAAAGCCAGGAGAAGGGAAGGCTCAGCAAGATCTTAGCAATGTGTATAAATACCTCATGGGAGCACAGGTAAACAACATTTCTTGGTGGTGGCCTCTGACAGGTCAAGAGGAAATGGGCATAAATTAAAATTGATTAAGTTCTGTCTGAATAAAAGAAGGTGCTTTTTTACTATAAGGAGTTGAGTCATTTGTCCAAACAGCAAGCTGCTCTAGTTGACCCTGCTTTAAGCAGTGAGGGTGGGTGTTGAACATGATTATCTCCGCACTCTTGCCAAACCCAGATATTCTGTGGTTCTTTGAGGTAAGCAACTACATCTGAATAACAGGGACTATTGTTTTCTTGCACAGAATAAGCCTTCCATAAGAAAACAGTTTCCTTGCACATCATTTGCCTGTATCTGACTACATTCTATGAAGAAAAATGTTTTTTAGGAAAACTGACTTAGGAAAAGCCTCATTGTGCAAATACAGCAAAACAAGTTCTTTTGCTCTCCCATATGTTACCTGATGTCCAAGCCCCTAGGTCTAGCCAGTATGAGTACTATCTACCAAAGATTAAGCCAATGTTTTTTTTTTTCACCAGTCAAATAAATCACTTCATTGTCTATTACAATGTCAGTTTGCATCAGCAAACATCCTTCAATAGACTTCCTTCCCTCTTCTCTAGCCAGTACTCAAGCTGCAAAGATAGTTTAACCAAAACAGACTAATGACAAAGCACCCTTCTCCTTTCCTAAGGCCTGTTCTCTTGCATCAATGTATTGACAGTTTTGCCTTACAACTGCAGGAAAAACCAGAAGAACCAATGGAACATCAAATAGAAAAGCTAGAACATCTCACTCAGAGGGAGCAGGAACATGTGCACTGACCCAATTAGACATTTAAATACTTGTCACTTTGGAGCTGGCTGGCTGTCACTCACCCAAGTAGCCCCAGGGGACGTATTGTATTGGTGGCATTCCCTGACAGGAGGACTGGAGCTAAGCAGGCAATGAGGGCATAGTGCTAGGGTGCCAGGATCCTGGTGAGCAAGAGCAACCAGCAGCAAAGCCAAAGAACCTCTGAGCTTCCTTAACTTGGTTACCATCCAAAAAGCCTTTCAGAGTCTTCAATGGTTATCTTTTTTTCAGAGCAGTCTAGTTGAAAAACCTTACAGTAACAGTCCTCTTTATCCAAATCTCCATTTAACTCTCCCTTGACTGAAAAAAAGAACCATTTCAGAAAAGATTCCTGAAAGTTTTAAAAAAAAATAACAATCTTCCTTGCACACCGCTCGAATGCAATTCTGGAGTCAAAATATTGCAGTGTCTATCTCCTCCCTTCTGTTTTAAACATATTATTGATGCTTTCAGATGTTGTGTCTGTTTGAACATCTAAACGAGGGATAAAACACTGTGTAACTACCCACGCCTATGCACTGTAAAAGACAGAAAAGGTCTGTTCTAGTGGGCAGTATATAATACTGCATTCAAGACCCCAAAATCAGATTTTTTGTTGAAAAAAATCAGATATGAAAACACAGATGACTATTCAGCAGCTACTACTGACTTCAAGTAAGGCTACCTCTGTTCTTAGGCTGAAAGATATATGCAGTTCAAATACAAGAGCAGAGAGAGGTTGGAAGAGGACTGTAAAAAAAAAGAAAAATCAAAGCTTAGTTCAAAACTTCCAAAACAGGCATTTTAACCTTAGGACCTAAACCATGAGAGTGAAGCATTCAGAATGTCCCTATCACAAAATCTGTGATCTGTGCTAGAAGAACTTTCTGTCCTTTTGACAAAAAAATATCTTGAGTTCCTTCTATTTTTCCAGGCTCACTTTTTTACTTGTCCCAACACCCATTCTTTCCAGCAAGGATCACCAGAGATAATTAAGCTTATCTTCAAACATGTGAAGCTATGAAAGACTTCTGTCTGCTTTTCTAGTTAGCACATCTGATACGAGCCCTCCAGTTAAAAGTTGAATGGACATTTTCAAAATTATACTCATCACAAACTGTTAAACTCAAGCAAACATAGAAATGCAGGTAAAAGCAGAACACATTATGTGACTACCATGGCAATACTTAATAGAAACTGAATAGAAACTTAGCATGTAAAAACTTAATACCAGTAGCTTTTTTTTTCCCAGTTAGCAGGGGAAATGAAAATCTGAAGGTGAAAAAAATTCATCTTACCTTTATATAAACAGCTTCAGAGCAAAATGGTCTCTCTCTTTACTTTTCCTTCTTTCTTATCCCTTGTGTGACAGGTCTTTGTTAGTGCCTTGCCTGAAAAAAAATATACAACCTGAAATATTTATAGAGGCAAATGATCATATTCACTGTTGAACTACAACAAATGCATCCGATGCAGCAGTAATGCTACAATCAAGTCAAGTGGAATTGTATTTTAAATAGGAACTAATTTATATATGCTGGAGAAAAAATAAGAAGCACTAGAACCAAAGAAGCTCACTAGGTTTTAAAATCTTGTTTTGCATTTAGCTCTCAAAAAAAACCCTAAATACAGCTGTTCACATCAGATCGGACCAAATCGTTCACGTATTTATCCAGGTTTGCTGCTTCATCACTGAAAACAGTCAGTGCTTCCTAAAGCTTGAGCAAGTAAATAGGAAAGCCTAACCACATCTTTCTAATGTTTAGTAATCTAATATAAGGACCACTGGGTACGTGTAGCTCCTCAGGACCAAAATTTTAGTGCTCTTTGGGATATAGATGCCCAAATTTCTAAAAAGACATCTGCTGGGAGAGATTACAGCAGCTGACAGCAAGCCTTTACTGCAGGAAAAGCCTTTGGTCACAGGATTTGCCCAGAAAGAAAGACATCTGGGCTTACAATCAATTTGTAAACTGTCTGATCTCCCACTTTCTGGGAGAATATCCTAAATTCTAGTTGAGGGATAGGGCAGACCATCCATCACCACCTAACCCCAAAAAATTGAAAGCACAAAGGAAAGAAAGAGGAAACAAACAGCAGGAGAGGTTTTGAGTTTAGCTGACACTTTCTTCATTTATACACAAAAGTTAAAAAAAGTACACACTTAAAAGTACATTTCATCTGTAAAAAAAGTAATTGAAGCTCATAATTTATTGGTAACTGAAGACCATCAGTGTTTTGTAAGGTATAGCAGGAAAGACAGCAAAATCCCAACTTACAACACTGATACAGATTAATTTCCCATCAAATTAATAATGTGATTACACAGATTTTTTCAGTATACATTTAAAAGTCTTCTTATTGTTAATTTGGTCTGCCACCTGGCAAAATCCTAGCTGTTAAGTAGCACCCTCCAGTAGCTCTTTCTTCTAGAAATAAACAGCACTTCTCATAAAATGTTCTTTATCATGCTCTTTCAACATCAACTTGTTGCTCTCACTTAATAAGGCACTGGAAAGAAGACACCATGTTTGTGCCTTTGCCAGTGTGGCATATATAATTTATTTCACCAGATGAAATTTTCTCAGGTAATTCAGTTCATTACCTTCATTTTTATTCAGTTACTCAAATATCTTCCTGTCTTCCAGCTCTATATTCAACTACAACAATTGCCTGCAAATCAAGAGGGCCTTGATGAGACAAAATCAACACAGACCCCACCCAAAACTCTCAAATATGATAATGACAACACATATTCTATTATATAAAGGTAATGGTTACATCTACTCAGCCATTCACACTGGTTCAGTCCACGAACTCCCTGTCTCCAACACAGAACTGGAATACATTTTAGGGAATGCTCCGGCCACCCCTGCCTTGCTGTTATTACCAGTAAGGATCAGCTGTACCTTCAAGGGATGTGTTTAAAAGTTTGGTGTGATCTTAAACCCAAGGATGGCTTTTGTCAGACCTCACATACAGCAGAAAACCACTAATCTGCTGACACAGCAGGTAACCCTTACCAGATTTCTAACACTCTATAAAAGAAGGGAAAAAAACCCTCAGCACTCAGTTCCTCTCACTCTTTTGAAATAAACCTGTTTACATAGTAATATATATGGTTTGGGATATACTATAAAGAATTACAATTTTCAGTTATTTATTAGGAGAAAAGAAACTGTACTGCAGTCAAACTGTTTTCTACTGCTGGGTATAAAATGGTCAGACTATCAGTCTCTTTGGATTAAACTAATGCTGTTCCAAATATAAATATTTGCTACAGTTCTTCTTGACATCTGCGGCTTTAACCTACTTACAGTCCATGATGAGATTTTTTTGCTGTGATGTTATTTATATTCTCTGATAGTCTCTTAGGAGGAAGCTTAACAAAAGCTCAAAACCTCAAGGAAATCATATTCATGAGGGTTTCTGTAAATCATGTACAGAACAGCACCCAAACATCAAAAAATCAGCTCAGGTGGAATGAAGAAGTAAAAAAGCAGTCTTAAAAGTAAGAAAAAAAAGAAGTAAAAATTAAAAAAAAAAAAAAGAAGGTTTAAGTTTGTATTCTTACAATGCTAAATGCACAAAGAGGATATACTGAACAGCTTGGTGGCATGATCTTTTAGAAGTCAAAAGGTAAAGTCCCATATATTTCTTTCTAACCAGGAAACCCCCGTGTCCAAAAATCTAAATTAATAACCAGCTGCCTGGTCTCTAAAGTGAGAGAAGCATTTTTACCTTTACAGGAAAATAAGTGAGTGAGATAGCATGAATTAAAAAAAAAAAAAAAATAAAATAAAATCAAGGGCTGGGAAAAAAGATGTTTTAAAAAAGTCTACAGATTAGATGAAGTGTGGTTTAAAATCCAATAGATGTATTCAGGGCTGTGTAATTTCTAATTTCCTGGGTACAAGTTTGGCTGCTAGCATACTGTGGAAATTTAAAGCATACTCTTTACTTTTCCACACCTGACATTATGCTTAATGTGTACTTATTAATTTAAAAGTTTGTGAAAGAACTGAAATTCACATAGTATTGTTGCTTAAAAAACTTTACTAATAGTGCTGACAGACTTCAGAGAAGTAAAATTTTGAATGAAAAATACATGTATTTTAATAACTACAAAAAAAATCCGAAGTAGAAGAATTCCATTTTTATATTATAATGTGATTGGCCAAATTGTTTTATGTATTTGAAATATTCCTTAAAAGTTTAAGATGCTTTAATATTCTTGATGTAACCTTAAAAGCAACAAAATGAGAAAATAAGCAGCTGTCTTCTAAAATTAATTATATATCTCTATACACCTCCATATATAATTCAGTTTCCTTTTACTTTAAAATGCTGCAGAAAGTTATTAAACGTTTTCAGGTGACCTGGAATGTGACATACAGAGTTTATTTAATGTACGTAAAGCACAGTTTTATGCAAACCACTGCAGAGCTCCATTATTCACCCTCATGTCACTTCTTCTTTCAGAACGAAGGAGTGATGAGGACCCTTCAGAAAAGAAGAAACTACCCTGTTGGCTGATGAGGGCCGTGGTCTATCTTCCTGTCATATCTGTCCTGTTTGTTATGGTGCTCAACCCCAGATGATTCTGACAAAATAATTACAGAGAAAAAAAAAGTCCTGGAAATACACCAAAAATGACTGGTTTTTGATTTCTCCTACATACATCCTCATGAAGACATTTCTTAGGGCAAATAGTCCATCACAGATTATAATAAAATTCATTGAAAACAATGCCTTAATTTTACATATATTATAATAATAAAAAGAGAATATAAAATGTATCTGATCTTTAACATGTTGCAAAGTCATGCCCTTCCTCCATGGACACAAATTGTAACTGCATGGATTTCCATTCCTAGACTGTGAACTATAAAAGTCAAATATTTCAGAGAGTTACACGGAATAGATTTATTTTCCAGAGGTCTAAATTGCATCTCTTCACGTTAATCCGTTTCAATAAATCAAGCTATCCAATACTAAAGTACACAAATCTCAAATATATACGCGAGGAGAATCAGAATGGAAAAAGGAAATGGGTCAGTACCTTGTGCACGCAGCTATACAGTCCTCTTAGTCCTCTTCCTTTATTTTTTCTCCTTTCTTTTTGTTAGCAAGAGGTAAGAATTTGTAACATGCTCCACTTCATGTTGCAATCATGACAAAACTCTGCTGCTAAACCCTGCTGTTGTGGGCCTGTGTGCAGAAGCACACACAAGAGGAGCTGTTCCCAGCAGCCCGGTGCTTTGTCCTCAGCCCTCCCAAGCTTCTGTCTGATCAGCAGAGGCTTTGTGGCCATACAATAGGGGTTAAACATTTCCCCGTATTTATTTAAAAGCAGAGCTAAATCTGCTTAGCTGCAGGAACCTTTTAGAAAAATGATGCCCACTGTATTAGGGAATTTTACCATTTGTTTGTTTAAGAGTAATTGGCTTTGATCGATGAAAAGCAGAAAAACACTATACAGTTCTTTTTCATTATCGCCAGCGCATTAAAAAATGCAGCCACTAAAATCAATGAAGATTTTAATCCAGATCTTACCTTACCCACAAGTTCCCCCTAACCTGTGATTTGCCTCTTAACTCAACATTTGTAATTTCAGTTTTCCTTTATGTTCATTCAAGTTGCTGACTTGCCAGTGGGGCAATCCTCTGGTCTCTACCAACAGTGCCCAAGAGGCAGGATGGTTGCAAAAGCTATTTTTGCTGAGTGAGGAAAATCCAGTACAAGGAAGAGAATTTATACATATTGAGAAATCATTTCAGAAGAATTGAATATGCTTGGCCACAGTATTAAAGCCACCAATTTCACACACCTCATGAACCTCTGGACCACCTCTGATTTCCAAGGAGCTAACTTGAAGCAACCCTGGTACAGAACAGTGGCTTTTTAAAAGTCTTAGATAATAATAGCCTATTTAAAAGCTTTCATTTCTATTATGTCACAAATCTGGATTTTTAAATTTTTTTTTTGTAGTTCATTTAAAATGTTTCCAACTTTAGAGGACTTGCAATTTCTTGTAGGTAGCAGTAAGAATCCCGTCAGCATTTATTAGGACCCTCATTAGATCAGAACAATAACCTCATCTGCTCCTCTCAAACCTATACTGTTCTCAAGGATTACTAAAACAATGCTTTTTTCCTCACAAAAGCACAACCTCTGCTTAAGAATCTACTTCAAAGCAGATTGCCACTAAGGTTCAATAATCACTGCATCCACCTGACCCCTTAAACCTGCTGAAATAGAACCAGAGGATCTTAACTGAGCTCCCACCATGTACCACGCTTCTCAAGCTGCAAAGTACTTTGCTGAGAAGGCTCAAAACCTTAGAAAAAACAGAAGTTACAATTACAGACAATTTGTTTTTGATGTGAAGATTTATCATCAAATAATATGGTGCTGATTAGGCAAAACCTCTGCCATTCAAAGTTATTGCTCTTTAATTGCACATTTGAAACTCTATATTCTAACAACGACGGCTGACATAAGACTGTAAACAACAAGCTACTTACCATGCCACAAACATGGCACAGTACTAATCTATTATTTTGTTTAGTAACATGCAATTCTTGTAAAAGCCCAGTGCTCAAAATCACTATTTTAGTCATTTTCATTCCTTCCAAAAATGAAGTCCCAGATGAATAAAGGCTATTTTGCCAATACAGTAGCTTATCCATTTGCTCTCCTGTCTTTGACAGCAGACTATCAAGAAATTAACTAAAACATAAATGACTGAATGGACTTTTTTGTGTGTTTAAGCAGGTTTAAGATGAAACTGTTCTCTGAATTTTACAGCTGAATGATGAGGGGGCATAGGTCTTTTTGTCATCTGATTGACCAAGCCTAATCACAATTATTTCTGCACACTGCTTCACTCCAGCTGTAGATCCATTAAACACTAAATGCTCTGGAGGCCTGTTCCCCTTCAGCTTCCCACTGTGAATCTTACTTTCAGTTGGTTGCTACTCAGTAGGCTACTGAAAACGTTCAAAAAATGGTGTTATATTTAATGGAGAGCTCAAAACCCATAGCAAAATCTGTCACTTGATTGTCAGGATAGCAGCTATCATAATGACACAGACGCTTTGTCATGCAGTCTTATAAGAAAGCCTTTGAACTGGTTCTCTTACCTCCCAATACATTTTTATTAGAAGGTTTTCAGTCATAGCAGCTATTTTTTCTGCAACAGTAATAATCATGTCTGCCCCTAAAAATGTTCACTGAGATTTATGCATTTTTTTGTATTTTGGTTTTTTGTAATCATAGTATTACCCATGGCATCGTGTTTGACATCTTATTACCATTTTAGCCTCAGGAAGCCTTTAAACTACTTGAATGGTTAGGAATGTCTTACTGCATAATTTGCATATTAAAAACCTACTTTTTAATCTATTGAACTGTTTATGCTGAAAATAACTGATGCGCACAAACAGTGCACAATTCCTTACTCTCAGATCTGCTCATTAGAAAAGATGAAAAAAGATTCTGAAAAGTATTTAGAAGTTGCCTGATGACACTAATTATTTACCCAGCTCTTTCTGCATTTTTGGCTTTCCTTTCCAAATGTCCTCAATGCTTTCCAGACATTTGACAATACCAAGGAAAAATCACAAATCACTTATGCCTTCTAAGGTCAAAGTTGTAGGACCACCAAAATTTACCCAGTGTAATGCTCAGCTGAGATCTTCAAACAGCTCAACAGCCAACCTTGCAGGGCTGAACACCAGATGCTGGCCTCAGACTATGGTGGGTTGGGCTGAGCAAAGAGGTATGGGATCTTTAACCTTACCATTACCTTCATTAAGCCTTCTGACATGTCCACCTGACTAGGACAGCATTGCATTTTGATGATCCATCACACAAGGACAAAGAATAGGTATGCTAACTTGGTGGTTGAAGGGTTTTTATTGTTGGTACTACTACTGTTTCTTTTTTTGAAAAGAGAGAGGCAAAACACTACTTGTTTCCTTTGTGGAAATTTAGGGAATGCATAGCATTCATTTAGCTTTGTCCTTTGCATGTATTTTAGTACTCATCTATCCCTAATTTTACACATTCTTGCATAGGCAAATTGAATTTTTTCTTTTTCATGTTCCAGCTTCCATTTATTTTACTTCACCAACAAAATTTTCTGAGATCATACATAATATCGTGCAAAAGTAAGATCCCTATAGTTTCCAGTCTCTTACGAAAAATGCTTTTAGGAATAAGGAGTCTGAAAGGCTTTAAGGTGCAGATGACATTCAAAACCAGTTTCACACACCTATCAAGATGCATAAAATGAGTACTCACTGTCATCTGTGTATCCTCCTCCCAAAAAGGAACTCCAAGTATTTGAGCTGGGAGGTCAATTTTAAAGAGTAAGCTAGTAAGTTAAGTGCTGTTATGAAGTCAAAATTGTGAAGGTCAGGATCCTCTGAAGATTTTAAAGTTCAGTTATCTATTTACTTCAAACATTTTCCTAACCACTTCTACTGGGTTTAGCTGTTACAATTGAAATCCCATGGACTTACTTTTATTAAACCCATTGTTTAATAGTATTAAACAATGTATTAAACAATGTACTTCCTCAATAGTATTTCACTATTTTTGTTTTTTCATGAGGATTTTATATACCAGAACATAGCCAGTTATTCCTTATTACAGTTACAAACAGTTCATGGCAGGCAAAGCAGGTAGTTTTAAACTATACCTGAATAATCTAGTCTCTTTGTTCCACAGTCATTTTAGCATGTATGTCCTGACTATCACTCCTAGACTTCTCTGTATCCTTTCCACATTTACTTGATGTTTGCTGCACCAGCCAAAGCTGGCTATCTGCCAGCTACAGAAAATTACTTATCGAACACTCTGGGGATGTAGGCTCACACTCACTTGGTTTCTCTAAATCTCTTACAGGGAGAGACACTGTTCTCACACGTGAGGGGGGTAAGTTGTTTGTCACACAGAAAAGTTGTCAAGGAGAACAAGGTTTTGCAGAAGTGAATCCAGCACAGCAGACTGAGAAGAGTCCTCTTCAAGTAACTCAGGATTCATTCACTTTATTATTTTATGAGCTATAGTACATACAGCTTAGTATTGCCAGAAATTCAAGTACATGGGCTCTCTTTTTGCTTTCATATTACTTTTTGATGAAGATGTTACATAATAAGATTCACTGCACTAACTTTAATCATACTAAGGTTTTCTCTAGTACCGTTCTCTATACTTTTTCATAAAGGAACAAAGGCTTCACCCTTCATCTTTGTGCACAATGAGTGTGTTTGACTGCTGGATTGCCTAACGCAATTTAGATATATGAGTCACAGATAGGCAGTGTAAGTGTAGACAAACACATTTCCTAACACCAGGATGAGAAGATTTAACAGCAGATAGAAACCCAGTTGCAGCTTCAGGAACAAAAAAGATTTGCTGATGCTGCATTGCCCGTAGATAACTGGGGAAGAAGTTCCTGAAACTAAAAGCCTTCTGAAAACATTTGGTGCATAGCCTAAATGAATTTACATCAATCACACGAAGATTGAACAGAATCAAACCTGTGAAGGAAAGGGAAGAGGATAAAAAGAAGATGACAGCTACAAAGGGAAGTTAAAAACTTGATTCTAGTAAAAAATAACAAAAAAACCAATCAAATCAAAAAATTGATAAACAAGAAAACTAAACCAAAAAATCCAAACATCTAAACAAGCAAGAAAAAACAAATAAAAAATCCCCACCAAGTCAAGATTCTGGCATATGCATTTGTCAGTCTGTGCTTCAGTGAAGGGGAAAAAAACATACTGAGACTCTTAGTTTGCAGCAATCTTTTTGAGATGCTGCAGTTGCCCAAGAGTTTTCTTTTTCTTTCATTATGCACATGCTGTTTGAACTTCTGTCTGTGACATATGCACGACCACAGAGGGTTTGGCTGGAACAGGCAACATTCCACTCCTGATTTCCTTGTGTCCAACCACATCTGCCATCACAATTAGAAGCACCCATACTCATCAGCATCTTAAACTTCCCCTAAAGTCTCTCACAGCTATCTACCATTCCTTCTCTGTAACAGCTTAAAAGAATTCAGCAGCTCTCTGTTTCTATACTAACCCTTGACTGACAACTTGAAACTAACTTTATGCACCTGAAACTCATAAAGGTCTGTTTGAAATAGGTACACACAGGGTATGCCTAGCACACAAAAGCACCAGGCCAAAGCAAAGGCACAGCTGGGATTTTCTTTAAAATGACAGCCAGAGAAAGCAACATATAGCAGGTCTTTCTCCCTTTATACAGAGCAGGGCTGGCTGTGGCTCACCGGATTTTGCCCTCAGTGGCACAACTTCTGCAGACAAACCGATATTCTCTTCCCCCTGAAGATCACATCTGAGGACATACTCAGGTAGAAAGGATCTCTTTTCTGTCCCTTTGCTTTGCTGTCCAGAGATCCTAAAATGATTAATAGTGATTTCCTCAGAGACAAAAGATATGGGATTGAATGAACTTCAAAAAACAACATATTTACCTCAGGTCTCTCCTCTAGCAAGCACTGTAGTGTCATGTCTGTCTTTCTGACAAACATAAAGGCATAAATCTGTAATAAACCTTCCAGTAAGTTTCAAATTGAAGAGCCTCATTCATAAAAACCCCAGCATCAGCACTAAAGCAAACGTGAAACGGAAAAACTTCAAACTTGGTTTCTACTTCTAAGGCTACACCATGATCACCTATGCTCATCACAGATAAAACTGACTTCAGTTTCAAGTTTTTTAAGCACTGCATGTTTCCAACTATGGCAGAACCCTTTCATACCACATTGTTAAGATTTTAAGGTCTCAGTTTTAAAAAGTCTTGTCAAACAACCAATAAGTAAATTAATTTTGATGACTACTGATCTGGAAGGAATTTCAACCTTAGACCTGGAGATGAAAAACAAACAAAAAAAGCTTTAAACTATTTGTTCCTGCACTCTAATCAGAACTGTATTTGATTTTAAATACGTTTGAATAATTTGGTATTACTTATGGAAAGAGGACGTCACTTTTTTCTTTGTAATAATATTCCCAGTTTCAAAGTATCATGTGCCAGTCACATCATCACAAAGACTACATGTTATCAACATTGTGCAGTGTTTTTCATTTTTAGGATAGCCACTGAAAGAGTGTTCAGGAGTAGCCAAATAAGCCCACACATCTCTAGCACAACAGAAAATTAAACTATGTGTATTTTCTTTAAAGACCGTAAAGCTACATGGCAACAGAGGTGAACTGAACAATAACATTACACATCAAAAAATACTTCCAGCAAGAAAATACAGTATGAAAATACTAGCAGTGGTGGGAAAAAAAAAAAATAGGACATATAAGGTGTGACTGAAAAGGATGGTATGATTCATGCAGAGATAAAGTAATTATTAAAATATTTTTATTAAAGTAATTAACATCAGAGTCATCATAGCCAAATTCTCACACATCCAAACTCACAGCAGGCTCAGATTTTTGCATGCACTGCATTATTTTGTGTTCTGTACAGTAAGAGATTAAATATTCCCACACGTACAAAAATGGGTGTTATTGCTGCTTAAAAACCCCAGAAAAGTTGTTCCACTTATAGTTTTTTCCTTACATATTTCATAAATTAACTCCTATAGACTTCAAAAAAGAAAATAAGAGGAAAAAAAAAATTAAAAGCAGCCTAAAAGTCTCCATCAGAGCCTAACCTTTGCAGAAGAAGCCTGTTTTGCTGGTATCAAACAGCCTGATGAGCAGCAGATGCACTTCTCCTTGCTTCTTTTCTCACAGCTTGACACAAAAGGTATTTAGAATCATTTCTGCACCTCAGAGTTTGGAGCTGCCAACTGCCTAGGTTCAGTTATTTACTATTTGCCTTCTGCAGAGCAAATCTGGTTTGGATCAGCCTCAGCTAGAACTGCTGCAGAGACAGAGCTGAAGCAGATGGAAAAATGGCAAAGCCTTAATTGTGACACCAACAGGTACTATTTTATGGATTAACAGCTGAGGCCAGGTAGCCCCTCTGCAGTAACACAGCCTCATCCTTCTATCGGAAGCTTATGACGTGAATCCAAAGGCACCAGGGGCAGGGAAGTGGGCTCAAATGATTTTACTTTTCAGTCAGAGGAGGAGGAATATAATTTACATAAAATTTCTATATTTAAATATAATCCATTTTAAACACTTTTTGCTTACCAAATTGTATGCCATATAGAGAATTGTGAAACAGCTATCTGTTTTACAACCCCATGGAGATCTCCATCCCTAGGACAGGTTTTACTTGTGCAAAAGCCTGTAGTGCTGGATTCCAAATGGTGATGGCCTGGAAATCATTGCATTTCCAGCTGGTGGCTTAGGAAACAGGAATGTGCTTTGCTTCTCTCCAGAAGTGCAGGTAACACACATATGTAACAAATGCAGCCTCAAGGATCAAAGTACAATGACTTCACGACACACATTGTAACCAAATGTGATCTCATAAAGCAAGAGGTTTGCCTTTGAGAGACCTCTGAGGACATGACTAAAATCTATGTTTTATTCAGTGTACTGGCATCAGTCACTATTTTGACGCACAAAGAAAATCACAGTGTTGAACAGATCTATGAATACCCCATTAAAGCTCTAACATCTCCTTTCTCATGTTCCCCTAATTTACTTTCCCACCAGTACTGAACACTTCTCCACAATAAAGCCCCCAGTCCCAAGGAGTTATACTTGCCCTTCTTTCCAACAACTTTCACATCTTTCCCCAACTTCATTGCTTACTGGGAAAGTCCATCTTGGAAATGAAATCAAAGCTATTTATTTTAGTTATACTGTTATGGTCTGTGGACATCAAAACCCACTAAATCACCCTTCTTGAAAGCATACCCTGATAGAGAGAGATGTTACACCTCATTCCCATGGTTTAGAAGCAGTGATGGGTGAAATGCCAAGTTATGACAATCTCAAGTCTTACCGGAATTTTGCAAAACATATTGGAAAGTACCTTAGCAAAAACAGCCTATTACAAATAATGCATTAACCTCAAAAACTGGAAAATATTTCTTTTCAGTCTTAAATAAGACCTTATTCAAGTAGGCCACCTTTTGATTTGGTATATAAGCTTTTTGTTATTCTTTTCTACAAGTACAGAAAATAATTATCTGTTTTCTCTCTGCTAAACTGTAGTATTTTTTGTTTAAAAACACGTTTAAACAGAAAACTAGTTTAAATAATAATTATTTTAGCTACTTTTTTTTTTTTTTTTTAAGAACTGTAAAGTTTATTACGAAGAACATAAAAGCAATAAACACCTAAAAGATGATAATGAAAAAGCAAAGACTGGGGACTTGAAGACTGTAAGGAAAGACATATTATAGTAATTCACGAAATAAAATCAATTTCATTCCAATGTTGCTGTGGAATTGTTTTCCAAGTGCAAATCAGATTAGTACTTTTTTCTGCCATTGCAATTGCATTTTCTGCAGGTGTAGTAGCCTGTCACCAGACAGGTGGTGATGCCAGAATCTCTGTATAAGTCATGCCCCTTTTTTTTAGCAAATACGGCAATGCTGCTGTGTTAGAAGCACTTTCTGCTCAACACACCTGTCAGTTTAATCAATCTGCTATTCAAATAAACTGCTGCGTTCACTGAAACCACTGCAGAAATTATCCTTCCTCTTTTTACATATCAGAGCAAGTGACAAATGCACCTATTCCAGGCACCTGGGTATTGAAACAGTGGAAAAAGGGCTAGACTGACTAACTGAGAACAACAGTCTGCAATACTGTTTAAAATGACAATAAGATATTTTCTTTTTGCATTGAGTACCTTTATTGAAAACACTTGTCAAAGCTCCAGGGCATCAAACTAACTTTCACCACCTGTTGAGAAGGTGAGTAGCAAAATAATAAACTGCAAAAGCTGAGCTAACAAATAACCCCCAAATTTCTTCCCTTAAAATGCCCAAGAGGAGGGGTAAGGAACAAAACTTCCTTTAGAAATTATTTTGATCTACAAGGTTGGAACACCCGATGTGTTTTTGCGAGCTGGGATGTGATTAAAGCTGCCAAGCTCTGTGCTGCCCCTGGGGCAGTGGGAACTGAGGTTCTGTGTGCCACAAACCCCTGCTGACTGGCAGAAAAAAGGCTGAGAGAGCATCTGCCAGCACCACAATGATGGTGTTGTCACTGAACCTGGAAGCTGAGAGTTCAGTGGTGCTGCAAATGCTAACTCTGGGAGACGAGAGTGAAGAAGAGACCTACCTGTAGGTATCTGAAAATAGAAGAGTCAAGTCACTCATGCTAGAAGTGATAGGTAGTTCAGTCCTAGGGAACCAAGGTGGTTTCTACAAAGTGTTTCTCCAGAAGATTTTGATATTTTCATTTTCAGGGGTGTTTGTCAGTCCCTTCTATATGCATTTCCTCTGCCATCCAAATCTATATACATTTCATAAACAGTATATGGCAGAATGAGCTGTTATCTTTAAGCTGATCTCCATAGCGTATCAATAATTAAATCAAATTTTCCAGCAGCTATTTGATCCCTACTCCTTACCTAAGCAGTTGATTTATTATATCAACTTCAGCATGCCTTATCATGTAATAATTACAATGCACATGTATTAGGAGACCAAAGCTTCAGCACACTTGCAAATTTATTCTAATGTTTCTGTCAGGTATTTGATTTTGGAAGTTTCCTGATACCTCTCAGCAAAACCTTCACACCAGATTTTCAGTGAAATTTTTGGAGACAGAAATTTTATCACATGGACTCATTATACATAATGACATAGCTTAAAAGCAGAGTAACTTTAAGTCTGTAACAAATGACCTTAACGCTGACCTTACCTATGCACAAGTGATGTAAAGAGAATAAACATCAAAAAGTGAACTTTTATTTGCGAGAAACACCAAGAAGTACATTTTCTTTGCAAACCAACACCGGTGGAAGAAATAACTTGTGCTTTTGCAATGGATTACACAGCCATAGAAAGATTACCTCAAAATTTTGGAGTCAACCTTTGTGTAATGTTCAGAAGTACAACCTGGATGAACTTTTTGTATACGTGTCCCGTCTCTTTTTATACTGCTAATTCTTACTTTTGTCTATGCTCTCTGCTAAACAAACTTCAGCTTTTTCCAGTTCCTTAGGGATTCTCCTCTTATTTTCTCTCTTTCCAGCTCTTTTATTTACTCCAATCATCCCTTCTAGCCTTCAAATCCATGTGCATTAACAAGCTTCCAGTCTTTTAGGCCAATCCATTTCTCCCCATCCCCCAACTTTTCCTGCCTAATCTCTGCCAAATCAAACGTGTAACATGCATACTGCTCACAAAAAAAGATATGTGCAGAAGCTTAAGCTTACAGAACATCCATGCTGTTTGATCCCTTCAGCTATCTTTCTAAACTGTACCTATAGCTATCCTATGTACTGTATTTCTAGATATATCAAATGCTTTGAACTGAAACTTCCAAAACCATCAATTAATTTCAGGCAGAGAATTACCATGGAGGATTTGGAGCCACGTGGTGGGGAAGTGTCCAGGCTACAGGAGGATGCAGCCCTTTGCAGTGCTGGGTTGGGCCCTTTACCCTGATCATTTACCAGCCAATGATCCCCCCCTTCTTGCCTAGAAGTTCCAGTTCCATCAGATCCTCAGTTTCTGGTTCCCTCCATTCACCTTCTTGACAAGTTAACTTGTTCCTCTATATTACCAGGTATTCATCTCTCTAAATTACTGACAACATTATTAACCAAAGGGAAAACTTCCTTATCCCTCTAAACCACCGCTTCTGCCAAGCCCCAGGCTTGGCCAGCCCTCAACACCTTATTACTATAATTATAAGGAAAGCCTTCTCAGATACCTGCAGGTATGATCTCAGACACACTCAGTGTAGATACACTATTTGTTACGGTTTATGAGTTGCTACTGAAAGCAGAAAACATGAAATTAATTGAAGGTTCTTTAACTCAGCCAGAAATAAGCAAATTGCACTTAACATGGCATAATACCAATCTTTGACAGAAAGCCAGAGGTGTCCAAGTAAAAATAGCTGGTTTTTCTTCTTTTTTTAAAATGGCTTTTACTCTGTCATAATCTTCAGAAGTGACTGAATTACTTTGGCAGAAGTTTTACAAAAAAATTTAGCTTGCAGCAAACACTAGTATCAAAAAGCTTCAAAACCAGAAAGGACTAACAATACCTGTTAGTAATAAAGGGTGAGACATCATCAAATGTTAAAAACTGCATTTATTTCAAGCAATTTGATTAACACTGTGCCCTCTTGAATTAAAGTTACTCAAAATAGGAACAAGCACACAACGAAAAGTAATCTCCAGGTTTGAAGAGAGCTTTAATTTTAGCTCAGCGTTGTGTAACAGTTTCTTCAGGTATAATTTTCTTCAAAGTACTGAAGTTGTTCCCAGCTTTTAAAAACCACTAGAGGAAAGGCTACATACAGAGCTTACCCTGGCAGCTCAGAGCAGGTAATACTTGCTCAGTGTTCCTGCATTCTTAGGAGCCTACTTGGGATTCAGAACAGCAGCAAGCACAAGCATCAAGCAGCAGGTTAACCTTTAGGATGTGCATCCATGTCATCCACTAAAACTGCTGGGGAAGTGGCTGGGATTCTTAGAGCTCCAACTTAGAAGTCACTAACCACACTCCCAGGTCTGGGCAGCCTGCCCTGCAACGTGCAGACCCTCTCGAGAAGCCTAGCACCAAGGAGCTAAAGGAGATCTCCTTTCCTGTTGGTAACATAACAGTGCCAGTAAGAAGAGCTTTGAATTCAAAAGCAGCACAGTGGAAGTAAAATTAGCTCAAAGTGCTGGATCGTGACTTGGCATCTAATCACTGCATCATCCTACATGATTCACCAAGTCAAGAACTCCCAGGAGGCTGACCTTAACAAAAGCAAACCTACACCATATACCTGCAGTATGATATTTTAAGGATAAGGAACCCTGCAATACACACTGCTCAGCACAACCATGCAAGTCAGGCTGCTGAGTACATGCTGGGTGTGCTGACTTTACACTACATGAAATAGATCAATAAATAGACACAAAAGTGTATGATGCTTTAAATTATGCAATGAGCCTTTTAAAAAAGGCACTTGAATATTTTGATGTTTTAAGCATGGTGGGCGGAGATCTGTATTTTAAATAAATGTTGCTAAATTTTGCCCTCCTGAGATCAATTTCTGTTTTTTATTACATTTTAAGAGAATTCTACTTAAGTGTTTTAATCCATCAGGAGCAGTTTATAGATAGTCAGAGGAACTAAAAGCAGCAAGATATTCCCAAAATGAGACCTAAGAACCTACTCTAGATAAAGAAACATCTCAATCCACACAAGAACTGTTTTTCCATTTTAAAATAGCAAGCCCCTAAAAGAGAACACGAAAGAACATGAGACACTTTAAAACAGATAATGCAGTTTTCCTACAGAGCATACTGGATTTTTTTTACAATAATAAGCAAAAAACCTTTTTTTTTTTTAAACCTTTAAACCTTTTTTTTTATTAAAAAAAAGGCTTTTAATGAGAAGACAAAGTGTACTACTTTTCAACTGATTCAAGTTGTCTTGGTTAGATGCCTAAGAAGTTTAAAAGTCACATGTCAAGTACTGCACAGATCCTCCCATTTTGCTTTCTAATCCTTTTGCCAGCTGTTCATGGACCACACGGTCACTAACTCCTTGTGTGAAGGGCTGGATTCAAACAAAGTGACTGTGGGAAGGAGGTCTTCCACAGATTTCACTTCTTTCACAGATTTCCCTTCATGGGCAGGGAAGCTGCCCATGTCACCTGCAAATTGCATACCAGGACTGCGTGACAGTGTTAGAGTAATTCACAGAATCATAGAATGGTTTGGGTTGGAAAGGACCTTAAAGATCACCCAGTTCCAACCCCCCTGCATGGGCAGGGACACCTCCCACCAGACCAGGTTGCTCCAGGCCCCATCCAACCTTGCCCTGAACACTTCCAGGGAGGGGGCAGCCAAAACTTCCCTCAGCAACCTGTGCCAGTGTCCCATCACCGGCCTCACAGTGAAAAATTTCTTCCTAATACCAAAACTAAATCTACCCTCTTCCAGTGTAAAACCATTACCCTTTGCCCTATTGCTACATGCCCTTGTAAAATGCCACTCCCCAGAATTCCTGTAGGCCCCCTTCAAGTACTAGAAGGATACTATAAGGTTTCCCTGGAGCCTTCTGAAATACCTGGCACTAACTGTTCTTTTCCCACCCTGTGAAGAGAGGTTATGAAGACTTCTAATGCACTAAAATAAATAAATAAATAAATAAATAAATAAATAAAGAACTGTGAATGCCTTTTGATTAGTTTATGGTAATGAAAGTCACACTGTTGACAGCTCAAAAAGAGTAAGAAAAAGAGTTGATACAGTTACATTAACAGAAAAAAGTCATATAGGTCTCAAATCCAGCCATCAAACATATAGGCTGAGGAAGTCTCTCAAATACTGAAATCAGACAAGGTTTTGGAAGTTGTTATAGCCTATTTATATACTACTGTTACATGAAAACCTGCATCAAATTATCCATTGTCCTTTCCAGTTTCTCAAATTATCTGCTAATGTAAAGATATTTCTTTTCAGGAACTTAAATAATTAGAAACTGCAAAACTACTTCTCTATTGACATTTAAACAATCAAAGTGAAAAAGCATTACAGAAATAAGGACAACAGGAATCTGCTTTCCATTAGAATCTGCACTTTTAGATGTGTAACCAAATACTGTGTTTAATATAACCTGAGAAAAAGCTATTTAGTCAATTATTAGTGATCTGAACAAGAAAATGGCCCTTAAGAAAATGAAATATTTCCTACATCAGTTCTTGCATTTTTCATTTTTCTGTATTATTATTTGCTAGTGACATCTGCAAAATCGCAGTATCACCCAGTGTAAATTCATCCTACAAAAAACACAAAACCCAAAATATTTTCTCCAGTAAAAAATTTGTAAGTGTTCTGCCTTTAAAAGAAATTAAGTATGCTTCTCCTCACACCTTGACTGAACTCTTTTCTCTTAATTCTGCTAAAAAAAAAAAAATTATGGGTCCAATGCTACAAGGCAAAACAGCTACAAAGCTCTTTGAGATGTCATCTGCATGTATTTCCTTGATTTTGTCAAACAAAACCCCACCATTGATTAGATATTAAAGACTGCTAGGAAGTATAACTGTATTACAATCCTGTTACAGGCAGAAAGAATGTAATTGAAGATCCAGACAGCTGATGAGGAAAAGAGGCCTTCCAGAACAAGATATACTATCAGGATATAGGGAGATCATGTCAAATTTAACAGATCAATAGAAAACAATGTCAGGAAAGCAATGAATTTTGAATACAGAACATTCTCACAAATAATGATTAACAGGAATTCATTATCTGAACTGGTGGTTATTGTCATTCTCCTCCACACTAAAGAATGCTGAAACCAGCATTTAGATGCATGGATGCTTTTTTCCCCTGACTTGGGGGGGGAGAGAAAAAAAAATACAGAATTTCACATTACATCATGTCACAGAGAACAGGAAAAAAAAACGCAAAAAACAACCTAGGCTCTAACTGTGATCCAAGTCTACTGAAATTCTTCCAGTTAAAAATATCAACCTTTATATTCAGGTTTCACTAAGAAAGGCATAAAGGATGTTCCCATGGCTGTCTTTATGCCTTGCATCATCTGTCTGGCAACACACAAAAGTCTTCCCAAGGTCCTTATTGTCAGGGCCAGAAAGTTAAATGAGGCAACACACTTACCAAGAGAGGGAAAAGCAGAGACAAACTCAAGAACTGTCTCAAGCTGGTTTAATATTTTAAATAAGACAAATAAATACAAGTATTTCACATATTCTCACAACAGTGTTTGTACTTGAAGAAAGTGTTTCTCAGAAATTAAACTTAAGAAAAGTTTTACTTGAAATCATCCTGTTTCAGAAGTCTGAATGACCCCATATGCACCCTGCCTTTTTACAGCCCACTTACTGCCATAGAACACTGACGTGCCATCCTTATGGTTACAAAGGATGCTCCAACAAAGAGGGATCACCCACTGTTTCCTATAAATCACTTTGAACCTCATTGATTATTTTAACCAAGGCAGTTCTGATACATGTGCATATTTGGTTGTCTTGAACAGAGAAGAGGAAAAACCTGAAACAATGACAATGTTACACCCTAGAATTCAATACAGGACAATAAGGACAAGTTATTGTTATAGGCTGACAGTGACAAAGTTATTTAGCTTTCCCTGCCAAGCAGGATATGAATTGAAGCAGATTAAAAAAAGGATATTTTTCAGTCATACATTATTATTTACTGAAGAAATTAGGATGCCTATCAAGCACACTAATCATGGCCCAACATGCTGACTCTGTATGGAAGTGTAAGAGGATATTTGTCTTTATTTAAAGAGATTAAGGAGGAGGGAAACATGAAAGGAGGAAGAAAGAATCCCTGCTGAGCATGACACCGAAGTTCATGTCTTTCCAAACTTCAATGAACATGAAAGTTTTAGAATTCTGTAAGGCAAACAAGCCCACTACACCTTTGTATCTAATTTAGAAGCCTTTCACTGTTAAGCCTCCAACTACAAATGTGTATTTTCAAGTATTCTAGAACACACTCCAATTGCTTTTCTCCATCTAGAACAAACTTTTCCTTTTCGGAGATTTTAGTCTCTTAGATCTGATAGTTTACCAAAGAGGAGGAAACAAGTATTTTAAGGATAAAGCCATCCTTGCATATTAAGTAATCTAAAAAAAAAGAAAAATAAATTGCAGCTGGTCAAAGGTTCCCAACCCTTCTTCTGAAGCACCCAGTCAGTCACTTGGTGTTTGACTATGTTTGACTAACTAACTGGCTGAGACTACTCAAACTTAATTCTTGTAATTCCTAGAAGAATGGCACCAGTTCTCTGAAGTTCAACCTTGCTTTTTCCACGGAAGGAAACTGGTTGCTTTTGATCAGGCTTTATGATTGTGTATCTGTTCCGATACATCAGATTTCTTAATTTGCTTCTGTAGATAGGGAGAGCCTCTGGGGCTAACCAAGGTACAACCATGGTGTTGGTGGTTTGTATAAGCCTTGTACCTCTGTTTGATCTGGCTCTCTGCAAGAATATAAATCAAAATACTTAAAATGATAATAAAATAAATATTTTATTTAAAGTATTTATAAAAAAGATATTACATTGCAACTACTACTCTTAAAGTTAAGTAGAATGGGTAAATCTAGACAAACTTCTCCTTTAGTTTGAACCACAATAAAGCAACTAGGGTTTTTTCTCCCTCCCTATTTCATCTAGGCAAAACTTTAACTATGCATTTAACTTCTGACTTGATTGAAATTTAAAACCCTAAATTCTAAGAAGTAAGTTAGAGAAAAAGTTTCTGTTCTAGATTTCAGGTAACTACTTTACTAGGAGGGGAAGAGTCTCCCTACTTTGTATAGTAGTAATTTGGGATCCAAACATGGTGGAGACTGACAATTACCTTATGCATATTAACATGACCACATTCCTGATTCAGCACCCACTCCTCTGGCAGAACACAACCCATCCTGTTCCTGTAACCCAAGCACTGGTTTAAGCCATAGGAAACCACTATTCTTTAAGAGTACTTTCAATTCCTCTTGCTGTAGCTGGGTGACTCCATGCTCTACCACACAAACATTCATTAGTACAAAAGATGTCAGGTACTCCTCCCCTGGGGCATTCAGAACATCCAGGTGTCATTTATTACTGCCTTGGAGACTGAGCTGGGCTAAGATATTTGTCTTGGAAGGCAGACTGGATTTAGCCCCTGAGCCACTTATCAACAGGATAAATCAACAGGAAAGACACAGAAACACTCCAGGGTTTACAACAGTGAAGCCTCACTACTCTCTTGCTCTAGAAACTTCTCTTATGAGCAAAGACGCACTTTTGACAGACTTTTTTCTCTTTTCTTTTCTTATCTCTTATTTCTTATCCCCCTTGCAAACTACCCCTTCATTACAAGCTATCTGTACTCACTTTTGTTCTTAATATGAAAACTGAGACAGTAGACAGCCTCAGACTGCCTCAAGTAACTGTTTATCTCTGACCATGTGTCCCCACAGGCAGCTATGTCTGAAGCAGCTTGGATGCTAGAAACCTCCATCTTCAGGGAGGTGTGGGACCAGCCACTGACTCCCACAGCAACAAAAGAGAGAAGCTGGACTAATTCTGAGGTCTGTGTTGCTGCTCCTGGTACTAGAGGCACCATGGAACAGGTGTGCCCAGCATCACTAAAGCCATGTAAAGCAGCTCTGTGTGAAAATTTGTGTATAACCAGCCTATCAGACACCCTGTGAGGAACAGCACTCCTAAGCAGGTTCTCTGGGCTGGCCTTGGGCAAGTAAATCCTGCCAGACCTGCAGAGCCCATGCACAACTGGACTAGGTTGCTGAACATCATGCTGGGATCTCGGGCTGCTTACTGGACAGAGTTTAGACTCACCCAGCACCCTGAACTCCAAGAGAGCTTGTTAGCTTGCACATTTAATGCATGAATGCCTAGGGCTGGCTTGGATCTAATTCTGAACCCAAGCCAAACTCCTCCTGGCACCTGCTGAGGACTGCAGAGCGGAAACATCCCATCTGGAGCCAGCAGGAGCCAGCTCAACTCCAAGCAGCTCCAAGTGCTGAGACCTGAGTGAGAACCTTTTGTGCTGCTTCAGCCTCTCTGACCTACCTCGTCCACCCTTACACCTCAGATGGGCATTTCAGCCTCTCCAGTGTGCGGGATAAGGAAAAGGGATTGCACTGGTACACAGCAGTGGTGAGAAATCAAAATCGTCGGCACAGGGACTGGCAGGAGCCGAGGGGAGGGCCTGTGAGGAGCAGGAATGGGCTGCTATCAGAACTACTGGGTCTTTGTGGAGCATGGGGGGAGAAGTCAGGGTCACATAAATCACAGGACCTTTGCTAATTATCCCACAAATTGAAGTTTGGTTTCCAATACCTTGGACGTAGTGTAAAAAGTTTTTCGTGGCCGGAGGACTTTACAGCAACCGGGACAGATTGCAAACCACACAAATGCTTACATACACCTCGTCAGCTGGCTGGGCATGTATAGAAAAGGAAAAACACCCACTCCAAGAGCAAGCAGTTTGCTATTATCTTACTAACAAGCTAAAAAAGCCAAGGTGTGAAACATTTTCAGGTAGTAGCAGACTCCAGTCAATACAGGGTGTTAAGATTTTACCATACAAAAACCAGACAAATTTTCTATTGCTCACAGTATTTTGCTGGGAAAATTTGTTCTCTATCATTGATACTTTAAAACTAAATTATTACCCAGTAGCTAGCACGTTCCTACATAAAAACCTTCTTCCTAGATTATTGATTAAACAAAAAGCTTAAAAAGAATAATTTTATTTTATTTTGTAGCACAGGATTAAACGAGCAAAACTGAGTCTCACTAAAATTAAACCTCATTTAATAAGGCACAAAAGCTTATGGCAATATACTCATAAGTCAGTGAATGACTTTCTTACTGCCAAACCATCATTACTGTTGGGGCATAGCAGATTTCTGTATGAAACATCAAGCCAAAACAATATTGATAGAGTGTATACTGATAATCAGTTTCCGGTACCAAACTGAAAGAAATTTTCTGGTGAAGTAAATGGTGAGTAAATTCCCACTCAGTGTGGCTAATGGAATTTGTGTACTCCAACACAAACTTCCATAAATCTAAGAGCAAGTTCTCAGAGTTTCAGGATCCAGTGGATCAGTAACAGGTATAGATCCTAGGCAGTGTAATTGTAATTTATCTTTATTCCAGCCAAACTGCCTTTTTTTTTGTAGATTAGTAATGTTTTACCCTCAAAACCAAATAAAATTCAAATTACTAACTAAGCATTAGTTAGTAAGCATTCATCTGAATGAAGAGGACATCCATAGTTTTTATGGGCATCCTTAAACTTACTATGGTTCTTGCCATTTCAGTCATGACTGTCAACTCTGTAGAAGCAGGAATTTTGTAACAAAGACTTAATATTGGTAATGGACTAAGCACAAATGGTAGTGTCTTGACATGGAAACACTTGGGGACAGACACAAAACTCTTAATGATGGTGTGTATGTGCATACTGCTAGAGCACACAACTGAAATCTGAGGGAGTTAATGAGAATTACTAAAATCAACTTAAAATAAATACCACCTTACCATTCTGTGACCTCCACCAAGCTTTGCTGAATTCCCATCTACATGCATTCAGGCCTCCATTTTCAATACCAAGAATAGACTCTAACTACCTTCAGAGACATGAATTTCGTTCTTATTACAGTCAAAAGAACAAAGATAAAAGTACAAATCAATAACAAACCTTTCCAAAAAGAAATTACAAATAAAACTAGGAGGAATTAGCAAGTAAGAAGACAAAAGACAAAGCCACTACTCAAATTTCAAAAGTTTTCAATAATACTGTCAAAACCCTTAAATAAAACCTTAAATAATAAATAATTAGAAGGTAAGTGGATCATGGAATCATAGAATCATTAAGGTTGTAAAAGACCTCTAAGATCATTAAATTCAACCATCAACCCAATAACACAATGGCAACTGAACCATTAACTGACCGAGTGCCACATCCATACATTTTTTGCACTAGACTTAAACACAAAATCTGCAACAAATGATGAGACTCAACACAAAGTGTAAGCAAGCCAGGACACAGGACGCTGGGAACAACCCAGAAATTTGCCTGGGTTCACAACATAATAGTCTTGCTGGGTCTCACTTTTCTTCTCTCAGCTATCCATTGCCAGACCCTGGACACTGGTAGTGGGATCTTTGGTCTGATCCAGTAAATTAGTTCTTACCCCATCAACAGAAGCAGGACTATATTCTGAGTGTAGATATCTGCACTTGAGAAAAAAACTTTGGCAGAGAGATTTACCACCATGTTCTTCACACCTACAACTGAAGTAAAACAGTACTAACGAGGCACTACTAAAAAAGTGCTTGGTCTAAAAAGCTTGCTTTAGCTAAAAGTTAATAGCCCAGTCAACAGAAATCAACGAAGGCAGGTTGGTATCTGACATGGAAAGGAACAGACAATGTTTTGTTTGCTTGGTAGTCTCGTGCTGTTAACCATTAGATCTACAAAACAATCCTGGATAATGCTCTGTGACAGGAGACTGGGTGGCTCATTGCCCATCTCAGACTCCCAGGAGCCCTGCTGCCCTATGCCACAGGCCAACTCATACCTGAGCAGATCAAGCAGAGAGAATGGGGCCCTCAGCAGTTATAGAACAAGCAAGGCCTTATGAAAAGTTTTTATTCTAGCTTGCTTCACAGCAGGCCTGACGACTGCTCACAGATGGCAAATTAGGGCTCTGTCTGACAAAATATGTCTTCTCTGACCTAAATATGTGATGTATGAAACACAAGATGTAGGTGAGAACCCATGGAGCGTAGGAAAGCTATGAAGGGGAAGGGCCACAAGTCTGCTTTTTGGGGAAGAACCAAAAGAAACCATCATTTCCTCAGGCCTGAATTGCACGTGAACAGAGCAGGACAAGGTCTGTTCACAGATGTTTCCTGGAGAGAGTTCCGCACCCATCCCCATCTTACACATTTGTGACTTTTTTAGGAGCTAACCAGTATAATAAATTAATCCCTTTCAATAAAACCCTAAGCTCAATCAACAAAAATTGTTAGAACCACTGCAAGTGCACAAGATCGACCTTCAAGATAAACTGCAGATTCAGCATTATTTCTAACTGTACCCAGGACATCTCAGTTCAGCAAATTAATATTTATGACACAGTCTGACTTTGAAAAAAACAAAATATTCTGTCTTTAATAGACATAAATCAATAAAAATTTAAAATTTTTAAATCTTCCAAAACATAAGATTTTAAAAACCTATTTTTTAAGAAATTAATACTTATTTAGGACAGATACTTGCTCTCAAACACAAATAAATTGTAAATTATCATGATCAAGTAACACCTAGGGATAATGTGAATTTAATCATTCACCTTCTAATCAAGTTTGACTTAGAAGTTTTGTTGTATTTCATTTTAATTACATTTTAATGAGATTTGCAATACAGCCCAGTAAGACTGAAATAGGTTACTGTGTTGAAAAGAACTGCCTCAGGGAAAGTGGGAAAAAAGACCTAAGACAGATTCCTCTTCAGCAACACATCACGCTACCTTCATCTGTCAGCTCTGTTCTCCACCAGCATGTCTGTGATCACAGAGATGGTGCTACAACACCCTGTGACACATTTAATGAATCCAGCCCAGTGGAAGAATATGGGAGGACTTTCCTTTGTGGTTTAATTGCAGACTTCTTTGATAAGAAAAAAACTGAGGGAAAACCTCTAACGCATGAGGCTATTGCCCTGGAGACAGTGTGGAATCTTTACATTTCCTTTCAAAGTATATAAACAGGAGACTGAAAGCAAGAGTGCAACAGGGACCAAGCAACCATAGACAATTTCAAAGCAAATTAATATACACGTGTATATTAAACACATCATTCTTCATGCACAGTAACTCTTATTTTCCTCCCAGCTTCCTTGTAAGACAGCTTTGTAACAACCTCCTGTTGATATTAACTAGAGTAAAAATCAGAAAACACAGCAATTGTAGTCATATTTCCTACATATTTCAGAGGATGACTGACTAATCTAAAAGTTGTACCACTACAAAATAATGCAACGAAAAGGTATTACTGGTGCCAGCTTCATAAAAACAGGAAAAGGAGATCAACAAATGTGTCTGATACAGGTAGAAGAGAAGAGTTGCAATGAACAGAAAAACTATTCGTACCAGTAATTTGGAGGGGGAAAAAAAAAAAAAGGTATAGAGCTTTCTCCTTTCTCTCTGAAAACCTGCCTAACCTCAACATCCACACTTCCACAGCCTTTTTCCAGTGGATGCTGACATTTTAATTCAAGCTTTGAGCAATATTTAAGCATCTCTTCATGTCATTCAGATGTCTAAACACACTAAATTAACTGCTTCATATTCTATTGACCACTTCTTTAATACAAGCTACTCTTTACCTTTCTATCCTTAGCTCTAGAAAGATCAAAATAGCAATTCTCTCCACCTACTACATTTTGATTAGGCTATGGCTTTATTTAACAATATACATTCAAATATATGTTAGTCTGTAATAAAAAACAAAAGGATGGAAACTGCCACTTGATGCTGTCTTTCTACATAGAAAGAATTTGCACATTCAAGAGTCCACTCAAACAAGAAAGAATACAACACTGTTACGCACGACACGGTCTGTTCCCAAACTTAATGTTTAATTTCCTGATCCCTTACATGAAAGTCTATGTTACCATATAAATATATTGAAAAGTTACTATAGAAAGGTATTTTCTTTTTCTTATTTTAAATTCCATCTTTTAATACAACCAAATTATCCCCACATGGTTTTCCTCTTATTTTTTCCATAGTTTTTTAGTCTGCAGACTGTTTCTTCCCTCAGTATAGCTGACGACATTTTCAGTTCTCTGCTTCTTCCACACATCTTTGAAAGACATGTTTTGTTACCTTGCCATTACCAGTCACTTACCATCCCTTGAAAGATCTAAGGTTTCATTTTCAGATCACCTCTGACTGTTCTTTCGTACTGTCCTGCCCAGGGAAACTCTTACACTCTCATTGCCTAACGAAAGGAGGGGAGAAATAAAGAACAAAGATGCCTATTCTCAACTTACTGGAAACTTGAATCATAAGAGAAAAAATACAAATCCAAAAGACTACACCATAGAAAAGAATTACTGCCAGTCCAACTCAGCATGTAACAACCAACTCACTGTAGAGGCAGAAGAGCTTCTACACATGCAACTATTTAAAAAGAACTCTGAATCAGTCCGCTTTCTCAGCATGACTAAACAGAAAGACAACATTGTCAGGCTGAAGTTACAGCTATTTTGATATATGAAAAGGTTGGAAATGAATCTAAAAGTCAAGCACAGTCATTGAGAGCACTGAGTCAAACCATCCTCTCGCTGATGGGAGGCTTTGCCCTGCAGACCGAGCAGCTGTTTTCCTACCCTCTACAGCCTGGTTTTGGGACCTCCTAACTTCTTACACACCTAAAACAATGCACCAGCACTCCACAGACAGCTCACCACTTTGCAAGTTGGTCACATTTTAGTTTGCTTGCTTTTATGATGAATGCAAAGAGAAGGGACATTGGATAAAAGAATGAGTGCAGTGACCTCGTCTTCAACTATGGGCAAAAGCAAACATTTGAAGTGGGACAAGCATATGTATAAAAAATATACAAAACTATGACCACTGTTAAATTATTACATCTCTGTGGGAGAGAAATCACCTCCTTTTGAATTTGTTTATTTGTTTGAATTTATTAATTTACTTATGACATTTATGCCATAAGTAATTAAAACAATGAATGTGAGACTGGGTATGCAAGCCCATGTTTTCACAAGGTTGTTTTAAAACATGACTCAAGCATGATGCTTTGCTATCAAAGTTAAAAAAAACAGCTATCAGACTTTCAGTTGCTGTATTAAAAATACATTTGTTAATCCTAACATGTGGTATAGTATTAGATCTTGAAAAAGAAGACAGTCATTTGTACACAGCTATGAATTTTCTCCCAACAATCTACTACATGGAATAGATCTCATCCATGTCATTCCTTGCACACTCTTCTCCCTGCTCCACATTCCAAGTTGCAGTATCCTAGTTACTGGTGCCTAACTACTTTAGTCCATATTTTAATACACCAAAGCAAGTTAAATCCACAGCAACCAAGAGACAGAGAAAGCTACTGCTACTGAGCCCTGGTTGCTAAATGTGGACCAGGCATTAAGTAATGGAGAAGAAAAAGTAGAAGTTTAGGGCCTTTGTTATTGACTCTGGTTACTAGGAATGGTGTAGTTTTAAAATTTTAACTAGGTAATCAAGTCATAGGAGGAAGGGAGGATATCCTGAGTCCTGCAGGGATCAGTGCTCAGGCTTATGCTGTTCAATGTATCCAGAAATTACGTGGGGAAAAAAGCAAACTCCGAGCCTCTTGGTGGTCCCAAATCACTCTAACTAAAGACAAGGACTGACCACAAGTAACTGAAGAAAGTCTTTACAGTACAAAGTCAGCAGACAATTAAATAGCATAAGAAAGCTGAACAAAATATTAGCTATATAATGAAATCAGAATGAATTGTAAGACAACATATCAAGAATGAAACACTGGGTTTATAAATAGTGTCCCTAAAAAAGGCCAGTGCAAGCCTCATGACTGGGTAAGAAAAAAAAAAACTGGGAAACCAACAAAGAAACGTAACATTTTTAAATGTATACTGTATAAAACCTATGTGATATTTATAGGAAAAATGCATGATACAACTGCCTCTATATTTGGTGTGGAATTGTCCTCAAGAACCTCTTTTCTCCTTCAAATTTGAGAAAAAAAAAAAAACGGAAACATCTTAATGTCACAATGGAAACATCTTAAAGCAATATTCCAGTCTTGTTTTTTCTGTCATGTATAGAAATTGTTTTTTCTCTTTTTAGAAATATCATAGTATAATCTTAATAGATTACCTTTTTAATAGACAGGGATCTGCAAAACTGGCTTTAGAATACAGATAGATTCTCACCAAGACTCACCAAAAAAAATTTATGAACCAACAGAATCCAACTTCTATTTTCTCAAAACGATTATGGAAGAGATCTTAAAGACACCACTTGCTGCTAAAAAGAAAAAAAAAAAGTTCTGCTAAATATTCCCTCTCTTTCAACAGATTTAGCACTTCTATTATGCAGAGATACTAGTTTTTTCTCACATCTCTGACAAAGGGACTGGAGTAAGCAAATAAATCACTGGAGTGATTTGCAAATAGATTATAGTAGCTTGCTACTGATCATTAACAAGCTCAGATATAAAGACAGCTAAACATGCTTGTGCAGAGAGTTCCAAAATGCAAGAGAGACCAACATCAGCTGGGCAAACTTACCATTTCAGACTGACCAGCAGTAGCTCTATTAATCACAGAGATGAAAGGATATGCAACCTGTCAGAAAAGGGAACAAAGACCTGTGGCTACAAGAGAAAAAGCTCTCTGCTCTCTGGGATAGGATGCTTCATCTGCATTGTTTGAAGCAGAACAGCTCTTGTCAGGGGTATTTTGACCACCCATTCTCTTTCATTTCACAGTGGAATTAGGTGATATTATCTATAGCTAATTGTTTGAATCCTTAGAACAGGCTGAGTAAGCAGTAATGTAGGCTGGGCCACACTGGTTTAATACAGCTTTGGAAAACAGAGGATTAGATCACCACCATACTCATATCCGCATCATAAAATAAACCCACGACCTTTTGGTCAGAGTTGTGTCAGCCTCTTGAAGGACAGGCTGGATTTGGTACAATTAAGCTCAGTGTTAGGACTTAACCTTTCTAGAGCTACCGGACCAATGATTCTAGCCTCCTTGGTGGGCAGGCACCCTTCCCCCTTTAGTTTACTTACTGGTGTGAAATGGAGATGGTAAAGAACTTACCAGATATTTGCTGTATTTACTTCAGCTCTACTAACTCACTGCCAAACAATTCAATTTCTGTCTCGTTTGTACCAGTGAGAAGAGCTGCCATGTGCCTCAAGCTTACGAGAGGCACTGTTTCTCTCCCTCCTTTAAATTACCTTCTGAGGTAAAGACCTGGTGGAAGGTAAGAGGTGCTGCTCTGCAGTAACATCGAACACACATCCTAAGAAAAGGAAATAATTTCTGATCGGAGGAAAGAAAACCTCTCCCTTGCTTTGTGCTCCACGATAGGCATGCCTGGAGCACACGTGCTCCACAGATTGTTCACCCAGACCAAAAGGGAGCATGCAGGTTACAAGAAGCCATACAAAGGAACAAGACCAAAGCCAACACCTTGAGCTCAGTAAGAGGGCAGGCGATAGAGAAAGGGGCCATTTCTTCCAGAAGCATCCTCAACCCTAAAAGTGATCACCAATGTCTTTCTACTGTCCCACCACAGTGCTGTTTCACACGCATGCACATTTGAGGGGACATACTGGAAAAGCCAGGAACAAGCAACAACAGTCAAGGGCTATATCATGTCAGATTGTTGGTTTCATCAAGGTGTTTTGCATTTTGAGGCAAGAAAGGGAGAGACATGTTTAGTTCTGGAGAAGAAAGTACTCATTAAAATCTTTGGACCATGTTATTCCAATAGACAGTTTATACTGAAAAACGGAGCCCCACTCATTCCTCAAGATTACCCAGATACTAACACCAACAAGAATTCTTTAAAAAATATTTTTTTTAAAGTGTATTTATATATACGAATGGTGGGATTTATTTTTTTAAAACAATTCTAAAGAGAAATTAATGCTAAATTTGACCATGAATGAAAGTACTCAAAGTCAAGGCTCATCAAGCCACAAGCAAACACTAGACCACAACTTCATGAAGTTGAACAAGAGCACGATATTAATCCAGCAAAGAGAAGTTAGCGACCATACCACAAAGCAGTAATGCTATGCTCTCCCATTTTTAGTTTTTAATATTTTATAAAGTTTGCTTAAGCATCTTACATAGGCCTAAATCATGTCCAGAGGAAAATCACGAAGATGATCAGAGGGCTGGAGCACCTCTCCTACGCACACAGACTGAGAGAGTTGGGGTTGTTCAGCCTGAAAAAGAGGAGGCTCTGCAGAGAACTTACAAGCAGCCTTCTATTACCTGAAGGGGTCTCCAGAAAAGCTGGGGAGGGGCTTTTTACAAGCCATGTAGTGACAGGAGGATGGGGAATGGTTTTAAGCTGAAAGAGGGTAGATTTAGATAGGGTATTAGAACAAATTCTTTAGTGTGGGGGTGATGAGACACTGGCACAGGTTGCCCAGTGAAGTTGTGGAAATGCTCAAGCCCAGGTTGGAGGGGGCTAGTGGGAGGTGTCCCTGCCCATGCCGCGGGGTTGGAACTAGATGATCTTTAAGGTCCTTTCCAACCTAAACCATTCTATGATTCTAAGTTACGAAAAGTGAACAGCTCTCTCATCACAAATTCACGGTCCAAAAGTCTAATGCAGCAAACAAGAACAGACCCAGAGTTTGGTTAGTCTATACTGTTTGTGCATTTATACTGCATGGGTGTTTCTGACATTTCAGAACTGTCACTTTGAAATACAATTGGAAGTACATTTTAAAATAGCCTTCGTCACATAACCTAGTAGGAGAATTTTATTTACACCTTTATAAGAAAAGGAAAAGGTCTGGGATTAGCACAGGAGCATAGCAGAGTATAGAAAAAACCACCACAATTTCTTTTTGTTTGAGAGAACTTAGTTATTGAGATATATTCAGTTATCCCTGAATAATTCCATTTCAGTGGGAATACCCGCATTTCATTTGCACCTAAAGGAATTTAGTGCATCCCTACTGCCCAAAGCAAGATGCCAAATGACTTTGCAGAGATTTCATTCTCTCCTTCTGAATAGTGTCCTTCACTCCTCCTTTTAGCACTTTCAGCATCTCAGAAGGCAGACCATAAGCACAAGAAAGCATTACCCCCACTAGTCTCATATTTTCAAGAGCTGAGATGTGAAAACCATGCAAATCACAGGTATGTCCTTGATCAGACTGTCATTGAAGAGCCAACTGCAGAATGTGTTCAGGACTAATTCCCACCTACTTTAAATTGAGAGGTAGAGGGAGACCTGAGCTTAGCAGGAAGCCATGGGCTTTCTCAGCTGCATCCTTGGTATTTAAGGCACATCACACTTTGCATGCTATTGTATTTTTATCTCTTTGAACATAAATTCTATGTAATCACTTAAAAGGAGCTTTTCTTAAGGTGCCTTCCAGCAAATGTTTACCAAAAATTACCAGCATCCAAAAGTCCTGAAAATCAGCATCCCACTTCTTAGATCTTTCAGAAACAATTATCATGCCCCAGCAGATACATCAGTATCCACCTGAATACTACCTAGAAATGGCAGATTGAGAATATGTGAGGAATTTATCTTCTAAAAGGATAAGCTCTGATTATCTCCGTAACACTCAAAACTGTTATGGCCTGTAGCATCTGGGAGCTAAATTTTGGTACTCAAAGAACCAAGCTCTGCAGAAATGAAAACTAAGCTGATGGGGAAACTATCTAGTTGTAGTAAGAGGTATGAAAATAAGTCACAGCATGCAATAAAACCTTTATTCTTTAAGATAGAAGGAAGAAACTATTTACATGCAAGCTATACACTGGGGTTTTGGCTTGCATATTTATGTGCTATACTAACATCTCACATGTGCTTAAATACTTTCTTTTTCCTTTCACATTTCTACATTTCCTTCCTTATCCTATATATATTAAATGCACCTTGTAATACAGGAAACAGTGCCAATTGTTTCCTTAGGAAAACCACCAGAGTAATAAAGATTTGGATTAAACCTGGTGCTCCAACTAGAAGTTGTCAATATATTTGAGTAAAAGTGGGCATAAGCCACAATGAAATATAAAAATTTAAACTAGTTGGGGAGACAAAAAAAGCATAGTTCCAGCTAAGTGCATTAAGAGGGAACCTTGGCTGCTGAGTACATCAAACTTTTTAGCTTCCCAAAGGGAAACATAACCTCTGTAAGACACTTTTCTTTCTCATGTCTGTCTAATAGGGAGTGGCACATTTCAGGCATTCAGAGGATAAAACAATGACAACAATGCAGAGTCACATGAAGCTGTTCTGTGCCAGCTGTGTAAGCTTCCTGAAATTTCATTCACTAAAAGGTCAAGAACTTGTGGTACTGTACGTATGAGGCCTTTTAGAAATTATTTGGAGTTCAACTGCTGGTAAGATTTTGCTTGTGGTTCAGTACAAAACTAACAGCCCACTGATTTGCTTGGCAGTGTGGCATGGTGTCCATGTATATTCTGCTGTGCAGGAAATGCATTTGGTCTTTTGTGTTGTTTTTGGAACCAAGTGGTTCTTTGCCTTAGGAAACAGTTATAGAGGGTACGATGGACGACACTAATTCCTCATTGTACTTACGCAAATCAGATTTTTTTTAATGATCCTAAACAAAGAAGCTGTCCACCTTGAAAGATATTTTAAAATAATCACAAATCAGATTTTACGTTGTTAATTTTTAATTTTAAAAATTAAGTAATCTAACCTGAATATATCACAGATTTGGAAAATGGTATTCTGCTGAGCCTAATCCTGATGTGCTCATTTATAAACAAACATACATAACCCAGCAAAATGTAGCCTCTGGCTTAAAAACAATCCTGTATTAAAGCCATAGGTAATCTGTCTTACATAATGCTATTTGCATTTTGTAATCCTGTTAAAAATACTCATGACATCAAATCAATGTCTTCTACTCACAAATGCAACATCCCAACCAGGAGCTGCATTCATGTAGTAGGGCTTTTATTTTATGAATAGTCTTTTTGTAGCATTTGTGGCATACACAAACAGAACAGTGGTGTGAAGTCAAGTTCAGTCTTCTAGTACAAATGTAAATTAAATTAGAGAACTACCACCACTTGTCCTAGGAAATTAGACTAGAGCCAGATGTTCCAGTTTGGTGAATTATTCACATCGCAGGGGGAGGGGGATGGGATGGTAATGCAAGGTTTTGCTATTAATTCAGCAGATTGTAACTTTAGGGTGGAAGTCACCTTACCTCACTTAAATTCTGAACAGCAGTTGAGTTTGTAGTATCAAAAAGTCCCAGCATGTAGGCAGACACCGAAGTGAACCACCAGCCTTCCTAAAGAGCTGACTTCATTCATACCCCTGTGCACAGAAGCACATGTTCTGGGTAGATAAACATTTATCTTCTGTGTAACACTCTGCAGCTCTCTAAGGAGGTGTGATTAAGCACCTGAAGTCTTCAAGAGTTCTCCAGGAGAACTTGAGAACTCGGATGCGATGGGGATTGCAACAACTTCTGAGAAGCAGAAATGGTAATACTCCTGCCCCCTTCCTCCTCAGCCAGAAGGTTAGAGCACATCTAAGGATGGGAGCTCCACTTGAGAAGAGCTGGTTCAGCAGGGCTGATGATGATTTACTACAAAATGCAGGCTCATCAGAGAGCGTGATCCAGCATACCAGCTTTCCCAGCTGTTCCCTGCTGCACAGGGGCTCAGGGCAGATGGAAACTCACATAGCACACCCTGGGTGCTGGCAGTCAGGACACACAGAACAGAAGCAACTGAGATCCCATGAAGGCCAGAAGAAAAAAAAAAAAAACAAAACAAACCAGAAAAAAGATCTCCTGCTTCTTCTGCACCCTAACCACTGGGAAAAGAGCGTAAAGAGGGTTATTCCTTCTAACACTTCCAAAATGTCCACCTGAAGGTGAACTATAGGCAGACTTGTTCTGAAATATAGAGAGGGCACACCACAGAATTAGAGGGTAGTTAAGTTTGGGAGAGACTTCTAGAAGTCACCTGGCTTAACACCTGCCCTCCCACCCTGTTCAGCATAGGAACATCATCAGAGTTAGCTACAATAAATGATTCCTTGATGGTTTTAAGAAAGACAAATAGTTAATTGGACTGGTCTTCACAGAGTTCTTATTTCTCACCACAAGGCAAATTTCTAAAAAAACAAGTTGTACCGGGCAGGCTCAGTACCTTATACCAAATAGTTCAGATTCTGGTTCATCTTTGTTTAAGTTATAACCAGCTTTTACTCCTAATGTGTACAAACACACACACACACAGAGTTACATTTACAGATATGTTCAGTTATTAAGCTAACATTTCTCAGAAAGATATCCTAGAGATTCCAATAGCTTTCCAAGCTCGGAACAGGTTTAGTTTTAAGTCTGATGTTCCCTTTAAATTTGCCAGTACAAGTGCTGCATGTCCTACCAAGCCTGGCATTCACTTAGCATAATAACAACGATCCATCTAGCCCAAGGCCTCAGCTCTGACAGCAGCTAAAAGCAGATGCCCAAAGGGGAATGTGTGTTTGTGACAATACCCTCCCGGCCTCCATCAACTGAAATCTCAGAGCCTTGCTGCAGTTTCCCATTGCTCAACTCTACTGCTGTACTATCTTGACGGAGTATTATTTTACACTACTCATCAGAATAAAGACCTCCACTTTCAGAAGCTATAGTATGCTATTTGAAAGATCACATGTTGTCAGTGGCAATGGCTGCAAAGTTAGCAATAAATACTAGTATAGAAACTATACTTAGGACGTACTGTGCTTCCATAAAAAAAGGCAAAATACCATAAAATTTTTCTGGAGGCTTTTTCAACTGCATCAATTCCTTTCTCTTTGGTAATTTTATTACCAAATGATGGTCTAAAACAACATATTGTGTATTGCAGTAAAGTCTACGGAATTTCTAATTGTGGAGGAAAAAAAAAGAAAAAAAGAAAAAAAAAGAAAAAATTCAAGTGTGTGAGGACTGTGTGTGCGTATCCAGCACACTTATTCACCACCTCCCAGCATTGTCCAGGAACTGCTCAGCTGAAATCTCCCAAACCAGCTCCTTGTGCCCCCTCACAGCATGGTGACTGACTGAACTCTCACCCCACTTTACAGGCAGGCAGCTGGTAAACAGGAACTCTACAGGTGGGAATTGTGAACAGTTCCCAAAGTTTCTACAGGTAGCTCCTGCTATGCATAGGCCAACTGATGGGAGCTGTTTGTATGATTAATTATATGAATAGCAGCTCAGGTTGGGAATGGACATTCCCAGAGACACCCCCAGGCACCCAAAACTTCCTGGTTACGTAGCAGTCCCCTATATACATATACATGCAAGACAGCTGGGAGATGTTTTGTACAGAGCTTAATGTAACCAAGAGAAACAGAACATGTATAAAGCCCCAAGAACATCTTGTGAAGTCTCTTCTGATCCAGCTGAAGAGACTCCCATCACCATCCAGTAAAGGACCATCAGACTGTATCTGAGAGATCAGGTTCCCCAAATGAGCATTAACCAATGCAACACAAACCAGTCAATTACTTTTCCCATCCACTCTTTAAACAAACAGCTGTCTGACTGCAAGATTGGGGAAGTTATTTGGAGACAAAGGATTACATTGTCTTTTTCAAGGAAAACACGACGGATGCTTCCCAGCATTTGCTATCACGCTAAACCTTCTTCACCTGTATCTGTACTTCTTCCTTAATAGTTTCCAGATGAAAGGCATAATACCTAGAAATACTTGTTTTATGAATGTTACACTGAACTAAATGACATAAAAGGATCAAAAGCCCAATTCAAGCTTCAGATTAATTCTACAGCATTACTTCCATTTTACCTAGATGGCAGATCAGAAAAAGCCCTAAAGATTGAGATATTTTCATGTAATTTTAACACAATGAGATTAAATGGAAATATAAAACCGCACACATTTCTCAGACATTCTTCTTAAATACTTGAAGTAAATTCATTGTACCACCAATGTTCCAGCAAGTATTTTAAAATACTACCCAGAATGGATTAGAAGTATTTCCCAAATGAAGATTGCATCTTCCACTTCCATTAGAAGTTCTCAAACCAACTCAAGTGTAATCAGCTTCACAACTGAGGCTTCTCAAAAAAAAAAAACCAAAAACCAAAAAAAGTAACAGCCACAACAGCCAAGTTTGCTGTTATTTTTATTTCTTTATATACACTGTTAAGTGATTTCAACAGTTTTCTTTTCACCTTGAGTATCATTCCCACCTTCATTTCCATCACTACCCCACCCTGCCAGCCTTTAACAGCACAATTAATTTTCAATTATCCAAGGCAGTAAAGGGGTCAAATAATCAACGGGGGAAAAAAAAACCACCCCACAGGGATATTACATGTCTCCATATATTAAGCTACAGAAGAACACTGTATAACTGATGTCAAAGAGGTCAATTATACTGTTGACTCTCAATGGACACAAATCTCTCAGCTAATACTGACCTCAAATCAGAGAGCACTGCATAAAAGTAACTCTCTTGCTCTACAACCTAAGCTTGCTCCCACGAAGCCATTTTGGGCATTTCTACTTCTATAGAACAGTTAATACATAATCTGAAAAATTAACAAATAAATTAACCCTAGCAGAAACCACAGCTTGGAGAACAAACAGAAACACATATAATGGAGAGTTTTAAATTTAGATTTACTGTACAATGGTACTTCTAATGATTACAAATTGCCAGTGTATCTTTTAAAACATTATCAGTTCTCAAGACAGTTCCTTGGATGCGTAAGGGAAGCTCCACTCCCTCTTCAAAACAAAATGAAATAAAGTCACAAAACTTACCACCTTTTCTCATCAAGTACTTTATTTGTTAATCTAATTAACTTGATTCAACCAAATATCATCCATTCATGCTGAAGGTCAAATGAGTGAGGATAATGTAGCCATGCTGGTTCTTCCATCTCTATAATGGTGCCAACTCCCTCAGCCATCTGCAGGATATCACATTTTCTTTACAACGTAGTTTTTAGCCTTACAGTGCTGAAGCACTATTAAGAATTAAACTACCTGCTTATAAATCCAAATTTTCCTTTCCACATCCTGAATAAGATTAAAGACCTCAAATCCAACTTCATTAAGAGCAAAGAAACTCTCTGATGTGTGAGTTGTGCTACACAAAATGCTTCTGAAAGTAGCATACCTACACTAAACATGTCCTTTCACACACTCTTTTTAAACTCTGGTATTGAACAGTGTTGCAACAGCATTTTTTCTGACAAATGTGAATGTATTTAGTGGAGCAAGATTTAATATTCCTTAAAAACATAAATGCTAAAAAACTGCACTGCACAATACTCATTAATTGTGTCTAGAAGCTGTAATTATAAACTACAGTCTCATTAGAACTGGCAGTTTACAGAGAGATAGCCAAAAGAAGAGACAGGAATTTTCAAAATAATTTTATATGAAAACTGAAAAGTTACTATATAGAAAACAAAGGTTTTAAGATATTTACTTCAAAGTCCAATTGCCTAATTATATGTAACTATGGAAGCCTCCTTAAAAGGAATCTTTAAGTTTTGTTTTACAGTTCTGTGCCTATTATTGCACAATTGCTCTCAAAGTAAGATTTACATACTAATTGCTTGCCTGTGCTGAATAGCAGGTATTTAAAAATCTATCATAGGCTGGCAGAAACACCAATGAAGGGATAAAGATGACAAATTAACTAAAAAATGTTGCTCTTCTGAGTCCTCCTTAGACTTGCAAGTGTTTAATTTTGGACTCCGTGCAAGTCTTTGTTTGAGGATTAGTGTTCAGAGACTGAATTACATTACCAGGGTTGATTTACATTTTGTGTTCTATAAGAAAAGTCAGGTTGACTGTTCCAGCAATATCTAGAGTTAAAAACTATCAATAGCTCTCTTTTTGAAAGGTAACACTCCGTCTTGAATGACAATATATTTGAGTTCATAAACTGTTTTAAATTCTAAGTCATATTTCAAGGCAATGACAACACAGTATCAGTTTAGTTCATTTTCTTGTTAACTATAGAGCTAAATCAAGATTGAAAATGGAGGGGACTGAATCTAATTATAATTCGTTATGAAATGCAACTTCATAATTCTACTAATCTGTATGTTTTTGAAAAGCATCAAATATCAGGCAGAGTAGTGAATTATCTCACCATAGTGAATTATGAATTATTTCCCACAATCACAGATAAAACCTCACACTAATGGAAGCCAATATTCAGCTATTTTTTCACTCATACACTCAGAAATATGTCTTATTCCATCCTTTACCATCCAGGGTAAGTCAGGCACTCAACTCTAGGGATCAGCATTATTCTGGATCTTAACAGAAATGTTCTTGGACTAACTTGCAATTAACTAATATTTGCAAGTATTAACTTGCAGTTTCATTGAGTGTGTAGAATAATGACCAGAGCTGAGACCCAGACAACATCTGTGAAAGGTCATTTTTCTTCTTGTGAGCAGCACAACAAAGAAGAGATGTGCACACTTCTTCTGGTTGCAGCACTTCATAACCTTTATCTCTTACATTCCAATTATTTATGGTTTTTATTAGTCAAACCAGAAAGCTACATAATAGTTTGTAATTAGAACATTCTCAGCCAAGATAATAAAAAGACTAGTATTTATTTAGTATTCTTAGTATTTAGTAATATTAGTATTTAGCTTGCTGTGTGAAACTGTTGTTATGAGAATGGTTAAGTGTTGGTGTGTCTCAGTGTATTCTCAGGGGAGAAGCACAGAAATCTTTTACCCTTTTGGACAGCTTTGCCTCAGAGAGACACATGAGAGTCTGTTGTTATATGTATCATAATGAACATAAAGGTTTCCTGCTAATGCTTCCTTCTGCACTAGTCCTAGTACCTATGTAACCTCCATCAGGTTACAGCTACTGCACATTTTCAGCAATAGCACTCCTGTCACTCTATTTAAGGGACAGAATTCAGCCTTTGTAGAGAGTTATCAAGTCTCAGAACTTCAACTGAATTTAAAAAAAAAACCAGATGCAAAAGTCAACCAATTCAAGCAACTCAGGTAGGTACATTTTTAAATGTTTCTAGGCTTGTAGACACAGAAAAAGAAAAAAAAAATTAAAAAAAGCTGGAACACACAGCCAAGTGAACTATGAAGACTTAAATCTTAATAAATCATTAACTTCCATGATACTTTCATGTGTCTGATGCTGTCAGTTCTGCCAGTAAATTTCCCTGGATGCAATGAGAAATCTCCCCCCCCATTTCAGTGCCGAGGGGGTTCCAAAAGTAGTCAAGAAGCACATAAAGCTTCGGAAGTAACTTGGATAAATTCTAGATGCAGTTTTGAGGATATCTGCAAACCATCTTACAAAAGACCTCTCCAGAACTCCTGTTGCTAAGGGAATTGTGCCTGCTGGAAATGACAGTGGGGAAACTGGAAATCTGGGGCAGCATTTCAGGCTAGATTGATGATGCTTCACTCCAGCAAAACTGCTAGAATTGAAACCCCCAGAGAGCAACCAAAGCTCTTAAGACTTCCTTCTAAAGAATACTGTGATTTCAGAACAATGGCATAAAGACTTTGCTTTCCTTACAAAAACTGTCTTGGTTTTAGAGGAAAATAATCCAAAGAGAACAAGCTACTGCTCTAATTTGAGATGGTGCATGAGCAGTAAAAGCCAACACATTACATGTTTTAATTAAGCAAGAAAGCCAAATTCCTAGAAAGAAAGATAAATAAAAATTACTGAACTTCTTTCACTAAAAAATGTAAAACTACATTCCTGCAAAAAAAGGCTTCTCTATTAAAGTATTTAATTTTAGGCTTAAAATGTTAAATATGTTCCATGATACTCTGAAGAGCAAAATTAAAGCCTTTAAAGGACATGAATTATATTAAAAATAAAAAGGAAAAGAAGAATATGCAAATGCTAGAGAAGCTTTGTGAAAACAGGAACTTGAATTTAGTCAGAATTAAATTATTGTTTAACTACAAGAAGGAAACTATTGAGAAAGGAGTGTAATTTTCATTTCCAAAATAAGATAGACACAGACCTAGAAAACTGGCTTGAATTAAAATTACTGCACCCAATGAAAAGGAAAATGACATAGGTTTAAGAACTCGGTATTTAGAGGTCAAACTATATGATTTAATGAACTGTCCTGACTTCCACTGCAGGAATACAAAAACACAGGTGAGTTCCAAGCACATGTATTTATTTTCTTCTTAAACATTAAAGAGTATTATATTTCGTCAATGTATGAAAATCTGGACATCTGTACTGGTTTTCATTCAGTTACTATCTGACTATATTCTTACAGACAGTGGCAGTCTCCTTTATAAGGTTTTTGTTTCAGAGTCATTAAACATTGTGTCTGCCCTCTGGTGGTCACACAGACCTTTTTATGTTCTCACATATTGATCTTTTTTAAGATAAAATTCATTGTATAAAATCCCCATGAAGAAAGTGTAACAGGTAATTCAGCTTTTAGTCACCCTAGGCTGGCTTGCTTTCTAGTTGCTTAAACTTGATCAAGTGGAAATAGCCCTCACATAATTCAAGATGTTCCTTGTTTTGTCCATATCTAGAACCAAGTTCAGACACTAATTTTTAAAGCGGTCATACTACAGGAAAGCAGAAAAGTTGCAAAAACTCCCCAGAATAACACCTGAAGTTTCCATTTATATTGAGATTATATTTTTGGTATTGTCTGGGAGAAGATGTTATATTTTGCAACACATTTCAACCTTGGCAACTAGACTCCAAACTGCATAAATACATTAAATCCTTAAAAAAAAAAAAAAAAAAAAAAAAAAAAAAGATGTCCATTTCAAAGAATATTTGCACATAAAAAGGTGTCAGACTTGGACATGGAAGTATTACATGGAAAATTCTATGACTTTGTACATAATGCAAGATTAATAAGGACAAAAACATTCAATAGGGAAGAACCAGAGTCTGTCATCCAGTTATTAGGGAAGCAGCCACCCATCTTCTTTACTTGCTTTGTATTATATATCCAGGAAGAAGTTAAAGAAAACTGTTTCCCAGCTCTAAGCCTTCACTGTCAGAGAAGCAGTAGGAGGAATCCACTCTCCCTCATTATTTGATGCTTGTAAAGACATTAGATTATGTAAAAACCATACAAACTTCAGAAGGATTCAAAATAACACTCAGTATGTGGAGCACTGACATGGGATTTTTGGTTGCTTTAGACTTCTAATCAAAATACATCTCATGAGTAGACAAAAGCAACCCAAACAATACATGTATACATCCAGGGTATGTATAGCTCAAATATGAAGAGTGGGTTCTTTCAGACCCTCACAGATGCCCCAAACATATATTTGGATGGGGTGGCAGTAATAGGGGCAATAGTTCCCCATGTGCCCCTATGGCCTAATCAAACCTATGCCTAGGGAAGAATAGTGACACCTGCAACAGAAAGAGCTCAGAAGACTCTATGGTTCTCTGCAACAACCCCAAGAACATATGCCCCCTCTTCCATCTTCATTGCCAAGGCAATCCCCACTTTGGTGTGGCTCTGAACATCACTATAAATTAATAAATAGGTATGGTGGTAAATGGAAGCAGGAATATTTTTCTGGTGAAAAGACTGTATCCTGTCCAACAACTCTGGTTACAAAGGCTTTCGTCTTCACACCTCACTCACTTGAGCAACGCAACACTGAAATTATTTCTCCACACTCCAGAGAAGTACCAACTTACTCAAAACCTGACAGGACTCTGCAACACATCACCACGCCAACTCTGGCTTTTAGTGTTACTCAGAACTCAATTCATGATGTGGAAAATGGGTTGCCATTATGTCCTGAACTGATTTAACAGCAACAGCAAAAGCTAATCACACTGGAGCTATTACATTGCTCATAACTGAGAATGCCTGCCATCCATGGAGAACACAACTCTTCACAGCAGCTGGACACAAAACTTCCTGCTCCAAGTCTCAAGGATGACTAGAGGCTTCAGTTTATCCAACATTACATGCCAAAAACTCAGTTTCTGTTCTTGTTCAATGCAGAGCTCCCCTGTTGTAAACTTGACTCAAGTACTGAACAATTTTGAAAGGATGTGCAAGGAAAAGGAATATAAACTCCCTCTTCTGAGTTTCAGTAAGAAATACTTACTTAGGTTAAAAAACCACAGTAAAATGACTAGCACAGCCTATTAACACCTTATTTCACCCAAAGCAAGAACCAGATTTTGATTGTATGTGGCCATGTAACAACTGCAACAAAATTACCAAATTCAGCCAGGCCGACAACTAAAAAATACCTTCCATTCTGAAGAAAAGAGCCGGAATTTCCTATTGTACATTTAGTTTATCTAGACACCAGAGCATTGGTGTACAGGTGGGTGGGCTTAGTGCAGGGGCCCACAGATTCCATCTTACCCAAAGTGGCTGCAGTGACTGGCAAAGTCACTGAACCTGTTTGTCCCACCCAACAAATAGTGATGCTCAAGCTTACCTCTTTCTGACACCACTTGAACACTGTAGCAAGGAAGGCACATCAAGCACCTTCTGCATTTTGCCTCCCCTAAAGATGTTAACAGCATCTGCCCTTCTAAAGAGGACCATCTACCCTGCTGCAAAGGTCATCTTGTGGTGTACGAGCCTACTGATGAACAACACTGAATTCTTAAATACTCTTGAGAAGCCCTTTGAATTACAGGGAATATGCCATGAAGATAAGAGGGGTATGTTAATGCTTTCCTTCAAATTGTTTGATTTGGTAATTCCTTGGTAAACAAACTCCACCACTGGTAAACACCTCTCCACCAGCAGTAAGACAAATTCTTGTTATTATTGTTCTGCTCCACTTCAAGTAACTCATTTCCCTGCTGCTGACGTGCTCTTCAAAATTCTTCCCTCCCTCAGGACTGGTTGCACTTCCCACCTCACACTGAGGAGCTATCCCCTGCCTCATCCCACACACTTTTCTACATGAGTTATATGTACATTCCCTCTCGATCTGCTGTACTCAGAGCTCCCAAAACTGTTGCCTGTTCTCTTGAAGATTTCCAGTCAATTTTATTCCCACCTCCCTCAGTTGTGCCACTTCTTTCTAATGGAAAAGTGAGTAATACATTTTGTTCTTCATCCTTCTCCTCGTGGATTTTGTTTTCATAATTAATTACCTTCAGCCTCTTTCTCTGAATTTCTACTGCCTTTCTACTACCCTGCCCCTGGTACAATATTCAGTGGAAAGACTTTGCCTATGCACTAGTTGGTTAAATCCATAATATTGTTCTCCACCAACAGAACTATTCCCCAACTCCAGATCTTGTATACAAGCTGTCTGCTGCACTAATATACAATACTGGTAATATACAATGCCTTTGCATACACACAAGCCCTACAGTGTTGTGACAGTGTAAAGGCAACTCCTTTACATGTACCCTCAGGATCAAGTTGGACAAAATGCAGCAATACTGGAAACACAGGAAAAGGGAAGTTAGAAGTGAGAGGCACAATTCAAACAGACAAAGAAAATCTGTACTCATGTATAAACACTGTCACATCTTCACTTGAGTAACAGTTTAAAGGTAAATAGTATGTTAATATTTTGTGTGGCTGTCCCAGAAAGTGTGATTAGAGGCCACAGACTAACACACACACCAGGAAGTTATGGATCAACTTTTGTTCTCCTCAAGCAAGCTATTAAACAGTAACAATTACATACTTTATACCAGAGGAAATTAAAAGGTCATATATACCTAATGGTGAAGACAAAGTATTATGACAAGTGTGTTTGCACTGGGACACATCCAAATGCAACAACATTCCATGAGTATTTACAGAATTTAGAGACTGCATTTGTACAGATTCTGTCTGATTTAACTGACAATTCAGACAGCCAGTTCCTGTCTAATGTGGCTGTTTTTTAAAGTTATCACGTCCTCATAAGTTGAACTGGCCTTTTTTCCTCACTTGGCTATTTTTGTACATCCGAGATGCTCTGCATGAAATGCTGCTTTTTAAATAAAGTTTGGTTGCTTAAAGTAGAATGGGGGTACTGTGAGCTCTTACAGAAACATTTTATAATTCAAGCTATTATGCTTCCATCCTAAAAAGTTAACAAGGGGAAAGCTGTAATCACATTATGAATTGAGCCATTTCAAAACCGAAACAGTGTAGGAAAACAGTGTATTCACAAAATGAATACTAAGATACATTTACCCTGATTCATACACCAAAATGAAAAAAAAAATTGAAAGCTTCTTACAACAGTTAATAGAGGACCCAGATGAACATTTCTCTACTTATTCAACATTTACTAGAAGGGAGAAGCTAAAGAGCTGTCCAGAGGAGTATTTGCAATGCAATTAGGCCAGACAAGTAAGTCTGAATGTATGCCAGCTGCAGGGGCCTGCCCTTAATTCACACAATCAAATGTCTAGTGTGTCACACAGTGTCTAGCATCAGTATCTCCAGTACTAAAAGTCTCATCAGATATGTACTTGTTTACTGAGCATCTTAATCACAGTCTGCAGACCTGTCTAGCTGTACCTTCTAGGAGTCTATATGCCAGTCCATCACCATCTATCAGTCACAGCTTCCACAGATGGAAAAAAGTCAATTCAAACAAATGCACTTGGTACTCAAACTAAGCTATCATTCACATTTCAATATAAGACTTGAATTCCTTTTCAGTGTTCTTCAACTTTGACCCAGCTCTACCCCCTCCTTCACTGAAAAGGGCAAAGACAACAGCCCAGCAAGTGGGACAGGCAAAACAGACCTCCTTTGTTCACTTTTTCCCTTTCAGTTTTCTATTGAGGTAAATAACTGAAAGCTCAGCCAGCCTCCAGCAGCTCAGAAGAAAGCAATATAGCTAGCTTGCAACTGTCCCTTCCTGGTTAACAAACAGCAGGACAAAACTTATGGTGCATCATGCTAATCTTATTATTGGAGATTAACCCTTTACAAATTCCCTTAATATTGTATTTACAAGACACTGCTCATAAATGCATAGGTATCCTTAATACTAAACTGAATAGACAATACACATACCTACCCACTTAAAATGCAGCAAATTATCACTGTGGAGAAAGTATAACTGAATTTTTTGAATACTATCAGCCCACTCAGGAAGGCAAAGTCAAATTCATTGCATATTGCCCAGCAGACAACCTCCCACATTATTCCCTCAGCTTACATTACCGAGATGTACTTTCTCTGTACGGCTTCCCATTTTATCAACTCTGTTCATAAAGCATAGCAAAAGGAACATACCCATTGAAAACTGAACAGCAGAGTTTTACTGTACTATTCCAATATAATGGAAGGTAAGTAATCTCAATTCAAGGTGATTTGGGACAACTGAACAAAACTACAGACCGACAGCAATTCCACAGCCGCAGGCAAAACATCTAATTTTTAGACTAATTGAACTATTCAAGCTATGCAATAATCTCTTAACAAAACCCCAAACCCTTAGCGTATACGGGTTTCAGATACAATGGAGAGTCATTTCCCTGCAGCAGAAAGAATAGGGAGACAAGCATTACCTTTTCCTGACTTTAAACTGGAATCCTCAAAGCAATAAAATCTGTCAACTAGACAGACATCTCATTAAGCTCAAGAAACTTGGTTACTAAAGCTTCTGCCATCACCTTTTTGAGCAGAGAGAAACACCAATGCACAGGCAGCTAAATGGAGGTATCAGTAAGTGTCCACTGGATTTGTTCTTTCATTTCACCTCCTGAAAATAAAGACCATTTTTAAAAGCCAGCTTTTCTCATTACAAGCCTTCTTATGCAACAAGGTGATGCTTATGTGATTAATTTTATGCTTTCTGCAAGGAGATGAGAAATTATGATAAGGCTCAGATTCTAATGATTTAATTCACTTTGAACATTATTACTTCTGAGCATTTTTACTGTGACTAGGAAGATTATCTAGAAAACTAAGATACCAATGATTTATTGCGGATTTATTCTGCCAGTTGTGAAGAGCATTTTAGCTCCATCCTTAACACCAGCTGGCATACACCACCCCGTCATCCAATGTGACCACAGAGCTGTACAGTTTCCCTTTAGTTAAGATTGCCTTTGCACAATCCAGGACTCAAGTTCATCCAGTGGGTCCCGAGTTCTGTTAACAGCAAGGAGCTTTCTGGGTTTTTCTTCTTCTTTACATTCAATATTCTAAGAATACAACACTTATCCTATTCTGTATTGATATAGTCTGACAGCTAATTTTAGACATACAAGAGAATTTCACAGTACTTTAAAATTCAAACAAGAAACTTTCACAGACTTCGGTCTCAAACTCTTTTAATAACTTGGGTCACTTGCTTTGCAATTTCTATTCAAAACTAAGGACAATTAAATAAATGTCTGAAAGGTATTCATACAAATGGTGATACAAAACAGATTAGAGTGGTATTAAAAATACGCTGCACCTGCAAGTCAGTTTTCTGACTTCTAGGTCCTTTGAGCTAGTATATAACAGTATAGCATCCTTCTCTTTCCAGTTAACATCATTTGCCAAAGAACACCAGCAAGATGCATGTCTTGGCATATGTGCTGCTCTCAAATGCAAAATGAAGTCCAGATGCCTTCTGATGTTGCACAGTGACCTGTTCTATGCACAGCCCCATATAATTACTATCCATAAATTATCATACCCATTATGTTAAATTACAGAAAAAGTTGAATGCATTTCAATGCATCTAACAGGTGCACTATTATGTTTCAGGTTTCATCTGCCTTTTCCATAATATGCCTAACTAAGAATCAAAATGTATTGTAACACTCAGAAACAGAGGAATAAATATTCGAACACAGAAAGCATTAGGAAAAAACCCAACAACCCAGGTGGTTAATACCAGCTTCCTGACTCAGCAGGAGGTTGTTCTGAATAAACAGTGAAAATATGGATCTTTATTGATAAAAGAACATCTCATCATGATCCAGAGGTTCCACTGTTGAGTTGCACATCATGTTTTACATTGTTTTATCTACCTATACTGACAGCTAAGAAACAGTATTCGTTTCACAGCTTACTGGTCATTATGGAACAGCCTTATTGTAGTTCTCAATATAGAACAGCCTTATTAACTGGGCTGAAGCACACTATGATCTTAAATATTTAAACAGCTTGGCATTATTAATCAGCTACTGTTTACACTTAAGACACCAAAGCCATACTTTAAACACATTTCAGACTTCAAAACTAACATATCCGTGCCGAGGAGTTCGGTAGTCACTGAAGATTTAGTTAATTGTTAGTTTTTAAGAGAAGAGCAAGTGCATTCGCTGCTCAGACCTCTTTGCAATTCTCGGCATTAAACGACATCAAGAAAGGGAGGAAAACAACACTATACAGGACCCAGCTCAGGACTCAGCTACATTTTAGCCTTTTTTTTTTTTTTTTTTTTTTTTTTTTTTAATACCTAAATAAATTTGGCGTTGCTGTTCCCTGCAAGAAGCAAAGCGCGGAGAGGGAAGGCGCTAATAAACGCGTAAAAGCTGAAACGCGTGTCCCGGCACTTCAGCACAGACAGCTCCTTCCCCCGCACACGCCGACCGCCCCCCTCGGGCCCTCGCCCCCGCCGGCCAGCGCACGAAATGGCGACCGGATCGCCGAGGGATGCGGGGCGCGTCGCCATCCCGGATCGTCTCCGCCCGGCCCNGCCGCCCCCCCGCGGTCCCCCCGCCGAGGAAAGCCAAACGCTGTCCGGGGCACCCCCTCACCCCCACCCCCCCTCAGCGGTGCGGGCCCTGGCAAAGGCGGCGTTTTAAATAGACGCATTATTTTAGCCCGGCAGTGCCCCTCTAGATGGTTTCAGCTGGTTCCCAAACTGGAGACAAGGATATTATTTTACACTGGAGAATAGTGCTATTGAACTCGGTAGCCCTGCTCACGTGTGTGTCGTTAAACACGAGTGTTCGCGGGATCGGAGCCAGTCATGTCGGCCGCGGTGGGTACAACAATCCAGTGATTTTCCCGGAGCCGGGCCAGGCAGGGGATGGCATTGCCGGCTGCTGGGGGCGGTGGAATCCCGGGCGGCGGAGCCGGTTGTCCTGGGCACTGCCGCAAATAGCGGAGCCAGCGGCCGCCGGCCCAGCGCTCCCACCAGCGCCTGCTCCAGCACTCGGAGCAAGAGTGAATTAGGTTAAATTTCCAGTTCACGAGTTCAGGAAGTCAGACGGTCCGATGGGGTTAGTCAAAGAGAAGCTGTGGACGAGAGGGTTTGGAGAAGAGTCTCGGATGAGGGCGATCGCAAATAAACCTTTCTGCTCGACGCGCCTCTCAGTCGAGAAGCACCCGGAGTGCTTACCTTCCCCTTCACACCTTGCAGTCATTTAATGCACTGTGTCAGAAAGCATTTAATATCATTCTGGCACTTCCATTCCACTCAATATTCCTCAAAATTAACCCAACTCTAAATTTAACATGTAGTAAATGTGATTATCTTTTTTTGCTGAACTTGATTTTGAATCCTCCATTTCAGGAATAGCCTTTTGTGCGTGGCAACTTTTATAGGGATTAAGTCTTTGTCATCCATTTCAGAAAACAAATCTCAAGGTGAACTTTATGGTGATCACTTAATAGTGCAAAGTGCAACACTCAATAAAAGTAAAAAGCCCTTACTCTGCACATCTGCAGAAACCCTGTTGCAGCTCTGGCCAGTTAAATCTGAACAGCTGACCCACTGAAAAACAAGACTCCAGATGAATAAGAAATTCTATAAATGATGTAGCACATGCATATAAATATCCAAGGGTTAAACAATAAGTCAGACATTACTGCTTCAGACTTTGGTGATATTCATGCTCCTAACAGTCTGAGTCCAGGATATTATTCTTAGAGCCCTGAATATGCAAAGAAGATTAGATGGATGTGAAGAAAATCCTTTTTGTAAAGAGAGTGAAGAAAGTGCTTGAATTTATTGTGTGCCCCTAGATGTTCTTTACTTTTGTTTGCTTTTTTTCTTTGCTATGCAACTCCCATGTTAAATACATCTTAAATACAAAGCCACTACAGTCTAGATAAATATTCAGCAATGTGTAAACGAGGGGCCTAAAACATGAGGATATTGCCTGAATTTGCTTCCAAAATACTGTGTTTCATAAAGAGAATACGTAGCCACTCCTGATTTTGAGAAAACATGGGTATAAAATGCTGACAAAACAATTTCTCAGACAGTTATCATTTTGCATCCTTGCCAGATCCCAGTGGAACATGGTGAGCTTAACCTTCGGGAGAAAGACTGAAGAACTTCAGCACACTTCAGGGGAAAGACCTGAGTTGAAAGTTTAACTTAAAATGTAGGAGCAAGGATGTGGTTAGGATCTGGATGGCAAATGTACCACATTTTATAAGCATAAGTCAATGGGCTGTGGCAAACCACTTGGTGCCAGTTAGACCACAGAAACCAAATAAATTATGAGATTTCACTGTTGCAAGGAGGGTGCAATAAACAACTGTGTTAATCTACGATTAGGCTGAAATGTTACAACTGGTATGACACCCTTATGATTCCCCTAAGAATTTAAACTCCCTGGTTTTTATATTACTGGGGTAAACAAATATGAGCATGCAATAGCACAAAGCAGAACTTCCCTAATGGTGACATACACATAATTATCAGTGAAAAGTAAATTCAGAGGTTTATGCAGCCTGTTGCAGAGCTAAGGGCTGCTTCTGCTGATGGTAGGCGCACTGCTGTGGGTGAGTGCCTCCCATACAGCCAGTTGGATGCTGGCACCAAGCAAAAAGAAGCAGGTGGGCTTGTTGGCATCAGCACCAACAGCCATTATGCTAAGCAGTTTTGTGGCTGAAGGTATATTTCAGAGTTCTTCTCTGTTGCCTTGTCTGTAATCATCATACTGCTTTTTGTAGTGTTGCTCCTCACTTTGACTGCTGCAGTTATATCCATAGATGGGCAGTTCCAAATGTAGTGTTTTAGCCTTAATGTTTTGTTTTTAAATAACCTTGATTCAGTTAGTTATCTACAGCCTTCTTCTGTATTAATCTGTTTCTTTGTAGTTTAGGGAAACATTATTCCATACACAACACATTAATTTAATTCATACACAGAATTAATACATATACATAGGATATCAGAATTGTGACACAGGAAAACTTATCAAAAACTTACCTGTGATGGGTATCAGTCATGATCTGGACATTTGCAAAGTGTTTTTATGAAGAGGTTACCAAATAAAATATTCAGAGGACTGATACTTTGGAAGAATCTATTGTTAGCTGAAAAGAATTCTTCAACATTTTATTCCAAGATCAGATGGTTTTAAGAGATATGGAAAGACAACTTGGGTTGTTCCTCTCACCTAACTTTAGATGTCTGCTACATGAATGCCTGCATCTGAGCTAGCCACTCTCCACTGAGTATAAAGGGAACCAGAAATAGGCACTTTTAGTGTATGATTCATCTAACCTATTTTAGAAGTCTACATTGGGATAAGCTGAGTTACATCCTAGAAATGCCTGTTTCTCTCCATTGGTTGTAACAGGACCAGCGGGTGTCTCGTTCAGCTGTAAATGTCTGCATCAGAAGAGTCTGCATTTACTCAGCTGAATGCCACCCAAGTGATTTGAACTTGAGTTATCTCCCTATCCCACTGTTCCACTCCTTTTGAGGTCTTGAAATGGTGAATGGAGCATACAGAGTACTTTACAAAAAATAAAATGGTGAGGAATACCCTGCTGAATATACGGAAAGCAGATAAAATGTAGTCTAATCATATTCAGTAGATTTTGGGGCCTTCCCAATCAAAAACAGAACAACTTTTGAGAGCAATTTGAATCTAATTTATTTCTGGGTGTTTCAAGGTTCTGTTGGAGGATCTTCTGATACCAGAGTGGTAAAGTAATTGCATTTGGACTAACGTTTTTCATAAGACAGTGTTTATTTACTGTAGCAGAGTACAATGTGAGGATTTCCAAGTGAAAAAGAGACCAAAGACAAGATCAAAAGCTTAAGTGATAATCCCTATTGTTAAATGATGCACTACTTGGTATACAGTAGAAATCAGATTTCACTGAGTGCAAAGCAGAGGGTGTTTTTTGATGCAAAATATGTTGAGAAAACTAGGCTAGCAAGAAAATCATACAGGAAAGACACTGAATTGCTCTGATGTGCTGTCAAGAAGTCAAAAATAATACTTGATTTAGGGCTTCAGAACTATTTTCTCAGAAGACAACTTGTAACTCCAGCTAGATGTTGCCATGCCTGATACATCAGCTATCACCCAGGCTTCCCTTACAAGAAATCAGAGTTCTTCTAGCACCTAAAAAACTTAGCAGGGCAAGCAAAGAGCCGGTTAATGACAGCCACATGCAAAAACTGTGGTTTTAATCTTGCCTTTTTAGGATTTTGGATATTCCAAGCTGCTGGGAGACATTGCCAGAGAATCACAGGGCTGAAACTTCCTACAGGAATTTGATGCTTCACTGCAAAATCAAAGGAGAGGATCCTGTTCTTGGAGGAGCAGATGGAGAGGAGGAGATGTGGGTGCTATCACCTGTCTCCTCTTCCATTAGCTTGATCTTTACAGTCCTGAGAAAAGAAGGAGGAGGTCTGGGTTCAGGGGGTTTCCTCTGCTTAATGAACTTTAACTTCTCAGAACACAAACTGTACAACAGCATCGAGGAGAATCTGAGGGTGAAGGCAGAGTTTTCAGCCCACCCTATTGATGCTCTTCCACTTGGTACAGGATAATTAAGCACTGAGAGAAAGTAAGAATAAATACATCTCACACACACATTTCACACAGAAATTCTGTAATTTATCTTTTTGCCTATGTGTGGGAAAACGAGTTCTAACCCTGTCACTGCACGTTTCACTGCTTTTTTGTGTCTTTTTTTTTTTAAAAAAAAAGGATTTGTAACTGGCCACTCCTGAATAGCTTGACTATTTGGCCATGTTTAGAAGGCCCTCTCAAGGAACATAAAGGACTTATATAAAATATTTATTTATGATGATCCCTGGCATATTACAGAAAGTACATCCATTTTTGACAGCTGTATTCACACGGTGAAATGTCTGAAGTCAATGGGAATTTGGTACCGATTTCAACAGGACCAGGGTTTTATCTGCTACATAAATAAAGGCAGGAAGTCCTTCACAGACAGCAGGTTAAACTGTTTGAAAACACCAAACACATTTTATGTGCATGATTAGAGCTCACATTTTTCCGTCAGAAGGGATTTGCTGAGACAGTTAAAAATCTTTTACAAGCCTAATTCACGGTTCTTGAAAAACTGCTCTGTAAAGATCAAAAATCAACTGACACCAGACAGTTTATTCAAGAGCCTTCTAAACTCCTGAATACTAAGCTGCTCCACTTTCAAAACTGGAACTTAGTGTCAATCCTGACCTTATGATTTAGCCTGTTACATCTTTCAGCTGAGTCATTCACAGTTTTAAGAGTTTGTCTTCAGCTTTCCATTAAAGAAATGAACTAGGAAGAAACTCCCAATATCCTGGAAAATGCCTCGTACACAGTTATCAGGACTATAATTTTTGCTTTAGTGAAACTTTTATTCCAGTCTACCAAATATTCATGTACAATACTCATGTTGTGCATATACATAATGTGAATGAACTTATACACACACAAAAAAAAATAAGCATACACCTAAGTCTTTCTAGATGACAAAGAAAAAGAACAATGTTTGTGAAAGAGTAAGGTCTGATCTCTTTCCCAACACATGAATATGCATTTTGATGTCACATAGTAAGGTTTAGAATGAAGAAAGGTTTCTTCTGAGGAAGCCAAGGAGAGGAAAACTTGGAAGAAATACTACATCATTTAAGTCCTTTTGAAGTTTTCCTTTAGTCTTGAACTACACAAGTGCCCATGGGGCTTTTCTAGTTTGCTTGTTTATGATACACCTTGTTCACTAAGTCTGTTGGACCTTCAAAGGATGAGATGAGTTTTAAATTATAAAGACACAATTGCCCAAATGGCTTATGTTTGGAGCAGTTTAAGTGAGAAAATCCCTGGATAAATTGACAGCTCTACTAGGTTCCCAGAGGAGAACACCAGTTCATGGTCCTTTTAGCTTTCTGAAGCAGAGGGTAGTGAACAATGAGCTTTATTTTTTTTCTTTTCCTGCATAACCACATATTTCCAAGATTCTCTTGTACTGGTCATCATATTGTGGTAATTATGTATTTCTACAGGAAAGCTACAATTACTTTTAAGTGAAAGGTTTTGTACTTCATGTTTTTATTTGTTTTAGTTCAAAAATACCAAAGAAAATAATGATTTCTGGTCCTGAAAATGTATAATTCACAAGGGCAAAACACTAAGGATAGAAGGAAAAGCCATGCTTGCACAGCCCATCACCTTAATAACAATGCATACTGTAATGTGCTATGTGAGTGTTCTCAGCTTTAACTGGCAATGAGATCAGTTAATAATTCATAGGGTCTGTCATAGTCCAAGCACCAAATGGTGTTCAGAAGACGTGATTGATGATCACTGCAACAGCTAATCACTATCCCTTTGGGAAGCCTGAAAGAGGAACTGAGATCCCCTGGGATTTTTCTAGTTGTGATGACCTCTAGCAGTCAGTTAGGAATTAGAAGAGTTCAGGAAACCTCCCCCAGATGAATCAGATACTTTGAAGGACTCAGGAACAAACAAACAAACAAACAAAAAACCAACACACACAACAAACAACACAGCAACACAACAAATTATTCAGAAACAACGCATAGATGGTCAGGAGAAAAATAATACGTACACGTTTAACAAAAGAAAGAATATTTTAAATTAAAAGATGCTGAGATGTTCCAAATGCTGACAGGTGTTTTTCCTGTTGGAAATAATTTCCCCCACTGTCTCAATTTTCAGATTAAATTGAGGTGCAGCAAATCTGCCACGGTCCCGTTGCACGTGCAGATGGGAGCCTCAGGAGAAACAGGTTTGCCTTTCTTTTGTCTTTTCACTTCTAGTAGAAAGTTGCCCTCATACAGAAGCAGCCAGCAAATCTGCTAAGTGTTACCATTCTGTCTCTAGCAGATGAGCTTCTACTTGTGTTTTTGTATTTTGATAATTTTCAATGGTGCACTGGAATAGAACTCAGTAAAGCAACTGCGTGCTTTATGGTGTCCTCTTCTGCTTCATCTCCCCTAGCCCCCTTGCCCTTTGATGCATAATCCTTGAGCTTCATTAGTTTTCCATTCTTTTCTGGCAAAAGCATATAATTTTCCTTTCACAAACTGAAGGAAAGTGACTCAAAATGGGTCTTGGTCTCAGTATTTACACTGGAAGAGCTGGTATCACATAAAGCAATTACCATGAAGAGAGGGCATCTATGTGCTGTATCTCTCTCAAATATAAGAAAAACCTTGGTTAACAATTAATGAACCCTGGTGTTCATGCTTTCCTCTCACTGGAAGTGAGACATTTTCCAGTTCATGTTTAAGGTTGTCAAAGTTTCCTTCTGTAACTACCCTTGCTCCATCAGGAGTGCTCAGGCAGGACTCACTTTTAAAGGACAGTCACCACCTCCTTTGGTACTAGAACCTGCTTCCATGCCTGCTGGGGTGCTGATTGCTACGAGAGTCCAGCAGTTTCCTCAGCTCAGGGGTTCCCTTGAATATTTTGAAAATTTACAGGAGCAAATTAGTATAGTTATGATTTATATACCCTCAAATCAGATGGCTGAAACGACAGAGCACAGACTATGAGATATTTCATCACCAGCGGTGGTACAAAGATATTTTTGTGGTCTACTACAACTGTTTTTTTTTCATTTATTTAATTAAAAAAATAGGTAGAGTGGAAGTAAGCTGTAAAGGGTAAAGCATGCAGCTTTATTGTGTGTTGGTGCTGTAAATCCCAATTGATGAGAAGCAGTGTGGTCCCTAGGCTGGCACCAGCCTTTACAGGTGTAGATGGCAGGTGAGTTACCCAGCCTTCAGAGAGGTGGTGAAACCTCTGGATCTATGGGGCTTATTCTGTGACTTTTTAATCTAACACAGTCCCTACAATGGAGGCAGGAGAATGTCTGAATGCTTTACAGGGAACTTTTGACTGTGTGTGGATGCGTCTAGGTTTTTTTTTTTCTTCTGGACACACCTCTTCACTGTTTTCTGCTACCATGGGTAGGAGAAAGAGCTTTAAGTCTGTGTTCCTTCACATATTTAAATACTTTAAATAAGCCTTTCATATAGAACATTCAATAATAATTTGCATATTTGATGTATGGATCTCTGCAATCAATACATAAATGCAGTTGTGGCTTTTTGTGTCAATCTGTGCCTTCAAGTCAAATGATTCAGCTGTTATATAGATTTATCTTCAAAAACATGGCCTATATACCTTTAACATCAAACTTTTTTGTTTGTTTGTTTTTTCTGGTAACATCTGCTTATTTTCTTATGTTTTTGGTGGTTTTTTTTTTTTGTTTTTTTTGTTTTTTTTTTTTTGTGGTGGCTAGGGAGGAAACTTCTAGTATACTTAAAATAAATTCATTGGCACCATCTGTGATTTTCCGTTATTTTAGCTATGTAAAAATGATTTTTTAAATTTCTCCAAGCATCTGTTGTTCTGAGAAACTTTTGTGCTCCCCTCAAAGGTTTAGAAACGCTGTAACACTGATGTTTTTGAGCAGAGAGACAAGGCTATAGCTTTTTTTACTGTAACACTTTTATCATTGTTTGTTCTATGGCACGAATTCAAGAAGTAACATGAAGAGAACTATCTCAGGCAAGTACACTCTTGTTCAGAAATAAACAGAGAAATAGATGTGCACAAAGGCTGTTCTATAAGACATTTAACAATTGTTTTTAATAGCAGCATTAGGTTTCAATTAATCATTAAAGACAGTACTTGAAAACACAGCATAGGAGGTACAGTGGCATCAGAGGTCAAACCAGGCATAGACAAGTCCACGGGGCAGAGCTAGAAAAAGTGATTTTTTTTCAGAATGTGGAACAATGACTTAGAAAGTAATTGATCTTTTCTAAGAAAAGGAAAGGGAAGAAGGTGAAAAAGTACTCAGGTAGGAACACCTATAGAAATGCAATCCTACTTTTTGTCCCTAGGAAAGTGAACCTAGTCCTTTATTCACAGCAGTGATTGTTCTAGACCTCAAAAGCAAGGTGAGAATAAGGAGAGATGGCTTATATGAAATCCTAGACATCTTCACAGAGTTGTGGAAGAGCAGATGCAGCTGAATGCCCAGCTGATGACTTGCCAGCATCTACCATGACATCTGGTTTTACTAATGATAGAGACATAGGCACAGAGATTAGAGAAAGACTGCTCTGACACACTTACCTAAATAAAAGCTCAGAGATGTAAGATATTAACATTGAGCCTTCTGTGATCTGATTTGCTGACCTTTGCAGTAGGTGCCTGCAGACAAGAGGCTAACACTAAAATACAGATTAGCTGTAGCAGGTATTGTTTAATTTAAACTAAATGAAGGATGCAGTGCTGTATCTCTGTAAAGCTGTTTGAGTGTGTCTGCATCAGATTAGAAAATCAACCACATTCAATCATTTTCTAATCTCACTGTTTTAGCCAAGGGGTTTATGAGATGCAACGTGTTTGTTTTTACAAATACAGTCTGACAGGGTGACTTACCTCCTGAAGAAGGTTTTTATTCTTGTTCCTTTTGAGGTAACTAGGGAAGAAAAGCTGTCCAGGAACTGTCATGATAAACATACTCAGAAGTACAGACTCCTGAGCACCCAATTACAGGTTCTGTTTGCTACTTTGGGGCTGCTTTGCAGAGTTTGATTCTTTCCTTGTCTACTCTTAGCATACCTTTGGCATCACCTCTAATTCTCTGGGGCTCTGGAGAAAGACCCAGCTGGTATCTGAGGGCCACGTTCCCCATGGAACAAGACACTTACACCACTGTGTAGATGACCTTCTTGTGTTCTTTGAGACTGCCAGCAGGTGTTCCATGCTACCTCCATGGTGCATGCTTTTGCCTGCATAGATAGCACACCTCTACAAAAGCACTGCAGCACAGACACATTTTGGGACCCGTTATGTTTTTCCATCACCAACACAAGTGTCCTCTCACTCATTTGGAACAACAGCCTGTCTATGCCCATGTCACACTCCTATGACATCCAAAAGTCAGCAAAATGGCTTGTAGGGTTAGCAGAGCAGCACTCAGGTTTGTCCAGAAAACATGCTCCCTTCCTTGTACACGTAAAAACAGATTTAACACCCCTCAGCCCAACACTGATTCTGTTGTGGGAACTTTGCTGTCTCATTGTACAGTAGATTTCTCCAGGACAGAAGGTTGGTGTGGGAGTCTTCTTTCGAGGAACTGTCCCAGGCAGAGAGAAGAAGGCTTAGCACCAGCTCCATGCTAAGAATAACTCTCTGCCCATTTCACAAATATCCCTATATGTCAGCTGGTCACTTGATACCAGGTCTGTCAGGGATGCACTTGATAGAAAAGGTTACCAGGACAAGGTACCTGCTGTCAGCTGGAGTTTATTTGCTCTGGAGACTTCACACCTCTGAAGTGCTTTTGCAATGGGAAACTTACCATGAGGGGACCTTCTGCAGAGGTCTTGACACTGCCAGTCTTCAACAGTGCCTTTAGGGTTTGGCAGACTAAGCCCAAGTGGAAACCAGACATGTCAGAGGATTTTGGGGACCTGAGAAATAGTCCTTTCCAGTGCTTTTAGTGGCTTTGAGATGAATGTGGGCTCTTGGGACCAGAGAGCATTGTTTTCTGAGGCCTGGCTGCAAGAGCTGCTTCTTTACAAGCAGCTATTGTGAGGGAGGAAAGCAAAGGCGTTGTGTTCGGGACAGTAATAATGATCTAAGTCTTCTTTCTCATTATCTCTAGAAGGAAAGAGAAGTATCCTTTGCCATGTGGTTTAATTTTGTAAAGGCCTGACTGGCCAGAGTGACTACTGCTATGAAGTGGCTACAACTCTAACGTGAAGGAAGAGAATATCCACTGAGTGACCGAGTACTGCCCACGTCCCAGTGCCACAGCCTCCCATGCCAGCAGGGGCCACGTGTGGGGTGACTGAGTGACCATCCAGCAGAAGCTGCATGGAAATAATGCTGCTTTCTGGGTGTGCCACAGTGACAGGCCTTCTAACTAGTTGATATCAGCTGCTGATAAAAGCTGGGAGCAACCCCTCAAGTCTGATCTAAGACATGCTGAATATATTTGGTTCAGGAAACAAGTCCCTTTTTAAAGAGTATTTGGTTTAATATGATGTGCCTGCTGTAAATATATTGGTTTGAAGAAAGATGATGTTTACCTGAGAGGCTGCAACATGCTGAGCTCTGCGTAATAGATGAGAAAAAGCTTTCCTTTTCTCAAAGGAAGTCTGAAGTGAATGTACTCTACCAGCATAAAATACACAGAAACAGCATCATGCTGGAAATGTTTTTTTTGTTTGTTTTTTTTTATACATATATGCAATAAATAGCTGACCAGAGCAAACTTGCTTCCTGACAATGTCATACAGTTTTCCTTACTGATCTGTAGCTCAAGTATTTATGATATATCTAGTGTAAATTATTTAAAGCTCAGTCTGCTATAGAAATATAATTGTCTTTCCTGCTGTATCCAAACACAATTTGCTCAGACCTGCTCCATGATGATTTCAAATCCAATATTTAGTAAGAAATAAACTATTTAGGATGAACACAGTGCTCAATTTTTGAGGTTATGACATGCTCATACTTTGCAAAGGAAAGCTCTGAAGTCAGATTTAGTAGTGCCAAAGGTTCTGTCCTTTGACTACACATTTCAAGCAGTACCTGAGATATCTGTCTTCCCATGTAGGAAGTCAGAGATTTTCCATACTAAACTTTTACATTCCAAAATATTTCTGCTTTTTTTCTTTACAATACATGTCTTGTCATTTGTTAGAATGAGTGCCTGACTTGCCTGCCTGAACATGGATTGACATGAGTGTCCTGGTTTGGGCCAGGATAAAGGTGATTTTCTGGTTTGTACTTTTGCTTTCAGCTAAGTCTCTTGTAGGTAGTTGCACTTGCTGAAATTAACAGCAAGTTTCTCAGACAGTGTCTGCTTCTAGGACTGATAACACTGGATGTTTATAGTGTTAAACCGTGACAATGAGGTGACAGGACAGGACCATATTTCTGATATTCCCAGGCAGGTATGAGAATGAGGAGGCTGAGAGTGAGGAGACTTGAGGAGCAAACAGGGCAATAAGGGGGAAGCAGCTCCTTGAGTTTCCACCTCAGAGATGTGGGGCTGGAGTAAGGAAAGAGCCTACTCATCTTAGTCCTACAGAATTTGGGGCACAAGGAGTAGGCATGGTTATTTTTCTTTCTAAGCAGGTATTATTACACTAAGAATTTACCTTACGTTTAGCACTGAACTCTGCCTCAAATTGAACAGTGCTGCAACATATGAAAATTTGACTCTTTACCCTAAAGTGAAAAAAAAAAAAAAAAAAAAAAAAAAAAAAAAAAAAAAAAAAAGGTTAAGTGTTTGTAAGCGTTTTTGCCTTCTTGCCTTAGGTAGTTCAGTGTGAAAGGCTACAGGGTTTATACCACAGCTGTGCCTGGCAGTGCAGGCCTTAAACAGAAGCAAGGGAGCCTTAACACAGCCTCTCCTGCAAAAGATTTTGCATTTTGAGAAGTCTTTTAATGGAAGAAAATCAGCACTCTTCATTGACCCAGCAGTGTATTTTAGTCTCTGATGAAAAATTAATGGTGCTGGTGAATTAGCTGCACACATCCCATTTTTCCCTCACCTGTCATGTCTTGCATTGCTTCAGCCTCTACCAGCTCTCTTTACTAGCTAGGCAAGGACAGCAAAATGAAATTGAACGTTCTGTAAGTCATGGATCAAATAAATATAAGATATAATCTACCAGGTCTAATGAGAAGGAGCTGTTGGAAGGCTTGCCTAAGCCTATGGATTCTGTTCCATACATAAAGGATTAATGAGTTCTTACCTGCTGCATTGGCTGGAAAGGATTCAGTTGGCCACGGAGACTGCAGCCAGTCTCACAGAGCATTACAGGACTCCATTCATGAGCTCATTTTCTAAAATTACACTAAACTAGGGTTTTTTCTCTGTTAATTCTCTGTTAATTCCTTTGGGGCGTTAGCACCTCTTTTACTTTCTGGCTAGATTTATTTCTGGTCAGTTTGAGCACCTTTGGTTTAATGCAAGTCTTGTCCTTTTGCTTACCATCTTTTCCTGCTGGAAGTATTTTTGAACAGCAGAACGTCCCCTCCTTCCAGACCAGGTTTTGTTAGACAAAACAAACCCTGCTCTCTTGAATCTTTCCTTTGGCAGCTTTTCTTTGCATCTGTTTTAGTCTGAATATCACTTTCTCTGATAGCAGTGACCAAAATTGTGATTATATTCTACCACTGCTGCCTGCTCCTTGTGCGATGGGGTCAGTATCTTCCTCTGGTTGCTGGAATGGTCACTGACAGGAAATACCTTAAAATCAATGATCACACTTCAGAAGTTTTATTTTCTTTCCCTTGGTAATGAAATCTCCTCAAGAGCTCCTTCTGCATAGATAATTAGACACTAAGACACAGCTTAGTGGCTTTTTCTCTTTCTGACTTTGCACAAAGGGAGATTATTTTATGTCTATACCTTTTAATTTCCTGGTCTGTACTCTTTCATCCTGCTTTTCAATATTAGAGCAAGGACACTGTGTCAATTTGCAGAGATTTCATTATCACTTCTAAAATAAAGCAGAAGCTCCCTGATTTTCTTTCCAGGAGGCAAACCTGGAACATTTCAAATATGAACATTCATCTAAGCTTACAAACCTTGATGTATTCTCAGGCTTCACAAGTAATCTGGAATAATTATCTACCATCTTCTTGTGATTTCTTGTTTGAGATTCAAAATGCACATTGATACCTGTTTTGGGTTTTTTCCCTGGGTTTTTTTGTTTGTTTGTTTGTTGGTGGGTTTTTTTCACACATTTCCAAGGAAATTCTCTGGCCAAGGAATTCTCTGGTGCATTGATACACATACTTGCTTTTGCAGCTGTGACTGCTGACTGGATTTCAGTTTCTTAACTGGATAACTGCACAGCATTCCCAAGGGTACTTCTTCAAAGCAGGATTCCTTTAATGTGACGTACTGGGTCAGAGTATTCCTTCTCCCATTGTTAATTTTATATTGTCATTCTTCAGAGGCACCTTTTTCATTCTAGCTTTTTTTTTTTTTTTTCTCCTCAAATCCATGCTGCACTGAAATCCTGTAGTTCAAAATACTGATATTCACCTGGGAAGAGAACTGTCATGTTGTTCCACCCATCCCAGTGATCAGTTAAAATATGCTAGTATTTGACCCTGCACTAATCCTTCTGCTCCCTATCGATAAACCTCTTTAATTTAAAATTGTTTTTCCTTAGTCAGCTAGTTCTGATTCCTTCAGTTCTCCTTATTCCATTTCCTTCTATTAAAATAACCTGTGGGATTCCACATCTAATGCCTCCCAAAACTTCCTGAGAACAGTTTTACTTTATTTACAGTACTTTAAGAACACACCCACAATGGTTACAATTCATTGCAAACTGTTAATTCATTTTTCTAAATAAAAACTAATTACACTAGTGATAAAACTGTTGCACCTGTAGAGTTTAAAGTTGTTTAGAGGTGAGAGCAAGCTCCTAATTAGCAGCTGACAGTGCAGTACTTGCTACACTGAGGATCAAAGAGCTACTTTGAAATGATTCAGTACATGCACCTTGTGAAGTTACACACAGTGGCCTAAAACAGTCTGAATTAATGACTTCACAGCTCAACTCAATTCCACGAGTACTGTTACAAGCCACACCTAAGAAAAAACACTGTTACAGCAATCAAGAATAGGAAAAAGGCTGAATGAAGAGTGATGAATCGGGTTTGCATGGCAACATCTGGTTAGTGGGGGGCTACGGGGGTGGCTTCTGCAAGAAGTGTCCAGAAATTTCCCCAAGGTCCAGTAAAACCAATGCCAGCCAGCTGCAAGGTGCTGGCCAATGGGGAGCCCATCAAGGAGAGGGCTAGTGCTTTGGTCACAACATATTTAAGGGGAAAAAGTTGCTGCACAGCTGCAGGCAGAGAGAGAACTGAGACTGTGTGACAGAACAGCCATGCAGTCACCCTGATCAATGAAGGAAGAGGGGGAAATGTGAGAATGTGAAATTCTCTCTCTCAAAATGTCCACAGGTGCTGCCAGGAGCCTGCTCCAGTGCAGAAGGTCCCACTGGAGAAGGTTTGCTGGAATGACTGATGATCCCATGGAGGAGGGACAGGAGAGCAGTCTGTTCCTGAAGGACTGCAGCCTGGGGAAGGGGCCCATGCTGGAGTAGTTTGTGAAGAACTGCAGCCTGTGGGAAGGACTCACCATGGAGAAGTTCATGAAGAACTGCATCCCAAGGGAAGGAGCCTATGCTGAAGCAGAGGCACAGAGACAGCGTGTGATGGACTGACCATAACCCCCAGTGCCCATCCCTATGTGCCTCTGGGAGGGAGGAGGTAGAGAAATCTGGAGTGAAATTAAGAATGGGAAGAAGGGAGGGGTGGGAGGAAGGCATTTTAAGATTTGGTTTTATTTCTTGTTGTCCTACTCTTGATTTGATACGTAATAAATTATTTTCCTCAAGTCAAGTCTGAATTGCCTCTGGTGGTAAGGGGTGAATGATCTCTCCCTGTCCTCATCTTGTACCCCAAACCTTTTGTTTTACTTTCTCTGCCCTCTCCAGCTGAGTAGGTGAGTGGTAGAGCAGCTCTGCTGAGCACCTGGTGCCCAGAGTCAATGTCTCACAAGTAGCCTCTAACAAAAGCAAAGCAATCATAAATCTGGATCTTGCCCTAACTGAAATAAACTCCTCCCTCCATCTCTTACAGGCAATGTAAAAAATTAGCAATATATTTAAATTGAATCAATCTTTTCATAGAATGAACCTTATTTAAATACAGCCTTTGCTTGCTCTTTGTATGTAGCACTGACATCCTTGATTTAAGAGCTATATTTTTATCCTCTTTAGGCACAAGAGCAAACCATGTTTCATGAGATATTTGCCCAGTGTTGTTGCAATCACAAATCTCTACATGCATATGCTCTCTATCTTAAAAATTAATATTTCTGCAACTCAGAACCAGACTTCCATTAGTGCACACCAGAGATTAAAATCAAGCTTTACAGAGTTCTAACATGAAGCTCATGTACTTCTCATGACCCACTTTGTGAGCTGAAGCTACACACACTGGGCTTTGCAGACAGAAAGCAACCAGCTGCAGGTACCACTTGGCAAGTGCCCTTTTGAAGGCATAAAGGTAGTTGCCTTCACTCCTGTAAGCTGATTAATACATTTATGTCCATCCACTTGGAAAAGCCATGGCAAGTAACATGGACACAAGACAGACATCTTAACTATTATATTGTAACTTATTAACTATGGGATTTCAACAGTCAAACAGCTGCACTCATCAGCTTAGTGTATGTTTAACAGTCTTCTGGAAGGCAGACAGAAAAAACAAGGCTCTACACAAAATTACCATTTTTTCAACAGAACTGTAGTGGAAACTTTGTAGGCAGATCATAAAGAACGAGATACAGGCAGATATCTACTGCATAATACATACCTTTTATCTAGTAAATATTTTCATGTACTGTAGCTGTCCACTAACAGGCAAAAACTCACCCAGAAACCCAGCAAGCAACCTTATTAATGGGTACATGCCCAATGTGAGAGTAGCTGTGTTTAACTCAGGTTTCACTGCACTCATACTGTTTTGAAGAACTCACATGTACCTTCCTGTTGCTGAAAATGTTGTTTCCTTCCAGTTCTGTATCATAGTAGCTTAACACATAAGGAGAAAGTTTCAAAGGAATGTGCAGTAATAGTGTAGCAGGCTCTGAATGTTAACTTTGCAATGCTAAGGCAGTTTCAAGAGAGTGCATATATGGAAGAAGACAAAAGGACATGCATAATTTATTATTTCATAGATCAACTGCTAACTTTCTTCTTGACTAGACACCTGAATTTTGGCATCCAAATCTGAAGCTTCTGTAGCAAGCTTCTCACTGATGAACAATTTCAACATTTTATTTCTTTTATCCTGCAACAGGAATAGCTGCTCAAGTGAGGTTTTGGGGCTTGGGATTATTTTCACATAATGAATGAACCACATAATGAAAGAACAAGCAGCAAGTCCTAGAAATACAAGTTAATTTTGATAATTTAATACACCACCATTTATAGTCATTCAAACATCTTAATACTGCTATGTACAAAACCCACTGAAAATAAAAAAGAATTTAAATGTTATCTGCCAAATGTAAAAGTGCAATTAACACAGGCAAAGTTTTTGTAAGAATGTTACATTTCTATTAATTTCACTGGCTGTGTAAGAGCCTAACAAGTACGTTGCCAACACTACAGTGAATGAGGACTTCATTTTTTGTTAATTTTTAGTAAGCCTGGTAGTTGATAAATAAAGTTTTACTGCCACCATAATTCTGGTACATACATCCAAAAATGCGTAGCACAGTTGTTTTCATAATTTTCAGTTTTACCAACTCTAAGAAACTGAAGCAGAGCAACAGTAAGATCCACAAAGTTCAAAAAATTAACACCATAAAATTTTCTATCAAGTAAGCGTGCACAAAACAGACGCTCTGAATTGCTTTCTCCAGAATTCAGATAGGTTTCCAGAGATGTTACTTACCCCCAGTAAGCATTCTCCCTTTACAGCACTGAATGGACTTCCTGGAACAAAATTTACATTGATGATCTTTCATGCATTACATATTCACAATTTAGAAAGAAACGGAAGGCCTTCATACATGTCAGCCTTTAATCTTAACCAGTCATGAAGTCTCTGCACAGTTGTTTTTTGTTGTGTTAATGTTTTTGCAGCTTTCCTCAGTTTTTCTTCATTTCGTTCTAGATAACGAATTCCATCTGTCTGCAGCTGATTGAGTTTCTCCTTGCGACTCTCATCCAGAGCAATCTCTTCATTCATAAGAGGGTTAAATCTGAAGTAAGTATCTGGAGGTAACAGTGCATCCAGCATGGTGTGAACTTCTGTATTGAAAACAGACGTAGAAAACAGATTTTACACCAGACAGACAAATCGTCCTACAGTCTCTGAACAAGTGCTTTGGGGTGACACTCTAAGTGTAAATATGTGCTGCTTTGCTGAGTAAATGCTTTTTTCATTCCCTAATAAAACCCCCTTTTTCATCAGAAAGTCTGCAAATGATCCTGTAGCCCTGTTTACTCTAGAAAAACTTCATCTTTTATTCTATGTCAGCTTCACTGGTATGACAACTAAGAAGGCTTTGGAGCTATGCAGGTTTTTAATTACACATACATTCCACGCCTTTACAAGTGAGACCACTGCATGTTGAATTGTTTGCTGAATTCATTTGCTTGTTGAATTCATTTTTTATGTAACAAAAATCCCTGAGATGCCTTTATCCTGAAGCACAGGTAAAATCATACCACTCTTTATAAATCCTGTTGGATTATCATTGGGATTCTGATAATTTTAAGGTATCCTTAGTATACCTATGCTATCAACTGCATTAACAGCTGAGAACTCAAACTAAAAGAGCTTAGCAACAAAGATGAAGATGAAGATTCATGAAGATAAGGCTAAGAAACACATACATATAATGTCCAGAAGAAATGCAGCACTAAACACCAACTACATACAATGAGTTACAAAGAGACATCTTTAAAGTAGCTTCAGTGGGGTGGGTAGAGAGGAAAAGTGAAACGATAAAAGGTTGCAGCCTGCTCTCTGAATTGGAACTGTAATTCTAAAACCTACAAACACCTGAAAATAGTCACAATATAAATGTATCTGAAGACACCAACCTTCTGTATCAGTTGCACTGTTGATAACATTAGTGAGCTTGGCTTTCAAGCTGGTGTATGTGACATTGGTCTTTCCCTCGCTTTCGTATCTGCCAGTGCCCAGGGACACAAGACACTGCAATGGAACATTTGGCCAAAGACACTTGCACTCATGAACTGCCAGTGCAGAAGGATTATTCAGAAGCAGACCTCCATCCTGCAAATGAAAAATAAATACAAATATTAGTACTAAACATATGGTCAAAAAATAAACCACAAGTATAAACTGAACTAGCACAGCACTAATATATAAGATCAGTTAAATCAAACAAGCATTAATTTCCATCTTCAGTGCAACTGTTCTGTTTGTGCTAGGTAGCAGCTGTGTGGTAAGGTTTCCTGGGATTATAGACACAGTCAGAGAAGCTCCTGGGTCTACAGTCAATTCTGCTGCTGAGTATTGTACAGAAATAGGCTGAAAGAGCAGCATCCACTGGGATATCTGAAGAAGTTATGGTTCCATTTTTCCAAAGACCTTTTAGGTTAAGTATATTGACAAGTCTGCACCTCAAAATGGTTATTGCTGGTATGACAAAGATGCATTCTATAACAAAATCCAAATCACTACCTGCACATTCTGAAACAACAAGAACAAAAACGTAATAGCAATACCTAAGCTTGACCAAAGCTACTTTATAGGCACAGTCATTATGTAGGATGCTATAAGCCTAGATTTAAGAACCCAAAAAATCACTGCATCATTTCAGTTGGAAGGGACCTATTGTGCTCACCTGGTCCAACTCCCCTGCTCAAGCAGGGTTAGCTCCAGCATGTTGCCCAAGACCATATCCAGCTGAGTTTTGAGTATCTCCACAAATGGAGACCCCAAAACCTCTCTGGGAAACCTGTTCCAGTGTTTGGCCACCCTGATGGTAAAAAAATTTTGTTGTTTTCAAATGGTATTTCATGTGCTTCCATTTCTGTCACTGCCTTTTGTCCTCTCAGTGGGCACTACTGGGAAGAGTATGTCACTCTCATCTTCATTCTCTTCCATCCTTTATTTGAATACATTGATAAGATCAGCCTGATCCAGAGTCCCAGCTCTTTCAGTCCATCCTCATATGAGAGATGCTCCAGTTCCTTTATCATTTAGTTAGCCCTGCACTGGAATCTCACTCCAGTATGCTCATGTCTCTCTTGTCCTGGGGAACTACACCCAATACTCCAGATGTGGTCTCAGCAGTGCAGAGAAAACGGATCATCTCCTTAGGCCTTGCTAGCAACACTGTTCTTCGTGCAGCCCAAGATGCTATTGACCTTTTTTGCCACAAGGGTGCATTGCTGGCTCAGGTTCTTGCCCACACCAGGACCCCAAGGTTTTACTCTGCTAAAATGCTTTACATCATCAATCCCCAGTGTGGGTTGGTGCATGGGGTTATTCCTCCCCAGGTACAGGACTCTGCCTTCGCCTTGGAGAAATTCATGAGAACTTCATGAGAACTCCAGCCTGTTCAAGTCTCTCTGAGTGGTGACCCAAGCATCTGTTGGCCCAGCCATTCTTCTCAGGTCTGTACCATCTGCAAACATCCTGCAAGTGCACTGTCACTACTGGCCCCAGTATTGACCCCTGGGGTACTTGCTGCTGGTAACTTGCTTCCAACTGGACTTTGTGCCACTGATCCCGACCTTCTGGGCCTGATCATTTGGCCAGTTTGCAATCCACTTCATTGTCTGCTTATCTAGCCCACATTTTGTCAACTTGTCTACGATATTATTAAATGTCAAAGGCTTTCCTGAAGTTGAGGTAAACAACATTCACTGCTTTCAACTTGTTCACCAGGTTTGTCACTTCATTGCAGAAGGCTGCCAGGTTGGCCAGTTGTGAGTTCCCCTTTGTAAATCCATGCTGACTACTCATGATCACTTCTTGTCCTTCATGACTTTGGAAATCCTTTCCAGTAAAAATTTCACAACCACCTACTGAGGGACTGGGCTAGGTTGCAGCAACCCAGAGCTTTCTTCTTGCCTCTCATGCATAGAGGAATGACATTCGCTCTCCCAGCCTCACCCAATCACCATGATCATTTAAAGATAATTAAAAGCTGTCTTGCAATAGCATTAGCCAGCTCCATCAACACCCACAGGAGCAATACATCAGGCCCTATGAATGAATTTATGTATGTCCAGTTTGTTTAAGCAGTCTCTAACCTGGTACTACATGAAGTGTTAAGTCCTCCTTACACTACACACTTCCTCTAGCTTCAAGGGTCTGGGATTCCTTAAAGACTGACACAAAGTCAGCACTAAGCATCTTGGTCTTTTCCATGTTGTTTGTTACCAGCTTCCCTACCCCTTTCATTACTGAGCTCACATTTTCCCTAGTTGTCCTTTTTTATGATCTTGTAGAATCCTTTGTTGCTGCCCTTTACATCCCTCCCCAGATTCAACTCCAGGCTGGCTTTTGCTTTTCTAACCCCATCTCTGCAAGACTGGACAGGAATTCTATACTTCCTTTTTATGTCCATGTTCATTTATGTTCTTGCTCTTCTATGTCTGTCACCTTCACTTCACTTCCTCCTTTTATGGGATGGTCCTTTCTTGAGCTTGGAGGAAGAGATCACTGAGTATCCAACACCTCTCTTGAACCCCTCCTCTCTTCGATGCCATTGCCCAGGGGATTCTTCCAAGCAGAGCTCTGAAGAGGATGACATTGGCTCTCCTGATACTGAGTGCTGTAGTACAGTTTTTTTCCCTTCTCCCTTTTCTTAGGATCTTGAACTCCCATTATCTCATGGTCACTGTAGCCATGGCTTGCTCTAACTTTCATGTCCCTGATCTGATCTTCTTCACAAGCATCAGGTCCAGCAAAGCAACTTTCCTTGCTGACTCTTCCATCAACTGTGCCATAAAGTCACTCGAGTTCTTCTGTACTGCCCTTCCAAGTCCCCCCGGAGGACCAGGCCTTGGGGATGTGAGGCTTTCTTAAATTGTCTGAAGATCAGAATTAAGCCCAAGCCTAATAGGAACAAAGGCTACTCTTGCAAGTCTGGAAGTGAGGACAGACATCTTTTCCTAGCAACATGTTAAAAGGATAGGTGATAAGGAAGGGATGAAACACCTCAGAACTAGTGAGGATCACTATGACTGACAACAAGCCTGAGAAGTGTTCAGACAAAGAGATTTTGATCCATCAAATCTCAAAAAGCTTGCTCAGCACTTCCTGGAAATAAAATGATCTTCATTCCAACTAAAATGCTTTACTTTGGATTCAACAGGACCTTCTATACTGGGAATGCCTTAATAAAGCAGTTATAAAGGCAAAACTTAAGCTGAAAACATCAATAGCAGAGATTAAAAGCTTCACAGCCATTAAAAATCTATACAAAGAAAACATCTGAAGTATAAAAGAAAGAGCATATTGACTACAATAAGCATTATGCAAAAGCTTCCTATATCCTAAAGCTCCCTGAACTCCCTATAGCCCATACCTGACACATCACAAAAAAACCAAAAAAGCAACTCGATTTAGGAACAGCTTAGAAAGAAAAAAGGTTTTGGAACTGATAAAAATACTACAGAAACTCCTTTAACTACAGCTGCTTGATAAATAAATAGAAACTGGACTGCTGAGCCGAGTTTTTTTACTTTTTTTTTTTTTTAATTAAGCTTTCATTTCAACCTACAAAAAGCTCTTTGAAGTCCCCCTGGATACTGTCCACTTTGCTCAAAACTGTGAAAATGAATAGTCTCTTCAGAGACAAATATCTTTTGCTTATGTTTGAATTAGGTTCTACACAGAAAACTAAGTACAAGGATGTTTTTGTCCTTGATATAATTCTCTGTGTAACTTAATCTAAAATGTTGTCTTTGTGGTTCTTACTTTTTTTCTTTAAATCTTAGATTAAAAACGTTTACCAAATTATCTCCCCAGATCACGGCAATATAATTTGATTAAACATGGCTGCTTCACCATGGAAATATCAGTGTTACAAAAAGTTAGGGGGTATGTAGCACTAGAAAAGTACAGTATTTTTGTTATATGACAAATAAAAGATCAAAAAGAAGGTAAAATACACATACACCTGCTAAACCTGTACTGTGATGGTAACAGATCTGTGCAATTATTTCTACATTGATAGTTTTCAAAACTCCACGGGGCAAGGCCTTGGACAAACTGACTTAACTGTGAGGCTTATCCTGCTTTGAACAGGAGGCTGGGCCAGGTGAACCCCCGAGGCACTGTCCTCCAATTTTCCTAAGGTTCTATTCTAGTTAAAGAAATACTCTATGATAATCATAGGATCCACGTTACTTTAGCTGTAGAATGAAATCACATTTAAAAAGCCATTTTTATTAGAAGTTGACCTTTGTCTGTCCAGTCTAAGTAACATGCTTTTTCCATGTGCCAACTCATACCTTGGAATGTGTAACTGAAAGGGTAACTTACAGCAACTCCTCAAATAACTGAACTGCTGACCAAGATCCACAAAAATGTGCAATTGTCCTAAGTTCTGACTCAGGGCTCAGTTTTGGGCAGACATCCAGAGGAGACCCCTCATTCTCCCTGTTCTCCAGCTGTCTGGCCTTCCCTGCACTTCAACATCTCCTCTAGTTTAGGCAGTTCTCAATCCAATTGCAAACTCTTTATTTGCTTCCCAAACATACACAAGTCACCACTTCCCTTCTGTGTTCTTCTCTGCTGCTATGGTCAGTGCACTGGCAAGTACTGCATAGTTCTGCCTGTGCTAAACTTCTGCAAAACCACTACACACTTGAGTCAACTCAATTTGCTGGCAGTAAACCAAACACAAAGTGCCACAGTAGGAATGCTAATGCAAGTAAGTGCTGGAAAAGGGTGTACAGCTTTCCTAAAACTGTCATGCAGGTAAAAAGTAGGGAAAAAAATACCCATGCAACTATAACTATATCCTGAGGGCTTGCTGGTCATTAGCCAGAGTCTAAAGCTGTTGCTAGTATTTTCTATAATTTTTTTTTATAGTTGCAAAATAATCAGGGACAGCTTCCTCCTGATTTGACTACCAGATTGTAAATTATTTAAAGCACAAAAAATGCATCTTTTGTAGGTATATGCTCCAGTGAAAACTTTCTAGAGAAGATAACCTGCTTGACCAACTCCAAAAAAAAAAAAAGAAAAAAAAAAGAAAAAAAGGCCTTGTTAAACATATAAAAAGATGGGGGCAAACTCTGCAATCAGAAAGAAAATACATTGGGAAATCTCAAAGAAAGTTCTCCAGACCAATTAGGAGCCTGGTAGTGCAGGACCTTCTGAAAACCTTGTCCCATTTATAATTATGGTGAAAACACAGTCACAAGTCATATGGTTAAGTCAATACTGTGGGAATAGTTATTTTAAAATTAAGATTTTCAAATAAAGTCAGCTTGAACCATGCTTCAGCACGGGCAGTTGTTTCTAACGAGTTCAGAACGCTCTGCACATTCAGAGCCTATCAATGCTTTTCCTAATTTTGTCAGAGTCAAGCTATGCCTTGCAATAGTTTTGTGGAACATCCTGTGTGGTGCACAGTCTCACTTAAGTGAAACAAAACTTTGTGAAGCAAAATCTAGCACTGAGTGAAGGATGTATAACTTCAAAAAGCCAACTCTGATATTTGGAAGCTGAGTTTGTTGGCTCCATAGTAACCACTTCACCTCACTGCCTATGCAGACATGCTCTGCATTTTAGTTCACTTTTACAGACTTGCTCTGTTGCTTACTTTCATTGTCTTTGTGAAAAAGGGGAGAAAGAATCAGTACAGAGCTATCACAGGCCAGGATAAGACAGGCTAAAATTCTGAATGGACTTCTGAAAAGTATCTTTTAAATTCTATGTTTAAACTAAATATAACAAACATGCAGACTAAGGATAAGACGCCTTCAAATGAGGAGTTTGAAGAGTTGCTGCACTTGTAACAAGGTGTTACTACTTAGAAAAATTAAAGTAACTGCCCTAAAAACATTTACTCTAGTTTCCAAAAGTAAAACGGTTACGCCCTGTCAAATCATTCTGTAAAACCAGCTCAATAAATTTATACAAATAGAAGCAAATTTCCTCTGACTAGAAGACAGGAATGAGAAACGGGAGAGTTCTCTTATTACCTGTAACAACTATTCATACAGAACTTCAAGATTCACACCCTGACCCAGTCTTCTCATTGCACTGGCTGCCCAGGGCCCTTATGCAAATGTCAGTGTATTCACATATACAGCTTTAATTGAAGGCTTGCTCAGTCAAGTACCACTAGGCTACCAAATCACACTTTTTACTACATGCTCTGTGAAAAAGGAATGTATACATTCAGATATAAGTGTACAACAAACTAGCCCCTATAGTGTTCAACACATAGTCTCCTTCATACAAAGATTACATGATTATACTGTTATGTGAACGTACACAAGAATGTTTGAAACATACATTATGACTGGTCACAGTACTAGTGAGCATGAAACTGCTGAAAAACTTCCCAGCAATTACATACAACCTTTATGTTCCTGCACAAACTATTTTGATCTATGAAATATATAGTATTTCATAAAGATGAACCAGTACAAAAGTAGAATTGCTTCCTCTTTATCTGGGTGACAAGCAATGGATTTGGTACTAGTATTTCTAAGTCTAAATCTGTCTGAAATCTGCATAGCCCAAAACAATTTGTTTAGCTTCATTCTAATGGTGGGCCTGTTCCACTTTACTGCATGAGAGATGATCAAGAAAAGATTTTTTTAAATGAATGTGGTAATTTTCTATAAAGCATACAGTGACTGGCAGTTCTCTCTTTACACAAATATTTCATGCATTTTAATTATAAAGATTCACCCTGGCTTCCTAATCATGCTAATAGGGATGCTAGTGGGTCAATTTATAATGGATTCTGCACTGTGCTGATTCCAAACAGAGGCCTTAATTGATGACACACTAATGAAATTCTCTTATACACCAAATTTCTAATGATTTCAAAATTAACCAATTCTGTTACTTAAGTGAGAGACAGAGATGCTCCTTTAAATTCCTGAAATAAATGTGCTGCACTCATTACTTCCTAAGGCTATCTCAAAATTATGATTTCTGTTCAGACAGTAAAAAACCATACACACTAGAATTGTGACTAGTAACTGCTCAAGTGTGCACTGAGAAACTTTCCCTTGAGCTGCCTCATGGGAAATTCTTTAGAAAATGTTTGTACAGAAAGTGAAAACTAAATGCAATTGCATTACCCAATGACACCAATACTAAAATTTCCATTACTGCTGCCTTTGACAGGTATATTAGCTGCATTTGTACTTATACTACACCAATTGCAGTAAAAGAAAACTTTATACTCAGATCACATCACATAAAGAAAGAAAATAAAATCTAATGAAGTTTGAAAGTTTACTCAAAAGCTTTTCACTATAACTGTTTTCCTATACAGTATTTATCATTTTTGCCCTGAAAATTATCAATACCATAATAAATACAATGTTGTGCTAAATGCTTCTAAGAGCCATTAATACTATTGCTATTATATGCTGAACATTTAATAATGTCATTTACATTACTTTATCCTACAATAGCCATGCTCGTTCTTGAGATTTCTTTAAAATGCATGGTCAGCTGAGACAGACTGCTAGATGAGTACCTTAAATTATAAATTCATCCCAACAAGTCATTAATTCACAAAAAATGACTGGCTGCTCTGATATTATTGAATTCATGGTTTTCTGACAGAGAAGGAAAATGTTCTTGTACACTGTACTGATGAAGATCTGCTAAATATTAGCAGGCATCATAAAAGAGAGAATTATTTGGCAATAAAAAAATAGTCAGATATTTAATTAAAAGCACATGCTATGCAGCACAGATTCAATTAAATGGATTCTGCAATGAACAACAGGACCAACATCACCACAATACTATGTATTTTAACTATGGTTCCCAATTGTTTGTAACCTAAGGGAAAAACCTGGCATGTGGCTGAATCCACACTGGCCCCAAACACAGGTGCAAACTTGGGTTCTCCATATGATGGTTGTAAAGCACAAGCAAGGTTCAAAGATACAGTTAAAAACCCCAAACCCCAACAAACAAAAAACCCCACACCAACCTATCGATCTGAATAAAATCCTTCTGTATTCAGATGACACTAGAGTGCTGAAATATGGATTTGTCCTGTCTGACAACACATGATGGAAACACTATTTGCTATAACATGGCATACATTGGACTAAAAAGAAGGCTCTAGCAGTTACACAAAACAATCACATTAACAGAAAACCTTCACAATTGAACAAGAAATCTCAAATCTGGAGGTATACTAATCTTTGTGAATGCTGACCATATTACATTTTCAAAATTTCAAAATTCCATAATTACATTTCCCAAGCTAACAACTCATTGTATTTTAAAATCATTAACCTGATTTGTGTTATTTTTATTAGTTTTGCCAACTAACAGTTGTACATTATTAGTTATGAGTTCAGTAAGTAACAGTGAAATATCAGAGAATTCAAACTGTTTTGAGAAAAATACAGAAGAGTATGAGGACTAGTAGTGCTCTGTAGGATATACAGTTGACTCATCTTATTGGATATATCACTGATAAATGCTACACAAAACCTGATGGTCATTCATCTGTTTAACACTGTACAATAAACAGAATACCATAAGCTAACTCTACAGGCAACTGCTAAAACTAATAGTATTAGACTCCAGAAATTTCTTTTTATCTTTTATGTTGTAATTTCAAACTGTAATTGGATTTCCTGTAAACCCCCTTTATCTTTTAAACTTTCCAAGCTACTTAAATTTCTTAGTACAATTTTATTCTTTATTTGTTGACTCAAACATTAGATTTCATAGCAGCTGAAACAAAGCAGGTTAATGACTAAAGAGTTAGATCTTAAAATGAACAAAATTTAAGAGATAAAGCCAAGTAATTGTTTGAGATAATTGATGTGTTCAGGATCTGGACATGAACTACACAGTATTTGTATTTATAGTGGTGGCTGGAGGAAAGAGGAGAAAAAACTGAAGGAAAAGGTTTGCATTTTTATGAGTCCTCTAAATTAAAAAGTACATGCCTAGATGACATAATACAAGATGGGTTTCTCAAAGGCAGACAGAAAATGAAACAGATTTGTAGATGAAGAAAAAATGGATTTATAAAGGACCTCACACACCAGAATACTGGAAGTGATGAAAGGGACTTCAGTGGGAAAAGCACTGGCTAATCAGATGGGACAGCAGTCTATACTGAAGGGGACTCAAAGAGAGGGGACTCTTTGGCTAGAACTGTTTTCTATCAGAGCTACTTAACAGCTGGTTTGAAGTGCAACCTCTTTATTATTATCTTTTCAAAAGCGTGCAACTGCTAATGAAATCTGTTACTACAAAGTTGGGGGCTTTGCAAATACAAAGGCTGTATTGTAAACACAGAATGATTCTAAGTATACCCAAAGGAAATGACATAAAGCCAAGCTAAGTGCTCATAAACACAAAGCTATGCTTTTCAGAACGAAGTTGGAACCAGACCAAACACAAGAAAGATCTGAGTGAAGCACTATCACAGCATGATTTATCCCACCTATATATGAAGTAGCTGTTGAAAAGACAACTGTAATTCTAAACTATACCTTCGTCTGAAAAAGGAAATTAAAGACATCACCTACAATACAGTGTTCCAGCCTGATCAAATAAACTCCACTGAATTTTTCTTCAAATTTAGAAATGCTGATTTTGAATCTAGTGTATCATTTGACTTTGCACAATATGTCTTGGATCATGCCAAAATGCACTGAACAGTCCAGTTTCGAGAACATTTATTCAAAATGCAGCAGGTGCAGTGAAGGACCATTCAGAGGATCAAGAGAACACAGTCTATTTTGCAAGACTGAAAAAGATTGGCATATTTAGACTAACAAATAATTAAAAAAGGATACAAGTGCCTTCTATATGCACATCAGATGGATAAAAACTACAAGAAAAGAAGTTAATTAAAACTAGAAAACCATTCTGGCACAAGGAGCATTTGTATAGATCTGCTAGAAAAAGACTTAAGCATGATGAAAAATGTTTTGGCCATGAGAAAAATTAAAACCTTCTTGAAATAACCTTCTACGAGGATAAAACCAGCAAAGACAGCTTTACATGTTTATGAACTACAATCTATGACTGAGTTGTCAACCATGACAGAGGACAGAATTTGATCTGAGGGAAAATGTTTCATTCTATGAAAATACAGGAAACAAACTAGAGGCTGGAAAAAGCATGTTGATGAAGCATGGTGTGATTGTTCACATTAAGCACCAGACTGCTATGCATCACTAACAATTTTTCCATAATAGAAGAGGTAACAGTCCATCAACAGCCCCACTACATTCTTGGGCTTTTATTTGCTATTAATATCACAAGGCTATTTAATAAGGAAATACATTCCCACTGAAGTCAGTGCTAGACTGCTATACAACCTGGGAAAATAAAAATTACAAGCTATCTATCAAGAACTGCCAAGAAACTGTGGTTTTTGATCTAAGAAATGGTGGTAATATCAGACTTGAGAGCAGTGACCTAGATTGTTTGTGCAGAGATTACTGAATTAACTCAGTTCTTTATTTTTCACTATGCCAGACTCCTCTGATTTTGCAAGATAGTTTTTTATAGCAAGTATTAACTTGTAAATAATGTCACTAAAGATATATGGACTCAGAAGTCTAAGAAAAAAAAAGGTTAATACAACTCATTTGAGAGTGAGGTTTATGTCTGTTTTTTTTTTTTTTTTTTTTTTTTTAAATAAGCACTCTGAAAATCACATTAGCAAAGCATGAGTCTGAATCACTGGAGATAAAAAATAGAATGCTTCCAAGTTAAATGCCTATACAAAATATACTCTCAGTTTCATTTCACTGAACATATCTTCCAATAACACTTCACTCAGCAAATCTCTGTAGTGAATCTTGCAAGTAATCTGCTCTGCAAAATAATACTGCTGCAGTAACCTCAGCAATTTATGCATGTCCACCTTGAAAGCTGATAACCTAATCTCTAGAATCCGTAAGAGAAAAAGAAATGCATGTAACCCAGTAGCTAACACATTCCAGTAAACTCCCTCTTCCTTAAACAGCAGGCAACACTGCCACAAAGCCTGTAGGAAAATGTGTATGGCAACAAGTAGACAGAGAAACAAAGAAATACTTGTTTCTATCATTGTGAGAACAAGATACACCTATTAAACCACAGTCTGTATAAGCTCTGGTGCATACTTATCACCGTGGCATATCCTAAGAATGAAAAGAACTTCAATGTGACCTATATTCCATGTCTTCTTAGAGCCTGGGAAGTACCCTTGGATCTAATTTTAAAAGACACCGTGTAAAACCAATTAGGGTAGGATCCACTGAGCAAAGCACTTTTGAAGGCCTCTCCTGTAACAAGTAACAAAGATGAAATGGCTTTATGGATTTACTGCTGAATGAAAACAAGCAAAAAGTTTGAAAAATATGAAGAAACTGGTGTTGCTTGTTTTGTTTTCTAATGAATGTAAGACTTGAAATTTTAGTTACTCCACATTACTGTACTACATATATTTCTTATTGCCAGGTGATATTCTTACCTGCATTATTAAACTCCACTAACAGATTTGCTGCCATTTTAAATGCTTTACAATCAGATCTTGCTCAATGAAAATATGATTGTTTGAATACTCCTCTAAGTCAAGAGCAGCATTTTAGTAAGTGGAATTGCAATGCAGCAATGAAATAATGGGAAGCTATCAAGAAAAATGTGATCAAGTCCACTGTATTGAACTGAGTATAATTTATTTTGACAAAATTGTGGCTTTGTTAAACTTGCTGCCACCACCACCACATACACATTATCACTGCTGTCCTTTTAATTAATTCTGTGGGAAAAAATTTAGCTTTTACTGTAAAACCTTGTAAATGAAGTGTGCATAATGATTTTGTTAAATCTTCAATTGCTTTTTTAATTAACTGGTATTTTCCTCAGCATACTGTGCTGTCTACTGGAGTGACATTTTTTAGTACCCCAAGTGCTTTTCACACTACAGGAGGGGTGGGGGAAAAAACCCAAAAGGAATAGATAAAAGAAACAACACCCCTCTGTAGGAAGTAAGGCAAAAAGTTCTGGTTGTAACAGAAGTAGGAAGAGGTTAAGAGTCCTCAGTGCTTCATAAATAGATTTTAAAATAAAAATACTGATATGTGCCAATACAGCTTCTATATTGTAACATCATGACTTGGTCTCTCTTGACTTGCATGGTTCCTGGAGAAGCATGCAATAGGGATTAAATCCCTTTGGATGTTAATGTCTTCTTCTTTTGAACCACAAAGAATATTAATCCTCCTCCCCTCATCTACCAACAGCTGCACTGTTTTTTCCTACTTGACACAGTGGAACCAGATAGCATGGTGCAATTGACCTGAATGTAAATATTGCTGTAGCACAAGTAAGACTAAGTGTTCAGGCACCTAGAAACCTCTTGCTAAACAATTACATCAGAAGAATTGTAAAAAAAAAAAAATTGTCTTGCTAAAAATATAAAAAATATACTTCACAATCTTCACAAACATTTACAGTGATTAGTACAGAAAGTCAGACTGGACTGGTCCCAGAGGAAGGGCATGCATGTGTACACAAGTACCAACATGTATATAAATATCTAGATTATGGAGAATCAAGTGTTAAAAGTTAACAACTACATTTCAGTTCAGGCATAATTTCAGTATATATATCTACAGTCATAAGTAAAAATCTTTACAAATTATGCATAACCCTCATTCAGCATTTTCATAGAGTTAGCAAAAGGACTCCAGTTTCAACAAAAGCCAGAACACATAAAACAGATAATGATGGAAATACAGATGTGGTAAGGAAAGTGTAATCTGGGGAAAGAAAAGCATCAAAACATGAAAGACCAGGAAGATGACAACTTCTGTGTTTGAAAATAATTCAGAAGTGTTTAAATATCATACATGAGTAGAAGAGAAATTTTCAGATTATATGAATTAGCATCCAGTTCTACTAAAAAATAAAAGTTTTAGCACTGAAAATATATTTAGTTCTTTATGGCTTACAAAGATGAAAACAACCTAAGCCCCTCCTTCCTCATAATTAAAAAACATTGAAATGAAAACAACAGTGAGTTTGTGAAAGTGTTTGTAAAATCATATGGTATGGCTTTGTCCAATGAGTCTGAACTATGGAAAATGAACTACCCCTCATTCTAGAAATGTGTGCCTGAGAATACTGGGTCTGATCTCTAGTAACATTCATGCATTTCCTAGTCTGGTTAATTGGACTTAAAAGTGAATGCAGATGAAAGAAATATCCATTTTAATGCATTTTACACAAGTCTGGAACTCAGAAATTTTGTCAAGACAATTAATTGTCTTTGTGCTGCGTAGAAGTTAAAAATCATGCTGTTTATTTAGGTATTCTCTATGCAGAACCACAGACCTTGGTGTACTCTCCATTCAAGGAAAGGGGGTAGAAAGGTGAGAAGAAGAAGAAAGTGCTTCACATAGCTTAACATTGACCCATTCAAGCAGTTAAGAAGCAGCTTGGAACAACTCCAAAGGCTAAAGAAGCTCTTGGCCAGAGGGAAGATGACTGTTTCAGGATTTCAAGCAGTGCTTTGGCTTGAAATACCTGATGTATTACTCACATCAAAAACTCTGATGTTTAGCTTAAAAAAAACCCCAAAACAATCTAATCAAAACTAATTTGCTTATTTCAGGTAGTATTTGATTAAAATGTTTTGGTGATAACAAGATATGGGAGATGCTGGGGGAAGGATGGGGGAAAAACAGACCATGAACAAAGTGAGGAAACAGAATAAAATGGAAGAACTAAAATCTGGCTGGTGTAGTAGCACCATCCTGCCCTGCATGGGAACTCTTCTCCTTTGCAACCCAGTTTACATAGAACTTCTATACAGCAGAAAATAATTACTTCATTGCCTTATGGATGTTAATTTAAAGTAAGTACACAGCTTTTTTTCCAGATCTAATTCTAACTGTTTCTCTGTATCAATGGTTCTCTTTATTATCTGAATTTTTCACTACTTCATCTTACACTCATCTGTTAAACTTCAGTATTATTTATGAATATTACAATTTTAATGAGATTACACATCCTTTTAATGGACACCATGAGAAATTCTGGCACATCTCATTACCCAAAACATGCTGTTACTGCTTTTTAGAAGTTAAGGCTGCTGCCATCATACAAACTGATATAATGGAAACGTAATAGATGCTTTCTTTCAAATTTAAGTGATAAAAACTTATGTTGTCTTTGTTGCGGGTCTTGGGTTTGGTCACCTTTTGTAGTATTTTCTGCAACAGATTTTTTTAAGAAATACTAATAGTTTTAAATTAGTATGAACTGTAGAAAGGATTCTTTTAAAACTCAGAGAGCTGCAGAACAGTAAAGAGGTAATGAAGGACAACTTCACAATGGTTAAAAAAAACCACTAAAGAAATGAATTTGCCTTGCTCTTTACTAATCAGGGTCACCAATAGAAGCAATAATGCAATAAAACAGCATCCACTGTTGATAGAAGACACTGCTTTATCCTCAAAGGAATTTCTTTTGCAGTTGTCCTCTGAGTTTAATCTTACTGCTGTGACATCTCTTACTCTTTTTACTATCTGAGAACCAGAGCAGACCTTAATAAGTTACCAGTGGAAAGAATTACAAGTAGACCATAAACTGAAATTATAAAAGGAATGCTGAAATGCGTAGCCTGAGTATCTTCACACTTTAGGGTATTGTTGGATTTAAAGTCATACCATCTATTTAGTGAAAAAATACTCAATGAAATACCAGTTCTATGAAGAAAACCAGGAGATTCACAACTCATAAAAGGTTTCTTTCCCAGCAGAGAAGAAAGAAAGAGCAGAAGAGTTTAAGTCTGTATTGAGAAGACAAAGATTTTTAAAACTCTACCTGTTCAAATTTTATACAGGCTATTCTTACCTCTATCTGTCCTAGGTTTCCTTTCTACTACCAACATATTTCCTTAGTTCTTATTCAGAAATTCCCACAACTTTCTTCTCACATGTAATATTGGAAAATATTTACTAAAAGACATTTCAACTTACCTGATGAAGATCATTGCCCAAAACATATTCCTGAAAGTAGCCCGGTGCAGCAGATGATGCTCTAATGGCCTGCCACAGTTTATACTGACAGCCTCCAATATAATGAGACTTAACACCAGGAAGGTGGTTGTAGTTTCTGAAAACAAATGCTTTCAGTGGTGTTCCTCTGTTTACTATGGTGCTTACTGCAGCTACCTAGTGAGTTAGGAAGAACAAAGATAGTTATGTAGATTGATAACAGTAAGAAGGACATGATAACAGCAACTTCCCACAATATGAAATTTAATTTATACATTCAATGGAACTCTGGAATTCTGTTCAATTCATTATTTATTTACTCTTTTTATAATGCCTAATTTTAAAAAAGTGAAAGTAAAAAAAGCCCAAACGAAAACCTAAACTCCCTAACAAAAATGCTATTTTTAACCTGAAATTAATTCTTTCCCCTGGCTATTCCGTGTCCATCAGTACCTACCCATTGCCACTTAAAAGAAAAAAAGATCATGCCATCCATAAAATGTATTGCCTTTAGGAATACAAGTTCATTCTGAAAAGCCTGTAACCAGCAATGCAACAAAATGCCATTAAATACACACGTTAGAAACTGATTGATGTTTCTTTCTCCAAAAAAATGACTACTTAATACTGCTACCTATGTTAAAGGAGTGCAGGAAGAAGTAAAAGAAATAAACCAAAAAAACAACACAAGAATTAAGCATAAGTATTTCAAGTTTTTTTGTAAGGACAATGAAATATAATTTAAAAAGTCACATATGGAGATTTACGTGAAAAGACAAAATGGTGTTTCCATAAAACAAAAAAATTACACCTTAAAGATACAATCACACAAGGCAAGAGTATCTATAGTTATGGGAAGTGTCAGAATGTGGAAGACATTTTAGGGATGATGCATGCAGCCTGGCTGGCAATGTTCAAAACAATACTCTTTAGGAGACAAGTGGGTGTTCCATTCTATTTTGTTTCCTATTTTACAAAGTAGAGTGTTTTTGTAAAATCATACTCAACAGCATTAGCAGCTAATGCTGTGACACCACTGTACTAATTTCCATTCTTCAGCTACGTTAAGTTGAATCATTTAATTCATAGGAAGTCCATCCTTATAAAAGAAGAAAACAAGGAAAGTCTGACTTCCATATGCTGATGAAGAAGTAAAACACATGCATTATTTATATTTCACCATCTGACAAAGGAAAAGTTTCCTGGTTTTGTCAAAAGGAAGGTTTGGTTCTAAGCACTGCTAGAAGCACTAGGAAAAAAAAAATCATTGGAAAATTTAAAAGAAAATATCACACTGATGCTCAAATATGGTTTAGGTAATACCCATATAGAGATCCATTTCCCGATGCATTTTAAGTTGAAAAGTGCTGAGCACCTTCTGGAAAATCCTTCTCACCATGCATTTAGCTGTAGCAAAGCACACAAGTGCATGTTTTATTTTGACTTTCCTGTTCCCTGCTAACGAGTGCCACCACTGCCAGCACTACAAAGCTATTACTGGGAATGGCTAGTTTCAACTCTATTTATATTCACACTTTATTACTGAAGAACATGGAAGGAAGCCAAAGATCCCAGTTCAAAGATAACTTTCAAGTCAATGTAGAATAGCTTCTCTCTCAGAAAGCAACATACCACTCCAGCTTCTTCATGTCCTTGTTTTAGACATGGACTAGGAACACAGTCAGTCAAGCACGTGTTTCTATGTTTAGAAAAATGTAAATACCTTCCATTTAACAGCAAAGCATTGAATATAGTGCTATGACACCAAAACACCTGTTAATTACAGATTGTTCTGAAATATGTGCTATTATATTCTCTTCTTTCTTCACACCCTATCCTTCACCAAAAATAAAATAGCCATGCTTTCTCATCTTTCACCCTCATGCTGCTGCACCCTCCTATTAATTGGTGCCCTTTAGATCACCATACAGGAAGAGCAGCAATCTCAAGGCCCATGAATGTGACTGAAGACAATCTGGTAATCCAGATGAAGTGAAGAGAAACACTGCTCTCTCACTATACAACAACAGACCACAGCTGACATGACAGGATCCCCAGATACTAGAATTCTCTTATAAGAAAAAAAAAACCAACAAATTATGTACATCAAGAAGTTGACCTAAGTATTTCTCTGTTTAAGCTCCTTTCAAGGCTTAAATTACTGTAGTAATTTAAGAATCTAATGAATTTTTATCCTTTGAAAGCATGTGTTATGTCACATGGAAGCTTGGAGAGAGTATCTGTGATCAACACTCATGCTGTTTATCCATATTTTACTAAAGACAGTAGTAGTACTTGTTGAATACACCATTAGTATTTATCTTAGAAAACTGTACTTACTTTTGGACATTTGGAATTCCTTGCAGTTTCAATCATAAGATCTGAGCCCATTTTTTCTCTACAAATAAATGTAAAAAATTGAAAATGCTCCATCAGTTTAGCATGAACACAACACATAACATTTTATCATCCTTACTTCTGAGAATTTTGCATAGAAAAGAAGCAATACTGGAATTTCACTGTGATAATTATATTTCTGTGGCTGAATTCAATGGACTAAAATGTCAATTCTTTGAAGCTGTCAGAAATAAGTCTGTAGAGTGATTGAGATCTTGATTCAGATACTTACTTCACCACAACTTAATCATACATCAGATTACTCAACTTCTTTGTGAGAAGAAAGCAAAGTATTTTGCTGCTCCTCAGAATCAAAAAAAAAAAAAAAAAAATCAACATCTTTACCAACTGATTTTACAGTAATGAGAATTAATTTCCTGAACTGCTATGAAAACAAAACTAAGGAAAGATAACACTCTGCATGATTTAGAGGAAAATTCAAACCATCTATGCATAATCACCCGTAATAACAAATCAATCTGCATTTAACATCCATTTTTATGGTACAGTTCTTTCATATGCATAAATCTGACAATGTAATCACATGAACAGCCACCACATCAGCATAGGGTTAGTATTCTATATGCTAACTAGAAGACAGCCCTCCCGCAGAGTGCACAAACCTATAATCTCATATTAGCATCTATTTCAATTTTGATTTGCTTACAGTAAAGTTATAAAACTCTAGTGAACAAATGCTCATCTGTAACGATTCCAAACAGGATTTCATTTAAATCATCAAGCTTCCTCTCTCCCCTTGAACTCAGCCCACAAAAACCCAGGCTGTGCATCTACTACATTCTGCAACAGTTTTCAGTACTGCCCCACTGTACAGGTGAGGTGATTCCACGTGTTGTTAAGAGCTCATCCATCTCTAGCTCACACTACTGTAACAGTAGGTAGTAGTGCTTCCACCTTTATCAAGCTAACCTGGTCAGAAAATAACAAAGCTTTAAATGCTACTATGTGAGTAGTCTTCAATGTAAGTAAACTGTAAACTCTATTTGGATGCAGCACAATTTAATATTCTGCTAGTGGGTATCTGTGTTTGACAGGATGGTCATGTATGTATCCTTGAAATGGAGGAAGCAAGGTGGACAGCTTTTAGTCCTATGACTGAAGACTGCTCTTGACACAATCCTTATATCAATAGCACTATTTTATTTTTTCCAATAAATGCATTAGTTCTAGTCTCACAGTCACCAAACAGAAGAGGCAGAGTGCCATCTGCACTCACTGGTTATAAGAGGAATTGAAGGCACAAAGATCATAAAATAGGAATATTCATAAATAAAAGACAGAACTGAGAGAGGTGAGATATGAAATGACATCCACTGATTTGCACCACTTTCATCTACTTCTTCCTAACTATCTGTATTAGCTATTTTTTCCCAAATCTCAACGCAAAGATTAAAAAAAATGCATAATTACAAGAACCATCAAACTGAATAATTACTTTTTCACATCCTGTTTCTTATGAATACCAGCAACTAAAACTTCAGAGTAGGTTCAAGAAAGCCTTTCAACTAACATACCACTCCAGGCATTAAGGTCTAAAGATAAGAAGTTTAATGTCATCTCCAAATTTATTTTTATTATGTAGCTACATTAATACTGTAATTGTATATTTTATGTGTCTTTGCCAAGCCTCACTGCTCAATCATTTTCTTTACCGAGGTCAAAACACAATAAATTGCAGAGTTTATTCCCATACTGTTTTAGAAGAGTTTCCTAATTTCAATTTTATTGAATAGTCTCTTGTTCTAGAAGAACAGATGAGAGCAGTAATTCAAGATATCCTACTATCTCAAATTATTTCTTTATCTTTTTTTTTTTTATTTTTTATTAAGGATAAAGACTCCTAATCCCTTTGTGTAAGTTGCCTTCAGGTCACTGACTCCTTTTTACCAATCTTGCAACAGAAGTGTTCTCTAAAATGGGGTAACTGGGACTGCAAATAGTATTTTCAATGAAACTGTATTATGGATTAATGTAATGACATTATAATAGTTTCTCTGTTTTCAGTACTGTCACACACTGAATAATCTTGTTTGATTACAAGAATGTTTCATTAAACTGTCCCAAGGAGCATCCAAATCACTTTTGATATGTTTAAATCCTGAAAGCATTTTATATTTGTCCACCCACTGTTTAGTACTAATTTCAAATGTTATCCTATTTTTCCATTTATCTGCTTTGTTTGTGACCTATGTCCCCTCAACGTGACCTGTCTAAACGAGTCTCCTTGACAAATGTTGCTTTGAGATTGCTTCAAGTCACTAATATTGCAACACTTCATATGAAGAACTTACTGCAATCCCTACAGTTCACTTCCCTATTCAAAGAGAGAGGCAATGGGCAAAACCCCTGAATAGAGAAGCCATGAACTAAAAATTCCAACTACAGCACATTTCATTTCTCATCATGTCTCCTATAAGAAAAAAGGCACAGTAGGTGGCTGGTAAAATTTGTAGCAGTTCTATAATGAGTAAGATCAAGCAGAGCTGGGAGATGTACTAGAATATAAACAGAATTCAGTGCACTAAAACTTACTTTATTTGCCAGAAGCAGAAATCATTACATTAAAGGCTTTCAATGTTTTGGTAACGATGAAAACAGATATTTCAAAACAATGACAGTATATACTAAACCTTTCTAGATGCTTTTTAAGAATTTGCTTACCAGTGAAACAATAACAAAATCAAAGGCTCTCAGAAATTATACTAATTATTTTTTACCTGATCATTTTTTACTTACTTGAGTATTTTTTCCCATATATCACTGTCATAAAAGGCATGGCTCCAACCCATTTTGACTGTTCCAACAATGACATTCTGCTTAAAAACATCTGATCCTAACTTGCGATACAGTTCCTCGCAGTCATCCAGAGAGATATGGAACAACCCCAACATAAAAGCTAATATAGCACCTGAAAAATAAATATTTTAAAATATAAAACATAGCCTGGAGTGAGATTACTAACATGAATTATGGCTTAATGTATTTTATAGGTTAGCAGAATATCTAGCATGAAAAGGGAAGATCAATCAACATCTGTATCGCTGAATTCCTGTTCAAAGACGACAAACTGTATTTTACAATTGCATACACAACGTATTAAAAAATGTAACTGGGAATTTGAAAAATGGCATTATTTCTTTTCACAGATTTCATCCCTGCAAACACATACATGGCAGAAAGCAAATTAAATCCACTGCTTTATTTTGAAAAAGAAATGAGCAAGCAAAATCTAGGTAGTTCAAGCATTACATGTTATTTGGCTAACTCTGAGTCTGTAAAGAAAAATTCTAGGAAAACTGTAAAAAGAAGGGAGTATTGACTAGTTTGAAATACGTTTGGTTGCAATCAGTTATAATTAGTAATTAATACATACTGCCATCTAGTGTGTGCCTAAAACTGATAATGACCTACCCTTGTAGGAACAAATCAACAGCCCCCAAAAAACATAACTGCAATATACAATTTAAAAAGCTGACAAAAAATACAGTTAAGGTATTACTACAATTTTTATATGTATTAAACTGAAAGGGACATATAACACCTTTAAACCTAATTGTGCAATACTGTGAGGACATGTAATTAAGCATTAGGAATAATTAGGACACAATTTTTTGAATTTGGAAATGAATGCAATAGGTTTCAATAAAATTAAATTAAAAAGGAGGAAATTCTTGAAACTGAGTATGAATAAAACATATATGCAGAAATGTGAATTTTCTACATAAAGAACTACATGAAGAAAGTTGCAGAGGGCTTTAAAGAAAAAATTACTTCCAAGCTTCTTTAGCTCTCACAAACCCCACCACCATGACAGCAGAGGGTGAACAGATTAATGGTCTTTTCTAAAATGTAGCACACATGCTTCCTAAAACCTGGGCTTACTTGACACCTCAAAGTCCCACCAAGTCCCAAACTCACCCAACTGCCAAATAATGAAATGCCTGTATTCAACAGAGACTAAAATGAAAGCAGCACCATTTTCCTGAGTCATGCAAATCCTCTGCTGCCTTCCTTTTTTAACTCAGCTCTCTAGCACAAGTTCTAGAATATCATGCTTTTGCTATTTTGGTGACCAGTTTCAAAGCCAAAGAGACAAACTTTATACTAAATGCAAACTAATTTTCAATTGACTCCTTGAAAAACACAAAAAACCAACAGTCCATGTCTGCACACAAGTGGCAGTTGATAAAATCAGTCCAGGTACATGCTAAAGGTCTTTGCTGAAAGCTGATGCATGGTAACAGGACACGCCCAGGAGATAAAATTAAATATACTGTGTGCAGGGTCTATCAGATGGTCCAGTGAAAAACTTCCTGATGCTTCCATCACATCCTGCTGTGCATCACAGACTCCTACACTCGAGCCATCATCTCAGCCTTGATAGCCAACACTTCAGGGGAAAATACCAAACTAAAACTTGGAGGGCTAAGGAGCATATGCTTAGGAACACAGGGACACAATACAAGCAAAATACAACCTGAAAGACATTCTTTCCTTATTCAACACTAACAAGACTTCAGCTGAAGTGCTATATCTGTACCTCAATGACATTCTTCAAAAAAGATGTGGACCAACTGAGAAAAACAAAACAACACACAAAAATCACAGTTCAAGGAGATTATTCTGCAAGTAAAGCCTGAGTAAACAGCCTGTGACAAAAACCTTTAGATGCACAGAAGGCTGCTGCCTCATTAGTTTCTTCTCTGCCCAGCTCTCCAGCTTGTCCAGGTCACTGTGGATGGCAACACATCCCTCTGAAGTGTCAGCCACCCCTCCCAGCTCTGTATCATCAGTGAACTAGCTGAGGGTACACTCTGTTCCCTCATCCAGGTTGCTGATAAACCTGTTGAACAAGACCGGACTAAGCACTGACCCCTGGGAGACACTGCTGGTTACAGGCCTCCAACTCAGCCTTGCTCCACTGATCACCACCCTGAGTTCTGTCACACAGCCAGCTCTCAACACACCTCACTGCCCACTCCTCTAGCCCACACTTCCTGAGTTTCTTAATAAGGATAATAAGGGAGACAGTATTAAAAGCCCTGCTGAGTCAGGGTAGATAACATCCACTGCTCTCCTCTCATCTAGCCAGCCAATAACAATGTCACAGAAGGCAATCAGGCTGGTCAAGCATGATTTCCCTTGGGTGAATCCATGCTGACTTCTCCCAATGACATTCTTTGCTTTCCCATGTTTTATGATGCCATTCAAAATGACTTTTTCCAACACCTTACCAGGGATGGAGGTGAGACTGTATTCCCCTGGGTACTCCTTCTTGCCCTTTTTGAAGATGTCACTTCATTAGTGACATTAGCCCTCCTCCAGTCCTCAGGCACCTCTCCTGTTCTCCACAACTTCTGAACGATGACAGCCTAGCAATAACATCTGCCAGCTCTCTCAGAACTTGTGGATGCATCCCATCAGGTCCCTTTGATTTCTGGATGTCCAGTTTTAATAATATGAAGTAGGAATCTATACTGTGCATACAATCAAATTCTATCTAGGAGACCTAAACGTTCCCCTTACCTCTAGTATTTTGAGTCTGCCAAGCAAATCTCTGGTAACACAAACACTGTATCTAATCATGGTGATCCACATTTAACATTACAAACTGTATGGAAGTATAGTGCAAAAAACCTAAAGAATTTGAGGAAACTGAGCTATGATCTATGACATACCTCTTTTGATGGAAATCAACATTATGCTGCTACTGGTCAAGCATAACTTTCAGAAGAAATGACTTTTTTTAAAGAAAATTTATGCTTTAGAGCTACCTGCTTCCTAGGGAGGTATAACTTATGACTGAGTCATAGAGCAATTAAAGCTGGGAGGGACCTCTGGAGGTCATCTAGTCCACCCTCCTGTTCAAACAGGTTCAGTTAGAACAGCTTACTCAGGTTTCATTCTGCTTTGAGGATCTCCATGATGGAGACTCCACAGAGCCAGCAACTCCTTCCAGTGTCTGGCTACCCTTGCAAAGAAAACATGATGCGTTACATCAATCTGTAACTTAACCTATGCCACTGTGTCTGTTGGCTTTTCTCCTATCACTGTTCACCTTCAATAGTTCAGCTCCAACTTGTCTGTGGTTTCCCAATAGCTGAAAGAGCAAAAAGGCCTCACCTTAACCTTCTCTAGTTCTCTAGTCAAGGCTGACTTGCACTCTCTTCCTAAATGTCATGACCTCAAGGCCCCTTTCCCATCCACTTGGCCCTCTGCCATGCTCACCCAGTATGTACAGGAACATACCCAACAGACTACAGGTCTACTGAGGATCCCAAAGCTAGACATACAATGGTAAAACAGAGGCCCTCCATCTGCTGGGTATGCTCTTGTGCACACAACTCAGCATGTGGCTAGCTTTCTTTGCTGCAAGGGTACACTTGTTCAACTTGCTCCAATAGGACCAGGTCTTCTGCAAAGCTGGTTTCTAGCCAGTCAGTCCCCCTCAGGTGAAGAGCTTGCGACTCAGCTTTTACTTAGGAACCTTAGGTAGTTCCTCTTGAGGCATTTCTCCAGCCTGCAGAGGCTGATCTGAACAGAGAGCATCACTGTGCTGACCACTTCCTCTAATTTAGTATCATCCAAGACCTTACTGTCATTACTTATGACAGGAAATATTATTGGTCCAGTACCAGTCCCTGAGGGACATTACCTTAGTTATCTTTAAAGCCCAATTAACATCTAAGATAATGAATCTATGTGCAAATTGAAGATTTCACATTCATTAAAAAAATGACAAATCAGTGGGAGGAAAAAGAAAGACCTTAGAAATTACAGCTGTACTTTCCCAACTTACACTCAGAGTCAGAAACCAGCAAGCTCTGCAAAATCTACATTTTTTTCTCAGATGTTCTTCTATTACATTGACAGTAAAACTCCAATGTGTGTCTTAATTACCTGTGCTTACACCACAAATGTAGTCAAAAAGTTGATGAACCGGCTTTCCAGTTAGTTCTTCCAGTTTACGTAGTGTCTGGAGTGCAACTAAGCCCCTGAAACACACACACACAAAAAAAACCTTCACATACAATGGCAGTTTTATCTTGCATAGCTCTAGTTAAGCCCATCTTTGCTTAATTATAACTAATTACAATAACTGAATAACTACCACAGTAAGAATCCTGAACACTTCAGGGAATGAAAGAACAACACAATTAAAATTGAATGATTAATAGGAAATATAAATTAAATACTCAGGCATCCCAAAAACAGTGCTTGACAGCTAGAGATACACTGTTTTGTAGCAAAAGCTCAGGGATTATGATTTTATGTAAATATGGACCCTGGGTAGACACACAGAACTTAAATTTGGGTCTTAACAGAGCTATACAATGCCCCTTGGGACACAGTATTTTGCTGCATGTGGGCTTTTTGCCTCAATTTAATGTCTTAAGTAATGGGAGGAGCAATCCAGACCATGAGACTTCTATATGCTTCTATAGCATAAAACAAGTGTGCCTGGCATGCAAAGCTGCTTAATGCTGATCTAAGAGCTAGAGAACACTTATTTCTTACTGAAGACCACTGACTTTTTTTATGTAAGTAAAGAAATACTAAGGGGAAACTAGTTCATTCTAACTTAGTTAGAATACTAAGTTCATGAAAATCTATTTCTGCAATGACTTCATATTACACTTTCTACCAGTAAAGATTTGTGAATCCATAAATATTTGACAGAAAGTTTTCTTCAAGTATGCCTGAAAACACAGATTTAGTAAACATCAAACTTCAAATTCAATTGACATGTTTCTGCTAGTACTCTTAACAAATTGTGGTGGGTGCATAAATTCATGAAGAAATAGAGCACACATAACTAAAGACATTTGCTGCATAACAAAAAAAGCATTAGTTGTAGGAGAAATATAAATCAACAGCACAACTAGAACAGCTTTCACCATTAGCCTATTTATTCTTTCAAGTGAGATCAGTCCTGCCAAGGGAAGTCACCCTCCAGAAAAGTACATTTTTTGCATTACTGAGTTAACACAATTGTAAGAGTATAAACAACTTATAGCATATCATATCAATTTTTTATTTCTGACGTTAGACTTGGGAGCAGACTAATAACCACTGAATTTACTTCCAAAATGAGAAAGAGCCAATCCAAGCACTTAAATGTGTTGCAAGCTTTAAATGGGTAAGTAATTAGGACTACTAATGCATGGAAACTTAACCACAAATGGATGCAAAACCAACAGTGAAATGTAATGTAACTAAATTATAAATTCCATCTTTGGACACAAACTTTTCAAAGAGAAACTGAAATCACATTTCCAGTTCCAATACGAAGATGACTGCAAGTATGTAAAAAACAGAGGTTTTACCTTGTACCTCCTCCATCAATAGTGAGGACTCTTATTCCCCAACCCTTCACAGGGTCTGTATATCCAAGTATAGCTAAAGTTTCTCTAACAGCAGCCTGAAGACTTTCATCATTTTCCTGTCTCAGTCGCAGTAGGCATGGGATTAATTTTTCCTATTGAGAAATACAAAAATATTTTATTCTAATTGTATGTTCCTAACAAAGGTATCTATGCTTAAATTTACTACTCTGGCATCAAGCATAAAAGTAATACAGTTTTAAATAAGTTTTTCTCCAAGTATTTACTCAACTTGCCTTCTCACATGGAAAAGGTCTCTGATATTATGTACTACACCCCTCACTGCTAAAGTGACTACCTATTAGAATTAAACAATCAAGGTGAAATGTAAATATTTTGAATAGCTAGAAAAGCTGTATTTATGAGCAGCCTAGTTTTACTGACATTCATGTCACATTGGACAAATATAAACTCAAGTATAGAGCACAAACATTATAGCTAAAAGCCCAGATTTTCCTGAATAAGTATCACAACAGGACATGACTTCAAAGTACACTAATGTAAAAACAACAGAAAAATCAAAACCCTGCCTGGATTATCTGGCTTCCACCCCATTGCCAAGATCTCTTTTCCAGCAATTCTACAATTTATGTCACACCTTGTGGAAAAAGGCTTGGGACTGAGAAATGCTGTGATTTGGGTAGTACTGCTAGAATAGTCTTCCACCCACCTCCTGTCCTTTCACTGCAGGAAACAGAATGAATAGGACTAGATTACATGACTTATTTGATGGTTATACTCCACTCTTGTCATCTCTCTTCACAGGAAGCATGCAAACAAGCATAAAAACTGTTGTGCATATGCAGTTCAACTGTACCGTACATTCCTGTCTGGTCAATTCTGGCAGAGGACACAGGGTATGACCTTTGCCTACCACTGGAATAAGTTATACCATCTATTCACATGACAACGTTGTGTGCTTCTAAATTTAACACTGCAGTCTTAAAAGCCTTAAAGCTAAACTACTCATAGTGTGCAGATGAATTTTCTTGAACAATAGGAGATACTGACACTGTAATCTTTTTAAAAAGAAAGTATTACTAGCCCACAACAGCACAGAAGAAAGTTTTATAGTTACTCTACATCAACTGTCTATCAGGTATTTATTTTTTGTCTAAACATAAAGACTGCTTTTACCTTAATTGCAACTCCTCTGCTCTCTGGAAATTCTAGAAGATGATAGGTCAGTTCTTCAACCCTGTTGATACAGACTCTTCGATTAGAGGTTCTTCGTAGGGCTTGAACTAAAGCTCGAGTCCTATTATCAATACTCACTCTTGCAATAATCTAAAAAAAGGTAAGTTATACAAATAACATAAATATACTCAAAGAAACGTGGAACATTTTCCAGGACCGGTTCCAAACTTATTTTAAGATTTCTCAGAAGCAGGAGACAGCATGGTGCACTGGAGGTCTAGTACAGTTTCTAAGTAAGCATTGCTTAAATGTAATCAGGCAACCTTTCGATTCTTTATTTCCCAGAAAAATAAAAAAAGGCAGATCACAGCAACATTACACCAAACAAACATGTATCAGCATGTACTCAGATTTATTTTCAGTGCAACTCTGAGATCACTGTATTTGGACCATAAAGGAGTCTAAGTGTAAAACTACTGTAACTACAAAAAAAAAAGAAAAAAAAAAAAGGGGGGGGGGGGGGAAGTAAACCTACCTACATCTACATTAATAAATGTACACACTATACACACATATATGTACATATACATAGACGCACTTTATGTATGAACTTAAATATACAGTTTTTTATATAGGCATATGTGTATCACACTTTTTATATGTATACATACACATGTATGCATTGGAAGTACTTGTATATATATGTAAATTTACAGATAACTTAGGCAGTGTGCATATGGTTATATACATATGTATACATACAGACTCATAAATCAGTACATATGTATTTATATGGAAATACATATATAAATATAAATACATACATGGAGAAGCTATATACTTGTGTATGTATACATATCTAAGTTTACATATATAGATATATACACGTGTATAGTATAAACTTGTATAAGGTATACATATACATAGAAATAATGCATAGAGAAATAAAAGTAAACAAAGACTTGCCTTTTCTCTCTGAAGAGAGAGATGCTTTTCCCTCTCTTCTGCAGTTTTAGCCTCTTTTGCTTTATCCTCCTCATCTTTCTCAGATACTTCTTGTTCCAGCTGTTTACTCTTTTCTTGTGAAACAACTTTTGTATCAGATCTTAACTTGGGAACCAAGCCTCCAATGTAACTGTCTACAAAAGCTTGTACACTGTTACTGGGATATGAAAGGAAGTTCGCAATACTTTTTTTAGTGGGAACTGGAAGAACAGTATTTGACTTCTCAGCACTCAAAGTCTCTGCTTCAGGAGCTAATGTAGCTGCTGAATCCACTGTCTTTTCTTCACTCATTACACTACTTTCTGATGAATGAAGCTTATTCCTCTCTTCACTTTTAGGGTCCTGTAATAAAGCATTCCTTTTTTCCCCCTTATCCATAGGAAAATTATTATTAAAGTACCAGTTGATATGATCAGCTACAAAGTTGTAAGTCTCTCCAAAATTCGTAGAAAAGCGGCTTGCATGAAAAAGGTGGGGTTTAGTAGATGCTGAATCTTCTGGAATGTCTTGACTGGTGCCACTTGAACTCAGTAACGTAGACTTTGAGTTCTCATTTGCACAAGCAGATTCCTTTGCAATTGGGCCTCTGTTGCAATCCTCCTGAGGTCTGGCATCAGTAACTCGTTCATCGTTTTCTAGATTTGCACTGATGTTCTTTGCACCTCCGTTACTTTGATTTGCTTTTCCAAGAGCACCAGAGTGTGACTTTAATCGAGCGATCCGTGAAACCAGTTCATTGTGAGTGCCAGACACTGCCTTTGAAACAGATTCTATAGTATTCCTAATTCGTGACATGCAATTGTTCACTTTTGTAAGTCCTTTGGAAGAAGAAGTTAAAAGTTTAGAAACTCTGTAGTATAAAAAGCCATAGCTGTAAGTATATTTGTTGTACCAAAATGTTCTGCTTCTAACCCATTTACACCGAGGCTCGCCTGTATGAAAAACTCTCAGGTGACCGGCATGGTTTATCCTCCAGCAGACTTTAGGTCTACACAAATGCAGGTATTTGTTCCTTTGCTTCCACCAAAGACTTTTTGGGTTAACCACAAATAACAAATATGTGTCTAAGGATAAATGAACTGTCATTACTTAAAAATAATTAGACCTTTCTGTGTTGCTTGTCTACTTCATTCCAGAAAATTCAATTCAATCAGTAACTCCTGTGTATCACGGTGTGATCTGAAAAATGAAAAAAACCAACAATGGAACCCCCAAACTAATAACAAGTTAAACTAAAAATCACAACATTGCTTAATGCAGATGCAGCCTGTGTATTCTTTCAGAGAAGACAGACAAACACTCAAATCAAATAATCTCACAGGGACACCTACTGCTCTGAACGTTTAGTAGTGTCACCCAACGTTTTAGTTATTCCTTAAAGGCCAGTTTAAGCACATTTTGAGCAATATGCAACAACTGTTGAAAGCATTTAGTGACATATAAGAAATTACATGCTGGTCTTTCTAATATTAAGAAACTTGTAATTTTCCAGAAAATTATCTTGTGCAGAGACCAAAGTTCAAATACAGATGTCACTGAGGTACCACCCCTTTGCACAATTCCTTCACCAGAAGAAAAGACACCAGATCTTCGAGTGAAGCTTCAGAGGAAAGCCACAAGTTAAACAAAACGTTGCTACCCCAAGAGTTAAAGGCAGCATATGGATGATCCTTACCCTACATAAGACAACTAGAAGCTTCAGAGGTGGATCAGAGTTTTACACAGTATACAAGTGCTGCGCTGAAACCGCAGAAGCAAACCCATTATTTGCGGAACTGCAAGCTCCTGCTGCTGCAGCTGCTGTGACAAGCGCCAGATAACACCTCTGCGGGCGGACACCAAAACAACAGCAGAGGCGACACCGCCCCAGGCAGGAGCCTGGCTACTCACAGTTTCCTCAGCAGATGCCTGAGCCTACGCGGCGCCTGGCCTACTCCGCCTGCCTGCTGCTGGGTCACCTCCGCCGTGCTGCCGCGGCCAGGGACATATATAGGGCCCGGGGCGCCTCCTACCCCGGGAGGGGAGCGGGGCTCTGGTAACACCTTGCGACATTTCGCAGAAAACGATTTCGAGAGAGACCCCGTAAACAAGCGGCGCGTCCCGTCCCGTCCCGTCCCGTCCCGTTCCGTTCCGTTCCGTCCTGTCCTGTCCTGTCCTGTCCTGTCCTGTCCCGTCCTGTCCCGTCCTGTCCCGTCCCGTCC